>CP144695.1:43205617-44455617 GCA_036885675.1 Vigna mungo | reverse complement strand
AATATTGTGCATAATTATTTAAAAAACTTATTTAGAGAAATATGAAGTTATCAAATTTAGAATAAGGTTGAAATATTAGAAAATGTTTAAATTATGAAATTAATAGTCTGGCAGAGCATTTTATTGACTAGCAAGTAGAATATCCAAATACGATTCTAGAAACGTTTCGATAATTTCAGATTAAAAAACACGGTGAGTGATTTGGCGTTTCACCACACCTAAAAAGATAAGATTTAACATTTTCTTACTATGTAGTAAACATGCTTCATTTCTTCAGATTATTGCAAGAAATTAGAGAAAATAATAATCAAGTGAGAATCGATCGGCGTTCTTTTTTTGTTTTTTTTTCTTTCTCAATTATTATTAATTATGACTCAAATCAGTAGAAGATACAAAGAACATGTACACAGTTTTTAAAATTTAAAAGGAATGTGTCACGGAATATTCCGTTCCCCAAATCACAATTTTTATTTTAATTTTTTTGTAACTGCCAATTACGAAACGCTTTTGTAAATTTTAAAACGATAAATTGTTCCGGCAATTTATATATATTATATCTTTATCTCCTTTAATCTTTATAAAATTAGATAATAAAAGTTAAAAATGTTATGTATAGATTTAAAATATTTATGTAAGAGAAAAGAAAAATATAAATATAAAAAATGAAGTATAAAGTAGGAAGTCAATTAAATATCCTGTTCAGTTTCGACTAGTCCCAAAACCCACCTCACCAATTTTCTCACTCGAGAATTTTCCCGGAAAATTTCACCCTCTTCCATTTCCCAACCAAACAAAAACACATCAATTCTTTCTAATTCTTGCACAATCCAAACCAGAGAAATTAAAAATCATGGCTTCTTTGAGATCTTCTTCTTCGTTCTGGTGCTATCGATGCAACCGCGTCGTTAGGGTTTCCCTCGCCGCTGAAACGCAGCGAGATCCTACCATTCTCTGCCCCGATTGTCACTCCGGTTTTCTCGAAGAGGTACACACGCCTCCCCACTCGCGTCGATCCACACGCGCCGGCTCGCCCTTCAATCCCGTGATCATGCTGCGCGGCGGGAACGGAAACGAAAACGCAGGCGCCAACGAAACCGAAAATGATGTCGCCTCGGGGAACTTCGAGCTTTACTACAACGACGTCGTTTCGGGTCCGGGCCCCAGCGGTCTGCGCCCGCTGCCCGCAGGCGTCACCGACTTCCTCATGGGCTCGTCGGGCTTCGATCACTTGTTGGATCAGCTGGACGTCACCTCGGTGGGCCTTGACCGGGCAGCGTCGAAGGCGGCGATCGAGTCGATGCCGGTGGTGAAGATCCTGGCCAGCCACGCGCACGCGGAGTCCCATTGCGCGGTGTGCATGGAAAACTTTCAAGTGGATTGCGACGCACGTGAGATGCCGTGTGGGCACGTGTATCACTCGGAGTGCATCGTGCCGTGGCTGTCTGTGCGGAACTCGTGCCCCGTATGCCGCCGCGTGGTTCCTTCAGATGAGGTTGATGATAACAATACGATGGGGTTAACCATATGGAGACTCCCTGGGGGAGGATTCGCTGTGGGCAGGCTCATCGGTGGTAGAGAACTGCCCCTCGTGTACACGGAAATGGACGGCGCGTTTAACGCCTCTAACGGCGTTCCCAGGAGAGTCTCCTGGGATTCTTCTATTGGTAGGTCTAGGGAGAGTAGGGGCTTTGCTTCTGCTTTTCGGAATCTCGTTTCCTATTTTGGAAGAGTTAGGAGTTCCTTTTCTCGTGGAACGAGAAACTCTCGTCTTAATGGAAGATCACGCTCTGCCACAACCATTTTTTCTAGGTTCAGGAGTCGGTCAAGATTTTAAAAGAGTACGTTTCGACCAGTGTCAAGATTTTTTCAGTCATCGTGACACAATTGTTGCCCTATTCGCCGCATTTATTTGCAATTTCGGTTTTCCTAATGTTTTTTTAGTTTGTTTAAGTATTCGTTAAATTTTGGGGAATTTTAGTTGTTTGTAATGTTTCTAGTCTGTTTATTGATTCTGATACTGTAAATAACTAAAACTGATAAATGGTTTATGCAATTGCTGAAGGGTGGTTTTGAATTAGCTGAGTTTTGGATAAATATCGGATTGTCTAAATTTTAGTTATGTATTTTAAATTTGATTTATGGGGTTGAATTTAATTTTTCTGATCTTCATTTAACTGTTACTATTAGTTCACTGTATGAATGTGTTGAACTCACGACTATGGGGGAATTGAGTTCAGGGCTTCGCTGTTTGTCTGTGGTTGTGACTAGGTGTAGTTAGGAAGGAAGAAAGGAAGTTTAGATGTCATGTTGGCGTGGAAACATGAGGGTGAAGAGGATCTTGTGTAACTGTTGTTGTAGCTCTTTGTCTTTTGGTTTTGAATAATTTCGTTGGTTTTGTAGTTAAGTCATCAATGCTTGAGTTATGGTGTTTTATTTTTTTTTTGAAATGTGGTTCTGTTGGGTTATGGGAAATTATGACTTCTATTGTTGATGTAATATGCTCTGTTTCTTTGTCTACGGCAACTTTGGTTTCTTAGGCTCATGTTAGGTGGTGCTTAATATTTGTGGGTCTACTTTAGTGGCGTTGTCGCTTTCAAACTTCATTTTCCATGTGATTGGTTTGGGTAGATAAACGTTTCACACTTTATTGATAAATGATACCAAATAGCAGTAAAAGGATGTGCTAAGGAACATAGATCACCACTTGAAGTACGTACTCCACCTCCTTTCGTGTTGTCTGATACTAATTTAGAAGACTTAGGACCTTCTGAGTAAATTGTCCATCTGGTCTTTTGCAACTTTTATCTGGAATAATTTCCATCTATACTTTTCATAGGTAATTTTCTCTTGCAGCCTGTCCCTGTCGATAATTTGAAGGTGTTGTTATATCTCCCTTTACTTTATTAGAAGATAGAAGGAATTTTAAGATACTAACAAAAAAATAATGTGGAATTCTCTGGGGATATCTGAAACTTACCATAAACCTTGATGATCCTTTTCTGTGTTTTTCTATTTGCCTTTTTATTTTTCGTTACTAAATGCCAGCACACTTCTATATCTTACGTGATGCCTGGGGAAGTTTCATTGTGCCTGTGACTTTCTGTTGTTAATTTATAGTTTCTGTTCAACTTTAAGCATATGGCTGCCTCAAGCTTTTGAGTTTATGCGTGATTCAAAGAAAACATTTTGTTTTTCTGACTTTATAATGCAATCCTAATTTGTTAAGATGATTGGAATAGGTATTATATTCACTCTACTAATTGATGTCAAGTGAAATTTGGGGCATTATTGCTTGATTTTAGTTTATGGCTTGTCGATTATATACTTTATTTGCCAGCATGCCTCTATTGTATCTCATATCATGTGGTGCATGAGGAAGTTTCATTTTTCCTCTGGCTTTATGTTACGAGGAAGTTGTTTCAACTTTAAGCATATGATTGCCCCAATTTTCTTTAGTTTATGCATGATTCAAGGAAAACTTTTGCCTTGTTTATGCCTTTATAATTTAATTTTTTGTTTTGTTAAAATGACTGGAATTTGTTGATTCCCTCCATGCTTGATGACATGTGAAAATTTGGGGTTGTATTTACATTTTTGCTGCGGCTACTTTGTCAATCATTAATGTATGAATGATTGATGTCGCCATTTGGAGAGAATCACTTTCTCCTCTTTTACATTCTCCAACGATATTAAGTTAGTCACATGTAGTTGACTGTGCTTTAAATTTCGTAGAAAAGGTTTTGATGAATGAATCAAGTTCTATAATACCAATATAGGTTGCTTGGTTCATTGAACATGGTTGGGAAGATCCTACAGTGAACATCAATATCTTTGGAAAAAAAAAAAGTTTGCCTATGCCTTGTAGGCCTTTATATGTTTATTCGGGTTGAACGATCTATCCTACCTTTCAATACAGGGGCATTTCCTCTTAGAAGGAAGGTTGACAACCATAAGCTGATGAGTAAAATGCTGGTTGTCATTGGTGCTTCTGTGTGCGATGGTACAACTTGGGAGATAGAAGCTACTATGTTGTCTAGATTATCTTTCTTCTTCATTGAAAACTTGTGTTTGTTGCTAGGTGCTTTTGATTGGCTATTTCTAAAGTTGGCATCATCTGGTATCTATGATTCATAATTGTTTTTATGCAGTTGATCATGTGGTATTTTGATTTGGTTGTGGTGTTATTAGAGGTGGCCATGAGATATTGTTGTCAGACAAGCTCTTGGTCCCCTGCTAGTTGAACCTAATTGTGCTCTTTGCTTTGTTGTTGCATGTAATTTCATTAGTTCACCGCTTTTAAAAAGTTCTCTGTATGTGTTTTAGTAAGAATCATAAATGTGAGAAGTGAATATAATTGAATAATACTTCCTTTTGATGAATGTTGACTTAAGACTATTAATGAAAGGTATTTACTATTTATTGGTTGTATTCTATTTAACTGATTACGGGTTAAATTGTTTTCATATGTTTAAATTGTACTTCTGATCTACTATTTTTATAATGCATAATTAGAAAGACTTTTTTACAGATGAAATTATTATTATTATTATTCTCTCTTTTTTCTTTGTCTTTTTTTTACATTGTTTTTACTTGTGTTACACTGTACAGTAGTTTTTTGTTCAAATCATTTTTTTCAATATTTTATTAAAACAAATAAACTACGGACAATGAAAATAGAAATTTACCTTACATTCAAATCGAAACAATTAAATGAAAAAGACGGTTAACACATCATTTCATATATATAATTTCAATACTAGTTATACAAATCTTAGTATGCATTGTAAAGGAATGTAACTCATTCAAATACAACTATAAATCAAATATAAATATTTATATTCATTTTAAATTTATAAAAATATACATATTCAATATTCAATAAGTTAAAAAGACTAAAGAAAAAAAGTAACCTAAGTGAAAATATGTTTGTTTGAAAGAAAATATACTCCCTTAGAATAAAAATTAAACAAAAAAGTGAGATGACTTGTAGTATTTTTTTGTTTAAAAAACCCTTTACTTGATATAAACCAAAGCTAAAAATAATATTATTTTTAATTTTTTTTCTCCTGAGCTAAAAATCTCTTATTTAACCGAAAACAGAATAAAGCCTAATATTTTTTTCACTTTTCACTTCAATAAAATCATTTACTTGAACGAAAACATAAGAAAAAACAATTTTAACAATAAAATTAAACCAAATTTCTAAAAAATTTAAAAGACATTTTAATAATAGAATTTTTAAATGATTCAAAATAATAAATCTAAATAATGATCAGATTAAATATTTTTCATTCATCTATACAAATCTCAACTTAAATATATATAAAAGAAACAAGTTTAAACCAAACACTAATTGAACTTAACATGCATCCAACTAGTTTATTTTAAAATTCATTGAAAGAAAAATATATTTGAACAACAACTTTTAACAACATTTTGGCATGGGACATGTGTCAAGGTCCACATGGAAAAGAAATTTAAAAATGAGAATGATGTGGAAAGAAAATTGAGGAAAGGATTTTAAAGTGAAGAGGTTCATTTTCTCTCTTCAGAATTTGAATATAAGGCAAGGTGAGAGGGAATCCAAGCTTAGAGAGAGAAAGCGAACCCTAGAGTGAGTCTTGCTCCCTCCCACCGAGCCAACTTGCCTTTTCCCAATTACGTGTCGGTGCAAGCATGGTCTACCGGAGTTTCATATGACGAAGTGGTGTTCGTTCCGGTGATCGACAACGTTGGAAGCTTTGATTGGAACTGCCACCGACAAAGGCACGTTTTGAGCTACCGCCGTTTAGGTCTACTCACCCACCTAGTCATTGTAGTTCGTCTTCCTTAGAGCGTCGCGGTCCTTTGTCCGTTGGAGTGTCGCCGTGACGCTTACCCACCCACTTATCTTGCTCTGTGCCACCTATCGAGAAATGTTGGTGTTCATTAAAACGTGGTCGGACTGTCTTTGTTCATTAAAGGTTGGTTTAGTTTGTTTAAATTTGTTAGGGCATTTATGTGTTGTTGTGTTTTTTGGGTATTTTTCAAGGTATGGTTTATTGTGGGTTGAAGTTGTGTAGGACATTTAGTGGTTGATGGCATTTTTAGGTGGAAAGTATGAAGTTTTTTTCTAATTTTTTTGACCATTTGCTGGTTTAGTTCTTTCGACACAATTATTATGCCATTTATATACATTTCCATGTCCAAGAACCATTTTTTTGTAAAACTCATGGTGTAGAAATTGCAATGGAAGCAAAGGCAAAATAAGTGGAGACTTTAGGTAAATGTTTTGCACAACCAGGTCAACTACGTTGCAGGTACAACACTTGCACACTCCAAGCCAACCAAACTTGTAAGTTTTTAATGTTTATTTATGCAAATAAAAAATTTATTGTTTCATTGATATGTTAAATAACATTATTTGTATGTTGGACTTTGTTTGATGTAGATATGATTGTGGAGTTATTGTTTTGAAATTTATGGAGTTGTGGGATGGTGTTGAGAAATACGAAGGCAACACAATCCCACCTAAAGAATTGTTAAGTTATAAAAATTTTCATTCTTGGGAGCTTTGATAGAAGATGTTGCATTTTATTGATATTTTGTGCATTTATCTCTTTGCAGGTGGAACTGCAACAGGTAAGGGAGAAGTATGTTTGTGATTGGATCTTGGATGTGGACAATGTGCGGAGGGATGAAGTGTTGCAAGATTTAAGCCTTATGTAGATGTTGTTGAATAGAGATTTTTGCAACGTGATTGATGTTTTGTTTATAATATGTATTGATGCTGACTGTACATATTTGTTCTTAAGAATGTTGAAAAAAAAAATAGTTGTTACATTTATTGTTAATGAAATTTGAAAATCATAATGATCAATGTTTAAAATGTTTGCACTACATTCCGCACTAAATTTGGTTGTTAAGATTTATGAAATATTGTATGTACATGGTTCTATCTAGAAAGAATAATGAAAATAAATTGGCTTAAATGGCAATGATGAAAAGAAATTAGGCACTCCAAAATGAGTTCCATGTACATAATTGACCTTTTGTACAAAAAGTTCAACTAAAATACCCACTTATATTATCTTTGGTACGGTTCTGTTCCTGCACCATGACTCTTAGTAATTATGCTTCCTTTGCTACTTATTTGTTCATAAATTGTATAAAAATTGGTTCCAAATTACTTTTAATTGGAAAAAATGATGAGAAAGAAATTAGACACTCCAAAATGAGTTTCTTGGTCATAGTTGACCTTGTGCAAAAAGTTCAACTAAAGTACCGACTTATATTGCCTTTGGTACTAATTATGTTCCTGCACCATGACTCTTAGTAATTATGCTTCCTTTGCCACGTTTTTCTTCATAAATTGTATAAAAATTGGTTCCAAATTACTTATAATTGGAAAAAATGATGAGAAAGAAAGTAGGCACTCAAAAATGAGTTTTATGTAAATAGTTTACCTTAATGTACATAAAGTTCAACTGAAGTACCCACTTATTTTGCCTTTGGTACCATTTCTGTTCCTGCACCATGACTCTTAGTAATTATGCTTCCTTTGCCACGTTTTTGTTCATAAATTATATAAAAATTGGTTCCAAATTACTTATAAATGGAAAAAATGATGAGAAAGAAATTAGACACTCCAAAATGAGTTTCATGTACATAGTTGACCTTCCTACGCAAAAAGTTCAACTGAAGTACCCACTTATTTTGCCTTTAGTACCAGTTCTGTTCCTGCACCATGACTCTTAGTAATTATGCTTCTTTTGCCACACTTTTGTTCATAAATTGTATAAAAATTGGTTCCAAATTACTTATAATCGAAAAAAATGATGAGAAAGAAATTAGGCACTCCAAAATGAGTTTCATGGTCATAGTTGACCTTCCTGTGCAAAAAGTTCAACTGAAATACCCACTTATTTTGCCTTTGGTACCAATTCTATTCCTGCACTATGAATCTTAGTAATTATGCTTCGTTGGTTTATTGAACGTCCCTAATTCTGAAAGAAAATATCACAAATATGGTCAGTTCAAAAGCACAAATTGCACAAAAAACCAGAATCTGCAAAATGTTCATAACTTGTTTAATTTCAAGTTACAGTTCAACCAATAAGTCAAAGAAGTTGGGACTTTCTCATTTCCTAAATGAAAGCGCAGGTTTCAAGTTCGTGTACGAACAATGCCACTCCGACGACACTGGGTGGCTAGGTGGAGGGAAGACGACAACGTCTATGTTTTGTCTACGAACGCCGGTAGCAACATGGTGGAGGGAAGACAAGTCTCTCTCTAGTTTTCGCACTCAGAGGTTCTCTCAAATGTTCCTCAGATTACAAATCTGAAAATGAGAAAATGAAACCCAAATTTGAAACCTGCCTCCAATTCTCGTTACCACGTCATTCTCATATTAAAAGTTCATTTTCCACATGTACCACTCACATTTGAATACGTATCCTGTATTTAAATGTTATAAAAAATTATTGTTGAAATATCATTTTTCATATAGTATTGAGAGGTTTAAACACTCACACTTTTTGTGACGTTAAATTATAAATGAAATAAAAACTAAAAGAAAGAAGAGAAAAAAGAGAAATAAAAAGTGAAGAAGGTAGAATCTATTGTTTATGTTTAATACTAAAAGTTAAAAATATGAATTATTTTACTTAAAGTAACAAATAATGTTTAAAATAAAAATAATAATACTTTTAAATGCATAATTTAATTAATTAGTGTATATTGTCTATTATAAGTAAAATAACTATCTATATTATTTTTACCTTTTCCATTCAATAATGTACTTTTTTAATATATATTTTTCTATATTAAAATTTTTTTAATAAATATCGTTTTGTAGAGACTGAATCATATTTAGACCACTTAATTTCTAAATTATTAAAAAAAAATTAAAATAGGATTTTAATTTGTAAAATTAGAACATATTAATATTTTAAACTTAATATATAAATATAATAATGTCCTAATTAGAATTTGAAACCATATTGAATTATGTTACATTGTCGTAAAGTATTGAAATTTTCTTCAAATTAGTCACCGATGTAAAAAACCTATACGGATCTAGAAATTAAATTGGTCATTGAAGAGTTTAAAAACTACACAAATAAATATTTATATAATTTGATTAGTTTTAAAAAGTATTACAAAAAAGATGTGATACTTGAATAAGATGCATCACACTTATCCTCTTCATTTTCATGTGGTTAACATCTTTCTCTCACCAAAGGCAGTTTTTGCACCCTGTCCTATCCACAACGTCAGTTATTCAGAACTTCTATATTTTAAAAATTCATCAATTTTCATCACTTACTTATTCATTAAATACGGATATTTCTTTTTCCTTAATTTTATTAAATAATCACCTAAACTAAATGGTACAAATTAAATATGATTCACTGTAGTTTGATTTTTAATTTATTATCAAAACTAACCCAGATTTATATTATTTTTGTAGTTTTACTATCATTAAGTTATGAAATATCATTAACATAAAAAAAAATTATCAATTCCTATTCGAAACAATGATTAAACAGTTTCTGTAAGATAAAATTGTCAAATAGAATTTTTTTAATATGTTAGTATATATTTATAATTTCCACTTTTCCTTTATATTTATAAATAAATTACAGAATTTTATAATTAAAAAATATTATGATACTAAATTACTAATACTAGTTTTAAGAGGGTCCCATGTCTTATCCACGTTGGTAGGAAATCTCAACTTCTGACGTGTCCTTATCCAAACATTTTCCAGAATGGTGAAACCATAAAATCCACAAACTCCGATCTTCTTTCTGCCACCGACATGGCTTCCATCACTCCGCTTAACACCATGCTTCCCAACGTTGCGCCGAAACTCTCCGCATGTGTCGCTGTTTCCAACACTAGGGTGTCGTTTGCGGCCCCACCTGTGTTACCCTGCACCTCGATTCAGAGGAACAAGAATAGATCTTCCAGGGTTGTTGTTTCGGCTGTCGGAGACGTTTCTGCTGATAGCACCGTTTACCTTGTTGCCGGCGCTGTTGCAGTGGCACTCGTTGGAACCGCATTCCCCATCTTCTTCTCTCGCAAAGACACGTAAATCTTTTTTTTATTATTATATATCAGTATAATTTTTAAGATAAATTACCATTTTTTCTGCAGGTTTACATGGATTATTTTCCTTATAAGCATGCTTGTTTAGTTGTTTAAAAATGAGTTGATCTTTCTAATACATACTTTAAAAATTCAAACAATTTATGATAGAACATGTTGGTTTAAGAGATATATCAACGATGAATTGTGACAGAACAATTTATAAATCTATTTTACGTTGTCTTGATTATCATATTCCTTTCTTATACAGATTTATCTTATGGTTATATCATGTTAATTAATGCATGTTAATGTAAATAAAACAGTTATTATAGTAGGTTTTTTTCTAAACTACTGTTTCACTCTAGGATTATTTTGTCATGAAGCAGAAGGTGGGTGTAAGAGAATAAAAATAAAAAGATTAGGCCAGATAACTTTCTTTTCATAGATTATTTTCTGATGATTTTCTTCAAGATTAGGCAAAGTTGCTTCCATTGGGATAATAATTCTTTTAAACTACTATTGATAGAGACATCTTTTAAGGTGTTCTACTGATTCTCCTTCCCTCACCAGATTGATAATTGATCCCTACAAGAACTTTTCCTTATAAGAAATAATACATAAAAGAATTTCCAAGTTATCTTTTGTGGTTGTTTACACATAACATATTTACAAATTCAACACTAAATAATGAAATTAGCATTGGAAGCATCATTATGTGCCGTATTTGAAACCGATTCTAGGATAAATCATAAATTCTTGTTTAACATGACACAATATAATAGTTTCACATATTTATCATTGATTCTGCCATGATTAAATTTATCATTGACTCTGTCATGATTAAAGTAAACTTATACTTTAGGAGAAGGTGAATTTTAAATTTATATCAATTTTATAAAATTGATTTATAAAATGAATTTTATTAATAATAAATTTAACAAATAATAAATTTCAATAGCATAAATTTAATAAAAGATAACATAAATTTAATATAAGATAAAACAATAGATCAAACAAATAAATTTTTTTAAAACTTTAATATTATGTTAAAAATTGAGTTTTAAATTTAATCCAATTCTAAAAGTTCTAGTTGTAAAATAAGATTTGTATTACTTTTATATAATAAAATTCTTGCCTTTTTTATTTACAGTGACAGAGACTACAAAATTATGAATCGATGCAACTATTTTCATTTCAGTAAAAATTTGATGGAGAGATTTTTTTCCATAGTGTTCTCAAGGAGTGATTACTATTAATGAGGTTTTAAACTTAAAATGAATGCATATATAGGTTTTATTCAGACCCTCTTATAAGAACTTCTAGAACAGTAAGATATATATATATATATATTTTTTTTTTCAAATAGCTTAAGCCTAAGTTGGCATGTAAAAGAATGCATATAAGCTTATCTTATTTTCTTAAGAAAATATTTTGTATCGGTAATAATATATGAATATGCATTTTGGCAGATGTCCTGAATGTGATGGAGCAGGGTTTGTTCGAAAGGCTGACGTGAGATTGAGAGCAAATGCAGCACGAAAGGATCAAACTCAAATCGTTTGTGCTCGTTGCAACGGATTGGGCAAACTTAATCAAATTGACAAATAGACATAACAAAATCACTTCTTTTCCACTTTCTTTGTTTTCTTAATATGTAACTATTTAAGTATAATTATCCCCTCCTTCATCCTTTTTCTCTTCCTGTGAGATGAACAACTTTATAGTATGTCATGATAGGAGAGAAAATCAGAAATTTACTTGTTTACATTTATCATTTCTTTTTTTCTCTCCCATTTCATGATACCCCCAATGTTTCTAATGTTTTCATCAGGTATATATGTTATATGTAATTGAACCACATGTTTGTTGGTGTTTATCCTTCCAAATTATATTCATCACTGAATCTCATTAAAGAGAAAAAATTAGTAGAAGCCTATTGGATGAATTTTAATGAGTGATAATAATTTATTTGTATAGAAAATTATTCATATTATTCTTTTTCTTGTTTGATAATAGTAATGAAAATCAAATGATAATATTGATATAGTATTTTCACTACAAAGGAAAAAGGAAATTATACACACTGGAAATTATGATTTAAAGTTAACATATTATATCGTTTAGCAAATTGTTTTTTTATCCTCAATTAATTGTTTTAAATACAAAATAATTTTATTATTTTTTATAGCCAGTTTCTCATTAGAAAATTTTTGAACAATAATATTTCTTCCCTTCACTTCCCTAAAAAAGTATGTGTCTCTATTTTTATGTTCACCTTGATCACCTTATTGGGCATGTTTAAAAGGATAAAAAACTATGATAATTTTATGATAAGTAGTTTTCTAACAAATGATAGATGCTTGCTTTTCTATCTTGAAAATCTCTTTTATTTTTTTACAACACAATTTCAAAATTTGTTTTCTTTAATTTAGCTAGAATGCGTAAATAGAAAAAAATTAATGTTTATTTTCAAGATAATTAAAATTGAGATTATGACTATATCATAAATGGCTCACAAAATCGTAATATAGATAATATAATTTATTTTCTATAAAAGTAAAACAACATTAATCACTTTGCGAGTTCTAATCAAATTTAAGTTCATCTAATATAAATTATTAAAATTAAAACAAAAACATAGAATTTTTTGTTAGTGTTCTTCCTTGGTTTGGATTCTATATATGCAAGGCACATGGCAAAATCTTAAGGATCGATCTAAACAAAACAAGTTTCACTTGCAAAAGATTATCTCATGCTTAAGTAAATAAGCGTTTTAGGAATATGTTCGAGTATAAGAGAATGTTTTCAGTGTGTTATACTTTTAGTTGAGCTCTTTAAAGATTGAGCAAATATCATCATTGTGTCCAAGCATATGAAGAGTAATGGCAAATAACCATCACATGAATGAGAAACTACAACAACTATATGACTTGAATATCCATTATAGGTAAAATTTGTTGAGCTTTAACGATGCACTAAAGTCTCTTCTTGGGTCAAATATATACACAAGCCCCCCAAGTTCAAAGTTTAACATGTATAATAAATGAACTCATCATGATGACACCTAGCCTTTTGGTCGACTTACTTTTGACATGTCAACGACGTCACCACTCAACACCATATCAACATCATTAGGCACCATCAATTAAAACATAAAATGGCTCTTTATTCAACCAGTGTTCAAAACCATTTTCCAGTGCTCAATGTTATTTGTTTCGCACTAACTGGCACTCAACGCAACTTTTCCATCGCTCAATGCAGTTTGGCAACATGGTCATTTCTTGTCCAAAAAATGTTTCCTTGAATTCCAAATTGTTTTCCTCCACCATAATTCCTCCTTATTCATTTATTTCACACATTTAAACAAAGATATTAGATGTAAAGCAAGCATAAATTGACTAAAACATAAGGTCATTCAACCCCACACAATTTCTAATGAAGAAGTTTTGTACCCCTGCATGACTCCCTTTTGATATCGTTGAAAAGTTACAGTTGTCAACCCTTTCAATGACTTCAATGTGATGTAATTGATTACAATGCATACGTAATAGACTTGCATATAAAAAGCATAATATTTACACCATTGAATCAACTCAACTATAATATTTATAGCACATATTAATATTTAAAGCATAATGTAAAATGTCTAATAACTATAAACCAATTCAACTAAATTAATATGCTAATTTATATGTTATTAAATCCTAATAACTATGCCCTATTGTATAATTTTATTATATGATTTGCAAGTGCTTTCCGTAGGAAAAGAAGGGCCTTATCAGGAATTACAAGTGCTTTCCGTAGGAAAAAAATTCAAAAATAAATTAAAATTAAAATTTTGAAATTTTTTTCAACCTTTTTGCCTCGATTCCCTGCCAAACCAACGCATAAAACACCTATTGTCTCGGTTCACAAAGAACCGATGCCAAAAGCCGCAAAATATTATATTTTTAATATTTAAAATGATCAGAGAAGGGTCTATGGCCTCGATTGTTTACAAAACTGAGGCTGCAAGTTCTATACTGCTTCCGTTATGAAGGGATCTGAGGCAATAAACCCTACAAAATCCCTCTACAAATTTGATGTTTAAACTGACTACCTTTTGGGAAAGACTCTTTGGCTTCGGTTCTGCATGGAATGGAGGCAATAAACCCTTTTAGAAAAAGTTGTCAGCGTATACGTCAGAGTGCAGAGGGGAACGTCAGGTTGTGCAGAGGGTACATGGCCTCAGTTTTGCAAACAACCGAGGCCAAAAGTCCTGCACTTAGATTTTGGTTAGAGTGTAGAGGGGAATGTCAAGTTGTGCAAAATGTTTATGGCCTTGGTTCTGAAAACAACCAAGGTCAAAAGTCCTACAGAAAGATTTTGGTTGGTTGAAAAGTTTTTGCTTGTCAGTTTTGCAGACCCTATGGCAGCAGTTCGAAGGGGAACCAAGGCCATATATACTCTATGGCTTCGACTAGTTCAGAACCGAGCCATATACCTTCGCAAAAATTTGAAAAATGCCACTACACCATGTTATGCTGCTGTTTCTCTTAAATTGAAGTATAATAAGTGTGTTATCATCTCTCTTTTTACTAATAAATATAAATCCTCGTATGCAGTTTTCTTTGCCTTACTCTTTAATTCATTTAAATATTATGTTTGTTCTTCTCTTTCTTCTTCTTTTTCTATTAATTTTCGTTTCATTTTAATAAGGAATTTCATAATTTCTAAAACATTCCAATATATTGAATCTAAAATAATTTTATTTCAAATTATTTCATTTTTCAAATGTTTTGTTTGAATAAGACAATCTACATTTAGTGAATTTTATATTTCTTGATTATATAAAGTATTTCAATTACCACTAAATTAAAAAATTTATTTAAGACTTAATTGCTTACTTGGTCCCTAAGTTAAGTGGTATTTTTCAGTTTAGTATCCAGTTTTAAAAGTTCATAAATTGGATCCTAAAGTTGTAAAAATTGTATGTCTCTTTCGTTAAATTGACAGAAATGAAGTTATCTCCTAACTGACGTGGCGAAAGAATCTGAACTTTTTCTTCTCTCTGCTCCGTTTTTCTGCAATGTCACAACTTTTTCTCTCTTTTCTATATCTTTATGAAATACTTTTTTTTCTCTCTCTTCTTGAAAATAAAATCACACTCATATATATGATATCATTGAGAATATATTAATTTCTTATTTTTTTTTTCGAACGAACACGTATTTCATAGTTTGATGTGCGTATATATTGATAGAATTTTTAAAATATTTAATTATTTATGTTATAAATATTTACAAAAGAATTTATTCAAATATATTTTTTATATTGAAGTAAAATGTTAGTTATATATTTCATATAGTTTAAAAGAAATTATTTCATAACCTCTCAATCATAAAATTATGAAAACGATTTTTAAATAATTTAACATATTTTTTTTATAATATCTCAGAATATTATTAGATAGTCATAAACAGATTATGTAAATATAATATAAAATTTTAAAAAAAAATTAATCAACTTTTATAACTATTAAAATATAAATTTTATAAGATGTTTGCAATAGAGGAAAAATTGTAATGATATTTTGAAAATAATATGGTATAGGAAAAGCTACAATAATAAGACAAATTATACTTTGATAATTGAGATTATTTTACAATAAAAAATATTATTTTAATAATTGAAAATAATATATCATGATATTAAAAGCAACAAACCAAAAAAACTAATATTTCTTAACCATCTTCAAATAAATCTATGCATATTGATTCTAATAATAACGGTAACAACTAATAACTCCTTCCAAAAAAAAAATATTTATTTTTTTTATATCAGGTTCTTAGGAATGAGAACATAATCAAATAGAGTAAAGATAATATTTAATTCCAATTTGATTCGTTAAAAAGAATTCACGGTTCTATTATTTATTGGATACTTTTTTTTAAAATATCTGTAATTTTTTTTTTAAAAAGACTAGCTATATTTATAAATCTAAATAAATTATAAAATATAAATTAAATTAAATATAAATTAAATTATAATTTATATTAATATTAGAATATCAAGTATTTATTATTCATAAATAATAAATACTATAAATATTAATTATTTATTATTTTAATAAATTAAAGCTGAATGCAACACCATACAATTAAACCGTGTCTTGTGGTGGTTAGTGACAGCTGCCGGTCAGTGCAAAGGAAGGTGTAAGATGTGATTGAAAATAAAATAGAAATGAATGAGAAAGAAAGAATTGAATCTATTTATATATAACAATACAGAATCAATGTAATGAATTTGAAGGGCTTTCAAAGTTGCAGAAAGAGAAAAAGGAAAATAGATGTCCTACAATTATGAAAACAATTAATATAGAAAGAGAAAAAGTTGTGTGTTCCAACAAGAAGAATATAGGAGAGATAAGAAAAATTATAGATTTTTTCGTGATGTAAGCATGAAGTTAATTTTGTTTCTGTCAAGGGAAGGGAGTTGGTTCATACAATTTTTCAACACTTTGGGATTTAATGTATACACTTTTAAAATGAAGTACTAAATTAAAAAAAAATCACTTAACTTAGGAACCAAGTAAGTAATTAAGCCTTTATTTAAATATCAAATAATATTTAAATATAAAAATATTAATATTGATAAATTTCATAGTCAATCTTGATTGATGTTATTTTTTTGTGAAAGTTTTTCAAGATTTTTCATTTTATATTTGCATACACGTTTTCTCAATTTATGTGAAATAAGATTATTTTCAAGTTATGAAATGCTAGATCAAGCCAAACCTAAGTAAGATAAAATTAGGTCGGATTCATGTAAGGTTGGACTAAGTTAGTCATGTTAGAGTTAAGCTAAGGCGACCCAAGCCTAAGACGAGTCAAGTTAGTATGGGCCTAACTTGGGCTAGGTAGGCTTGAGCAAGCTTGAGCCCTAGTCAAGCTGATTTGGTTCAAACCAAGGTCATGTTGAGTTGGTTGAGAGCTAGGTCAAGCTGAGTCGATATGAACCCAAAACAAGTTAATTTGGTCGAGTCCATGATGACCCTAGTTAAAGCTACCAACACTCAATTAAGTCTATGCATGTTATGTTGATCCAAGTCCACTCGAATTGGAGCAAGATCACATGCAATTGAGTTAAGGTAGCCCTATGTAAAGTCAAGTTCATTCACGTCCAACTTAGACTAGGTCCAGGTAGGGTGGGGACACAAATGATACTAGAATAAATCGAGTTCGGTTTGACAAAGTCGCGTTGGACTCGTATTGACTCAAGACATTTGGCAAGGACCATATCAAACTAAGTTAACTTAGGCCTAGTCTAGTCAGACCCAAGTCAAGTTGGATCGACTCAAATCAAGTTGATCCAAACTACAAAAACCAAAATATAAATTTAAAAATATAAAAAAAATTTGAATTCTAAGTGAATTTAATTTTTTTTTTTAATTTTAAAGTAATCTAATAACTCTTTGAAATTCTAGAATTTCAATTTTTGTGAAATTTTCGTATGCAAACAATATTATCATAAAACATTTCATATTCTCTAAAAATAGTAATTATTACATTTTAGAATGCTTTATCCAAACACAATTATCGTGAAAATAAAGAAAGCAAGACAAGGCATAACCTATTTGATTGAGACCTCAATCCAAATAATTCTTTCAACATTGAAACAAAGTTAAATAATTAATATCCATAATTACAAATTTATTTACCATCATTAATTAGATCAAACTTAAAGTCCGATACTTCTGAAAACAACTTAAAAGCTAATGATGGTTGCGTACTCATTATAAAAAGCTTTTGAAAAACATTTCAAACTAGTTCAAGCCTTCTAACCTTTTTTTCATTTAAAAAACATGGGATATGAATAACAAAACGATCATAATACAATAACATTATTCTATTAAAACAAAATGTATATAGAAAGATAGATCATATATAATAAAATCATTATATTTATTAATAATTGCTTTAATATTTCATTATGTAATGGAACTCAAAATATTAATGTAAAAAATAATGTAAAAAATTAAGTAAGGATATTTCATTAACAAAAATTAAGGATATTACATAAAGAAGAGAGTAAAATGAAGATATCTTAACTCAACAAAGATATTTCATCATGTAATGGAATTCATGCCATTTATGAATTTAATAGCATATAATGGTAATTTGAGACAAAATTGAATGAAATACCGATAATAAAATAATTACTATATTATATTTCAATAAAAATAAGAAGAAATATTCTCTGAACATATTTTAATATATGTGTTCATCTTTATTACAAGTGGTTAAGTTAATCACTAAAGAATTAAAGAGACTATCTACATATGTATAAATGTGATCTGAACTTAACTCATAAAAAAATTGACAAAATTTTTAATCTAAAATTTTAAGACAATAATTTATACACCTTCTTTGTTACAACTTATGATTTGAACTCAATTCACATAAAATGTTGACCTAATTTTTAACTCAAAATACAAGTCTATAAATTTATAACTTTTTGATCCTCAATTTTTATATTTCTATTGGAGGAAAGATTTAGACATAGACTTAAATTAGAAAAATATATTGATTCTCCCAAAAGTTATATTGCATTTTGTAAATAATAAAATGCAATATTGTATGGAAATAAAAATAAAGAAAAATATTTTCTCAACAAAGATATTTTCATATATAAAGAAATCATAATTTTAATAAATTTAATAACTGAGAATTCGAGATCAAATATTAAAGGACATACCAATAACAGAGTAATTAAAATATTATATGGTAATAAGAATAAGGAAATATCTCCTTCCAGCATTCATATTTTCATATATAATGAAATTCATGTCAATTATAGAAAGAAGAATATTTCTTAACTTAACAATAATAAAATTCATGAAAGTATAGGACTTAAAACTTTCTTCACAAGAAAGGAATATTTGTTCTAAATTTATTTTCTCCTGGTTCATTAACAAATCCAAATTCTTTTAGTTTTATTTTGTTATCATTCTCTTCTCAATTGAATTTTTATCTCCACAAAAAATTTTAAAAGAAAAAAAAAGAGTTAAATTTTGATCCTTAACCGTCCCTTGTGTGATTTTCTATTCTTAACAAGTCTCCTTGGGAGTTGAGGAAACAAAAGAGATCATAAAAATTGGAAGCAAATAATCATCACAAGCAATCACCTCCGTGTAACTAAAACTGTCACGCTAACATAGTTCAAAGCAACCTCAACATTTGTGTTGATCTCCTTCCATTTCAATTCTGAGAAAATTATAATCATAAAGTTTTGTTGGTTTTCTCGTTCATTTTGATACACGTTACAGGAAAATAATACGTTGGGGTATAACATGCAAAGGGGTAAGGTGAAGCTAGATGAGGATCTACGTCCTGATCGTGAGGATGATTTCCAAACAGATGATGAAGAAAATCAGGCACAAAGGGTGTTTGAACATTTGGATGATGATACTGATTCAGATAATTCACCTCCTTCACCAAGTTTGTCAAACGATGTTTCCATTATCTCTTGGCCTCAAAGCTATAGGTACTCCTTCATTGATTGTTAATTATATATGTGTTTTTCATTATTATTGAGTGGTGAAGAATCTTTTGTTATACATTCAATTCTGCCTGTTTGCTGTTCTTGTAAGATAATTTGTCTTCTGCTTTTGAGTTCTTTTGCATTGGTCTCTTTCATTATTAACAAGTGTTTGCATGTGTGGTTATATAATGATGTGATCACTAACATTTGAGAATTTATGACGAATGAATTTTAATCTGAATGTGCATTGGAATGTACCTTAATGCATGATCTACACACATACTCGTACAGAAATCAATTGTTTCCCATATGACATTAACTTAGAGCAATAGTAACATAAGAGAAATGTAAAAGGTTATAATTAGTGAAAAAAATCATTGTCTATAAACATTAAAGTACTAAATTCCTTTGTTCATTATGAGCAGACAATCTATGGACATGTTAACTAGTGCAACACCTCCTGGAATTAATTTGTTAAAGAGATTTGGTTCAGTAGGGAGAGGAAATTCTCCCATTACATCATTCAAGAAATCTCAAGAACACGAAGAGGATTCTACCTTGTCTCTACCCCTTGTTTCTGAGACATGTGGATTCAAACAAGAGAATCGTCTTGCATCAGCACCGCGCCTGCAACCACTTAGCAGTGCAAAATTTTCTGTGGACGAATTGCCACCGCCACATGAACAATGTTCATATACAAAATCAGTAATTAATGGTGAATATCATCTTCATTCCACAATTCTTATATAATTACTAACTGTAGTTGCATTATCCTTATCCTCTACATAGGTAATATTTTCACTTATTTAGTTATTTATAAGCTCAATTCATTAGGAAAGGTTGTGGTTAAGTTTATTCAAGAATATCCTCACTGTGTTGACTTACAGAATCTTTGCTTTTATTTTATGAAGGAACCAATATACTATGTGGAATAGGACTTCTTACCACTCCATATGCAATAAAAGAAGGAGGGTTTCTGAGCCTTGCAATACTTTTAATGTTTGCTATCATGTGTTGTTATACTGGGATGCTACTAATAAAATGTTTAGAAAGCAATGATGGACTCAAAACCTACCCAGATATTGGCCAAGCTGCTTTTGGAATTGTTGGTCGCTTGGGGATTGCAGTGAGTATAATAGGGATTCCATGCAAGCATCAAATTGTAATTTTCAACAGGCTCCCTTATAAAGTGGGAAAGTGTCAAGTAAATAATTAGTCGCTGATGAGAAAAAGAGATTATTGATTTTCTCATCAATGATCAATTACTTACTTTACTTTCTCTCTAAAGTGAGTTTCTTACTTTATTGAAGCCAAACCAACTTCACTAAGAGCATACACGACATTATTGTGTGAACATAGAAAGGAAAACTGACATATTTTACTTTGGTTAAATGCAGATCTTTCTATACGTGGAACTTTTTGTAAGTGCAAGAGTTTGATATGAATTTGCAATTTCTTTTAAACACATTCTTTTGCTTTATTTATATTCTCATACATTCTTACGTGTGAATAGCTCTTATGTGTAGGCTTCTTGTGTTGAGTATATAATACTAGTCAGTGATAACCTCTCCTCACTATATCCTAACACCCAGATGAAATTTGGTGGGATTGATTTGAATTCTGAAGAAATTTATGCCATCACAGCAGCAATTCTTGTTCTACCAACAGTTTGGTTGCGAAATCTAAGCTTACTTTCTTATATTTCAGGTATTTGAGCACCACTGTGTTGTATTTTATAAATGTCTTTCAAATTTACTTGCTAACAAAGGTTGCCTCTGTGCTCAGTTGGAGGAATATTTGCAACAATACTCGTTGCTCTTTGTTTGTTTTGGGTTGGGACAATGGACCAAGTTGTTGGATATAAGCCAGGAAAAAAGCTTTTAGACTTGGCAAACTTACCTGTCTCAGTTGGTCTCTATAGTTTTTGCTTTGCTGGCCATGCTGTTTTTCCTAACATCTACTCTTCTATGAAGGAACCATCCAAATTCCCATCAGTGTTATTTGTCTGGTAAATATGAAATCTTTAGTAAGATGTAATAATATACTCAATTCACTGCAAAAAAGACTGAAAAAAATTCATCTATGATTACTTAAAATTTATCCATGCACAAGTTAAAAATAAATAAATGAAAGAAATAGAAAACTTTTGTTGATTAACTTGTATAAGTTAATTTTAGTTTACAAAAAATGATTTAAACTTTTTTTCTATAGAAATATTTATGAAAAAGTTGTTCCAAACAGACCTATTGATTAACTTCCATTGTGCAGCTTTGGCTTTTGCACTTTCATGTACATGAGTGTGGGAATAATGGGCTACTTAAGATTTGGTGACTTAGTTTCATCTCAGTTTACCTTGAACATGCCTAAAGAATTATATGCATCTGAGATTGCAACTTGGACAACGGTATGCGAAGAAACAAGTCTCCTTTTTCTCTGTTATTCTACAAATTTGTAAATAATAGCAGATGGTTAGAATCTAATAATTTTTTTATGCCCTTTTATTTATTATTTCTTAAATAATATATTTAATGAATTTATGTATTTTATAGGTTGTGACTCCATTGGCAAAATATGCCTTAACGTTATTGCCGATTGCATTGAGCATAGAGGAACTAGCCACCTCTCCTAGACTAAGATGCCATGCTATGTCGGTTCTTGTCAGAACAATTTTAGTGATTTTAAGCTTACTTGTTGCTCTCTATATTCCATATTTTGGTTAGTATTGACACATTTACCAATATTATTACTATTACCTTTGTGTGAATAGTTTTTCGCTTATTTGATAAGTGTTTTTTTCCATACAAATACTTGTAGAAAAAGAAAATAGAATTGACAATGAAATTATTAGATTTTTATTTTTATTTTTTGTTCTCCTATATGATGGAAAAATTCCAATATGGTATTTTCTGAAGGAGACTTTTGTTTTTTCTTAAAAAAGTATATTGTGGGGGTAAGAAAAGGGAAAGTTGTATGTAAAGCTGCAACCTTTTAATCTCAACTTTGATGGGTATCTAAAACATATGCCTACTTGTATCCTCCACTTGATGTTCTTTAAACTGATTATTAAAATTAATAAAGCTTTGACACATTTCAAACATTTATTTCAACATTTAGGATTGTAAAAGCTAAAAGATGGATTTAATGTAGACAGGGATTTCATAGTATAAAATCCACATTTAGCATGACAAAAACATAAGTTAGTCAAATCTCAATATTCTTGAGAACAAGAGGATGATTAAACAAAGAGCATCATATACTTTTGTTGTTAGATAATCTCTATAAAATTTATTGCAGGTTCTTTGATGGCACTAATTGGTTCCTTCTTGTCAATACTAGTTGTAAGTTCTCTAGCTTCCTATTCACTTTTCTAATTATTGCAATTTATTTAAGCATATTAAATATTTAGAATATTGTCATGTTTCGAGGCAGGCACTTATTTATCCATGTGCATGTTTCCTCAAGTTACATAGAGGGAGATTATCAAATGCAGAGGTACAAAATCATATCTTTATTCAAATTATTTTTCTTTTAATATTATGACATGAAACTAATATAATTTGTATGTCCTTTTTTTTATTTTTTTATTTTATTTCAGATAACAATTTGTGGTATTATAATTGTTGTTGGGCTAATATCCGCTTGTATGGGAACGTTGTCAGCTGTTTCAAAAATAACTGGGGAAGGGGACTGACTAAGTAGTATTGGTTCCCCCATTTATACTTTCTATTGTCAATTTTTGGTACAAATTATAAGACTTATTCATACATGTATTAGTCATAATACTTAGTTGTGAGTTTGTGTTTCATAGTTTAAACGAATTACAATTTGTAATCCATAAGAGATGGGTTGCGATTCGTGTTTTCAGATCTTTAGTTTGAGTTTGTACAAACATTTGCTTGTAATATTTGTATGTTTTGTACTCTTCTTAATATAAATGAATACACATATCTTAAGGTTTCGAACCACTAACATTTGTCCATTAAAATGGTTAAGGATTATTATTAGTTCTTATAAATATTAAATCAAATATATAGAATCCATTTTAAAATATTACTAGAATACGAATTTTAGTTCAATGATTACAAAATATTAAATACATCTTTTGAAATATTTATATTAAGAGTGTCTAATCAAAGCGTATTACATTACTCTTTGTAAGTACTTTTACTTTATATGAATTTCAATTACAAGTAATTGTAACAATGGTATAAAAATTCTTATCGATTTTTCACCTGGTTTAATTTATGTGATTTAGACCACTGTTGAAACAGGGATATTTCCTTTTTAATAATAAATTCATATACCTAATATTACAAACTATGTTTATCTCAAGCAATTGACACATTAATTCAAACATAACAACTCAATTTCAATCTATTCACAAGGTATATTAAAATGTAAATGTAAACGATTAAACAATTATACCATCAACATTTATATACGTATAGTAAAATGATATTTTGAACATATAATGCATTAAAAATTACTATAATATCATTTGAGGGAGTAATTATCACCTGAATGATCATCCTTAATCGAGAGAGACGAAAATTTACTAACTCTTCTTTTTCTAAGCTACAATATTATTGCTAAAGTGATATATGTAATATTATTTGAATGTCATACCAACACTTGAACTATATGATTTTGGGGGATAGAGAATAGTTTTGACCCAATCCTTGTGTAAAGATCTCGAAAATAATATTTTAGAAGTGGTAGTAGTTTAAAAATAGTGGGACTCGATTATTTTAATATTAAATAGTTTTAATATAAATAGTTTCGTTATAAACGAGTTTCATTTATTTTAAAACTCATCTCTCTAGAAACCACTTTTCTAGAGTTTTCGAACTTTTCTCTAAAGGGTTCTTCTTCCCCGCTTGTCTAATTGTAGAATCGAGACCGTGTGATTGATCCTTGTAACAAGTTCTTCAATATAGACCGGTCAGTTTCTCCGTTTGAGTAAGTTGAGTTTTCAACCCTTTTTTCTTGGTCTTTTCTTATACCTGTTGCATGTAGGCCCTGATTAGTTTACATGCGTTCTTTGAGTTTTCAATTTGAGTCTTTGTTGATCACTGGTTCTAATGGTGTATCCTGATCTTGTTTCTGTTATTCATTGGAGCTGATAGAGCTTCCTTGGCTTTTAGAGCTATTTTATTATCCCTAGAGCTTTTTGGTCATCTGTCAGGTAAGGGAGCTAATTACTTTGTTTTTAACTAGTCGTCATTTTTGGTCATCTGTTTTAATTACTTTTCTGAGTTTTTAAGTTTTTATAGAAGAAATAAGTAGTTTTTTTTTGGCTAAAAAGAGGTTTTGACAAGTGAAAAATTAAGATAATGGTTATTTGAGAAAAATTATATTCTTGAATCGGTTTAAGAATCAATTAAGATTTGTTTGAGTTCTCTGTTAGTAGGAATTGATGTAGAACTGGTTGCTAGCTAATAAGGTGTGTTTTGTATGGTTTTTGGTTCATTTTTAGGGGCTTTGATTAGTGAAATTCTAAAGCTATGGTGTTAGGAACATTTTGCATCTTTGGGAACTGTTTTTAGGTCATTTGGCACTTGGTTGGTATCTCACTTTGCAAAAATCTAGTTTTTGTATAGCGAGAACTGTTACTTAGGTTTTTAGGTACTTAACTTGGTCTAAATGCATTGAAATCATGTTCAATTGAGCAATTGGTGTCCAAATGTAAGTTATAAACAAGTTTAAGAATCAAATACAATGCTAAGGATACCTAATTGGTCTTTTGAATTGATTTTGAATAAAATTTATATCCAATTTATAGGTTGTTGTAATTTGGTGTGACGTTGAGGGGTAGTTTTATGATGCTAAGCGCCATATTTCGGTTGCTCTAGCCTTGAGGGGTAGTTTTCTGGCAGTGAGCATTAGCAATAGCGAGTAGTTTCCTTTGTTTTTAAATGTGATTTTTGGTGAATTTTTTATGTGAAATTGTTATGGTGTACATGTTCTGATAGCTCATTAAGGATTTTGAAATGGTATGGATATGTTATGAGAATGAAAGTGGTGTGTTGTGACAATATTCTCAAAGAGAGATTTTATATTCAAGTAAGTTATGGTGAATGCTTGATGGTGAGACTCAGTAAGCAGGTATCCTGATGTTCTACCAACCATTCAACTCATGTATAAATACTACCATGGGTGCACACCTTCAGTGATGTCTATGTCAAGCATAGTATCTAGATAATTGAGTTTAGAGTCAAAAGTTTATATATTTATATAAGTTATAAAATGCTTTACTATTGAACTAATATATGATGTATGAAATTGTTTATCAAGTTTTCTTTTAAACACTAGCCTTTTTGTTTTCTTTGGTTGTTTTTGGTGTGTTGTATGTTTCTTTTGTGATGATCACCTTATTGGTAGGAGCAGATGAGGGTTAGTCATTGAAGTATCGTTGGTGGAGGATTGTGATGTTGTAGTCATTGAAGTATCGTTGGTGGAGGATTGTGATGTTGTAGAGCGTCTTTTTGTCATCTAGTGGTTAAGTTTAGTTCTTATAGATATAATTATTATTATGGTTATTTTATTTTAGATAATTGTATTAGTACTATAGCTATTGTTTGTGAAAAATCTATTTTGTTTTATCCATTTTATAATGTCTTATTTTATCAGTGGTAAGCTGTTAAAACTGGAATGTTACACCTTGCTTGAAGTATGAGTAAGTCGTTTAAGCAACAATTCATATCACTTAAGTGATGAAGATTATTCTTAGTGATGAAAAAAAATATTTTTTGTACATATTTATAATTTTATGGTATGTCGAAAACATTTTCAATATACTTTATTTTTAAATTTTAAACCATTTCCGAATTGGACTCGATGTGCATAATTGCTTTAATTGTGTATTTTTACCTAATATGAAATTTGCTTATTCTTTTGGTCATAAATTTTCTATAGATATTATTTATGGCTAACTTTAGTTCCATAGGATTTTATGTTTGTGAGCATCCAAATGATCATATTGTTTGATCAATTTTGAGTCTCCTACTATTTTCTATTATTTTGTGAAGTTGAGGTAGATTTCTTATAATTTTGTATAGAAACCTATATGATTTGACTTTCTTAATTTTAGTTTAGAATTTTGTCCTTGGGTTAATGGAACTAATGAAGGTGTATACCAAGGTTGATGTGTAAAATTGATTACAAAACTTATATAGATTAAATAAGTTCTAATTAAAGATTGAATTCATTTCCTTAAATTTTTTTTAGCTTTGGAAATTATTTTTCCCTTTCCTTTTCTCTCAATTTCAAAATTGACTTTTTGTTTTCCTCCTTCTTTACTATTCTTCATTTTTCCATCCATGGAGAATAAATTCTTGAAATTCAATTCACAGAACGAAGAACATACAACCTAAATTGAGTTTTCCACCGATCATTTAACATTTTTGAGTTTGCACTTCTCTCTAATTCTGGATTTCCATTCTACGATATTAATTGGTATATCAAATTTTAGAAATCAAAATAGAAATTAATTAAATCTTGATGTGATAATTGAATATGAATTATATTGAATGATATTTTAATTTAATTTATATTTTTGGTTCAATGTTAATTAATTGAACAAGTTAATTGTTCTAACTTAGATCTAAATTGTTGAGATTGTTGATAGAAGGAGCACAAGTTTAGCTGAACCCACAATCTCAGTAATATCTGAGTTTTTAATGATGACAACACATAATTAATAACACATGTGTGCTATGTGTTACATGTTCTATGTTTACATGTTATATGCTTATTATCAATGTGTTGAATCTGTTTGAGCATATATGAGAACATGATTGTGTTGTTATTGTGTTATTCATTACATTTCACTGTGTTATATATGTGATTTTATATGTGAATGCATGACACATGTTTTTAGAAAAGGAAAACCACAAGCACGTATGTTGAACTTTAATTGTGTGGTAAAACAATAGTTTTAAGTCGATTTGATTATGGGGTGAGTCGATTAAAACTCGTGTCTTTGCACAAACTATTTTCAAAGTGTGATGTGAGATTTTTCAAAGATAAAGTTTTTCAAAACTATGATTTACACTGTTACATAGTCGAATATTTGCATGTTGCACTCGACTAATTTTGTTGTTGTTTTGAAATTCCATTAATGTTTGATATAACTGTCTAACGATCATATTCTTAAATGCGTTGACCAAGCATTAAATGTGATTTGACTGCATTGATTGCGTATTTAATTAGTTATTGTGATTGTTGCTAACTACTATAACAAAATTGTTATATCCGACTACATAGTAGCTTAGTCGATTAAAATGCCTCTAAGATGAGTTATTATATAAATTGACGTGAATTTGATTTCTGTAAGAACTTTTGTGAATCTAACATTGTGTGATATCTTTTGCAAAAAGTTCTAGCTTATAGAAAGAGAGAAAGAGCTCCAAGAATCAAGAAGTGACCATGGCTTTCATCTCCTTCTGAATTCTTGAAGAGCAAGTTAACTGTGATTTCAAAAGATGATCAATTTTGCACATTTGGGTGTAACTGTGAAGATCCGAGTCTATAATCTTGTGAAGATTGGATAGAGGTTCTCTGTTGTGACTACAGGAAGAAGAGCGTGCAACGTTCTTGACTTTGAGAGTGTCTCGAAGGGTTTAGACAGTAGGAGAAGGGATTCTTGCTACTGGTTTAGTTATTGTACAACCTATATTTTGATTAGAGGGTCAGAGAGGTATTTTACATTTTTGACATGAGGTCTTCTGTAGAAACCTTGTTGTCAAAACCTTGATCATTATAGTGTTTTTGCTTCCCGTGGTTGGAAGGACAATGGATATAGGCATGTTGGCTGAAACAGTATAAAAACCTAGTGTTTGAATCTTCTGATCCCTACTCTTTTAGGTTTAATCGACTTTACTCTGTACTTATTCGATTAATTTTTTGTTTCATTTAAAAGTCTTTTACCTTGCATTTCAAGAAAGCTTTAAAGGCATCACCTTTTGCGAAAAAGATTTTAAAAAGACTTTGTTTTTACAATTCACCAATTCACCCCCTCTTGGTATGAGAAATTGAGCCATTCTATTTTAACAATTGGCACAAGAGTTGGTTTTCATAAGATATTTGAAAAACAAGTTGATTACTATTTCCGTTTAATCGACTGATCCTAGAAAATGGCTTTCAATTCTCAGACCTTTGGTGAAGGTGCTTCGACAAATAGACCACCATTATTTGCTGGAGAAAATTATGCTTTTTGGAAAATAAGGATGCAAATCTTTCTTGAATTGGTGGATAAAGGAGTTTGGGATGCAAGTTTAAATGGTCCATATGAGCCCACTCATGTTTTAAATGGAAAAGTTGTTTTGAAAATTTTTTCTGAGTGGACTCAAGATGAGAACCGAAAGCTCAATATGATGTTAAGGTTAGAAACGTGATTGCTTCTACACTAACAATGGATGAATTTTTCAGGATATCACAATGCAAGAAAGACAAAGAAATGTGGGAAGTCCTTGAAGTCACACATGAAGGAAACGATGAAGTGAAAAGGGCAACAAAGAACTCTCTTATACAAGAATATGAGATGTTCAGAATGAAAGCAAGATATACTATATATGAAGTACAAAAGCGATTTACACACATATTCAATCACCTCATGGCTCTTGGAAAAATGTTTGGAAAAGAGGAAATAAACATCAAGATATTGAAAAGCCTCAACAGAAGCTGGCAATCGAAAGTCACTGCAATATCTGAATCAAGAGACTTGACCAACATGAACATGGCCTCCTTGTTTGGAAAACTCAGAGAACATGAATTGGAGCTTGGAAGGCTAAAGGAGGAGGAAGAAATTAAAGAAAAGAAATCAATTGCCCTCAAGGGCACAAGCGAGAAAGCTTCAAAGAATCTTGAACCCGAAGCTGACTTAGAAACAAAAATGCATGAAAAGAAATAATGAATATGGTGGTAAGGAAGTTTAATTGATTCATGAAAAATAAAAGTTCCACAACTGACCATGCAGGTCCTGTAAGAGGAAAGAAGAATTCAAGAACAAATGTTGTTCAATGCTATGTCCAGACTTGTCCAGACTTGACGAGTAAACAAAAACCAAGCAGAAAGTTTCCACAAGACAAGGGAAGAAAGCAAAAGAATGCATATATTTCTTGGGAAAATAGTGATTCTGATTCTTCAAGCGATGAAGACTGCATCATTGAGGAAGAGTCAAATATTTGCTTCATGGCAGGCTCTGCACAGAATGATTATGATAGTGATGAAGAATTTGAAAACAAGCCAATAGAAGTGAAGTATGACATGCCTGAAGAAAGGATTATAAATATAGAATCAATAATCTGGTAGAGGAAAATGAAAATTTGAAAAGGGAATTAGAAAATGCCTTAGAGTCTGCTAAGATAGTCAAAACTGAAATAAAGATAGTTGAAAAGGAATGTGACAAATGTCCTGTAAACATTGAAAAGATTGATTACTTGACTAGTACTCTAGCAAAATTCACACAGGGCAAATAAAACTTAGATGTTGTGCTAAGAGCCTTTGGTAGAGCTCTCTACAAATAAGGAATTGGTTATAAGGCTTAAAGTAATAGGTCCAATTCAAAGAAATTTGTTGATCTTAGTAAACTTGTTACTCATGCATGCTTTTATTGTAACAATATTGGTTATAATGTTAGAAATTGCTACTATAGAAAGGTTGGTGTTCCAAACGGAAAATACAGATGGATTCCCAAGGAATAACCTCCTGCAACTAACAAGACATTACCCAAATTCAAATGGGTACCAGCGTAAAAAATGTTTAACTGTTTTGCAGGATAGTAGTTGTTGCTGAGTAGTATTCAACTCAAGCATGAACTACCATAATGAAATAAAAAGTTATTGACATTCTGCAAGTGGTAACTGCTGTAATTTTCATTGCATCATGCATAATAATTGTTTATATAATTGATTGTTGAATGCATGTTTGTTGAATGTTTGATTGAGTGATTGTGTTATGTGAAAATCATTTTGCTCGAGTTTTAACCAATTCTATTAACTATGAAGTCGAATATGTTTGAAGTATGTGTTTTTTTGTTTCTTAAACATTGTTAATACATGAGATCGACTCTTGACTTAATAAAATCGATTAACAATCTCTATTATGGACTTTCTTCTTTTGAAAAACTGAATGGGCCTTATTTGAAAATGTATTTGGTTCGCGCCCTTATATATGTTTGTATGCCTTGACTCTATTCTATAGTCGTGATACACAAAACCCTTATCTGTGTCAAAGAGTCTTTACTCATTGTATAATTTCTACAATGGCCGCCTCATCTTCTCGACCAGGAAAGCGCCCTGCATCTTCAATCAGGGAAGCAAATCCTTTTGGTTGGTTCAGTGATGAAGATCAGCGGACTGACTTTATATGTCACTGGGGGTTCAAAGAAGTTATCAGACACAAATGCTTGAGCATTTTGTTCTTTCGCACAGAGGGTTTCCTATTTCAAGAATGGCTAGTCAAATTTGATTTGACAAAATTTGTTGAACTTCAGGGAGACTATTGTCCAAATCTTGTGAAGGTATTTTATGCCAATTTAAAAAGGGAAGGAAACTTTCTCACCTCTAGGGTAAAGGGTGTGACTGTCCGCATTGATAACTCCATTTGGAAATATGTTGTTGGATTTCAGCCTGAAGAACTGAAAGCTCATCATGGCATACCAGGATTCAACAAAGTTGATATCTATAACAATTTCTTGAAGAATCCATATATGATAGGAAAATATGACTCTTCAGTATTGAAAATCTTAGTAAAGAAGAAAGGTTATGTGCATATGTAATCAACTGGATTATACTTCCAAGAGGTGAAGATCAGTTTTTGCTGAATGCTGAAGATGTGTACTTGCTATATGCATTACAAACAAGAACACAAACAAATTAAACATCTGTAATATGTGATTATGTGATGAAAATTGCAAAGCAGAAGGAATATCATCTACCGTATGCTATCTTCATTAGTAGGATTCTAAAAATCCAAAACGTGGACATCAAAAATGAAAGAACGATTTGCTGCAATAAGAGAAATGTATTGCGAGAATTGTTTTTAGATTCCGTGGGACTCAGAAAAGGTAAAGAAGGCTGTTTTTTCAAAGATGAATACCTTCCTGCTACTGATGAAATGAATCCTATAAATGTTGACTCATCAAGATACAAGTTCAGACCTCAAACAAGATTTAAGGAGTTTGTTGATGAAAGATTTAAGAGACTTGATAAGAAAATGATAATGCTTCAAATATCTTTTACTGAGCTACACCGAAAGATGGACTATGCATTAAGGATAAATGCATTTGGTGATACCTCTGTAGATGATTATGAAAGTGAGAAGAATAGTGTAGAGGAAAAGATTGTAGAGTCATCTGAAACAAAATGAGGGGTCTTGTGATTACTGTTTAGAGTCATTGCAAGTTCTTGTTTTAGTTGTCTTCTTTGTTGTTTGATGGTTTTGTAATAGTTGGCATTATTCGCCAGCTTGTTTTGGTTTGTCTGATTGTAATTCATGATTGATATTAATGAAAATAGAAGTTGTTCAAATCGATCTGTGTTGTGAAGCCGAATTAATTAGATAAAAATCAATTTTGCAATGCTTGTATGCGAATGAGCTGTTATTGACTGTTACATTCATACTTTTGCATACTCATATTTTGTAATAGTTGGCATTATTCGCCAACTTGTTTTGGTTTGTCTGATTGTAATTCATGATTGATATTAATGAAAATCAAAAGTTATTAAAATTGATCTGTGCTGTGAAGCTGAATTAATCAAATTAAAACCGATTTTGCAATGCTTGTATGCGAATGAGCTGTTATTGACGGCTACATTCATACTTTTGCATACTCATATTTTACCTGTGATAATCCTTGTGTCATATTGATTCTAAAATGCTTGAACTATAAAGATCTTGAAAGATTTTGTAGGAACATTGCTTACTAGATGGATAAATCTGGAAAATCAACTCACAGGATAGCAATGATGTCGATTACGATTGAGAGCAAATCGACTGTATATCAAGAGGGGTTAAAGATTCCAATATATGGATATATGATATCTTTAACTGTTGATATATGTGCTATTAACTATTTATTCTTCATATATCTCTTTGTTATACATGTCTTGAGATGATAAGGAGATTAAATTTTGTTTTTGATGAATGAAATTGTATCATTAGTGCTTTGATATTATATCAATATTTCTGACATGATACATTGCTGATATATGTTGTTATATGCTTTGATATATGTTGTGACACTGCATTATGCATCTGTGTTTTGAGATTGAGACATGCATAATGACAAGGGAACATTACATATACATTGAGATGTTTCACATGCCTACATTTAATGGGAGAGATTACATTACATCATGTCAATATCTTTGACAGGGGGAACATCATTATCTTTTTTAATGATTATTTGATGCATCTTTGTGTGCTAGATTACCTGCGTATCAATTCCATTGTGCTTACCTTTTTTGCTAATGCCCAAAGGGGGAGAATTATGTTGATTGGTAATTGATTGATAATCTGTTTTGAGTTGTGCAACATGGTTGATTATTATTCATGGTTGTGCATCATCCAAAAAGGGGGAGATTGTTGATAGGGGGAGCACATGTTTAGCTGAACCCACAATCTTAGTAATATTTGAGTTTTTGATGATGACAACAGATAATTAATAACACATGTGTGTTATGTGTTACATGTTCTACGTGTACATGTTATATGCTAATTATCATTGTGTTGAATCTGTTTGAGCATACATGAGAACATGATTGTGTTGTTATTGTGCTACTCATTGCATTTCATTGTGTTATATATGTGATTTTATATGTGAATGCATGACACATGCTTTTAGAAAAGGAAAACCACAAGCACATATGTTGAACTTTAATTGTGTGGCAAAACAATACTTTTAAGTCGATTTCATTATGGGGTGAGTCGATTAAAACTCGTGTCTTTGCACAAACTATTTGTTGTTGTTTTGAAATTCCATTAATGTTTGATATAACTGTCTAACGATCATATTCTTAAATGCGTTGACCAAGCATTAAATGTGATTCGACTGCATTAATTGCGTATTCAATTAGTTGTTGTGATTGCTGCTAACTACTATAACATAATTGTTATATTCGACTGCATTAGTAGCTTAGTCGATTAAAATGCGTCTGAGATTAGTTATTCTATAAATTGATGCGAATTTGATTTCTGTAAGAACTTTTGTGAATCTAACATTGCGTGATATCTTTTTCAGAAAGTTCTAGCTTACAGAAAGAGAAAAAGAGCTCCAAGAATCAAGAAGTGACAGTGGTGATCATCTCCTTGTGTATTCTTGAAGAACATGTGTATTGTGATTTCAAAGGCTGATCAATTCTGCACATTAGGGTATAAGTGTGAAGATCAGAGTCTACAATCTTGTGAAGATTGGATAGAGGTTCCCTGTTGTGACTATAGGAAGAAGAGCGTGTGGCGTTCTTGACTTTGAGAGTGTCTCAAAGAGTTTAGACAACAGGAGAGAGGATTTTTTATGCTAGTCTAGTTGTTGTACTACCTACATTTTGATTAGAGGGTTAGAGGGGTGTTTTACATTTTTGACGTGATGTCTTCTGTAGAAACCTTGTAAAAATATTGATCATTATAGTGTTTTTGCTTCCCGTGGTTGGAAGGCAGGTTGGCCGAACCAGTTTAAAAACGTAGTGTTGAATCTTCTGGTCCCTACTCTTTTACGTTTAATCAACTTTACTCAATACTTATTCGATTAGGTTTACGCTGCATTTAAAAGTCTTTTACCTTACGCTTCAAGAAAGATTTAAAGGCATCACCTTTTGCGAAAATGATTTTAAAAAGACTTTGTTTTTACAATTCACCAATTCACCCTCCCTCTTGGTGTGATAAACGGAGTCATTCTATTTTAACATAAATCTTTAGAGAATTATGATAAAAAGGAATAATATGAATGATGAATATGAGTTGAGCTTTGATTTTCTTGTATTTTGTTTTTCAATCTCAATTATGTTTTCAATTGTGTTTCAATTCTAAAATCTCCCCAAATTAATGTGCAAGAAGAATATTAAAGGTTTTAAATAAATAAATAAATGTATCATTTGAGATGTTTTAATTTCAAAATTGATAACGGTTGAAAAACCCTTATTTTCATATGCTATTTTGGACTAAATTACACCCTTTACTGCTTAGAATGAGCTTAGAATCAAGTAAAACTCAATAAATGAGTCAGTCGAGAGTCAAAAGCTGTTTTTAGCGATATTATGCTTGTTTTGCAACAAATTTGATAGAAATGAAGATTGGGAATGAAGATGAAGGTCATAGACTCAAGAAAAAGCAAGAAAATCGAAGAAAAGAAGAGTCTAGGGACTGCTCGGCGGTAGACCCTTGGCGCCGGGCGGTCAGACGGGAGGAGAAGACACCAGCAGAGGACGCCAGGTGGCAGACCCTGACGCCGGGCGGTTTTGCGGCACAAGGTCAACCGCCGGGCGGTGGCGCGACTTAGGGCACACCGCCGGGCGGCAAAGTGTGACGCCGGGCGGTGGTCAGCTGGGCTTGGGCCTATTTTTCTATTGCGCTCCTCACCTATAAATAGCCCTGTTACGAATTCCAACTCATTCTTTTGACAGAGGAGGGGAGCCAGACCTACTTTGCACTCTTGGAGAGGATCTCTTGGATGCTTAGGCTTCTTTTCATCTTTTCTAGGGTTTGCTTTCCATATCTTCCATTATTTTCATCTTAGTTCACCATGACAATGGTGAACTAAACCCTTTGTTGTTGGGGGAACAATGTAATCTTTTGATACTCTCTTTTATTGAAACTCTTGTTTGAATTATATGATTTTCATATGCGTTTATTATCAATTGTTGGATTCTCATACTGTGTTTAATGCCTTTATCGTTTAACTCATTCGATAATTGATATTTGCCTTTATTGATACGGGGACGTACAACAATGTCACAAAATGGTGAGAATTTCCTTGGTTAAGCAATATCACCTAGGAAAATCAATTGTATTTGCTTATGTTTGTAATGCGTTGCTAGTTACTAGGGGAGGCTAGGGATAGCAAGTCGGTAATTAGTAATAGGCCCTTTTCGCCGAGGGATCGACTTAAGGGGAGGCCAAGAAAGTTTGCATGCAATTGGATAATAATACTATTTAAACAAGAGGAGTAAATAAGAGAGAGCGGATTAGATGAAATTGTAAACCCCCAACAACTCCATTCATTCATACTCTTTTCGTCAATTGAATCAACACATTGCATGTTTATTTTTTGTCTTTGCATCCACCACAATTAATTAATTTTTCCTTCACAAGTCTTACGATTTTGGTTCACGCAAACGATAAGGCCTTTCGAGTCTCATGGTAAGAACGATAACGGGTTTGACTATTTTTATTACTTGATACGATATGGTACACTTGCCGTTCCGCTAACAAAAATCACATTGAAAATCAAGCAGGAGGACAATTTGTTCACAAACAAAGGTTATCCATAGTCTCGCTAATACTTTATTCCTTAAGTGATGTGTATTATCAATGAGAAAGAATTAATGTGACACTTCCTTCCCTCCAACCCTAAATCAATACTTGAGAAAAGATTTTTATTGCTTGAGTGTCGAGTTGGTCACTTAGGAAATAATGCTATGTCATTAAGTGATTGGTTCCCACTTGAACACCACTCTTATGATAACTTAACACTCAAACTTGATGTGTAAAACTAACCATTTTGCATATTTTTTATAAAATAGTTTTTGAATCCAAATAAATGTTTTATCTATTTCAACAAGTTTGAGGTATGCTTTTACAAAACAAATTGTCTATTACAAGTAGTATCACTAAATGTGACCATTCAAACCAAATAACAAATTCAAAAAAAAAACACATTAGCAATCAAATTAAATCATACATCTCAAAGTGCAATATCAACAATTCTCATACCTAATAACATTTAACAACCTTTATTTATTCATAATTAAATTTATTTCCAAGTCAAAATAACTTTTTGATAAGTATCCAATATAAGTTAATTTTAAGACGAATTTGACATTTATCTTACTTTGATTTTGTTAAAATTATGTATAAATAACCTCAACTTAGATTGTTTTGTAGTTCTTGATATCAATAGAGAATCAAACTGGAAAAATAAAGAAAATGGTGAAATTTAAGCAATTTTGGACAAAACTGACACTAGTGCAGCTGAACAGCAGAATTGAGGCTTCAGCCACACAAGCAAATCTATTACGAAGGGGAACCTCATGCACTAAAATTAAGGCTAAGTCATGAAGCCTCCTTCCTAAGGAAGTTATCTAAGGGGCTGCAGCACCAAAGCATGATGCTTGGGCTACAAAAGCAAACCACTTAGGGAGGAAACCTCTGTAGCTAGAGCTACAAGTGTACCATTGAGCATTGTCTTAGATAGTTTATAAAAATAGAGTTGTTTCCCTGTTTTAGAGAGACTTTTTGGAGAGGTTATTTTGAGAGAACTTCTTAAACACTTAGCTTTGTACTTAGATCTCTTTAAGCGTTGAAGCATAGATCTAACTCTTTGGAACTTTCTTGTATTAGTAATGTTTTATTTATCAAATTATGCTTTTATGACATGTTTCTGAATTAGTTTATATATATTGTTGGATGAAGTGATCACTCATCTTATTTTACTAGCTTGGGACTGAGTGAGCAAAGGTTTCAAGTTGTGGTCCAACAAATTCTCTTTCTATTTTTGGATACTAGAAATACAACTAAGGATTTAGATGGTTATAAAGTCTTGATCTTAATGCAAGTGATTAATTCAAGCAGTCACAAAGAAATATTACTCAAGTTTAATGATCTTAGGCCCTATAGGTGTCAAAAATGGACCTAAAGTTACATTTAAGAGAACTCCCAAGACATGATTAATTGAATCTTTATAAATAATAACTAAATCATTACAAGATAGGTACAAAGTGGTGAAATCTAGCTTCAACACGTCATTATTATCTTGAAGTTAATCATTTAATCAAAATTGTTTTAGTAGCTTTTACTCTTTTAAATCAACTTTATTTCTTTATATCAAACTTGTTTTCACACTTCTCGTGCATTTTTTCAAAGTTTCATTCAAGTCAAACTAGTTGGAAAAATTGTATTCTATCAAATCCTTATGGATACGACACTTGTTGTAATATAAACTATCTAGTATGCTTGTTGGAAAAATTGATTGCTTTGGAACATGAATACTTTTCTTAGTTAATAATAGCTCGTTTTCAAAACAAGAAAAAGGAAAAGTTGGAAACACAGAAAAACTCATAGGAACCTAAGGAACTTTACCAAATCAATCAAAAACACATATTACAATATGAATCGATCGAGAAAATACTTTTATCAATTCACTTCAAGTTGAAATGTTGATTTTAAGTAAGAGATTATTTATTCAAGGCTAGATGTAACTGACCCATTTCATTCCAAGCAACGAGGTTGATGTTGCATGCCATATTGCAAATCTCTTCTTTACGGAAGTAGTTAGTTTGTATTGGCTTCCTAAACTAATAATGAATTATAATGATTTGTTCAATATAGTATAAACTGTTGGAAAACAGGTAGGCTTATTTTTACACCAAGAGAGGGGTGAATTGGTGGTTTATCAAAATCAGAATCTTTTCGCAATCTTTAAATCAAAGTATGAAACTTTTCAAACTTTCTTGAAATGCAAGTAATGAAAATTCGTGTGTAGAAGAAAAACGTAGATGAATGCACAAATAGTAAAGTCGACTGTAAGTAAAAGTGCAGGGATAGAGTAAATCAAAGACTGGTTTTTATACTGGTTCGGCCAACAATGCCTACATCCAGTGTCCTTCCAACCCAGGAAGCAAATACACTATAATGGTTGTGATTTTTACAAGGAATTTATAGAAGACCTCCACGTCAAAAATATAAATCTCCTTTCTAACCCTTAACCAAAATATACGTAGTAAACACAACAAGACTTGCAACAAGATGTCCACTCTCTTGCAATATGCCAAACACCACTTTGAACAATCCTCAAAGTGTCCCAGACTCCACGAGTCTATCCCCTGTAATCACAATAGGTCCAATACAGTAACTCCACAGATGCTAAACAGAATTTTGATCAAACCAGAAACACCTTCAATGTGTAGAATGTGATCAAGCAATGTGTGCGCAGTCAGTCTCCCTTTGAATCTCTTTCAAGAAAGATCACCACCGTCTTCTTGGAGAATTCTTGGAGCTCTAAAACCAGAGATATCAATCTGAAACAGAATATGAAAATGTTAGATCATCAAAAGTCTCAGACCAACTTTGTGTTCTGTTAATTTATAGATTTCTGTTTAACATACATTCTCTGAGTCGAATAAGCTACTAATTCAGTCGACCGAGTTATGAAAGTTGTAATTTTCAGTCAAACTAATAGCATTCAGTCAAACAAATTAAACACTCATTTAATACATTTGACATATTATTCAATGCTCAACTAACTTTTGAAAATATAGTCGTTACTGTACAAGAGCATAACATAATTTCAAAACAAACAACTAATACAGTCGAGTATGTGGCACACATAGTTGACTTTGACATGTAAGAACATTTTGAAATTCTTTTCTTCTCAAAATATCACAAAGCATTGATTCTCAAAATCTGTACAAAGATTTTAGTATAGTCGAATCAGTTAATAATGAAGTCGACTGTACTGTAGCTTTGTCACACAGTTATAAGTTCATAAAAGTTCTTGTGGTTTTCATGCTTTAAAACATGTGCAATGCATCCAGAAATGATGTAACAAGTACAAGCTTAATATGTATGCATTCACATAGCAATACAAAACATAAACATGTTCAACAGATATATCAAACATTCAGCATAAGAACATGTAACACAACAACAACATAAGTATGTTATTAAGCAATGTGTTGTCATCATCAAAAACCAAAGTGATATAGATATTGTGTTGTCAACAATCTCAACAATCTCCTCCTTTTCTAATGATGCACAACCATGATTAATAACCAATCATGTTTGTACAACCATATACCAAACAGAGTAACAAATGATAATACTCTGCATGTAGAATAACCAGGCAGCAAAATATCAAGCAGAATATGAGACAGAAAAACATTCTCCCCCTTTCATAAAACTTTCATAAATTCTCTCCCCCGTTGTGAATTAACAAAAAAGGAATGCTCTAGATATTTATGTTGATATTCAAACAGAGATGCATAAGAAAACTATGTGTAATTTCTTAAAATGTAATTATGCTCCCCCTATCACATTTAATCACATGTAAATGATCATTCCCCCTGAAATGCAGGCATGTGAAGAAAAATGTGTAAAAATGTAATACTCCCCCTATCATTATGCATAGATATCAACACCAGATCAGATGCACAATGCAGTACAGATAATCAGAGTATACAAACAGTATAGCACAGAGTTGTATCAAAGACAAGATATCAAACAATTCAGTCATGCAATGATACAAACTTCAACAATCTCACAATATTATCTCAATCAAGATATGCATAATCAATTTAGATTAGAGATAATTTGCAGATAATCAGGTTAAAGTAATGAATCAACGAAAGATAACCAAATTCCAGAATTGGAATTTATAACACTGTTATGATGCAGTCGATTGAATTATTTTCCCAGTCGAACCCATTGCTTCCCAATGATGTTGAATTCCACATGTATTCCAAAGCAATGTTTTTCTTGCAAAACCTTTCAAAGATTTTTCATAGATCAAGCATTTTAGTTATGCAAGAAGAGTAATTGATAACAGTCTAAAAACCGTTATTTTTACACATTAATTTGATATCAAAACACAACCTTTATGACTTAGAATGAGCTTAGAATCATGCAAAACATCTTAGTTTGGTTTCAAGAAGGTCAAAAGTGGTTTTAGAGATATTATGCTTGTTTTTACATTGTTTTGACAGGATTTGATGTAAATTGAATGATGCACACGAAGAAGGAAGGACTTAGACTCATGAAAAGGATGAGAAAAGATGAAAAGGAGAAGTCAAGTCCACCACTCAGCCCCAAGCCAACGCTGAGTGCAACAATGATCGCTGAGCATCCTGCGAGTCCACCGCTGAGCGGTAATGAGCGTTGAACGCCTAAATGATGGGCCTGGGCCGAATTTCTGTTATTTTTCTGTGTTATAAATAGACCCAGTGTGACCCTTAGGGTAATATTTTGGAAGGCAAAGACGTTAGAGCACCTTCTACACTCCTTGGAGGCGGCTTTTGGATGCGGGAGCTCCAAATTACCAATTCTAGGGTTTATTCTCTTGATTATGCAATACTACCTAGGGATAGGAGTAGGACGGTCAATTGCTTTTAAGCTTCTATGATTAATGCATTAGTAATTACTAGGGAGACTAGGCATAGTAAACTAGTAATTATGGTAATAGGCTCTTTTCGCCGAGCGATCAAGTTTAGAGTAATTTAGAAAGTTGCATGACATTGATAATGAAGCGAATTTAATAAGAATAGTAGATATAGGAGAGTGGATTAGGATGAATTCGTAAACCCCAACAACTCCATTCATCCATAGTCTTATTTGCCAATTGATTCAAGTTTTTCATTTTGCATGTTTAATTTTATCTTTGCATCAAAATACCAAATTATTCTTCTTTCAAGTCTTATGCGATCAAATCACATGAACGTCTAGGTCACTGAGTCCTTTGGGAAAACGATACTCGGTCTTACCGTTTATATTACTTGATAACGATCTGGTACACTTGCCAGGGACTTAACAGTGATAAAAAAAGAAGTCAATATGTAAAGATGTGTAACAGATCAAGCATAATCGACTTCAATCATATCACAGTTGAATCAATCAACATTTAGCACAACAAATTTCAATTAAGCAAATTAACGCAGCTGAAATTGATTAAAAACAAATTTCATTTCCTTGTTGAAAGAGATATTACAATGATATAGACACAGAACAAAGAACAAAACAAAAAGATGGCATACTAAGCCATTTCCAAAGGAAACAAAGAAAAGACTGATAACTAGCATAACTCAGATCACATCACTGAACAAATTGATCACTTTTTACACATGGGAGTTCATATTGTAGCCTTCATTTATTTCTTCCTTCGTTCCTTGACGTATTAACAAGTCAACTTTTACTTCAAGCTTATCAAGCTTGTTCTCAACATTCTGAAGTTGATTGGTAGCAAATTGTATGCAACTGTTGCTAGAGTGATGAGTCGATATTTTATACCATTAACTTAGTTTTTCGCGCTGAATTGTGTTGATGATTTGCGCTTAATTCTTAGTTATTGTGTCATTTTCACTATTTGGGCTTAATTAGACCAATAATTCATATTTTAATTAATTTGAATTATTTGAGCTTAATTGTTCCTATTTCTATTTTCAGGGCAATTTTGGAATTATACTTTGGGACTTTTGGAAGAGCACCAAAAAATTAAAGAATTTCCACAAGGCAAATTAGAACTAATCTAGCTTAGCTTAGTAATTTAGGTTTTGTTAATGAATTTTTGTAACTTTGGGCCAATTAATTTGGTAGAATGCACAAAAGCCCAATTGTAGAGTTTGTGACATGGCTTTAGGGTTTGGGTGGACCCCACCCTAGTTTTTTGACAACACATTCTCGGACCATTGAGAGGGGGGATGAGGCGTCAATTTGAAGACTCTCGGGGGCTGAAGCGGTTTCAATTTGGCAACGTTGTTTTCAATACTCATTAGCTTGGGAGCAACGCTTATTTCATCATTAGGAGAACGGTGCATCATAATGTGACGTTGTTTTTGTCTGGGATTTCTTTTTGGCATTAGTCTTTATTTCCTTTTGATTCAGCGGCACTTTAAGAAATTTATTTCCTTCATTTTGGAAGCACAAAACACGTCCAGTAGAGGAAAGTGGAATTTTATGGGTTGATTTCATTTAGCATATGCAGTCATTTCATTTTGATTTCCTTTAAATTTGCATCCAGAATTTTATTTCCCTTTAGTAGTTGCAAATGGTGATTAGAGGTTGATTTCAATTGCTTAGGAGTGTTGCACGTTGCCACACACAATAGCCATTTTATTTTCCATAAAAAAAAAGGGTGGTGACGGTGATTAATTTGTTGTAGCATGTCAAATTTCTTCTTTTCATTTGCTGGAGAGAGGGCTGGAACATTAAAAAAAATGGGAGGCTGGAACGAGTGGAGCTTTTGAAGCATTCGTGACACACACTTTGATATTCATTGTGCTGAACGTTCTTCTTTGGACAGCATATGCTGCAGCCACTTTCACATAGCATTTCTTTTATTTAATTTCTATTGAACTTTGGGGAACACGCTTTCTTTCTTTTCTCTGCTGGCACATTCGGTCTCTTTCAATTTTCTTGGATGAAGAGTAGCTGAATCATAATAGCACACAGGTTACATTCATTTTTCTATAGCGGAAAGTTTTTTTTTTCTTTTAGAATAGGTGTGCAGGGGTGGCTGATTTCTTTTGCTAGCTACACCCAATTTGTCCGTGAGAAGGGGATTAGGTGAAAGGCAATGATGGGACGTTGAGCAGAGTCACGGTCCTTGAGGATGAGATCTTATTATCAATTTTTTTTTGCTTTATGGAATGAAGAAGATAATTAAGAATGCACACGTCTTGGAAGGAGGAGGTGGAGCCACGATCTTGATTGGAGAATTAAGAGGAATTCAATTTGGCTTTGCTGCTTTCAATTGGATAAATAGATTCAAGCATACATTTTATTCCACTTTACTGCCACGTCGTCTATGGAAGAAGATGGTTCATTTTTCACTATTCATGCTTTCCCTTTTTCTCTTAGCACTTTTACCATGATGAATTGCTTTTATTGTTTAGCTTACTTGTTGCATTTTAATAACTTTAGTTGTGTTTAGATAATTGTTTGTTGAAGTATTGGGTTTAGTATTTTCACTCTCTGGACTCGTTTTTAAAAAAATAACTGCAACCACACCAGAGGTCCAAATGCTACGTTTTATATATCATATGAAAGATAATTGAGTCTACTTTCCAGGAAAAAAAAACCTCATCTCATTTGGAACTCTGTAGAAAACGTTATGGGTAAAACATTGAGCAAAGGTCAGAGTTGTCCAGTTCCAGCGTGAATTTTCGTATTTACTGTAGCAGTTTCGTTTTTACTGTTTTAATTTCATTTTAATTTTTCCGCATTCACCATGCCAACCTTTCACAAACCCCCCCCCCCCACACTTCGTGTTTGACTCGATTCTGAACCGCAGTTGGTCCTTAAGAGACGACCTAGGGGTCATTCCCTAGCACTATACTGCATTTCTAAAATTACAATAAAATTTGTATGAGCTGCGACAGCCATCAAATTTTGGCGCCGTTGCCGGGGACCAACGGTTCAGTATTGAGTCTTTTGTTTGTGTTTGTGTGTCTTGTGACTGTGTTTTGACGTGTTGTGATAGTCTTTGTTGTGTCTTGTGATTGTTTTCTGTGATTTGAGATTTTTGTGCTATTGTTTCATGATTAGAGGGTGTTGTGATTTAGTGCATGACTAGAGGAAATCCTGGATTCATATTTTGAACTCTTATTTTGAACCAAGGACGAAAGATCATGAGATTGCAACCAACTCGGAAACATGAATCCTTCTCTTTCAAATAGATTCAGATCAATATACTTTGGGGTAGCTATAATCTTTATAGCTCCATGAGTAAATCTTTCTCGGACATCATCGTCACTTATTCATTCTATAGGATTAGCTCCCCTTTCAGCAGTTTAGATGATTTTGAATCGCTTTAGTGAAGACGATGCCATTTTTAGAAGAAATGGAATTGTTCCTCCTCATAGTAGACAAGGGTTTTAAGTACAGTTGGTGTGATTTTGAGTCAGTGCTAGATAACTAATCTTTTAAAGACACGGACAAAAAAAGAAAAGCAAGTACTACTTAACACAAATCGAATCCTAACGATAAAAAACAAAGACTTAGTCGAATACATTAAGTACACAGTCAACAAGTATATGTCAATAGAGTTTTTTGTATATACTAAAGATTTTGATTGTTCCAAAGTGATTCATCCTTGAGATCATACTACACCTGCTATGTATCCTGGAAAATAATTCAAGTTTTGGTTGCTATACCGATTTAACTTTGGGTCCATGATTGTTAGTCCTTGTCACTTGTTCCTTTGGTCTCCATACTTATAATCCTTTGGGAACAACAACATTTCTATAATAACAATTTCAAACATTGTGACCAATACAATTACAATAGAAACATGCATTTTTAGCAGGTTTACTTAAATCAATAAATCTCTTAGTATTGGTTTTGTTAGATTGAGCTTTGTATCCTATTCCTTGAATGTATATAGCTTTGCCAGAGGATTTCAAAACCTTTAAATTATCTCTACCTTGAGTAAACTTAGCTAGAGTGCTAGTTAAGTAATCTATCTTTTCAATGTGAGTAGGACAATTTTCACAAGGATTTTCTACTATAACAGTTTCAATTTTAATATCCTTAGCAGATAACAACGAATCATTCAATCCTTTCTCTAATTATTTTCAGCAACAAGGTTGTTAATCCTATTTTCATAATCTCTCCTCTCAGAGTTCAGTCGATTAACCTTGTACTGTAGTTGCATTGCTTCAGCATGCAGTTCTTGAAAAGCATCTTGCAGCAGATCATACTTGATTTCCACTAGTTCATTTGAGATGTCTGCATCACTGTAAGATCTTTGGATTCAGAGATTGTTGTGACTTTTGATTGCAATTTCTGTTCAGACTTTTCAGAATCTTGATGTTGATTTCTTCTTTATCAAATACCTTCCGGAGAGCCATGAGATGATTTACAATATGAGTGAATCTTTTCTGTACATCATAGATGGTTTCTCCAGCCTTCATTCTAAACAATTTATACTCTTGTATCAGGGAGTTCTTTCTTGCTCTCTTTACTTCATCCGTGCCTTCATGAGTTACCTCTAAGACATCCCACATTTCCTTTGCAGATTTACATTGAGATATCCTGGAAAATTCATCAATTGTTAGTGCAGAGCCAATAACATTTCTAGCTTTAATATCATACTGAGCTTTTCTATTTTCATCAGTAGTCCACTCAGTAAAATGTTTTAAAACAGTTTTCTCATAAACAGTTTTAGTAGGCACAAAAGGACCATTTAAAGTTGCATCCAAAATTCCTTTATCTTGTGATTCAAGAAAGATTTACATTCTGATTTTCCAAAATGGATAATTTTCACCAGCAAACAGAGGTCGTCGGTTTGTTGAAGCACTTTCACCAAAAGTTTGAAAACAGGAAGCCATCCCCAGGTTTATAGTCAAATCAAAGAAAACAGAGTCGAGTAGTTTTTCAAATATTTTATGAAAACCAGGTCTGGTGCCAATTTATGGAAAAAAAGTAGGGTTCTTTTTACACCAAGAGGGGGGGTGAATTGTTGGTTTATCAAAATCAGAATCTTTTCGCAATCTTTAAATAAAAGTATGAAACTTTTCAAACTTTCTTGAAATGCAAGTAATGAAAATTCGTGTGCAGCGGAAAAACGTAGTTAATTGCGCAAATAGTAAAGTCGACTTTAAGTAAAAGTGCAGGGATAGAGAAAATCAAACACTAGTTTTTATACTGGTTCGGCCAACAATGCCTACATCCAGTGTCCTTCCAACCCAGGAAGCAAATGCACTATAATGGTTACTGTTTTACAACAAGGAATTTATAGAAGCCTTACGCAAAAATATAAATCTCCTCTCTAACCCAAAACCAAAATATAGTTGCACAAAAAAACCAGAATTACAGCAAGAATCCCTTCTTCTTCAATCTAAACCCACGTCGAACAATCCTCAACGTGTGACCAACACTCTTCACAGGATGCAAGCCTATCACAACAGACTTCACAGGATACCAAGCCTTTAATTCAACGCAGCAGTCTTTACAGGATGTCAAGCCTTTAAAGATCAATCAAGAAGCACCTTCTTCGTGCAGATAATTATCACACAGTCAACATATAAGCCTTCTCCCTTTGAATCTCTCTCAAGAAAGATCACCACCGTCTTCTTAGAGAATTCTTGGAGCTTAACACAAAGAATTCAATCTGAAACTAGAAATGAAAGTTTCAGAGTGTCAAAATTCTCAGAACAGCTCGTGTTCTGTCTATTTATAGTTTTCTGTCAGTCAGATAAATTTTCAGTCGAATAGTCTACTAATTCATTCGACTGTATTAATACAGTTATAACAGATAGTCAACTCATAGGCTCTCAGTCAACAAAAATCAACACACATTCATTACAGTTGACCAAGTCATCAATGCTTAACTAACTTTTAAAAATATAGCCGCTGAAGTGTGTAAGCATAACAGAATTCCAAAACAGATCAATAACACAGTCGAATATGCAATATACAATGTCGACTGACACATGTAAAAATTCTTTGAAATTCTTTTCAACTCAAAACATTACACAACACTGATTCTCAAAAGTAGTACAAAGGTTTTAGAATAGTCGAATCCATTATAGGTGTATTCGATTCGACTAGAACTTTATCACACAAATATAAGTTCACAAAGGTGCTCGTGATCTTTTACTTCCAGAAATGTGAAATAAAATGTTTTTAATCAACCAGTTCATATTTCACATATTCATACAAGCATGTTCCACAAATATATCACACAATCAATCATAGGAACATACATTGCAGTACATAAAAACATGTTCAGCAGATATGACAAATAATTCATAACAAGAACATGTAATACTGTAACATGTGTACTGTTATTAAGCATTGTGTTGTCATCATCAAAAAATAGTTTGATATTTTTGTTGTCAACAATCTCAACATCAATGAAGGCATCGTTGACGGAATAATGGTCACCTTGCCTAGATGATCAAAATTGTGTGGTTGCCAGTTAAATCCAATGATAGTTATGGTGATAGACAATGATAGTGGCAGGGATGAAGGGTGCAATGGTTGAGGCAACGAAATATTTTTCCTAAAAGGACCTGGCTCTGATACCTGGCTTTAATATATTTAAGATTAATCTCCCTTGTGTAGAAAATAAACATAGGGTATTGTATTTATAATAGAAGAAATATGGGCTAAACCAAAAATACAAATAAAGAATAATATAAAACTTACTAAAGATAAAAAATAATATAGCTATTAAGATATCTAATAATCTAATATATCTAACAGGATTGAAAGTTTTTAAATCACTCTTGGAGGACCTTATGAGAAACTTTAGAACAAAACTTCTCTTTTCTACTATTTATCATCGTAAAACTAATGGTAAAAATACTCTTTAAGATGTATGTTATTGGAAACCTAGAGGAGTGGGAAAAACTCTTTACTCAGAGTTTGTATACAATATAATGTTTAATACCACAATTGATCATTTTGTTTTTGAGATTATGTATTGGTTTAATTCTTTAATACATCCTGATCTCATATTCTTCCAAACTTTGTCCTGTGCTAAGCAACAATGAATTTTAAAGCTTCAATTTATTAAAGAATAAGTTAAAGCTCAAACTGATAAATTGATCAATATGATAAACATGAAAAGAGAAGAAAGGAACTCATCCTCGAACAAGAAGATTGGACTTGACCTCATTTGAGAAAGAAAATATTTCCATTTCAATGAAGTCCAAACTTTAACCAAGGTTTAATGGACATTTCAAAGTCTTAAAAAGAATATATAATAACATATGAGTTAGATATACTATATGATGATAGAACTAGTTCTACATTTAATGTGACTTATCGTACTTTCTTTGGCATAGGTTTTATAAATTTGTAGATGAATATTATTCAAAAGAAGGAATGAAGAATACCAATTACATGAATGAAGATAAATAAAAACAAAAATAACACAACATTCTAAGAAGGATAATAAGGAGCATAGCAAGAGAATATGTCTTTACTAACAAAAATAATTGTTCGGTTTCTCTATTTTGCATTTCTTGAACTCATAATATATATGACTTATCTTTTTCTTTTATTTATAAAATATGTTCAAATAGTAATTTTTAGCTTGGGTTGTAGTAAGGTGTATTAATCTTAATAAGTGTTATAGGGTGTGGACTTTGGAAGAAAAAGTATGAAGTAGCAATTTCAATGTGTCTAAATCCACATGATGCTCATGGAATACTCAGCCAAAAGAAAGCAAAAGTATAAGGGAGAACACTAGGCATGAAAAGTTTAACACTAAAATAGGGAGTGTGACTCGGGCATGGGAAGCATGGACCTTATCCTAACCACTGGAATAAATCTAATATTTAAATTTCAAAAGTATTCTCCTTCCCTTTCAAATTCAAATTTTCAGCCAGAGTTTGTCCTATAATGGTTACATATACTCACTTCCTGTATTATACAAAACACTTTTTCTATTCTTATATTATTTTGTTATTGTGAATCTAATCTTTGCTCTATCTTTTTCGTTAATGTTTTATTCTTTTTATGATGTGATGTTCATCTTAATTTCTTTTCTTTTATGCCTTTATTCTTAGTTTCTACTTTTCTTATGAACATGTAATTAGAGTAATTGACTTAAGTTTCTCATGAATTTATCCTAATTTGACACAAATGAGGAGATTCAAATCTACCAAAATTCTATATTTTATATATTAAATGTTTCTTATGCTTATGTATTATTCTCAAACCCAAATTGTATAAATCTTTTGTTATACATCCCTATGTCAAGCAAATTGTCCATCCTCTAAAGAAAAGTGTGGAATTCTTGAACTTATTAGTTGATAAAACTCTTTGAAAAGATTATGGATATTCATATGTTCTGAAGAATAGATATAAGACTAAGAGAAAGAAATAGAACACAATTTATTCCATCAAGTCTTTACATTTGACCCTCAACTACCATTAGTAGTTTTAACTGAACTGTAGTCAATTCTTTGACTGTAATTTAAAAATGTCATTGTTTCAATATATGCCATGCTTTTTTGGATAATTGTAGTTATTTACGTAGTAATTTCACATATTTGTACTAGTAAAGATGAGATTCATTATATCGAATCTCAATGAATAGGAAAATTAGTTACTCCAATACATGTGAAACATAAAAATGACAAAAGAAAGTGGCAAGATTAAAGCTTGAAGTGGTTCTAGAGTTATCCTCACGTATTTTCCATTCTCTTTGTTTTTGGTTCAGTTTCCCTTCCAAAATTTCTATTTTTATTTCAATACTCAACTTTTAAACAACTCGCAAAAGTAATCTTTCATTGGTTGAGAATTTTATTTTTTGTCAAAACAAACTTTTTTTCCATTCATTGGGTGAATATATTCATCTTTGGATGAAAGGTCTGGCTTCTTATTGAACAATTACAAGACTCGCTAGGCGAGCACAAGATGTTTCTAGTTGGATGAGAGCGGTACTAGATGAGTGCGATGATCATGTAAACATTTCCTTAAATCTTCCTCTAACTTTCAATTCTCTATAAAAGAATTCAACAAAAAGATAATCAATTTCATCTCCAAAAGAAAAATGTTTAAATCTAAATTTTTCATGAAATAAATACAAAATTCCATGACAAACAAATAAAAGAATCAATAAACATGAAAAACATTTAATTATCACACTTATCATATATTTTTACCAACATGTTTACCAAAACAAACACTTCACAAGACCCTAACAAAAATTAATGCAAGTCTTTATCACCAATTAGCTATGTACCTAAATTCACTCCTCTCTTAAACACCATTAGCCAATGATCACTAGTGTACTACCTCCGAACTCCAATTTAATTATATGCAAAAAGGTGGATTTATTATTAAATTTCAATTATAAAATTTATATTTAGTTAGGTAAGATATACATATATTTTCAAATTACAATAATTAAATTTATAAACCTTGTTGGGAAAAGTTATTATGATTAAAAACATTTGTTGGAAGTCTTACATTGACTAGTGATAATATCAGTTTAAAATTTATATGTGCAAACTTCACTTTATAAGTTGGTTTTGTAGATTTGAGTTAGATTTAAAGTCTATTTCTAGACATAGTATCAGTGCTATAATCTAGAGTCTATAACAAAATTTATTATTTTTGGGATCTATTGTTTCACCCATTATTGAGCCGCTATATGACCATACATTAATGTCTAGTCCTATGCATAAGATATATATACCTCGTGAGAAAAAGATGTTATAAGTCTTATACAAACCTATTTTATAAACCGTGATTTTGTATAGTTGAATAAGATTTAAAGTTCACTTGTAATAAAAATGTTTACTTTAAAAAAAAATATTGATTAAAATAATTAATTTAAATTAAAACTTTAAATGTTAAATATATCATTAAAAACTCTTTTTTTTTCTATAATGACATAGGTTGCAACACAATCTGATACACAATCTGATACGATGGAGTTGGAACTTATTTGAAGATGGATTGGTACCTGGATATGGACCCAACCATGTTGCTGTGTCCTGAAGCAATACAACACAACATGTGAGGACCTTTAAACTTTAGTTGCCGTCACCCAAAAATAGGAAGGAGGATGTGTTGTCATCTTTTTATTTTGTGCACTGTTCAATGTAGTGGTGCCATTAATTAATTAGTGTTCTAAATTTTCGTTAGGGTTTTGACTTATAGTAGTTTTTCGTGCTACATCTCCCATCAGCCACACTCCATATTATTGTTTAGGCATTGAATGCCAGGGATAGGAATGCTTCTTTCGTAAATTCAATCACTATCCTTGATTTTAGCTCTTTGAAGTTCACATTAGTCGGGTACGACTCCAACGTTTAAGTAAAAACTGATTTTAGAATAAATAATGACAATCAAATTAGTTTCAGAACGTATATGATACGTTTAATTATATCTTTCTATTATAGGTATTCTTGTTTTTATTTTATATATATATATATATATATATATATATATATATATATATGTATGTATGTATCATTCATTTTAAAATTCAAACAAAATCAAAGCTTATAAAAGCTGAAAATTACCATTTATTCAAATTTGGTTAAAAGTTTAAGATCATGAAAATTGGAAATAATTTTTTTTTCCAAATGGTTGAAGTGTTTATTGGATATTTCATGTCGATTAGAGATATGATTAAATCATAACATATAAATGGAGTGTAAACTTTACTTTAGAAATCAATTTTGTGAAATTGAGTTAGAGATAAACTTATATCATTAAGATGGTATTAAACTTATTTAGAGTCTATCCTAGTTAAATTTGTTGAGACAATTGTATTACCCATTATTGGAGTTATTGGACTTATGAGGAATCCAAGTACAAGGTTAGGAGTCTCACATTGAGTGGAGATGAGTGAGGTGAGTAATATATATAAGAAGAAAGACCTTCAAATATATTATCTTAAGATTTTGGATTAGTGGTGACTTTTGATCTCTTGTATATGTATTAGCTCATGGTTCGAGACTCATTAGATCCACAACTCTAAAGTTAAGATGAGGTTGAATTAAGAAATATAAGTTGATCAAGATTGAAACAAAGATTTTGACTTTAGTAAGTCAACAATTATTTGTAATTTGTTAAACTAAATGGGTTATGCAATCTTAAAACCTTCTATTTTTAGCAACTAAAATTTAATTAATATTTTTCACTAGTTCAATTAAACATCACTTTAGTCAATTAGTAAACTCGAAAAGCAAGTTCTTGTTTTGAAGTTTTTGTTTTAGGTTTGTTAAGTGTGTCTTATTTTTATTTTATTTTTTATATATGGTACTATATTGTGATTCATTGAATATAGTGTGTGAGATAAATTATATTTTTTCTTCTATAATCGTATTTTTTCATTTCTTCTTTCATCTTTATGTTTTCACAATAAAAATTTCAAATTGGTATCAAGATCTTTCTTCTTAAAAGGACTTATTAGTTCATGTTTAAAACCCACCATAAACCCATCTTGCTTCAATTCATCAAAAATGGATTATTCTTGACACAACATTATAGTATTGTTTGTGTTTAATGATGATAATTATCACATATAGGTAGTTAGAATAGAGGTACGCTAAGAGACAAATGGTCATTGGGAATCTGTTATGGAAGACTACGAACTTCTTACTCTAAAAAAATCCAATCATGGATTGAACTAAAAATCACTAGGAGAGGAAAGCAAGAAAGTCAAAGGCAAAAGGTCCCTTGTTTATTGTTGTCTATTAACAGTCACCAATAGATAACGTTTTCTTAAATAAGTGTTGTCTATTCGTGGTTGTGAATAAACAACAATTTTTCAAATAAGTGTTTTCTATTGGTGGCTGTCAATAGACAACGTTTTTCAGAAGCATTGTCTAACAACACTCAAATAGACAACGCCTAAAAAGCGATGTCTATGAGAAAAGAAAAAGTGTTGTCTAAGTACAATTTCGTAGTAGTATCTCACAACTTATTTTCTTAGAATTGAGATTAAAAAAAATGAGAATGACATTCTAACAAGTCAAAGAAAATATGCAAAGGAAATTATGGAGAAATTTTAAATTGAGAAATGCAAATAAAATTGATTAAGGATATCATAGAAACTTGATTGGATGTTTAATGTATATCTCTACAACAAAGTCAGACATTCTATTTGTTGTAAGCTCTTGTCACATTTTATGAATTATGCAAGTGAAATGAATTTAAAAACAACAAAGAGAATATTAAGATATATTAAAAGTCATAATTGATTATGGTGTCAAATTTGAGAATTGTCAAGAATTCAAAATTCTATAGATTTTTTAAGGTTTAAATCCTTTTTTGGTCCCTAAGTTAAAAGATGGTGTTAAGTTTAGTCCTCCCTTTTAAAAATGTAAACCTTTGGTCCCCATGATGTGCAAAATGTATCAAATGAGTCCTATCCGTTAACGGTTTTTGATTAACTTCCTTGATTTGTCTCATTACTGACTCTCGTGCTTCAGGGGTTGTTGATGTTGCAGTCTTCCATAATAATTGTCTCAGGTTTATGCCAACAAATTTCTTCCTAAAATTTAACGGATAGGACTAATTTGATACATTTTGCACATCATAGGGACCAAAGGTTTACATTTTTAAAAAGGGGACTAAACTGAACACCAGCTTTTAACTTAGGAACCAAAAAAAGATTTAAACCATTTTTTAATAGTGATTGGGTTGGATCCATTAATGACTTGAAGAGTATTTCAAGGTACTATTTCAGTCTAGGCTACAGAGTTTTTTCATGGTGCACAAAGAAATAAAAGATTGTAGTACCATCAACTGTTGAAGTTGAATTCATGGTAGAAGCCGCATTTGTAAATCAAATTTTATGGTTAAAAAGATTTTAAGATATTTAGTTTTGTAATAGAACAAAACTAAATTTTTTGTTGACAATCAAGCAACTTGCCATTGCAAACATTGTGTCATGAGAAAATTAAACATTTCAACATCAAGTTATACTTCTTGAAAAAGAGATACAACAAAATGAAGAAGTAAACTTAGTTTACTAACTCTTAGGATCATATTACTGGTATATTTATAAAGCGAATGGTTGTAAACAAATTTGAACTTCTAAACCAAAAAATTGGAGTTTTCAATTCCTAAAGCTAAAGAGGAGCGTTAAAACCATGCTTTTAGTAACTAAAATTTAATTAGTATTTTTTACTAGTTCAATTGAGTATTAGTTCAATTGAGTATTAATTGCATCTTATTTTTATTTTTTATTGTACTCTTGGGGTTTATTGGATATAGTGTGAGGATAATTTTTTTTTCTTCCACAATTGTATTATTTCTCTTATTCTCTCAACTTTACATTTTCTCTATAAATATATACGAATTTCGAACTTAAGAATATTTTGATTGGATCGTTTAAGAAATGCATCACATGCTTTGCCTTAAGATAGTTTCTTGGCATCTACAACAACTAAGAAAGGCTGATAACTTCATAAAGCAGCCTTTATAAATCTATGCTTATGCCACAAGTGTGCCATCATCATCATATTCCTTTGTAAAGTAAGCAAAAAACCAAGCTTTTTGCAACCCTTCACTATAAATGCTGTGATGTTAGTTAGTACTAGAATGTCTTTGGGTCATCATAGGTCATTTTTTGAATCAATAATGAATTATCTGATCTATAGATTCATCTTTTTAATATATATAATTCGATTGATAATTGTTTATTTCTTCCAATGTTCAAGATAAAGCAATGCATGCACCGATTCAAATTGATCAAACATAAACAAGTTTAACCAAATTTATTACCTCAAATCTATGCTAAGAAATTTATAACTTTTCGAAGACAAGAATTACAAAACAGACACATGATTTTCTTTTTCCTGCTTCTTAAAAAATAAAGATCTAAAAAAGTTTGAATATAAATTTAATCTTTAAAATAAAGTAATTTTTTTAATATTCTAATCTTTTTAATCTTATAAGTTTTCAAAAAAAATAACTTTACTCAAACGATGTTTAAAACTTTACTAAAGCGACTAATAACGCGTTTATATAATAATTGATTTTGATTTTGCATTCATATGAAATACTTTTTCGAATTCACATGTTATTTTTCTCTTGAAATATTATTCATTTATATTTAAGTACATAATAATTATAAGTTTAAGAATTTAAAGAAATCTATGATAAATTTGAAAAGCCAACAATTAATTTCGGCCCATAAAAATTCCTTTTGAACTATGGCGCTTGATTCGACAAAGTGAAACATTCTGCAATGGCAACAACACGGAGCAAAGAACCTTTCATTTTGCATGTCCAAAAGAGAAAAGAAGTCACGTCAATATCAAATTAATTTGAAAGTCCAACTACCATATGGTAGGGTTAAAACTTGATGTGGTAGACATATTTGAGAATCAGTCTAAAGTTATTTTTAAAAAATCAATAAAAAAAAAATTGTTGTTGCAGTTTCCTCTGCCTTAAAAGTTGAAATCTTCAGTCAAAACGGGTATCCGAAAAGCACATAAACTTCAATAATAGGTCATTTATCTCATCTACATGCAAATCTCAACCCATATTGGTTAATTAATTACAAAACTCTTTCACTTTCATTAGCAGAAATGTTGCTGTTGCCACAGATTACATAAACTCCTTATTCTTCTTTCTTCCATATACATGATTTAGAATGGAGCTACAATTTTTAGAAACTAAGATTTTTATATGGAATCAGATAAAAAAGTATTTCAAAAGAGATAGTAAGAATGAACAAAAATATAATATATACATACCATTGCACAGATCATAGATATATGTACCAAATAAAGAGATGTACGTTAACTAGATTTTAGGTACTATAGCACTAGGTACAACCAAAGTCTTGTTCTACCTTCTCTGCTATTTCTAAGATCTTTTTCTTCAGACTTTTCCTTCTTATAACTCTAAACCTTCAAGCAATTCCTATGCTTTTCTTTGCCTCCAAAATTTGCAAACACCTATTTCTCCACAATTAGTTCAAAAGATCTTTTCTAAAAACCCAAACAAACCCCATAACTATAATGAGACCCAAAATCACATGCACCAACCACACCGTTTTAACACCATGTTTCAGTCTCGCCATTCTCCTAATCCTAGGAACATCCTTTACCAGGTGTGATGCCAAGACTCTAACTTTGCCACTAAAATCACAAGTGATTCCATCTGGGTATCTCCCAAGACCACCCAATAAGCTACGATTCAACCACAACGTTAGCCTCACAATCTCCATCACAGTTGGCACACCCCCACAGAACGTCTCCATGGTCATTGACACAGGAAGCGAACTCTCATGGCTCCACTGCAATAACGATACTAACGCAAACCGAGTCATGCCCGACCCCTTTTTCAATCCGAATGCCTCCTCCACCTACTCGCCAATCCCGTGCTCTTCATCAACCTGCACGATTCGAACCCGAGATTTTCCCATACCCGCTTCGTGCGACTCGAACAACCTCTGCCACGCGACTCTCTCCTACGCCGACGCTTCCTCTTCGGAAGGGAATCTCGCTTCGGACACACTACGCTTCGGATCCTTCGTTAACCGGGGAGTTATATTCGGGTGTATGAACTCGTCCTACACCACTAACTCCGAATCCGATTCCAACACAACCGGGTTAATGGGCATGAACCTCGGGTCACTCTCCTTGGTCTCTCAATTAAAAACTCCCAAATTCTCGTACTGCATTTCAGGTTCTGATTTTTCCGGCATTTTACTTCTCGGGGAGTCCAATTTCTCGTGGGGTGGGTCGTTAAATTATACCTCCTTGGTTCAAATATCCACTCCTTTACCTTATTTCGACAGGTCTGCGTACACGGTTCAGTTCAAAGGAATTAAGGTTTCGGATAAATTATTAAACATATCGGATAACCTTTTTGTTCCAGATCACACCGGAGCGGGTCAAACTATGTTTGATTTGGGTACCCAATTTACGTTCTTACTGGGCCCGGTTTATAATGCATTGAGAGATGAGTTCTTGAACCAAACAAACGGTACATTGAGGGTGTTGGACGATCCGAATTTTGCATTTCAGATAGCAATGGATCTCTGTTATAGGGTGTCCATGAACCGTTCCGAATTACCGGAGTTACCAAGTGTGAGTTTGGTTTTTGAAGGGGCCGAGATGCGGGTTTCCGGTGACCAACTTTTATATCGGGTACCGGGTTTGGTTCGGGGTAATGATTCGGTTTATTGCTTCACCTTTGGGAATTCGGATCTACTTGGTGTTGAGGCATTTATAATCGGTCATCACCAACAACAGAATATGTGGATGGAGTTTGATCTTGTGAAACAAAGGGTTGGGCTGGCTCATGCACAATGCGATTTGGTGGGCCAAAAGTTACTGGGCTTGGGCTGAGTAAGCCTACTTGCTTCGTTAGTGTGTGGTCCAAAAGTGGAGAGAGATTGAGAAAGTGAATGAAGGGGTTTTAGAATTAGTGTTTGAGGAGAATTTATTGTTGTCGTTTGGTCAACTTCATTCAATTCAATTGGAGTGGCCATCCCATGGAAATACTGTTTTAGAGGTAAGCTTTAAAGAGAGTCTACTTTGTACATTCCATTGTTCAATTGTTTTTAGTAACCAAATAAATAAAAAATAAATAAATTCAAAATTAATATTGTTCTTACTTTACTATCTTCAATTGTCAACTTTATACGTTCCATTTTATTTTATGCACAGTTTATACATTTCATTGTTTTTTTTTTCAATAACTAAATCAAATAGCAATTAATATTCCTCTTTTGACACTTTCTTTATGTTTAGTTATATATTTTTTTCTTGAAATAAATGATATTCTCTATAAAATTTCACCGTGATTTTCTGTTATGTTAACATTTATTTTATTACTAGACTCATTTTTTTATAGAGAAAATGCATAATACTAAAATTCTTCAACTTCATGTGGTATTTTTCAATTTGTTTGCTTGTAATTTTATTGTGTTAAATTTTTACTTTTTATATTGTTCTAATGTAAAATAAATTGAGATTACGTTATTATAATTAAGTATTATATTTAAGATATTGTGAAATTTATAAATTTTGTAATGATTTATTAGAAGTTATATCATATGTTCGAAAGATGAAGAAATATTTAAATTATTATTAGTTTTCACTTCTAAACGATGTGGAACTATTATGTGTATTAGAACAAGATCCCTAGTTAAGGATTAGGACAAATTTTTTTCCTACAAATAATGTTAATGTTCTAACCCAAATTTCGTTGAAATAACATCTTTAAGGTCAATTATTGCATTTGAGACATTATCCGTTTTGGAGCTTGTAACTCCGATCATAGTTTTGTCCTTAAAAGATTCATCAAAGAGTTGAAGGAGGAATGAGTATTTAAGCTTTGCTTAGTCTTGACTCTTAAATAATATGAGACTATTGTGTCTATAGGTACAAGCCCTACTTGAGGGCTAGGAAAGTTTTCATTTTCATAGATAACATTAATGTTTTGATTCTAAATTCATAAGATTATATTGTTAGAGTTAATTACTGCATATAATGTATTGTTTGTTTTAGAGACTAGAACTCTAAAATTGTTTTGTCCTTAAAAGATGTCTCGAAGGATTAAAAGAGGAATGAGATATTCAAATTGTTATTAACCTCAATTCTTAAACTATATAAGACTATTACATGTTTCAGAACATATATAATTTCATAAATTATATGGACGAATCTTCTATTCTACAAACTTGTGAAAGTTATGACTAATTATATACTCTTCGTATTTAAATAAAAAATTTCATCTCATTCATTCATTTGATTAACATTGCACCTTTGAAATCCATCATTTTATATGTATGGCCTTTAAAGAATTCAATCATTTTTCAATATTTATTTTTAAATTTTGTTAAAACAAGAATGATATATACATATATATACATACATACATATATATATATATATATATATATATATATATAGATACATATATATGTATATACATATATACATATATATGTATGTATATACATATATATGTATCTATGTATATATGTATGTATATATATATGTATGTATGTATATATATATATATCTATGTATGTATATATATGTATATATATTATAATAGAAAGATTTATATAGAAAGAATACACACCAATATTATGTTGTAATAATACTACTTTATTATTGCAAAAGAACGTTACCCAAGGTTCATGAAGGGCATTCATCAGTGCAACGTTCCATTTCTTACACATGGTTATTTTGCACCTAGCTCTATAGATAGAGATCTTCCCCATTCCAAAAGATATAAAAAATAATTTAAGCTTTCTTTGTTTTCTTCTATCTTTTATTATTTATAATTCCTATATTTTGGGTATAAACTCATACTGAGTTTCTTGCTAGTTCTGAAATCCTCGAATACTTTCAAGAAGTTCCTATTGTATCTTGGGGGACTTACGCAATACATAGCAGATAAGTCCTTAAGGATAGTGATCTTCACGTCTCAGGAAATGTTGTTCGTGTTTTGTCAACATTTTTTACAACATATTATCTTTAGATCACTAGTGAAACATGTTTCTTCATATTAAATTAAAGAATAATAAAATAATTATTAAGAAAAAACACTATTTATAAAAGTGTAACAACTAGATGAGAGAAAATTTAATTAAACTTGGCACTACTAGTGATCTTTAGTAGACACTCTTGTGTGTTCTTCATAAAATGGTCCTGATTTATATACCATCTCAAAAAATGTTGTTTCATTCAAATATATCAATATCCACTTTAAAACTTCTCAATAAGTATGTTTAGGATCTACCACAAACCTAATAATCACACTAACAAGAGGTGTTAGATATGGTTTATTATACATAATCTTATACATGATACTCTCTACTTTATTACAATATCCCTTTTATCTTCCTCATAATTACGAGTTTGGGTAATAAAAGCTTTGACTTAAAAGTTTCAACAAGTTTATATTAATGCAATCTAAATATCTCAATAACCTTCTTCGAATATAATTGCTAAGATAGACAAACATTACACTTCAATCGTATGATCTCTCTATATATCCATTCCAAGTATTTGCCTCACAGGACCAATATCTTTCATTTCAAAAAACTTAGGTTGTTGTATATAGATGATCTCCTTCAAGTTACCAAGAAAAATTTTTTGATTTAACATTAAGTTGTTTTAACACTAATGTACAAGTTAACACTAAATGAATAATATTTTACCATAAGTGAAAAAAATGTCATTAGAGTTTATTTTATCCACTAGTATAACCATTTATTACTTGTCTCATCTTGAATATTTATTTCTCCTCACTCGATATTTCTTCACTTTTCATGAATACCCTTTTTCATCTAACTATCTTTTGATTTCTAGGCAGATCCACAAGTTTCCAAGTGTAGTTTCTCTTTAAATATTCATCCTTCTTTTCCATGGCACATTGTCTTGTCATCCTTCTAAATGATTTATTTTCCCTTTGAAGCTTTTAGGTTTTGAACTTTATCTTTTAGTTACAACAAAAGTGTAATAGAGAATATCAATCATTATATTGGTTGGGGTGTCCCCATCTCCATATCATGTGTAAGTTAATCACAAGAATTTGATTAATTAATTTGATTTTATTTAAAACTTAGATGAATGATAATTATTTGATAATTAATGAAGAATTATTTATGAATGAAATGGAAAGTCAATATGCTTGTTTTATCATTTTATTTTCACTCTTCTAAATATCGTCTATATGACCAAACCCATTTTTACTTTACTATTTTCTTTAACTTTTGTTTTTATGGATGAATTTTATAGTTTGAAATAATGTGATTATGATTGAATTTATTAGGAGACGAATTTAGATTGACTAACCTTATTATATATTTTTATGTCAATTTTATGTATAGTAGACGATCACTTATAGGCACTAGAGTGTCAATTTTCGGTATACTCTTAATTTGATTGATTAAAAAACAAGTTGAGTAGAGGTGACCTTCAATGAGACATGGACCAAATATGAATTGGGATGTTGGGGTGTCTCTATACACTTGTCAATAAGAACTCATGCATGTTACAATAAAGACATTTATTGTCAACATCAGTGAGGGAAACATGTTGAGTGGAAATGACATTTGATAGGACATGTATCAAATATGCATTTGGTGGTCGTGTTAGTATGGACTCATGCATCTTGCTATGGAGACATGTGTTGTTAACATCAATAGAAAACATGTTGAGTAAAAGTGACCTTTGATGATACTTGAATCAAACATGCATGGTTGATGACACTAGTAAAAAATTGGGTTTATATAGCGCACATTATGCCACGGTTCACCAGAAACCGCAACATAATGGTGTGCGGTGGCAGTTTTGTAAATAAATCTAACTTATATGCCGCGGTTCCCCACTTAACCGCGACATATACCCCAGTCAACCATCATCTTTGACACCACGTATGCAAAACAATTAAATAACAGGGGAATATGCCATGGTTCTCTGAGCAACCGCGGCCTATTCCCCTGCCAATTTACTGCAAGTTCTGACTGATGGGAAATTTCAGAAGTTGCAGGGGGAATATGTTGCGGTTCTCTGAGAAACCGCGGCCTATTCCCCTGCTAACTTACTGCAGGTCCTGACTGATGGGGAATTTCAGAAGTTTCAGGGGGTATATGTCGCGGTTTTGTAGATAACCGCGACATATACCCCCTGCAACTTCTGAAATTCCCCAAAAGGCAGTTGGTATTGCAGTTAAAGCATTCAGAACGCTAGGGAATAGGTCGCGGTCTTGAGGGGAACCGCGGCGTATTCCCATGCAGTTTTAATGCAGGGTCTGAACTGATGGGAATTTCAGGAGTTATAGGGGGTATATGACGCGGTTACGTTCATAACCGCGGCATATACCCCCTATAACTTCTGAAATTCCCCAAAAGGCAGTTGGTATTGTAGTTGAAGAATTCAGAATGTTAGGGAATAGGCCACAGTTTTGTGGGGAATCGCGACCTATTCCCTTATCTGAATAATTTTTAAATTTTTCAGGGATTAGGCCGCGGTTGGGCGCTGAACCGCGACATATAAGTTGAAAAAAATTTCAAAACTGCCATTTTGAATTACTTTTTTCAGGAGAATAGGCAGCGGCTCCCTTTATAACCGCGGCCTATAGGCACATATGACAGTGGTTTTCTGTCGAACCGCGGTAGTATGTATTCACTAGGTTAAAAAAAACATTAGAACAGTTTCATCTTCCACGCGAAATTGTTTCTGAAAAACAAACTCTCGAAGCTTGCCATTCCTCCGTCATTTTCCGCCGTTCTTCTGCGAACTTTCTTCCTCCGGCGCGCCATTCCTTGGCCCGGCGTGTTCTTCTGCGAGTTTTTCTCCGTCCACCACACGTTCGCCGCACCCATTCCTCTGTCCGCGCACCTTCTTCTCCGCCGTGCCAAAATCAGGTATGGGAGGTTTATGCGATTTGACTTTTCATTAGAAATCCTTGCTGGTAGTTTTAGAATTCCTTCCTGATAGAAGCAATTTAATTTAATTTGGCATAGAGATTGGGGCAAAGATTGAATTTGTGCTTATTTGAAAGATTGGAATTTGTGGTATTAAGTTAACAGTGCTATATAAATGTTGTTTTTCAAACCAGTGCTACATTGAGATTGTGGCAACGAAATTATTAGAGGAATAAAGAAAGCAGCACATAATGATTGATTTGAGTTCTATGCACTTTTTCATTTGTTTTTGTTTTTTTCTTATCTCTCATTTTTCGTATTTTTTAAAATTAAATATCTTAATTTCTTATCTCTTATTAAAATTAGTAAAATAGTAGTTTTAGATTTAGATTGGAAATAGTACTTTTAGATTAAAAATAGTGTTTTGAAATAGTGTTCAAAATTAGTAAAATAAGATAAAAAATAGTTGCTTCACAATTAATTGTATGATTATATGACTGAATTGATTGTATGATTGAATTGATAATTTTATATAGAATATTGTATAATTTTAATTTTGTAAAATTTAGGAATGGATCGAAATTGGATTAATTTACCACGTATTAGTGCTGAGTACGAGAGAGGTGTAGAGGAATTTATACAATTTGTGCAACGTAATGAGGGGAAAAGTGACGATGAAGTGAAGTTTAGATGTCCTTCTGTGAACTGTTTGAATGGGAGAAAGTTGAACGCAACTCAAATTAGAGAACATCTTTTTGTGATGGTTTCCTAAGATGCTATACAACATGGATATGGTACCGCGAAGAAATGCACTTTCCGACTGACTCGCAAACTGAAAATGTTATTGATTCCACCATGGAAGAAGATCGACCGGATGAAGACAAATTAGAGGACATGATCTGCGATGTTGGAGCAGAAAATTTAGCCAAAGCTCATGTGTATGAGACGATGTCGACTGATGCGGAAACACCTTTGTATGTCGGTTCAACTAAGTTCACACGTTTGTTAGCTATGTTAAGGCTCATGAATTTTGAAGGCGAGCAATGGATTGACTCCAGAGTTTTACAGAATTTTTGACGTTTGTTAGATGGAAATACACTACCTACTCGTAATTATGATACGAAGAAAATTCTTTGTCCAATGGGTATGGAGTATAAAAGGATACATGCTTGTCCGAATGACTGCATTTTATATAGGAAAGAGTTTGAATTTTTGACAAAGTGTCCAAAATGTGGATTATCACGATACAAGTCAAAAAACAATAGTGAAGATAATGGTCAGATATAAAAAAATGGATATGCTTTGAAGGTAGTTTGGTACCTTCCAATAGTGCCCAGACTTAAGCGTTTGTTTGCGAATCCCAAAGATGCTAAAAACCTTAGATGGCATGCAGATGAGAGAAAAATTGACGGGTTGCTTCGTCATCCAGCTGATTCAAAGCAATGAAAAAATATTGATCAACAATTCCCCGAATTTGGTAAAGAGTGTAGAAATCTTAGGCTTGGTTTAGCCACTGATGGAATGAACCCATTTGGTAATATGAGTATCAATCACAGTTGTTGGCCAGTTATATTGATAATTTACAACTTATCTCCTGCATTGTGCATGAAGAGGAAGTACATGATGTTGTCTATGATGATATCTGGTCCAAAGCAGCCTGGAAATGACATAGATGTTTATCTAAGCCCACTAGTTGAAGACTTGAAGTTGTTGTGGGTTGATGGGGTTGAAATATTTGATGCATTCGCTTATGAGACTTTTCTGATGCGTGCAATGTTATTTTGCACCATTAATGACTTTCCAGCTTATGGTAATTTGTCAGGATACAATGTCAAGGGTCATAAAGCATGTCCTATCTGTGAAGAAAACACTGCAGCTCATCAACTGAAACATGGAAGAAAGACGGTGTATCTACGTCATCGGAGATTTCTAAAACATAATCATCCATATCGAAGGTTAAAAAAAGCATTCAATGGAGATCAAGAGAGGGACGAAACACCAAATCCACTTACTGGCCTTCGAGTTCTTGAAAAAGTTAATAAAATACATCATGTATTTGGGAAAACATCCAAGAAGTCATCTGTAACGACCCCTTGGAAGAAGAAATCAATATTCTTTGATCTTCCATATTGGTCAAAGTTAGATGTTTGACATTGCATAGATGTGATGCATGTAGAAAAGAATGTATGTGATAGCTTGATTGATACACTACTCAACATTCAGGGAAAGACAAAAGATCGAGTGAATGCTCGTTTGGATTTGGTTGACATGAATATCCGAGAAGAGTTGACACCCAAGGAGATTGGTAAACGTACTTATTTGCCCCCTGCATGTTACATAATGTCTAGACAAGAGAAGATAAGTTTTTGTCTTTGTTTAAAGAGTATCAAAGTACCACAAGGATACTCTTCAAATATCAAGAGTTTAGTGTTACTACAAGACTTAAAGCTTGTTGGCATGAAGTCTCACGATTGCCACGTCTTAATGCAACAGTTGTTACCGGTGGCTATTCGTGGAATTTTGCCCAAAAATGTTAGGCAAACCATAAACAGGTTGTGTTCATTTTTCTCGTCAATATGTAGTAAAGTCATCGATCCTACAAAGTTAGATGAACTTCAAGGCGAGATTGTTATCATATTATGTCAACTAGAGATGTTTTTCCCTCCATCTTTTTTTGACATCATGGTACGTTTACTTGTTCATTTGGTTAGAGAAATCAAGTTGTGCGGACCGGTATACTTAAGATGGATGTATCCTATTGAGCGTTATATGAAGATTTTGAAAGGGTACGTTAAAAATCCATATCGTCCTGAAGGTTCGATGATTGAAAGGTATATTGCTGAAGAAAGTATCGAGTTTTGTTCAGATTACATGACATCAACGAATCCAATAGGAGTTCCTACAACATCATGGTTGAATAAATTTTCTACAAGTAAAAGCATCCGAGGTGTGAATGTGGTGACAAAAGATCGTGATGAATTGTTGCAAGCGCATCTTTATATATTGAACAACACAGATGAGGTGATCCCTTTTTTGGAAACGCACAAACCCATTGTTAAGAATAAAAATCCAAGACAATCAGAGAAATGGCAGTTAATGGAGCATAACAAAACATTTATGTCTTGGTTCAAATCTGAAATTGACAAAGAGCCACATTCTTCTCAAACTTTATTGTGGCTTGCAAATGGTTTGAAGTTTGATGTCGTGTGTTGTACAGGTTATGAAGTCAATAATTGCACATTCTATACGAAGACTTTGGATGATAAAAGCACAGTACAAAATAGTGGAGTTAGTTTATAAGCTGAGTCGCTTCAATTTGCCACATCAAAAGATCAATCTCCTGTACTTGGATCAATGAGATATTATGGTATAATAGAAGAGATATGGGAGGTTGATTACACCTTTTGTTCCAATGTTCAAATGTAAGTGGTTTGACAATAAGAGTGGTGTCAAAATAGATGAATCGGGTATGACACTGGTTGATTTTCGAAAGGTGGGTTACCGAGACGAACCGTTTATCATGGTTCATCAAGCATCTCAGGTGTTTTATGTCAAAGATCCTGCGTCTGACCATTGGTATGTCGCTCTTCAAGGCAAAAAAAAAATTGAAGTTAACGAAGATAATCTGATTAATATTCATATTATTGACAACCATTCATTGCAAACTACAACAAATTTGGATGACCAATCTCTAGTTGACGACGATGTACATGCAATTCGGTCAGATCATGATGAGGGAATATACATATGATGAATTCATATCTTTATGTATGAATTTTCAATTTCTGTATAAGTATTTTATTAATATCACATAAGTTTTCCTTTTATATATTTCATATGATTACTATTAAATGTTTTGTTAAATTGTATGATATTACATAAGTCTTTTATTAATATTTCATGTTGCTATTTATTTTGACAGATATATGGCTGATCATCCACATTCTTCAGGGGATGAGGCTCCCTTACCAGATCCACTAGAGGACCCACCAGGATGAAACAACTATTGATGAGAAAGAATAGTGGTGAAAGAACTCCAGTGAATGTGAACGTGATCACGGGTGTGGCAGTTGGCCCCTATGCAGATGATTTCCGATCATACCTTGGAGTAGTGGCACGTGATAGGATTGGAATTCTCAATTCATCTTTTGATCATGTGTCCGAGGTTGATCGGAACATTATATGGAACGATATATTGGTAAGTTAGTTAATATCATTTGAATTAAAATTTGTTTATGTTGATAATTTTGTACTGATACAACTTTATTATGTTTATTTCAGCTGACATTTGACATTCCAAATGTCGCAACACTTAGAAATAAGTGTTTGTCAACTGTTGCTGAAAACTTCAGAAACTTTAAAAGTAAGTTGACATCAAGATATATTGTTGAAAGGCTTTTTTGTCGCGCTAAAAGTCAACAAACTCAGTTTCCCCACTAATGAAGTATAGTGGTCAACCAAGGATTAATCCAAGGACTCGCTTGTTAAGTTTAAAGTGTTTGGTTAGATCTTGTTATTTAATTTTACTATTTACTAACTACTAACTAATGCAAGGTGGGGAAATAAAAATGAAAGATTCTAAAATAAAAGAATTGAAAATATGTAAACTGTTTAAAAAAAATCTAACTCTAATTCATTAAACTGGACCTATTACTATTTACACACAACCGAAACAAACTATATTAATTTTCAATTCACAGTAACCTAAGAAAATGAAATTAACATACAAAAGAATTTCTAATCTATGAGAAAGAGTAGCAATTTCAAAAATAGAAAGCAAGTGACTAGACCTACAGGTTGCAAATAAAATGCTCAAACAAAAATGAAGAACAATCTTAAAGACAGAATTGATTTCATAGGTGAAATACACATTGAATTGAATGAAATAGTGCATAGAGTTCTCAGGAAGACATCCTGATAATGTGAATCCCAATCCAGGGTATTCTGGTTCATATTTCAGAACCTTAAAATGACTCTTTCCACTGATTTATCCAATCAAATGTCCATTAGCCTATTCATCAATCAAAAATTCACGAACAAAATCAGAAAAACATAGAAACAGATGAATCTTTATTTAATGGAATCATCTCTGACTCGAGAAGACATCTCGATTAATAATGCTCACTATGGAGTCATTTGATTCCAGAGGAATCATAAAATTGCAAAGAATCAGAATCCAATCATTTCTTGAAACATAACAAGCAAAAAAAATTAAAACAAAGAACATAATCAAAGCAAACGAACATACGAACACGAACACCGAATCAAACTTTATTAACATGGAAAGAAAATTACACAGTACCAAATTCACCAATGCACTCGCAGTCTGTCACTCTCGCAAGCTTCTCGGCGAAATCCAATAGCCAAAAACCCTACTTCTACATAAGAGAGAAAAATCCTAATCTACAGAATGGAGAAGTGTAGCGTCTGAAAGTGTCTAGGTGAAAAGTCTATGAGTGTTCGAGAGTTTTATTTACATGGTAGAAAACCCTTTTTATAGGGTCAGAAACAAAAAGGAAAGAAAGAAAAAAGGAAAAAAATTTGAAAGAGGGAAGCGTGCTCACTAAGCTTCTGATCTATGCTTCTTCTGAACCTCCCAGCCCTTTTCAGCACGTGCCCTTTTGTTCAGCTTCAAGTGCTCCGGTCAACTCTTCTTTTCTCGCCGGTCAGCCTCTTCCATCTCCGGGCAGGATGATCAGAATCGCACTTTCTCCAAATGAAGCTCTCGCTCTGCCCTAGCTTTGGGTACTTTTCCCTTCTCAAATGTTCCAGCTTCTTCCTTTTGCCAAGTGAAGTGTATTACACAAAGACCCCTCAGAAGCAACTAAGCCAAAACGACATCGTTCCACATAAATTTGATCCAGCCCATTGCAATGGCATCAGGCAGCCAATTCCAATCCGCAACACCACAGAACCCTCAATGTGCCAGCAACGTTTCAATTATTTGGAGAAGCTCAATTTCATTTCCAACTTCTCCAAGACCGGCCCAATTAAATTTCAGCACTTAAATCAGATTTCTTTATTCTTTTAAATGTAGAAGCCCAATCTACAAAAAAAAATCAATCAATAATTAAAGAAAAAGAAAAGAAAAATTCAACCAAAAAATATTTTTATTGTATTTTATTTTATTTTTATTTTTTTCTTTATTAACAGAAAATTAAATTCCTAATTATTTACAAAGACTAAAAATTACATCTAAAAACCTATTTTTAACTATAATTTTATCAAACTACAATTTTAAAGAAAAATTCAAAAATCATTCTAATTCTAGAAAATTAAAGACTAAAATTGACTAACAAAGGCTTCTAAGAAAAGAAAAATATGCAAATATAAGGAGTTATCATATATCTTTGGACACCTTAAACATAAGTCTCCATGTAGTACATATAAGTCCATTGATGAGGAGACTTGACGGCTTTTTAAAGAGAGTCGGATGACAAAGGAATGGCAGGTTAGTATAGTTGATACTATTCAATTCCTTATTAACAAATATATATCATATGAACTAATTAATTCATGTGTATGTGACAGGCAATTAGAAGCAAAGCACAAGTAACAAGTGCTCATAACAAAAACCCCCACCTATTATCTCGTGGTGGGTATAGGAAGCTTGAGGAGAAAATCCTGAAGCAAAAGGCAAATGCTAGACCACCATCTCAGGGTGGTAGCCCCCCTCAGCCTCCTTTTCCACCTTCTAGACATGAAAAATGGAAGTTGGCTCGTATGAGACCATCGGGCGCCTACTCTTCCGACACTGCACGAGAAATTTCCGAAAGAATTGTAAGTTATCACTGTTCCTAAAATAATAATAATAGTAATTATTCATACTACATTGAACTTTTTAAAGAATAATGATGTTTTGTAATGTTACAGGACTCCTTGGTTGAGTAGAGCTCCCAAGGTCAATTCACTCCAGAGGGTCGCCAGGATATTCTTGCTGCTACGATTGGACGACCTGAGCACCCTGGACGTGTACGTGGTGCAGGTCCTGGAGTAGGAATTAAAGATTATTTTGGGAGCTCTTCTCGTCAGCCTTCATATGCATACAACGAAGAACAAAGAGAAAGAATGACACAAGAGATCACCAAAAAGGTCCGAGCAGAACTTAGAGAGGAGATCAGGGCCGAGCTTAGATCAGAGGTCAGGGCTGAATTCAACGCCATGTTCCAACAGCAGTTTGAGAGCTATGGCTTGCGCCCGGTGCCATCTCCTGTATAGGAACAGGAACATGTGCCTCCCACAGGTAAACTTAATAAATATTTATGTGCAATTATTTCTATCTTTTGTATAAACTGACATTTATTCTGACAGGGAGAAGCGGGAAAGGAAGTTGTTCCGCACCAGCCGTCCCAGGGGATGACATGGACGATGCTAGTCCAAGTCTGCTATATATTTTAGACGATACTGAGATGGTCCTGGTAGCTCGTGGAACACAGTTTAAGTCAGGGACTGTTGTTCATGGTATGCAGCTATCAGAGGATGAGGTGAAGGTCTCAGTGGATGAAATGATCATACCAGATGCCTCAGTTCCTCTGGCCACAGATGAGATTTTCACTGTGAAACAAGCATTCAAGTCATTTATCGCTTGGCCTAAATATTTGGTTGGTTCAGTTTCTGACCCCCCGGTATGAAATTCTTCTTTACACTTCTCAATTTTAAAGGTTATTGATGTCAAAACTTATACTATTTTTTCATGTATCAACAGACGCAAGCGCAGGAGAAGATTCCTCTATCTGAGGATGATCCTCTTGCTTCATTGCATCTACTAGCTGACATCCTTGAAGATAAGCCTTTGGAGGTTGAGTATGATGCTAATGTATTTGGGATAGGCTCTGAGGTCCCAATATACCTTCATAGCCAAGATGTCAGAGAGCTTGCGTCGGGAACACAAGAGTTGAATATTTCAATTATTCAGCTATGGATGATGTAAGTCTATGAGCAATAATTTATATATAAAATTGATTTATATATCAAGTATCCTTATATCAAAGTTAATTTTTGATTTCAGGTATATGTTTGGGGTCAGTAACAAGTTGGGGCGTTATGATGATTATGGATTCATTGATCCTCAATCCATTCATGAATCAAATGATTTTGATACGATCAACACAAATATGATGAGAAGTTTTGCAAGCGACAAGAAAATATACTTTTTGCCTTATATATCCGGGTAAGTGAACTTTGTTAACATAATAAAGTTCCATATGTGATTTTAATATATAATAGTTAAGTTATTATGAATTTCAGGCGCCATTGGCAGCTTCTTGTTATGTCTATGCAAGAGAACTATGCTTTGTGGTTCTGCTCATTCCACAAGCCTCCTCCCACACAACTCAGACAAGCAATTGATTGGTAAGAACCTCAATGTTTGGACTTTCTTTGTTATATAAATGAATGCTAAAACAACTTCTTGTTATATATAGTTCTATACCAGCAAGTATGATGATTGTTGGGAAATCAATTACTAACAGTAGAAAGATTGCTTGGATTTCTCTCAAGGTTTGACATATGCTAAAGCCATACTTTCTTATAGTTGTTTTATTTTAATGTTATTCACTAATTATTTACAATTGTGATCATATATTGTAGTGTAACAGACAGATTGGGCCATATGAGTGCGGTTATTATGTAATGTATTGGATGACCCACATTGTTCGTTCCCATATCACAAGAGGCTGGGAAACGGTAACATTTAACTTTAACAAATTTTGATTTTTTCCAAAAGTTAGAATTCATATACACTAATTAATATCAATTGTCTTGTGTAGAGGTTCAAGACTACTACACCAGTTCCTGAGAAGACAATATCATTCATCAGGAAAGCTGCTGCAAAGTATATAGTTAGATTATATAATAGTTCTTAGTTACTAGATTTAAACATTGCATTTGATTAGATTGTATTTTATTAGACTTTGTACTTATGTGATGTTGAAATACATTTGAATATGTTTGATCTGTTCAAATTAAATCTATATACATGTTTTGATATGCAGGTCTATTTTTGTGGTATTGAATATCACAAAAACAGACCTGCTATTTTAGAAAAAAAGCAGGGGAATATGCTGCGGTTGTTACCACAACCGCGGTATAAAGTAGGGCATATGCCGCGGTTGTGGTAAGTTCCACGTTTCAATTTTTTTTTTTTTTTAAATTAGCCTTTTGGCCGTGGTTGTGGTACGAACCACGGTCTATTCCTGCCTTTTTACCGCGGTTCCAACCGCGGCATATAATGCTAGGATTTTGGAATTTTTTTTTTTAAAAAAACACAGGTTTAGGTCGCGGGTGTGATAGGAACCGCGGTCTATTCTCCATACTTTGTACCGCGGTTACAACCGCGGCATAAAGTCCCAGACTTTCTACCGCGGCTGAATATGCCGCGGTTCGGGAACCGCGGCCAAAGGGCCAAAACAACCGCTGTCGTTTCCCCTGACTGCACTAGTGTGAGTTTCTCTATAGATCTGAACAAGAACTCATGTATGTTGTCATGCAAATACGACTATAGATTTAGATGTGTATAGAAGGGTTAGGAAGACTTCATATACAAGTCACACATGGGACGTTAGATGGGTTGAGATACATACCTTACTTGTAGTAGATGATTAAAAGTGCTCTAAACATGATGTTATTTTTTATTTTAATTGTAATTATTATATTTTTTTTATTTTAATTGTAACATTTATTATATCTAAATCTATATATTCTAATTTATTTTTTTTCAAAAATGACTAAATTTATTTATATTTCATATTATATTTTATGGTTTTTGAAGAAATAAAAGAAAAACAAAATCTATTATTATGTAATGTTTGTTTGTGTGGATTCATTGTGTGGGAGCGAGTGCATATCCTTTGTTTATTTCTATGGCTTTGAGCTAATTAAAGGGCGACAATTTCAGGTTGAGTACTGGAATTTCAATCCTTGTGTGAGGAGAATATCTGAGGAGATTTAATGTAGTGTTAAAGGTAATGACATTTTTATCTTGTCTTTAATTCAAATCCTGCCTAAACAATGCAAAGATGGAATCAATTCTGTGTTTTTCAATGGGTGGAGTGACTGATTCTAGCATTCTAGCATGTTGGAACTAATTCCTAGTTTGAGGGAACCGATTCCCTTTATTCATTTTATATCTATAATCGATTTTCCTTGTCTTTTTTTTTAACAGGTTTTGGCTGGTGCTTGGCTTGGAGTTGTGTTCACGACGGTGGAGTGACTAATGTCTTTCATTTGATTAACATTGCACCTTTGAAATCCATAATTTTATATGTATGGTCTTTAAATAATTTAATCATTTTTCAATAGTTATCTTTAAATTTTGTTAACACAAGAATGATACACACATATAACATAATATATATATATATATATATATATATATATATATATATATATATATATATATATATATATATATATATATATATATATATATATATATATATATATATATATATATATATATATATATATATATATATATCACTACAAGAAAAATCACTGTTACATACGGCCAAAATCTGTATATAACCTCTAAAATCCATATATAAAGTTGTGTTATATACAGATTACATACGGCAAAAAATCCGTATATAATAGGGGTGTAGATAAGGTTATATACAGATAATCCAAGGGAAAGCCAAGACAGGAAAGGCATGTGGTTGAGGTCAGGGTTCGAATAATAGAAGGTGTGATAGAGTGATTTTAGAGGGGAGATTGATTTTGACGGTGTGAGGGAGAGAGTTAGTGATTGAGCTGCAAGGGTTTGAGAGAGCACGACAAAATTTCAAGAGATAAAGAGACCGCGAGAAGATTTGAGAAGAAAATTTAAGAGGCAGCGTTGTGAGATTGTGAAAGAGGGGAATAAATTTATATTTTATTTTTATATACAGATTCTATATACAGAAAATCCGTATTTAATTTTTTTCCCATTATAATAGATCTGTATGTAATATCTGTATGTAACATGTCCATTACCTACGGATCAAAATCCGTATGTAATGATCCGTATATAAAATGCAATTTTCTTGTAGTATATATATATATATATATATATATATATATATATATATATATATATATATTATAATAGCAAGATTTATATAGAATGAATACACACCAATATTATGTTGTAATAATACTACTTTATTATTGTAAAAGAACGTTATCCAAGGTTGGTGAAAGGCATTGATGAGTTTAACGTTCCATTTCTTGGCAACGTTCCATTTTTTACCCATGGTTATTTTGCACCTAGCTCTATAAATAGAGCTCTTCCCCATTCTAAAAGATATAAAAAATAATTTAAGCTTTCTTCCTAGTTTTCTTCTATCTTTTATTATTTCTAACTCCTATATCCTGGATATAAACTCATACAAAGTTTCTTACTAGTTCTGAAACCCTCAAATACTTTCGAGAAGTTCTTATTGTATCCTGAGGGACTTGCGTAATACACAGTGGATAAGTCCTTAAGGACAATGATCTTCACGCCTCAGGAAATGTTGCTCGTGTTTTGTCAACATTTTTTACAACATATTATTTTTAGATCACTAGTGAAACATGTTTCTTCATATTAAATTAAAAAATAATAAAATAATTATTAAGAAAAAACACTATTTATAAAAGTGTAACAACTAGATGAGAGAAAATTTAATTAAACTTGGCACTACTAGTGATCTTTAGTAGACAATATTTTGTGTTCTTCATAAAATGGTCCTGATTTATATACCATTTCAAAACAGTCTTATTTTATAGGATTGACTGGGTCTAGTTAGTGGCTTAGTTTTTGCCTAAATTACTGCAATTTTGTGGTTTCTGTTACGTTATTGTTATTTTTTTTTTGAGAGTCTAGAGTTTGTAAAACTTATAAAGCTATTTTGGTATAGTTGAATAAAATATACAATCTTTTCACATATTCAATGTGTTATATGCGTTTATTCATTAAGACTTAACAAAATTTGGGACTATATAATATGTACTAAAATGTCTATTTTAAGAAATACATTATATTTTATATTAACTTAAAATTAATTTAAACTAAGTTTAATTTATTTTTACTATAAAGACAAAAGAAAATTTTTTATTTAAATTTATTAATACCATTTTTTTAACGGTCACATCTATCATATTATTCATAAACTTTTACAAAATTTTCTTTGAAATATCCTAATTCATCATCTCTTAATCCAAACATTGACATGAGAATCTCATTTTTCATCCGTAGGTCTTATGTCAAATCCTCACTCACAATCAAAACACACACAGTGCAGAAAGGGCTTTATATATGTCTGTTATTTTGGGTTTTTAACGTCTTTTTCGCAACCGACGTCATTACGAGTGATGTTAATGGGACGTCGAACTTCCATATAACAGACGTCAGTTAGTGCCATGTCCGACGTCAATAAACGTCGGTGTAGGCCTAAACTAACGTCTAAGGGCACTATATAGACGTTGAGTAAGCATTAACCGACATCTAAGAGCACATAAAGATTTCGAACATGTCACTAACCGCCGTCTAATGTCACTATAGACGTCGGTGTATGCATTAACCGACATCTAACATAGTCGTTGTGTTTTAGTGTAGTTTTGTTCCTATCTTTGGATAGCCTAGTAGCACACTCTGTCTTTGATAGTTTCCCCAAAAAAAGCTTGCGTCTTTTGAATTTCTCATGACATTTCAACCCAAAATCGAACCTCGGTTCTTGCCTAGTTCCATTTTCAACCGTAAGAGGGAAAAATTACGGTGAAACGATAACTAGGCAACGACCCAGGGTCGTTTTTGGGTCGAAACACCATAAGAAATCCAAAAGACACCGCTTTTTCTGGGAGGCAGCTAGCAAAGGCAGAATGTGGTACTACGTTACCCCAAGAGAGGAACAAAACTACACTGAAACACAACATAAGGGAAACGTTGAACTAGAAAATAATCGATGAAAGAGTAATATAATCGGACTGAACAAAGTTTAAACGGTTTAAATTAAAAAGACGCACCTTTAATGCAATGCCGCAAGAGAGAAAAAGGAGAGGAGGAAGACGATGATGTTTGTGAAACTGCGAGTCTGCGATTTATTTAACATGAATTGAGGCGTCAGTTGCTACAGAAACCGACGTCTATAGTTAGCTAGACATCGGTTATCTCACTGATATGATGTCCAAGATAACTTTTAGTCTGCCTTTTGCATGCACCTTAGACGTCGGACACACGGGGCGCCGATGTCGACGGTGCTGATCGGATTGACGTTTCATTTCCTGTCAAGGAAGTAGACGACGGTTGTCTTGGGGCGCCGACGTCTATAACATTTTAGACGTCGGCGCCCTTTTACTGGACGTCGAAGTGCCTGTGAGTTTGGTGAATAACATTAATTACAACCATATAGACATCGTTCCCCCAGAAACCCAACGTCTATGTTGCAGCAATTGACTGTCTTCCCGCCTTCCTGAGAGGCCCATTAACGTCAAGTTAAGGGAGCAAAGACGTCTATAACATTATAGACGTCGGTTTTTTATTACGTGACGTCTAAGCGCCTAAGAATCAGGTGAAGAACATTAATTGTAGCCAGGTAGACATCTGTCCCTCATCACAATCGACGTCAATGGATAGATAAGACTGTCTTCTCGCCTACCTCAGGTCCTTGGACGTTTGGTTAGGGCAGAACATACGTCTACTATATCATAAACGTCGTTTGTCCTAAAACCGATGTTTTGTTTACTAACTTATTTACGGTAATGTTACCGTCCATTAATATACGTCGAGCTACCCTCTAATTGACGTCTTATGGGTGACGTTAAACAACGTTTTTGCACTAATACATTCTAGAGTTGGGTTTAAATTGAATTCAATAGAGAATAGGAAAAGGTGCGAGATCCGTAAATAAAAGGCACTCTGTAGCACTGCAATAAACGAAAGAAGGAACAGTGATAGATCCGTGAAAAAATCGGGATTTTGGCTTGGATTTGAAAACCATGTGTAAATTTTTCACTTTAAAGTCCACACAAATAAACTAAAGTCGACCCTACAACAATTTAACAGAAACAGTAATCCTAGAAAATGTATAAGTGAGAATGTCGACAACAAATATAAAGTGGCGCTGGCAGTAACATCAAAAGCTGTTAGATAGTTAGAATAGTATGAAATTAAGAACCAACAAAGCTAACGAAACAATGTGATGTAAACATGCAACTTTCCCTTTCTTCTATTCCTTTATTAGCAAGTCTCAACGGTAGGAGCCTGAAGTTTACCCATCAACCAAGTCCATCAAACCCAATTTGTGATGCTCAATCCCTTTCATTTCTCCACATTTTATTTCTTTTATTTCTCACTCAAAGTGCACTCACAGAAATAGGGACAAAACATGATCTAATAATTACATGCTTGCAATATTATAGTCCCAACAATCTTCACATAATTAGTAATCCAACTTTATTCATTTTTCTATAAATTACAAAGCAGTTTGAATTGAGGTGATAGTAAATATTATGTAATAATTTCTCAATAATGGAATTTATGTAGCTTATCAATAGAGTTAGGGTCTAATGTAAGGAACTAACTCCCTTCAATTGTGATGAACCAAGTTTCAATTTTTGATATGTGAAAACAAAATGTTTAATAGGATATCTCACTCTCTATTAGTAGACAGTTAGAGGAAGATCCTTAATAATATAATCTGGCTTGTAAAGTACTCTATATTCTTAACCATTACCAGCAGCTAGCTAGTGGCATGGTTCAAGTTCGGAACATTGTTGCTTAAGCCATTCCAAGTCTGTAATGTCTCATTTTCAACCACCTAATTATCTAATCCTACTGATTCCATGTTTACTATAAAAGCTGCTGTCTCCTTTTCTTGTTCTCTTCATCCAAAGACAAACATCAAACTCTGTTGTCTAGTTGAACAGCTTCAAAACAAGATTTACTAGAGAAAACAGGAAATGGGTAGTGCTTATCTCAGCATGCCAGGTTTCATGAAGGCAATGTTTCTGATGTTATTTGCTGTGATGATATTGCCAGAGCTGTCTCATGCAAAGCATGCAAGAGTCACCCGGCACTACAAGTTTAACGTATGTGCAATACATTTCATTGCATGTTTTCGATACAATGAGATATGTTTCTTTCAAATCAATTTCCTTTTACTGACTGTAACACTTCTCCTTTGTCCTTTTATCAGATCAAAATGCAAAACTTCACAAGGCTATGCCAAACAAAGAGCATTGTAACTGTCAATGGACAGTTTCCTGGTCCTAGAATCATAGCAAGAGAAGGAGATAGAGTTGTGATTAAAGTGGTTAACCATGTTCAGTACAATGTGTCCCTTCATTGGTATTGTTATATAACTAGACCCCATGAACCAATTTGTTTTGATTGTTAGCATTTTCTCAACATTTGATTAAATTTTCAGGCATGGAGTTCGCCAACTGAGAAGTGGCTGGGCAGATGGACCTGCCTACATCACACAGTGTCCAATTCAGACAGGCCAGAGTTTTGTGTACAATTTTACGATCATTGGCCAAAGAGGAACATTGTGGTGGCATGCACATATCTCATGGCTTAGAGCAACCCTTTATGGTCCCATTATCATTCTTCCCAAAAGACATGTTCCTTACCCTTTCACTCAACCCTTCAGAGAAGTTCCCATCATATTGGGTAAGTTGAGATCCTAAAAAACAACCCCATGAGAAAGTTAGTGTCACTATGAGCTCTACTGTTAGAAACATTCACATTTATTTTTAATATGCAAATATGTACAAAATGGCAGGAGAATGGTGGAAAGCAGACACAGAAGCAGTTATAAATCAAGCAACGCAAACAGGATTGGCACCAAATCTCTCAGATGCTCACACCATCAATGGTCTTCCAGGTCCTGTCTCCAACTGCCCAGCCAAAGGTAAGAACATAGTAATAAGGAAAAGTAATTAGTCTATACTTTAATAATATAAAAAATTTAAATGCTATATATGATAAGCTTTTTGAGTTTTACAATAGATATCATAGAGTTTGTATTGGAGATAACTTCTGAATGTTGAGGATTCAAGATTCTTTTACTCAGAAATCGAAGTTAAAATAAAAAGATGAAAGAAAAACACTAACTTTGTCAATTCTTGATCATATATGATTATTGATGGTTTTCATTTCATTAAGTGAAATGGTCTATTTCTTCAGATACTTTCAAGCTCAGGGTGAAGCCTGGGAAAACATATCTGCTTCGTTTGATCAATGCTGCACTTAATGATGAGATGTTCTTCAGCATAGCCAACCACAGCCTCACTGTTGTGGAAGCTGATGCTGTGTATGTAAAGCCTTTCAGCACAAAGATTGTTCTGATCACACCTGGTCAAACGGTCAACGTGCTTCTCAGGGCCAAATCCAAGGCTCCAAACGCCACATTTGCCATATCTGCAAGGCCCTATGCGACAGGTCCAGCTGCTTTTGACAACACCACAGCCACAGGGTTTCTTGAGTACAAAAAACATTCACTTTCAAGCAACAAGTCAAACACCAAGAAGCTTCCTCTTCTTAGACCAGTGTTCCCTAAATTCAATGACAGTGTCTTTGCAATGAACTTCCACAACAAGGTGCGTAGCTTGGCCAATGCAAGATTCCCAGCAAAGGTTCCAAAAACTGTGGACAGGCGCTTCTTCTTCACTGTTGGCTTAGGAATCAGCCAATGCTCAAAAAACGAACAATGCCAAGGGCCTAATAACACAAGGGTAGCTGCTGCTGTCAACAATGTGACCTTTGTGATGCCAAAAATTGCCTTACTCCAAGCACATTTTTTCAACCAATCCAAGGGAGTTTACACCACTGATTTTCCTGCTAACCCTCCTTTCAAATTCAACTACACTGGCAATCCACCAAACAACATCATAGTGAGTAGTGGGACTAAGGCAGTGGTGTTGCCATTCAACACTAGGGTGGAGTTGGTTCTGCAAGATACAAGCATCATTGGAGCTGAGAGTCACCCACTTCACCTTCATGGCTTTAACTTCTTCATTGTGGGTCAAGGCAATGGAAACTTTGACCCCAAAAAGGACCCCAAAAAGTTCAACCTGGTTGACCCTGCTGAGAGGAACACTGCTGGTGTGCCATCCGGAGGCTGGGTTGCTGTGCGCTTTCTTGCAGACAATCCAGGTGCGTACTATTCAATTACAAATGAGTTAACTAAATTAATACACTCTAATCCCATGACATATTACCATAAATAGTTTCTGATTGTTTAACATTTATCTAATCACTACCCTAAACCCTAAAAATGTATACTTATATCTTGTTATGCATCTATTAATGGACAACATTAAACCAGTTTAATGATATAGTTCTTACACCGACTTCTTTTAACATTGAAATGCTACTACGATATAATATTAATGATTCAATATGTAAAGAGAACCAATATAACATGAAGTCTATCTTCAAATAAGCATATTCAAGATTTTCGGTGGGATCCATTGCTAGTTTTTGAAACATCATCTGCTGATGTTGAATGAACAGGTGTTTGGTTCATGCATTGCCACCTTGAAGTGCATACCAGTTGGGGCTTGAAAATGGCATGGATAGTTCAAGATGGAAAGCGGCGCAACCAGAAGTTGCCACCTCCACCCTCTGATCTCCCCAAGTGTTGAGAAGATAGACACTTTAATGTTTTACTTTTCTTTGTCTGGTTTTGGGGTTAGATTTTGAAGTATTTGTGGCTTTTGATTTTAATTTTTGTCCACCTCTTTTTTTCTTTTCTCATTTTTGGATGTACCCGACAAATCATGTTTGGGTGCAATTAGATTGTTGTTTATGTGGTAATCTAGTTAGAGATTTGAGTGGAGAGTTGTATGCAGGTCTTAGTATTCAATTATCAATTTTAATTTGTAATACTTTTGCCAACTATATTATGGTATTATGAAAGAATCCAAGTTCCTACATATTCATTGAATGCCTAATTATATACTATTTGGGAATTTAAAAAATGATCTTGTATGATGTTAACCAAAGAATAATTTTGGACCAGATAACATGAACTAATCAAGTTAGGAGTTGAATTAATTGGTAATTATTGTGATGTGGGTACTAAATGTAAGATTATTTATATAAAATAATGAAACAGGAACAGTTTAGTTTGTTCCTAAAAAGTGTTACAAGAAATCAAATTTCCTATGTTCACATGTTGCAGATAAGTCAGAAGGCATACAGGGGGGACCTGCGCGATTCTTCTCACACTGCACATATTAACTCGCGTGGGATCATAGTCACAAGTTAAATACTGTTAACTAAATTTCTTAGGTACGTTTTTTCATTTATTAAAAGTGCTCCAAAGTCAAATTTTTAATTGCGATTACAATTCTATGAATTTATTAGAATACTTTTACATAGCTGAGTGGATAACTTTTAATAAAACTTAATAATAAAATATATGTTAGAATTAATGCATATCACTGAGGTTAGAATTTAGCTAAACATAATATATTTTTTTTATAATGTGGTGAATAAAAAATATTTTTTTACTAATAAATATTAATATTTAACACTTAACTGTATCTAATTAGAATTGTCTTTAAAAACCCATGTTTATAAGTTGTGTTAGAAAACACGAATTAAAGAATAAAAAAATATTAGAGCAGTAATGAATTATTTTTATTAATTAAAATTCAATAAAAATAATGAAATTTAGTAAATCTTATAATTTATTTAACATTTTTTTAAAATTTATAGTTTATAATAACTTTTAATTAATAAAAATGTGTTAAGAAAATAGGCCAGTGTGTTTCTACACTTCTTAATCATTCAGAAGAAGAAGAAACACTTATTTTACTACCCTATGGCCAAGATAAAGTAACTTTTGACATGGTTACTTCCTTGGGCTATGCACGCGCCGTGGAGCGTGTGGTCAATGACAGACAAAGAAGAAGACAATGAAAATGTGGATGTTATTTTCTCGGATATACTAAGCATGGCATCTTTAATGTTTGCACTTTTCAGAGGTTCTCTCCAAGGCTCATTGCCTCTGAAACCGGTCTTTAATATTCTGTGTTCAATCACCGTTTTTGGTTTTCTAGATCCAGATGGAGGAAATCAAGGACAACCCTTCTCAAGTGAATAGGTTTCACTCTCTATCTGGGTGGTTTTCAAGATTTTTCTCTTTTCTTGTTTCTGAGGTGTTTGATCACTGATTGTTCCATCCTTTCCTGCATTTCATGTTCTATTTTTTTTTTAAGGAGCGATGAATGATCCATTTTTTATTGTATATTTGACTATAGTGTTGTTCTCATCCAATGGTATGCTAATGAAAACCTTGATGCTTATGTCAATTGCTGGATATTGAAAACTATGCTGCTAGTAAGAGATTTAGGGTTTATTTTTCTGTACTTTTAATTCTTTTGCTGTAAGAAGCTTGGTTGATACAAGTATAATAAAATTAGAACTTTTTTTAAATGTTTTAATTTTTTATTAATCTGGTTCTTTTTTACATTTTCTATCTGTTTCTTCATTCTTACTCTTAAATATTTGTTTTTATTGAATTTATTTTATACAGTGATTTTTGAAAATTAAAAAGCAAAATCACAACTACACACCTTTAGTTTACTTCCTTCAAACACAGTAAGATTCTTTGGACAAGTCCTGTGATATATTTTTGTTAGCATGTCTGTGTACTTAAATAAATATCTAACTAGTCACTTTTAGTAGAATCAAGTTGAATCTCTCCTCTGAACAGTGATTTTATTAGTTAATCTTTGTATTATTTCTAGTTTCATCTAATCTTTGTATTATTTCTAGTTTCATCCTCTATTTTATAAATTATAAAAAAATACAGTTTCATTCAACTTGTAACCTATTTTTAAAGGTTTGTACTACAAACAGTCAACATATATATTTACTTTGAAGAGTTAAACTTGTAGATATGTGCTTGTTTGTGCAGAATGCACAGCTATGGAATATTGGGAATTTACATCATTGGGAAGTGTGTTTTGGTGTCGGTAACCTATTATGAAAACCTTCAAAATGTCAATCCTCAACCAGATTACATTCCAGAAATGATTAGATATATGAGGAAACTATGTGTTCTATACTGCTGGTTATTTGTAAGTTGAGAATGTTTCACTAACAATACAAGAACAGTTATTTTGAAAAGTTTTACTCTGTTTGTTGATGCATAATAACATGCAGTGGAGTCTACAAATGGTTTCCTCTTATCTTAGTTGTACTTTCTGCTTATGATTATGTAAAAGCTTAGCATTTGAATTGCCATTTTTTAATTGTTTATATTTTGACACGGAATGGTTGAAAAATATTATTGTTTTATTCAATAACTCCTCCATGTGTAATCATGTTGAAAATGTTAACAGAACATTGTAATCTGTTTGCATATCTGTTTGCATATATGCACCACTGAAAATGCCCCTATCATCAGTAAAATTAACAAGAATGTTATAACTACAAAAGTGTTTTCCACTTAGAAATTGATAGGAACCCGAAAATAGTTAGGCCCAAACCCAAAATATCTAAGGTGTATGTTAGACAAAGAAAGAAGGGCAAAGTAGGGGATCCAAAAGGCAAGAGAGAGAATGAGAAGAATTCCATATAACAAACTACTGAGTTGGCACATTAGGAGAGGAGAAATTCTGTTATGTGGGTATGGGGGAAGGGGGGCTGGAATTGGCTGGGAATTGGGAGAGACTAGACACTCTCTAACTGTCTAGGAATACTTTTTTTCTTGCTTACAGATCTGTATTTCTCTTCCTGGGATATGCACTCTGTTTTTTTTTTAATAATAAAGTGATTATTCAGCTATAGTGTGCTTTCTTGTTTCTGGTATCTATCAATTGGTATTCAGAGCCCATTCTTCTTGGGGTCTGGATGGTTACTACAAGAACAACAATGGAGTCACCACTTGAAAATCTAGAGAAAAGTATGCTTGAATGGAAGCATGAGAGTCAAATCCAAATGGATGAAATCAAGCAGCTGTTGAAGGAAAAAAATTGAGGAGATACGAGGGGTCGATCACGACAACGGCGTTCTCCGAAACGACGCACGGAGGGGGAGAGTCAGGGTAGCCGAGCTATTTCATCACGCGTTTCTGAACCCTGTTCCAGAACTCGGGATTCGCGGAGGGGGAGTTGACCACCGAAGGGGGATTACATAGGGCGAAAATTGGAGATTCCAATATTTGCTGGTGATGACGCTTATGGATGGATTAACAGAGTCGAACGCTACTTCAAGGTGAATGATATGGATGACTATGAAAAGATGGGGTGGTGTTAGTAGCATTAGAGGACCGGGCATTGAATTGGTACCATTGGTGGGAGGAACAAACACCTTCGCCAAGCTGGATCCAGTTCAAGGAAGCAGTGATTCGGAGGTTTCAACCAGAATTAGTGCAGAATCCTTTTGCGCCATTGTTGAGCATTAAGCAAACCGGGACAGTAATGGAGTATAGGGAAAAATTTGAGATGATTTCAGCACCTTTGAAGAATGCGGATCGGGTGAAGTTAAAAGGAATTTATCTAAACGGACTCCATGTGGAATTGCAAGCCGAACTGAAGCTGTACAACCTAGACTCATTATCCGAACTCATGGATCGGGCCCTATTATTGGAAGAGAAGAATTGGGCTTTGAAAAAAAAGGTGTTAGGCTCGAGTGAAAAAGTAAGCATGGGTGAGAAGGAGACTTCTCCAAAGGTGACCAAGATGGCTAGATCATATACTGCAACAGTAGATACTATGAAGAATAAACTGTATGCTAAGAAGCCCAATTATGGAAGTGCGGGTCCAATTGAGCCCAAACCATAAAATGGGCCTAGCGGAGACAAACAAATCACTATGGGTAGGAGGCTTTCGCAAGCTGAGTTGCAAGAACGGAGTAAAAAGGGGTTGTGTTTTAAATGTGGGGAGAAATGGGGACCTGAACATGAATGCAAGCTGAACAGTTGGTTTTGATGGAAGAATGGGGGGAGGAAGAATCGGAGAATGGGGATGAGGAAGAGGAAGAGAAAACAAAGTTGGAGCATAAGACACTTCAATTGTCTTTAAAAAGTATGGTGGGGCTGACCTCTCACAAATCTTTTAAGATTTGGGGGACTATTGGCCAAAGACGAGTGCTGATATTGGTGGATTGTGGAGCAACCAACAGCTTTCTTTCTAGAAAATTAGTAGCTGAGTTGGATCTACCAGTGGAGAATACCCCTAGTTATACCGTGGAGGTGGGAACGGGTGAGAAGGTGAAGGCTAGAGGATTGTGTAGAGGAGTTAACTTGAGGTGCAGGGAGTCAAGGTTAAACAAGATTTTCTTCTGTTTAATTTGGGTGGAACTGAGGTGGTATCAGGGATGGACTGGTTGGCAGACCTTGGTGACATTGAAGCTAATTTTTGAGACATGATCATAAAATGGGGAGATGAAGGAGGCAAGAAGATGTTAAAGGGAGACCCTTCCCTAAGCAAGGCCCAAGGATCCTGGAAGAGCATGATTAAAGCCTTACATGATGAAGGAGTAGGTTACTATATTGCATATCAGCAGTTAGAAGATATAGAGGAAAATCAACAACTGTTATCTATTGAGATCAAGGCTGTCCTAAAGGAGTATAAGGACATTTTTCAGGACCCACAAGGGCTTCCGCCAAGAAGAGAGCATGATCATGCAATCAATCTCAAAGAAGGTGTTCAAATACCAAATATCAGACCTTACAGGTACCCCTATTATCAGAAGAATGAGATTGAAAAGATAGTAGGTGAGATGCTGGATGCAGGGATTATTAGGACTAGTACTAGCGCTTACTCTAGTCCGGTTATTCTTGTAAGAAAAAAAGATGGTGGGTAGAGATTCTGTGTGGATTATAGAGCACTTAATAAGTTGACAGTACCTGACAAATTTCCCATTCCTGTAATTGATGAATTATTGGATGAAGTAGGATCGGTTGTAATATTTTCCAAACTGGACTTAAAATCTGGTTATCACCAGATACGAATGAGGGAAGAAGACATTCCGAAGACAACTTTTAGGACACATGAGGGACACTACGAATTCTTGGTCATGCCATTCGGGTTAACCAATGCCCCTTCTACTTTTCAAGCTCTCATGAACAAGGTCTTAAAACCATATTTAAGGAAGTTTGTGTTGGTATTCTTCGATGACATTCTAATTTATAGCCCGAATGAGGGAAGCCATCAACAACACCTTAAATGGGTGCTTCAATTGCTACGGGAAAATAATTTATTTGCAAATTCCAAGAAATGTAATTTTGGGCAGCAACAGTTGAGATATTTGGGACACTTGATTTCGGGAAAAGGAGTTTCCGCAAACCCAGACAAGGTTAATGAAATGGTAAATTGGCCGGTTCCGAAGGATTTAAAAGGGTTGAGAGGATTCTTGGGGATCACGGGATATTATAGGCGATTTGTTAAAAATTATGGCAAGATTGCGTGGCCACTCACACAGTTGCTCAAGAAGGACAATTTCAAGTGGGGAAATGATGCTTAAGAGGCTTTCGAACAACTCAAGGCTGCAATGACCACTTTACCCGTCTTAGCTGTTCCGGATTTTGAGAAAGCTTTTGTAATAGAGACAGATGCTTCTGGCAAGGGAGTAGGAGTTGTGCTTATGCAGGAAGGCAGACCCGTTACACGAGTCAATCATTGTCTGATAGAGCTCAACGAAAGTCTGTCTATGAGAGAGAATTAATGGCTATAGTGTTGGCTGTTCAGAAATGGAGGCATTACTTAATGGGTAGGCATTTTGTGGTGCACATGGATCAAAAAAGTCTGAGATTTTTGGCTGACCAAAGGATTATGGGGGAGGAGCAGCAAAAATGGATCTCAAAATTAATGGGTTTTGACTTTGAGATAAGGTACAAACCTGGTTGTGAAAATAGGGTAGCAGATGCCCTCTCTAGGAAGCTACAATATTCAGCACTTTCCACTGTACAATTCAATGAATGGGATGGGTTGGAAGATGAAATTCTAGCTAATGCTAGATTAAGGGGGATCATCCAGGATTTATTGAAACAACAGGATTCACATCCGGGGTTTCAATTAATAAAAGGAAGATTGTATTATAAAGGACGAATGGTAAAAGGATTCCTCTAAAATTCCTCTAATACTCAAGGAATTTCATGATTCAGCGTTAGGTGGGCATTCTGGATTTTATAGGTGGACATACAAGAGAATTTCTGGATTATTATTTTGGGAAGGGATGAAGAAAGAAATACAGCAGTATCTGTTGAGCTGTGCAGTTTGCCAACAAAATAAGTATCAAGCCTTGAACCCAGGCGGGCTGTTACAACCTTTGCCAATACCTACTCACACTTGGTCTGATATTTCGATGGATTTTATAGGAGGATTGCCTAAAACCCAAGGGGTTGACACCATTTTAGTGGTTGTGGACAGGTTAACCAAGTATGCACATTTTATAGCTATTGCTCATCCTTACACGGCTAAGGACATTGCTGAAATTTTCATCAAAGATATCGTCAAGCTACATGGGTTCCCCTCTTTGATTGTGTCTGACTGGGATAGAATTTTTATCAGTCATTTTTGGACGGAACTATTTAAAATGGCTGGCACCAAGCTGAAATTCAGTTCTGTCTACCACCCTCAAATGGACGGGCAAACTGAAGTGGTGAATCACTGTTTGGAGACCTACCTTCGGTGTCTTACTGGGGCTAAGCCTAAACAGTGGCCTAAATGGCTCAGCTGGGCAAAGTTTTGGTACAACACTAACTACAACTCATATACTAAAACGACTCCCTTTAAGGCTTTATTTGGGAGAGAACCTCCAGTATTAATTAGAGGAGATGTGATACAGTCTTCTGTGGAGGAGGTTAATAGGTTGATGGCTGATAGGAATCATATGTTGGATGAGTTAAAAGAGCATCTTGTCCAGGCCCAAAACAGAATGTGCAAGCAAGCCAACAAGCACCGACGGGAGGTGGAGTTTCAAGTTGGAGATGTAGTATAAACTGCAACTACCTGGAGGAAGCAAAGTGCATCCAGTTTTCCATGTTTCTGCACTTAAGAAATCCATCGCTGCCACAATCACCAGCCAACCATTACCTTTATTTTTAACAGATGATTGTGAATTAAAGGTTCAACCAGCAGAAGCACTTGCTGTTAGAAGAAATCAACAAGGGGATCTCAAAATTCTTATTAGGTGGAAAGATTTACCAGATTTTGAAAATTCTTGGGAAGCTTTATCTACAATCAAGGAGCATTTTCCTGATTTTCACCTTGAGGACAAGGTGCATCTTGTGGAGGGGAGTGTTGATAGGAACCCGGAAATAGTTAGGCCCAAACCCAAAATATCTAAGGTGTATGTTAGACAAAGAAAGAAGGGCAAAGTAGGGAATCAAAATGGCAAGAGAGAGAATGAGAAGAATTCCATGTAACAAACTGCTGAGTTGGCACATTAGGAGAGGAGAAATTCTGTTATGTGGGTATAAGGAGTGGAAGGAGAGTGGGGGGAAGGGGGGCTGGAATTGGCTGGGAATTGGGAGAGACTAGACACTCTCTAACTGTCTAGGAATACTTTTTTCTTGCTTACAGATCTGTATTTCTCTTCCTGGGATATGCATTCTGTTTTTATTTAATAATAAAGTAAATATTCAGCTATAGTGTGCTTTCTTGTTTCTGGTATCTATCAGAAATATAGTTATATCGATCAAACGAATGCTATCATATTATATCTAGAAGTATATTTTTGGAAACACCATTTATGTGTGCAAAAGGTACTTTGATGGAAGTGATTTTCTATGTCAACCCATTAGAGAGAAGCAGCTGATTGTTTCCTGCCTTGCATATGATGTAATTTGGGTTGTTCTGTTTCATTTGTTCTTTAAAATTTTAATCATTATTCTTTAAAATGTAAATCATTAAGCTTTTCCGATGTTGCACAAAATAGATAACAGACTGAATTAACCTTCGTTTGTCAGACATGAGTTGATTATTATGATCTAATATATGAACATGTCTTATGTGATCAAGAAGACATGACTTTATGATCTAAAATGGAAATATGATGTCGATCATCAAGACATTGATTACAATATATACCTTCCAACTTTTAGGTACTATTTTTCCTTTTCAAATCTAAAGTTTCATAAGAAATCAAGAAACTACTGGGTTTTTTACTGGTTTACATAGATCCCTTTTTGCCATTCCACTATCATGATTAGTAGAATTTAGCTGAATAATTGTCTTTTGTTTATTGTTTTAATTATGTCCTCTTCTCTATGTAGGAGTGAAGGTTCTTTTGACAGTTCTTATTTAGTCCTTTTCTTTTATTCTGACATTTCTATATTACTCTTTTCAGATTCCAGATGAATGAAATTGATGATTTTAACATTGTGGAATGGAAAAAGAAAAGAAAATTACAGAGTGATCAGTTGGATTTGCTTAGACCAAAACATAAATGCTGGGTTGGAAGTTACTCTCCTGGACATGCTTCAATGTTTGATGAAAATCCAGTTTTAGAGGGCATTCATAATCACACAGGTGAAACGTCCGAACCTGAATCTGCCAAAGATAGCAATAGTTTTATGGAAGACTGTGATACTGCTGTGTCTGAAAATAAAGAAGCCAAGCATGAGACAGATTGCGAAAATTCATACTTATATGGTAGGCCATCCATTTCTTTGGTAGATTGGGTTTCACTCTATAATGTTAGTTACATAAATGTTACTCGTGCACTTTGTTCTCTACACTTCCCTTTTACACCTTTTATGTTGAAAAAGGTGAGAGAGTTCTCCCTCCCCTTAACTTGATTTTTTTTACAATAAAAAGGCTATGTGCACGAGTAAAGGGTACAAAATCAAGTCTAGGGTAAGATGATGTGATGCGGATAATGCTTAGGGTAACTACAACTCTTTGGGTGTATAAACAGTAAACAGGGTGAGCTATATCGAAGAGGAAGCATTTGTTGACACTGAATGCATTCCACACTATGATGATACTGATGCACAAGATTTGAACAATGATGAGGAACACCTTATGGGGATAGAAGGCTTTTCAGGTCGTGAATGCTCAGAATATGCCAAAGAAAGCAATGAGTACCCAGTAGATAAGGAATTCGAAGATTTTCTCTTTTCCAGTGGGGTGGATCCTAATGTGTATGTCCTTTCATCTGGAAGATGGAATGTAAATCAAGGTATTATGCTTGTTCTAGACAGTTAATACGCACGAAGATTATTGCACCATTCTAGCACTTGTTGAATTAGTTTCAAGGCTACTGCATTTGATAAAGAAGTTTTGTTTAGTTATTGCTGATTAATGAATAAAATTTTTTCCAATGCAGAAGCTCAATCAAACTCAAGACCACCAACAATTGATCAAGAGTTTGAGGAGTACTTTTCTATGCTTATGCTCTAGGACAGTTTTCCTATGAAGGGAATATGTATAATTGTATATATAATGTTGAAAACAGATGTTGTGTGTACTAATTGTACGAAGATTTAGTAGTTTTAGTAACATCTGCAGTAGGTGTAATATGAGATTTCTTCTTATGTCCTTCCTCCTCTTTTTCATTTATCACCATTCATTTCCTTAATGCAGTTCTCAAATTATCTTCCATGTTACATTTTTCACCTCACTTCATATTATTCACCAGTATCTTTGATCCCCTTTCTTTGCTTCCCATTTAGGACAATAATTGAAACAGCCTTGGAATCCGTATATTATAATTAATGAGCTATTTTCAATCCATCGATTATGCAAAAATTAAAAAGTTATTGTAATGCATGTATTTGACAAACTTAAATTGGCGTGGTTGTTATTGGTCTTCCTTTAATATACGAGGAGATAATAGGATGAGTTTTTGTTTCTCTTTTCTAAAAATTCGAATAACGTCATCAACAACTCAATTGTGCTCGAACAAAATAATTAAAAGATGTGACAAGAGAAAGACAGAGATCATCCATGGTAGATGTAGGTGGTTCATCCATATGAAATGGTCTTATTCATGGTTTTCAACTACAATAGTAGAGTGACAACTTCAAAACTCACTGATTGGTGTTGATTAATTTGCACAACATGAAGTTGAGAACGACAAAAGCACCAAAGGCTTAACCTAAATATATTGTAGAAATAATAGATGATAAAGCTTGAAGTAGATGATAAAAAGCATACCAAACTCTTACGGGTAAGAAAAGCAAATCTAGGAAGGAAGCACTAGGAAGGATCAAAACTATACCTAGGCTATTACTTTCTGCACTCCATCAGATTTCTTCCAGCACACTATCACTTTCGGAAATTATTTTCTGGAACACAAATAAATAATTCCGGATTTTTCTTTCAGGAAATCAATCTTCTCCTATGATTTTTTTTTTTCTTTTAGAAAGCTTGATTGGTTGGATGAGAAATTTGATAAGATATAGGAAACAATAGCCTTATATGTATTAAATCAAGTAAGAAACTTTTATGACAATTTGATAAATGTATATTTATGTTTTTATTTAGCTTTTTAATCTTGTTTTTTAATTGACTTTTGTTTTTTAAAATATCGTTTTAATTAGAATTTATTATAATTAAGTTTATTAAATATGAGATACGAAAATATATTAAAAATAATTTTTTAGTTGTATAAATATTTGAATCAGATTCTTTATGACAATATCTATTCTTATGTTCTTATTTTTCTTATAAATTTGAATCGTCTTATATTTATGACAATATCTATTCTTATGTTCTTATATTAATCAAAGCTTAAATATAATATTATAATTGATGTTCTAAAGTAGTAATGGGATTCAATTATATGACTACGAGTTTTAAGTATATCGAAACCAATTGGTTACTTCCATGGTATATATACTTCCGACAAATAATGTAGAATTTGTGTTCAATGAACTGGTATGAGAATAACGGTTTCTTACTTTTATCTAGTCTATGGTAAACTGTGATTGTGAAATTGCAGTCAAGATTACACAACCAAAATTCTCTTGATGGCGATAGCATTGACTGAGAAATTTATTTTCATTCTTTGTTCTTAGCAGAAGACAAATATAGAGTTAGACTTTGAATAGAAGCAAAACAATGATCAAGGACCATATCATGAGAGGAATAATCAATCAAATTTCAATTATCAGCAATTGCTTTGAACATTGTGTAAGGAGGCAAAACCCCTGTGACTGCTCATTCCAAACCAACCAACCAAACATGACAGCAACATCAAGACAAACCAAACCGTTTACCTGAACAAACTAACCCCACACTTAGACGAGTCACAACTTATTTGTTTTCCCTCTACACATCAAAAGAATAAACATTTGTTGAAAAGAACGGAACAAGAAACATTCGAGAGTAACTGAGGAAGAAATTATGCAGACCCAATGAACCCGGCCCAAAAGGGTCAGTCAAAGTCAACATTTTGGAAGATCAGAAGGGGGTGGTTGAAGCTTCTGGTTGGGTCCAGCTCCATCCAATACTAGCCATGCCATTCTCAATCCCCAACTTGTGTGCACGTCCAGGTGACAGTGCATGAACCACACTCCTGTTTCAACCATAACTCAAATGTGACATAGATAACAATGACATTCGACAGAGACAGGTTTACAAACTCATGCATGACAACTTCATTTTATCTGATAAAACTTTTTCTAACAAAGGGATTATGTCATGCATACCTTCAACTTTTATAGAAACTTCTCTAACTTTTAGAAAGGTATGCAAAAAAGTATATCTTGTTATATTTTTATATTTTCTTATAACAAGAATATGTTCTATATGATACAACACGCTACAAGAATGTTGGCATTGAAAAATACATACCTGGGTTGTCTGCTTTAAACCGAAAAGCAATCCAGCCACCAGCAGGAACACCAGCTGTGTTCCTCTCAACTGGGTCAACAAGATTAAACTTTGCAGGGTCATTGTTAGGGTCATAGTTTCCAAAGCCTTGCCCCACAATAAAGAAGTCATAACCATGAAGATGCAAGGGGTGGCTCTCAGCCCCAAGAATATTAGTATCCTGCAACACTACCTCCACACTGGTGTTGAACTTGAGCACCACCAATTTTGTGTCATTGGTGACCATTGTATTGTTTGGAGGTGTTCCTGTGTAATTGTAAGGGTTCAAAGGGGTAGCAGGAAAATCAGTCTTGAAAACCCCATTAGTCTGTCCAGAATAGTAGGCCTGCATGATGGAAACAGATGATGGAAGTACAAAGGAAATATTGTTCACTGAGGCTGCAAACTTGGTGCTGTTGCTTGGCCCTTGACATGTTGTGTTTTTGGGGCAAGGATTGGTCCCTAGCCCCACAGTGAAGAAAAATTTTCTGTCCACTTTCTGGGGTACGTTGACGGGGAATTTAGCATTGGCCAAGCTTCTGAATTTTCCTGTGAAGTTTGCCACAAAGTTTGTGGCATTTATGGGTGGCAAAGTTGGTTTGAGAAGGGTGAGATTTTTGAGAGAAGATTGGTGCAAAGGTTGGTTGTAAATGAGGATACCAGCGGTTGTGGAGTTGTCAAAGGTACCACGGCCTGTGAAATAAGGTCTGGCAGCCATTTGGTATGAGGCATTGGGAAAATATGGCTTGGTTTTGAGAAGAACGTTTGTAGTTTGTCCAGGTGCTATGAGGATTGTATCTGTTTCAAATGGTTTGGTGTATTTAGCATCTGCTTCAACCACAATTAGGGTGTGATTGGCTATGCTAAAGAAGAGTTCTTCGTTGAGTGCAGCATTGATTAGCCTTAGCAAATATGTCTTGCCTGGCTTCACCTTTAGTGTGTATGTATCTTCAAAAATCAATCATGAATTATATCATTAAGTTTTCTGTCATAGATGAAAAGGCACTTGTGTGCAGTTGATCATTGATTTTTTATTGTTACCAACTTTGTCTACTCTACCTATTATGATATTTATAAGTAGCATTTGGTTCCCATAATTAATGACCCTCCTATCATATTTATCTAAATGTACTTGTACTTTTTTACTTTAAGAACAAAAAAATGGTTTTCATTTTCATTGTTTATTTTTACTTTAAGCTATAAAATATATTCATTTTTTTCTATTTCTAGCATAAGAAATAATAAAGAAACTCTTTTTCACTATTTCATGTAGAGAATTTTCAACATTAAAAACAAAAAACTTTTATTATTTTTCATTATTTCCTATACAATTTTGTATAAATTAGATTATTTTGTTATTAAACACAAAATAGAAAATTGAAATAAAATTTCTCGAACAAGTAGTCAATTTTCTCTCCTAGTTTTTCTACCCAATCTTCAACCATTACATGTGGTAAAAGTGAAACATGGGAATATGATTGAGAAATGAAGTTTAACAATCTACTAGGATACTTATTGTGTCTCTAAACACCCTGTTAATGCTCAAAAGTTCCTAGCTCTATTTATCTTTTAAAAAAAGCACCCCTTCATAGGATATATTGAAGGTCCAAGCCATTATAGAAGACTTTGTTTTGTACCTTTAGAGGAACAATTATACAAAGGCCCAGGAAGTCCATTGATGGTGTATGCATCTGAAACATTAGGTCCCCCTCCTGTCTGCAGAGCTTGACTTATTACAGCTTCTGGGTCTACATTAAACCATTCCCCTGCAATCCCAAAACCAAGTTACCACCATATATATATATATATATATATATATATATATTAATTGTATATGTAAATATAAATATACTTATAACATTATATATGTGTATATGTATGAGATAGTATCTCTAAATATAAAAAAGGAGCTAATCTTGATCATACCATTATGTAGGAAATGCCAATATTACTTTAATTAAACGTATTATTCTTGACTACTTAATTTTATTCCTTGGTCAAGACTTGTTTTCTTCTGTTATCAGACTCAACTAACGAGCTTACTATAATGTGTGGTAGGTATTAATAAACTGTACCAAAAAGAATGGGGATTTCTTTGTATGGTTTCTGGAATGGATAAGATTCATTGTGCTTGGGGAGGATGATGATGGGACCATAAATGGTTGCTCTTAGCCATGATATGTGAGCATGCCAAAGCAGAGTTCCTCTCTGCCCAACGATGGTGAAGTTGTATGTGTATGACTGGTTGGTTTGTATAGGACACTGTGTCACATATGCTGGTCCATCAGCCCACCCACTTGTTAACTGACGGATACCATGCCTGCAACAATCCAAGATCAGTACTAAAATTGCATGGTAACAAATTTGCATGAATAACTCTTATATGACTTGAAAAACAGTTATTATAAAAGATAGCCCAAAAATACAGTAATGTCTAGGAGAGAGGGCTAACATGGTTAACCACCTTAACTAGAAAGCACATACCAATGAATGGTGACATTGTTTGAGACATGGTTAACCACCTTAACCACAACCCTGTCACCTTCCCTAGCCACCAAGCGAGGTCCTGGGAATTTACCATTCACACTCAGAATGTTCCTTGTGTGGCACAGTCTAGTTACATTCAGGTACTCCACCTATTATACACATGAAGAAGTAAACAAGTGGAAAGATTAGGAGTGTTCAAATGAATGCAAATGCAACTTTTGAAACTAAAGAAACTCCATGATGCTGCATGATGAGTTTTGTCACTGTACATTGAATGTGTAGTGCCTTGTTATGCTGACTACAAACTCAGGAAACAATGCTAAAACCCAGAAACCAAAGAGAAGAACTCTGAGAAAAGAAGGAAACTGGGGGGAATCCATGTGTTGTGTTGGTTGGGAAAAATGAACTTAGATAAGATTATATAGAGAAAATAGAGGTTTGTCAGGTGGACATATGGTTGTAGGTCTAGTTTAATTTTAGAGTGGACATGAAGTAATTAATAATTGTAAGTCTCACAATGACCCTTAACCATTGGATGAGTATATGCAGAGGGCTGACCTAAAGACTATGATGACAACCCTTAAGACTACCAATTTTCCTTGGATTTCATTTTTTCATGTCTTATTATTTACACCTGTCTTAAGGCAATTCTAAGCAAGCAATAATCACCAGTTGTTAAAATCCATCATTTATTTTTTCATACTTTGCTATAGTGTCACATCTTTTTTTCTCAATAATATAATTATACTTATACTCAATTTCAATAACTAGGACCTAGTCATTTATACTATTACAAAAACAACATGCTATTGAAAAAATCCTACGAAACTATTAAATATAAAATAATGATATATATTCTCTAATATAATGTTTTTGAATATATTCACTCTTTATGTTTTGTTGCCTTTTTTCATATATAACTACCCTTAAAAGTTGTTTTTATATAGTTTATTTCACTAATTCCTTTGTATAGTGTTGTCAAAACAGGCTATGCGGCCCGATTCGATCCGGCCTACCACGGATTAATTACTTAGCGAGTTAATCTAATCCGGCTTATTTATTAGTGAGTTAGAAAAATTTGAACCCGACTCGACCTATCACGGGTTGGTTCACTTAATTACAATTTTTTTTAAATAAAAAAATTACAAACTTTGTATAATTCAAATCTAAACAAGTTTCACTCTCAGTATAAGTGTTTAATTAATTTTCAAAGTAAGGAACTTAAATCATTTTTTCAAGAAAAAAAGTAATAAATAATTTTTTTATAAAATTAAAATTAAATTTTTATAAAATAAAATTAGGTAAGTGGGTTGATGGGCCAATCCAGCTTACCACAATTAAACTCAAATGAGTCGAATTTAAATGAATCTGGTTGAAATCTTATCCACATAAAAAAAAAGTACAATTTTTTCAAGTCAACCTGACTCAAACCCGTGATGAGATAGATTGAGGTGCGAGTTATATCCATTTTAACAACTATACCTTTGTATATATTTGTTTTTTCGAAAGATGTTTTTCTTATCTTCATTACTCCTATTACAGAGTCCATTAATGTACACTTTTATTTCTTTTGATCTCTCTATCTTTATTTTTATCAACTCAGACTATCCTATTATATTTGTTTGTATAAAGTTCTCTCTCGAAGTCTGTATTGAAGTGTCCATCAAAAGATATGCAAAAGAAAATATAAATAATAACAATGAAAAGATAAGATAAAAAAAATAGACAAGCATTAAATGAATTTTGTATATAAGAGGTGATTAAAAATGACTAATCAACTAGTTATGTATTATTTGAATTTTCTTTATATTAATGATATATATATATATATATATATATATATATATATATATATATATATATTAATGAAAGAGTTTTAAGTTTAAAGAAATGTTAGAAATATCCCATTCTTGGGAGCTAGAATTAATCATTACTTGAGAATTTGTGGATGCGAAATGAGAAGACATGTATCTAGAATTACTCGAATATTTTACAAAGGTCCTTTTCAATTCTTTTCAACACTAGCAGTTCAACTCACATTACGTTTTCATAACTCCTAACTTGGCTTCAACTATGGCCTTTCCCCTGACTTCATTTTGTGAAAAAGGTAGGTCAAATCAATTCCATTACTTTTCTACATGTTTTCTTAAGCTATAAAATAGTTATCAGATGACACATAACCACCATCAAATGCAAAATTATATAAAGTAAGAATTACAACTTAATTTATGAGGAGGAATGCATCTTTAAGTAAATGATTCAATAGTGACTAATTGTAATTCCTATATATTTGGAAAAAGCTGAACTATACATGTCACTTTGTCTAATATACTTCAAGTGGAAAATAGAAAGCCATAATTAATATCTTGTGACTGGGTCAATATCCTAAGAAATTGTTCGTATTTAACATGATAATGATATATTTACAGAAAGTAACGGGATTCACTTCATTAGTGACTGAGAAATAATAAAAAGTTTAAAGAATAATTCTAATGTATTATTTCAAAGAATAGAGTATCATATATATACATACAAGGATTTTATAATATTTCATCTATTAAAGGAATGACGAGTGCACAAATATGCACAAATTATAATAATATCTAAATTATAACTAACACAATATTTGATTGTTTAATATCCCATAGAATATTTAGCATATCTTAACACCCCCGCTCAAGTTGGTGCATGGATATCACACATTCTCAACTTGAATAGAGACTCATTAAACAATCTTCTTGACACTCCTTTGGTGAGAACATCAGCCAACTGCAATTATGATCTTATAAAAAGAAATGAAATTATTCCAGCTTCAAGCTTCTCTTTGATGAAATGTCTATCAATCTCCATATGCTTTGTTCTATCATGTTGCATAGGATTGTGAGCAATTGCTATAGCTGAAGTATTGTCACAGTACAAACTCATAGTTTCATTTTGTTTAAAGCTCAAATCTGATAGCACATTTTTAATCCATAAAAGTTCACATACACCTAGTGTCATGCCTCTGAATTTTGCTTCAGCATTAGATCTTGCTACTGCAGGTTGTTTTTTACTCCTCCAAGTTACAAGATTCCCTCCTACAAAAGTAAAGTTTCCAGAGGTAGATCTTCTATCATCTTTTGAACCTATCCAATCTGCATCAGTGTACCCTTCTACCTTTAAGTTTCCATGATTTGAGAACAAAATTCCTTTCCAGGAGCGGACTTCAAATATCTCAAAATCCTTTCAACAACATCCATATGAAGTTTTCGTGGGTCATGCATAAATTGACTAACAACATTCACCGCATATGTGATACCTGGACGTGTATGACATAAATAAATTAATTGTCCTACCAGCCTTTGGTATCTTCCTCTGTCTATGCTTGCTGAATTTGAGCATTGAAAGAGTTTATGATTTTGTTTAATTGGTGTATCAGCTGGTTTACTCCCAAGCAGCCTAGTTTTCGATAGTAAATCAATAGTATATTTTCTTTGGCATAAAAAGTACCATGTTTTCATCTAGCTACTTCAATACCCAAAAAATATTTGAGATTTACAAGTTGTTTCATCTCAAATTCAGATGCAAGGTATTGTTGTAAACTATAAATCTCATCTGGATCATTTCCTGTAACAATCATGTCATCAACATATATAATCAAAGCTATAATTTTTCATTTTCCTCTCTTAAAAAATAATGTGTGATCAGAGTTACTTGCTCTATAGCCAAAAACCTTCACAGACTTGGTAAACCTTCCAAACCATGCTCTTGGGGATTGTTTTAATCCATATAGAGCCTTCTTTAATTTGAAAGCCTTCATTCCAATTGAATCTGTCATGCCTGGTGGAGAATCCATATAAATTTCTTCTGAAATTTCTCCATGTAGGAAAACATTTTTCACATCAAATTGCAAAAGATGCCAATCTTGGTTTGCAGTTGTTAGCGGAATGACAAGTGTACCATATCGTATCAAGTAATAAAAATGATAAAACCCATTATCGTTATTCCCATGAGACTTGAAAGGCCTTATCGTTCGTATGAATTAAAATCGTAAGACTTGTGAAATAAAAATTAATTGTTGTGGTGAATGCAAAGACAGAAAATAAACATGCAATGAGTGATTCAATTGACGAGAAAAGAGTATGAATAAATGGAGTTGTTGGGGGTTTACAATTTCATCTAATCCGCTCTCTCTTATTTACTCCTCTTGTTTAAAAAGCATTATTATCTAATTGCATGCAAACTTTCTTGGCCTCCCCTTAACCCGATCCCTCGGCGAAAAGGGCCTATTACTAATTACCGGCTTGTTATCCCTAGCCTCCCCCAGCAACTAGCAACGCATTACAAATAGAAGCAAATACAATTGATCGTCCTACCCCCTATCCCTAGGTGGTATTGCTTAACCAAGGAAATTCTCACCATTTCGTGACATTACTGTACGTCCCCTTATCAATAAAGGCAAATATCAATTACCGAATGAGTTAAACGATAAAGGCTTTAAGCACAGTATGAGAATCCAACAATTGATAATAAACGCATATGAAAATCATATAATTCAAACAAGAGTTTCAATAAAAGAGAGTATCAAAAGATTACATTGTTCCCCAACAACAAAAGGGTTTAGTTCACCATTGTCATGGTGAACCAAGATGAAAATAATGGAAGATATGGAAAGAAAACCCTAGAAAAGATGAAAAAGGAGCCTAAGCATCCAAGAGATCCTCTCCAGAGAGTGAAAAGTAGGTCTGGCCGCCCTCCTCTGTCAAAAGAATGAGATTGAAGTCGCACTAGGGCTATTTATAGCTGAAGAGCGCAATAAAAAACAGGCCCGAGCCCAACAGGAAACCGCCCGGCGTCACACTTATGCCGCCCGGCGGTTTGCCTCACTACCGCAAAACCGCCCGGCCTCAGGGGTCCACCGCCCGGCGGTTTGCCTCGTACCGCAAAACCGCCAGGCGTCGCTGCCTTGGTGCAAACTCCTCGCATTTGGCCGCCCAGTGGTGCAATTCTGCCGCTGGGCAGTTTCTAGACTCCTCTTTTCTTGATTTTATTCCTCTATCTTGAGTCTAAGGCCTTCATCTTCACCTCCATTCTTTACTTTCATCAAAATTGCTGCAAAACAAGCATAATATCACTAAAAACAGCTTTTGAGTCTCGACTGACTCATTTATTGAGTTTTGTTTGATTTCAAGCTCATTCTAAGCAGTAAAGGGAGTAATTTGGTTTAAAATAGCACATGAAAATAACGGTTTTTCAACCGTTATCACAACCCCAAACTTAGAACTTTGCTTGTCCTCAAGCAAAACAAAACAAAAATAAAGATAAAACAAAACTTGGCTCTCTACACTTTCATCCAATGATTGAACCCTGCTAGAGTACATGATGAGAACTATTCAATTTCAGATCTCCAGTGATGATCAAATCAAAATGCATGCTTTCAATTCAGTTATCTCACACATTCCTCAACAAATGTTACATATTATGAATGATCAATCCACTAAGCAAAGATGCAATCATGAAACTTAGAAGTTCTCACCAAGCAAGTGTTTCACTCAATCACTCAAGTGTTTAGGGTAACACTCCAACTCTAAATCATTCACAAGTCACATGAAATAAAGTTGCCTTTCATCTCAAACAATCAAAATCATCACATGCAAATGCCATCAAAAGGACTTTTCCAAGGCTTGTAATGAGGCTGGGCTATCAAGAAAAATTGGTTTTTCTGGATCACAAAATCTTTGAATCAAGAGAGCTCATTCATCATTCAAGGTTCAAGTTTAACTCTCTTTCTCAACCAATCTCATTTGTTCCCAACTTCTTCCCTTTTTCTTTTATTTTTACATTGAGCTCATCTTTCATGATTTTTCCTCTTTCTCATGTATATTTTTCGTTTTCAACACTTGAGCTCAATGACTTTCTTTTTGTCATTCAAACTTTCCCCACAACCCCAAACTTGAACCTTGAATATAATTACAGGCATTAACCCAATTCAAAGTAAATAATTTCAGCACAAGGGTTTTCATTCTGTTTCGGGCCAAGGTTCAAAAAGGGTATAAAATTTCAAGCACTTTGGGTAAAATTTGGCTAAGTAAGGGCTTTCAAAAATGGCCTTTATCATATGACATGTACATGCAATTCAATCAATCATCAAGATTTAGGCAATATCATGCATGGTTTCCTGTGAATAATTTCATACAACAATAAAAACTCTGGAGCTCAATACCTCACACAACATGCTTCCTCACACACATTCATTCATACACCCTGCTTAGCATCACAACCACAATCACAATTCATCACACATCTGTTTCACAAGATATAAACATGCAATGCAACTCAATAATCATTCACATCAGATCATCATTAAACAGACTCATCATGCAATTCATTCAGTCAAAACATCATCAGAAAGGTCTTCAAGCCAAGCAGACACACTAAAATTAAAATTCAAAAATTTAAAGTGCAAGGGTAAAGAACAAAATCTAGGTTGCCTCCTAGTAGCGCTTGTTTAACGTCGCGAGCCTGACCCAAACCTGTTTAGCATTTGTCAATAAATGTCAGTCGTCCAACACCCTTCAGTAGGCGTACCTTCCGGGTATCCTTCAGTAGATACCAAAAGTTAGCATCCCTCAGTAGATGCTACCCAAAAATTGTTCACAAATATTAAAACATAAACAAGTTCAACAAAAGATAAAATAAAAATTGTCTTAAAATACAAAAAGTGTTATTCAGCAATCAACTCTTCTTCTTCACACTGGAATCTTCATCATCCCACCGTCTCAGCTTTCGTCTGTCTACTTGGCGAACAACAGGGGAATATGGCCTTTTGATTTCCACCATTCCTTTTTCTTTCAGCTCCTTTGCTAACAATTCCTTTTTCTTAAATCTCACTTTACTTCTTGGTTGGAGTGGATCTTCTTTTGATTTTGGGTGAATGGTTCTTCTCCCTTTATCCTCAGGTACCTACAGAACGTAACAACTGTCAGAATAATCAGTACCTGCTATGCTCTCTTCTTGTTCTTCGCCCATCTCTGACTTCTCAAATTTGTCTCTTTTTACTGTTTTGATCTCATCCCCTTCATGGCCAGTATAGAGAAATAGATAATTCAAATCCCTCATCATTATCCTTCCCTCATGAACATTAATAAGCATCTTTGATGTTGCCATGAAAGGTCATCCCAAAATCACAGGGTACTCTTCCTCAGTTTTCACATCCATGACAATGAAGTCTGCTAAGAACCCAAGCCGATCTGCACGCACGACAACATTTTCCACCATTCCCACTGACACTTTTGTAGAACCATCTGCCATTGCTATAGTCAAGTCAGAAGGTTTCAACACAAGCCCACTGATTTCCTTTAAAAGTTCCGTGGGTATTAAATTGATACTAGATCCAAAATCTATCATAGCTTCCACATCTAAATCATTCAGAGTACATGACAATGTTAAGCACTGATGAGTCGATATTTTATTGATTTCACTTAGTTTATTGTGCTAGAATTAATCAGGGAATTGAGCTTAATTGTCCGGTATTTTCCTGTTTTTCCTAATTGTGCTTAATTTGACCGGAAATTCTAATTTTAATTAATTTGAATTTTCTAAGCTAATTATTTGCATTATTATTTTCAGGGAAAATTTTGGAAATACAATTTGGGACATTTGGAGGAGACAAAATAAATTCAAGACTCTCAAATTAGACATTTTAAATTTCATTGTATTGTAATTTTAATTGTTTAAATTTTTGGACAAACCTTTGCATATTGGGCCATTTATGAGGGGCCCAAAATTGTAGGACACTTGTCTTAGGGTTTCTTTTTATTTTTAGGGTGGACCCCACCTCATTTGAGGACACATGGTCCTAGGGATCACAAACAAAAAGGAGCCGTCATTTGCTAAAAATTTTTTGGAAGGCACCACTCTTTTTACTTATGCTATGCTGGAACGTGGTTTTGGTGGGAGCAGCCACCACACACTTGGAAGCAACACTCTTGGCAGATTTTGGTCACACAACTCTCGGCTGAATTTAATTTTTGAGGAGAGCTCTCTCTCTCTCGGTATTTGGCTAGTGGCTGCCATCATATTTTATAGGGTGCTGCAACGTTTGAAGAAGGAGGCTGCTGTAACGTGACTTTTGGAAGCAATGGAAGGTTATGGATGATTGAAGGAACCAGCCACCACTTGATTTATTTTTGAAAATCAATGCTTTAATTTGAGTTGGAACGGTATTTTCTTTTCATTCACGGTGCAGCCATTTTTTTTAAATCTTGGAAGTAATGATTCAATTAGGTTTTTAGACTAGGCACATGGTTGCTGTCACGCTCTGAGTAGGGTCACGGCTAGGAGAGAAAGGAAGCACACAATTATCTTTTAGTTTATTTATTTTGATTTTAAGAAAATGGTGGAAAATGGTGATTAGAAAGGGTGCAGCATGTTACGGCTTATGAGGGAGTTAAATTAGAAGCGTTTTCATTTTGAAAGAATGTTGTCACGTCCAAGCACATAACTTCTACATTTTGAGTAATAGGAATTGGCAATAGTTGCTTAGCCGTCAACCACACATGGCAATTTCAGTTTTCTTTCTTGTAGAAGCTATGGCACCTTGGGAGAAGTAGTGAACTTTTTTTTATTTTTTATTGTAATATGCACACGTTGTTACTGTTCTAGCACTTTTGGCATTGAATGTTTATTGATTCCAGCACATGATGAATTAATTTGGAGTGACATCTTTAATTATCATTCATTTCCTTTCTTTTAGAAAAGTGTGTGCACGCTGGAGATGCTTTGGAAGCAGCTGAAATGGTTTTAATTTACTTATGAAAAATACTTGTTGATTATGGATTTTGGGTGATGCATATTTCCATTTTGAATGCACATGTACGGTGCTGTCCAATATAATTTAATTTACTTTTTCGGCCAAAACATTTTTTTTAGTTTAAGCACATTAATTTCCTTTCTTTTGCATATATTTTTTAATCTCGGGTTATGATGTTTTGTTACATTCTTACATTTAAATTTAGCGATTTTCTATTTATGTGCTATTTTTTTTTTTTACGTTTTGCCATTGCAATTTCTCATTGTCTTACTTTGTGATTACAATTCTTTAGCCTTCTAGCATGGTTAATCTTGAATTTTATTTTCTTGCATTCATCTTGTGATTTTAATTTTCACCGTTGAATTGTTCAGTTTTATCTTTTCAGTCACTTAAATATTTTCAATTATGTTTGGTTGTATTTAATTTCCAGCTTTACTTTAATTCATTCGCATTCACAAACTTTTTAACAACCCCCCCTTCGTGTATACCTAAGACTTGAACCACATTTGGTCCTTGAGAGACGACCTAGGAGTCACTTCCTAGTTATACTGCATTTCTTAAATTGCAATCAAATTTGTATGGGCTGCGACACCCATCAAATTTTGGCGCCGTTGCCGGGGACCAATGGTTCGGTTTTTTAGGTCTTTTGTTGTGTTAGTGTGTGTTGTCTTGTCTCGTGTTGTGAGTGTGATGTTCTGTTTTGTGTGTTCGTCATTGTGTGTTGCATTTAGGTAGCTTTAGTTGCATATTTTCATTGCATTCTTCTTTCCCCCTTCCTTCTACATGTCTGCCTACTTTAATTTTGTGAATACTGTTTCTTCTGCCTGTGTCTTTGATTATGATTCTCCTTCTGCATCTGACTCTGATATTGCTTCTCATGCATATTCTGCTGATTTCTATGTTGAGAACAATATGACTCATCCTCTAACTCCTGAGAGTGCTTGTAGGGAGCAAGCTTCACTTAATGAGGATGATGTTCATTGCGTTCTCACCTATGGACTAATACATTTGTTGCCTAAGTTTCATGGTTTTGCAGGAGAATGCCCACACAGACACTTGGAGGAGTTCTTCACCATTTGCTCTTCAAAGAAACCTCCTCATGTCCCTGATGATCACATGTTCTTAAAGGCATTCCCACACTCATTACAAGAAGCAGCAAGGGATTGGCTTTATGGTCTTCCTCCTGGATCCATCACTTCTTGGGAAGATCTTGAGCATATGTTCTTCGATAAATTCTTCCACGCTCAGTATGGCTACAACAACGATCCTGGATGGAATGACCCTAGCTTGGGATGGTATGACGCCCCACAGCAATATCAACCATTCCAGAGTACTTGTATGCCTCCACCTGTCCAGGAGCCACAACAGTTGCAGTTTCATGAGCCTACCCAAGCAACTCCTCATCCTTCCACTACTTCTGAGCCTACATTGAAGGAGTTATTGGAGCAGATGACTATTCTGGACATTCAGTTCCGGCCTGAGTGTTATTCAACTTCTGCTCATATTTTTTGAAGAAGTCATCAAATCGGTTACTTAAGGTCCTGACAGACTCAGTCAAATTACTCACTTACTGCCACAGAGGTGACGGTTGCTGCTGCCGGAAGCCTCCTACTTGCCCATAAGAAGTATTTTGATTCTGTCTAATGCTGGGGTGGTTCTTCCAACCTTAGCTATAATTGTCTTGGTTAAAACTACCCTGCTTAAACGAGAATTGATTCCCCATGTAGTTGACATCCTGCTGCATTTCTTCAAGAAAAGCACATTGACCATTGATGTGGTCACCACCACATAAGTTGCAAAGTTGTTGAGTTTGAGAAATATTTCTTAACCCTGTTGCAAGTTCAGAAAGGACCTTTGTTAGTTTGTCTAATTTTTGGTTAAGAAGATGATTCTCCGCAACCATTGCATCATTAGCAGGAAGATGCAATATTCCTCCTTTCTGTGCGCCTCTCTCACTTTGGGAAACTTCATTCAAGGCCATCTCCTCAATCAAATCATAGGCTTCGTCTTCAGTCTTCCTATTAATACTGCCTCCAGCCGAGGCATCCAACATCATTTTAGACTGAGTATTCAGCCCTCCAAGAAAAGCGAGCAAATAAGAAGTCTTGTCAAATCCGTGGACTGGAGTTTTTCTCAACAGGCCTTTGAATCTGTCCCAGGCCTGTCCGAGAGTTTCCTCCATCCCTTGCTTGAATGAGGAGATTTTGAGCTTCTCTTGATGAATCTTGGTTTGCGGAAAAAATCTGGTGACGAACTGTCTCGCCAAAGCATCCCAGTTTCTGAACGTCCCTTCAGCAAATGAGTGCAACCAATCTTTGGCACTTCCTCCCAAAGAAAAAGGGAATAGGCTAAGTCTGACCCTCTCATCCGAGACTCCGGCCGTCTTAACAGTATTGCAGATTTCGCCAAAGATGGTCAAATGTTTGTAGGGATTCTCATTTGACAATCCGCTGAACTGGTTGCTCTGAACTAATTGGATGAGCGCCAGGCTCATGACCAAATTTGTAGTATTGTCCGCAGGGATGGCAATGCTGTTGAAATTCAAAGGACCCACAGTGTTTGCTGAGTCCCCCAGTGCACGTCTTGGAGGAGTTTGGTCCGCCACCTCCTCTCTACCTTGTGCAGAAGATTCTGGTGAAGATTGCAAGATTGCTACAGGAGAAGGAAAGCTCATTTTAAATAGTAAAGGAAGTAATTTGGTCTAAAATAGCACATGAAAATAACGGTTTTTCAACCGTTATCAGCAGCTAGCGACAAAAGTATTCTCACAGTATTGAGCTTGGCTACTGGTGCAAACGTCTCTTGGTAATCTACACCATAAGACTTGTAACCTTTAGCCACAAGTCGTGCTTTATACCTCTCAATAGTTCCATCAACTTTATGCTTAATTGTAAAGACCCATTTGCAGCCCACAGTTTTCTTCCCTCTTGGTAAGGACACAAGATCCCAAGTGTTGTTTTTTTCTAAAGCTGTCATCTCCTCAACCATTGCTTCGGTCCATCTAGGATCTGCCAAAGCTTCTTGTACATTACTAGGAATAAAAATTGAAGATAATTGAGATACAAATGATGCATATGACTGGGATAACCTGTGAGATGACGCATATTTACTAATGGGATATTTAACTTTGGCTTAGAGGTATGGTTCATATTTAGCTGGAGGTTGACCACGGGTAGAACGAGGTGGAAGAATATATTGAACAGTAGTAGACCCAGTGTTTGGTTTGGTGTGTTGGTGGTCTTATGCAGAGAAGAATCAATTCCATGATCAATTTGATCTAAATTAGTATTATCAGAGATAGGATCAGAAGGTACCTCTGAAGAGTCAAGCTGAACCTGTGGAGAAGATTGAGTCAATTGGTTGTGATCAGAAGACACTGTATTATCCAAAAAAGAAGTATTAATATTTAGGATTGGCTCACTTGCTGCAGAATGATCCTCACACGATAATATATCTTCATAATCAAACATACTAACATCATGATTATGCACTTCGCTTTCATTGCCTCCCTGAAGTGGAGAATTAACATAAAAAAATTCATGCTCATTAAATGTCACATCCATAGAAATATAAAATTTCTTTGATGGTGGATGGTAAGCATGATAACCTTTTTTAGTTGATCCATACCCAACAAAAACACATTTGATCGCTCGTTCTTCAAGCTTTGTATGTTGATGTGGGTGTAAGTGAACATATATAACACATCCAAAAATATGAGGTGGTAAATAAATTATGGGTGGAAGGATATAATGATCAGACAACACATCATAAGGCCTTCGAAAGTTAAGCACACTAGAAGGGGTTCGATTAATTAAATAAACGGCAGAGCTCACAGCCTTACCCCATAAATGAGATGGGACATTACCATCTATCAAAAGTGATCTTGTCACCTCTAATATATGTCTATTTTTCCTCTCAGCCACTCCATTTTTTTGTGGTGAATAAGGACATGTAGTTTGATGCAAGATGCCTTTAGAGTTCATGAACTCTATTAATTCATTCTTAAAATATTCCCCTCCATTGTCTGTTCGAATGACCTTAATAGATGTGTTAAATTATGTAACAATCAGATGATAGAATGAACAAACCACATCACACACATCACTTTTATGTTTAAGCAAATATACCCAGGTTACCCGAGTACAATCATCAACAAAACTGATAAACCATTTTTTTCAATTATGTGTAGATTGCAGGGCAGGGCCCCAAACATCTGTGTGAATTAATGAAAAAGGAAAATCAGTTTTTTTATTGCTTAAAGGAAACACAACACGATGATTTTTTGCCAAAACACATGTTTCACAAAAAAATCAGAAATATTGCATTTATGAAATAGTGATGGAAATAACTTTTTTAAATAACCAAAAGAGGGATGTCCTAACCATTTATGCCACAACCAATTTTTTTTTTTTTGTTTTTATCTTGTATGTGATCATTGCAAGACAAGCTAATCTTCTTTTATGTATTTGTTGTGAGACATTTTGAGGATAATACAGTCCTTCACTCTCTCTACCACTGGCAATCTTCTTCTTGGAATGGATGTTCTGAAAAAGACAATGGGTTGGGTAAAACAAGGCAACACAAGAATGTGATTTGGTTAACTTGCTGACGGAGATAAGATTACAGTTTAATGTAGGAACAAATAAAACATCAGGAATCGATAAGGAGGGTGAGAGAGATATAGTTAGTACCTATACCTTCAATAGGAGATGAGACCCCATTGGCATTAATAATAACAGTTTTAGAACAATTAGTGGAAAAATTAGTAAATATATGAGGATCACAAGTCATATGATCAATAACACCTGAATCAATTATCCAATCATTACCCTTTGTAACAACAGAAAGATTAAGAGCATAGTTAGATATACCTGACTTGGTCACAAATCCGGCAGCAGTAGAAATATAACTCTTGGAAGCACTGGAAGTTCCAGAATTATGTTTCTCCGATTGATTGTCATTGGAAGAAGCCATAAAAAATATTCAATGAAAAAAGCACTGATTCCTATATTGTAGAGGATATCAGTGTTTAGCTCTTGATACCATAATAAAAGGTTTAAAGAATAATTCTGATGTATTATTTCAAAGAGTAGAGTACCATATATATACATACAAGGATCTTATAATCCTTCATCTATTAAAGGAATGACAGGTGCAAAAATTTGCAAAAATTATAATAATATCTAAATTATAACTAACACAATATTTGATTGCCTAATATCACCCTTAATAAAATATTTAACATATCTTAACAGGAAATTAATATAATAAATGAATCCATGTTTCTAAATATTCCAAACCTTTTTCATTTTTATTCTTATGCTTTGTTTTAAAGTAAAAAAAAATAATTGATATTAGATGCATTTTGTCATGTATCTCTCTCATCCTCAAAATTATCTTCATCGTTTTCTAAATTCTTTCTCATTAACAAAGGAAAAAAAAGCTCTTCTCTTCTTTCTCTCTAATTCAACTTCAATTTTTATTTTTTTTCATAATATAATCCAATCTCACAATAATTGAAAAGTAATATTTGATTTGATTTTTAAATAGAATATATATTTTTTTACTCTATACATATTTTCCTTTTCTATTTTTCTTAGGAAAAAAAAAGCTCTTCTCTTCTTTCTCTCTGATTCAACTTCAATTTTTATCTTTTTTCATAATATAATCCAATCTCACAATAATTGAAAAGTAATATTTGATTTGATTTTTAAATAGAATATATATTTTTTTATTCTATACATATTTTCCTTTTCTATTTTCTTGTAAATTTGTCATCAATTTTAATAGTGCTAATTGAAAAAACTATTTATTTTTAGATACTTTACTCATTAAGTTCTTATTATTCTTTTGTTTATATTTTAAAATTTTGTTTTGAAGATAGTCATTATAAATAATAGAAGTTATTCATTATTTTAACAGAATGATAAAATAATATACATATGAAGGTGACTTGGTCACTATATTTTTTATTTTTATGTTGGGATTGGTGTTAGATGAAAATCTAATTTAAGGTTTGAACTTGAGTGTTGTTGGATTTAATTTGATAAATTATTGTTTAAAATGTTTTGGACTAAATATTGTTAAGGATGAGTTGATCTAGTGACTAGATTAGACATTTTCCTAAATGTAGTTTTCAATATAGTTTAGATAACTAGAGTAAATTTATATAACTTTTTAACAAACAAACTCTAAAAAGTGGGAAGGGGTATTTGAATAGAGTTTGAAAAACTTTTTGCAATTAGTATTAAACATTGTTTGTAGGGGCTAGACAGTTTGCAGACAATGATGAACACCTAAGGATTTTATGAAAGTGTTTATAAACAACAAAAGAGAGTAGAGATGAAAACCTCATTTTTATACTAGTTCACTCTAACTAAGTTACGCCCATTTCTTCTTTAAGCACTCTTAAAGAGTTCTACTCTCTTTTAAAAGATACAACTAGTTTTACCATTCTTGGTTTACAACAATTATAACCACTCTTGGTTTACAATGATTATAACCACTCCTGGTTTACAACGAGTATAACCACTCCTGAATAAGATAGTGCAATTGACTAAAACTTTTAAGTTCCCCTAAGTTAAACAACCAAGTGTTTTAAATCGCTTCTGATTATCCAAAAACAACATAGTGTTTTTAAAACAAATACAAATAGAATAGTTTTCTTAGAGAGGATATTTTTCAATACAAAGTTCATCTGGAAAACTTATTACAAAGAATTTTCTTTTTCAAAGAGCTAGATGACGCAAGAGCAAGAGAATTTTGGTAACGTGATAATATATGTAGTTATGATGCTTCTAGGAAACTTCAAGAAAGATTTGTTACTCATAAGTATTGACTTTGATGTAGGTGTTTAGTTTTTTATATGAGATCAGATGTTATGTTGCTTTTGTAAAGGCAAATGTGCTACTTGTACGAATTGGACAGATAGAAAGCATTGAAGAAACATTCTCATAATGTCTTTATATCTCTTAATGTTCTTTTGAATCTTTTAAATAAAGCATTTGTCTTTTTGGATATGAATAGATAAAGAGTGAAATCACAATAAAACACTTGAGAGGGGTAAATAGTGTTTTTAAAAACTTTTTGCAAAGGTGTGTCTAATAATTTATAAAAAGATATACTTTGTATGAAATGTTTAGACATTGATTTTATAGAATGCGTAAATGGAAAATGTCTCAAAGAGCAAAGCAATAAAGAACAAATTTTATACTGGTTCGCTCAACTTGAGCCACATCTAGTTCTCCCTCAAGAACTCTTAAGGGGTTCCATTAATCTTTCAAAAAGATTACTCGATTTTTATCTCTCCAGGTTTACAACAAATATTCTAACCACTTCTGATTCACCTAGTCAACACGACTAGTCCGAGTTTAACCGCTCATGGTTCACAAGTATTATAACCACTTCTAGTTCACCTAATCAACACGACTAGTTTAAGTTTAACCACTCATAGTTAACAAGTATTCTAACCACTTCTGATCTCAATCCTAGATAACACGTCTAGACAAGTGTTTTAATTCTCTTTAAAATCTACAATATAAATAATGTTATAAGAAAGGTACAAATGATAACTCTCAAAGAAAGGATATAAACAATATAAAAAATTTTATGATTTGCTAAGGTTTTTCTCTTAAAGAAAGTTTTCAACTTCAGACGATATATAAGCACAATATAATTTTGCATTCACGAGTTCACTATCTTATTATTCTTATATTATCCTTCTTATATTATCTTCAAGCTTTCGTCTCTTGAATGATAACCATTAGACATAAAAGTTTACTTTAAGACAGCAGGTAGCCTTTAGGTGAAAAGCCAAGTTTTAACCTATTATGCGGAGGTTTGTAGCTTTATCATAGCTTTTAGCAAAGCAGAGCTTAAATGATGTGATAAAGTATAAGTTTTCAAGGGAAACATTCCTAGAATGTTCTTCATCTCTCACAACGTCTTTTTCTCGGGTGTAGTGATTCTGATCATATTTTTCTACTTTAGTGATCTACACAAATATCAAGAAAAAGTATGCAAGCATCAAAACACTTTATCGTACATGCATTTATTATTTTGAATGTGGATCAGCTTCAGCTCGTATTGCGTGTTCAAAAGATGTTATCATTTGTCATGTCTTTAATAAATGCATTATTTGGTAAAGCATGTTACATGTATAATCATCAAAAGGTATAACAAAAATATTAGATTCTTTTATCAAAGGATGTACGTTTAGCGGTCACACACTAGACGATATAATTCATTAGATGCTTTACTTTAGTTAACACTGTATTGAATAAACTTTCTTTTAGCTTCAATGTTATGAAATAGATAAACTTTCTTTTTTATAAGACATTAGTTTGTTACTCATATTTTCTACTAAATGATCTAAAAGAGATACACTTTCTTTTTTTGATACATTCATAAGTTCATGAGATGGTTACTTCTAGAAAACGTTGTTCATAAGCTTGATTTCATCTAAAACAAATGTTGCAAAAATATTTTTCTCTTTAGACGTTATTGCTTTATGTTGAGATTGTTGATAAAGGGAACATTGGTGTAGCCAAACCTTACAAACTCAGAGCTTTTGGTTTTTGATGATGACAACACATTATTAATAACAGCATGTATTGTTATGTGTTACATGTTCATTAGTTTTATGTGTATGATTACTTGAGAACATGTTTGTGTTGTTTTAGTCAAAGCATGCAAATTCACTATGTTTTGCATGAGATCTTTTTTGTGAATGCATGACATATGATTTAGAAAAGAAAAACCACATTCACTTTAGTTGAACTTATATTGTGTGGCAAAACAACAGTTTTAAGTCGACTTCATTATGAAGCAAGTCGATTAAAACTTGTGGCTTTGCACAAATTTTTTCAAAGTGTGTTGTGAGTATTTTTGGAAAGAAAGTTTTTCAAAACTGCATTGAAGTGTTACAAAGTCGACTGTATGCGCAAGCTACTCGACTTAGTTAGTTATGTTTTGAAATTCTATTAATGCTTGTGATGTATAACGACTATATTTTATATCCTTGACCAACCATTAATTGTGAGTCAATTGTATTAAATGCGTAATCAATTAAGTTGGTCTGACTGTTGCTAACTTTTATAACCGTCTGAGTATAATCCACTGTATTAGTAGCTAAGTCGACTTAGGAGCGTCAATTTTGTGAAAAACTATATATAGACGCAAATTTGATTTCTACAGAGACTTTTGTGATTCTAACGAGTTAATTGATTCTTTTCAGATTTGTGATCTCTTGTAGAACGCGCCTAAGCTCCAAGAACTCATCAAGAAGACCGAGGTTATCATTCTTTTACGGTTGCTTGAAGAGCAAGAATCTCTGTGTGCATAGACTGATTGATCAACCTGCATATTGAGGTGTCTGATACGTGATCAACCTTTTCTCTCAATTTTGTGAAGATTGTGGTTGCCCTGTTGTGACTACAGGAAGATAACATGTGGCGTTCTGGACTTTGAGGATTGTTCAAAGTGATTAAAGACTGCAGGAGAAGGGATATCTTGTTGTTGTTCTTTGTGTGTGTACGCCTATATTTTGGTTAGAAGGTTAGAGAGGTGTTTTATATTTTGACGTTGAGGTCGCTATAGAAACCTTGTTGTAAAAACCCTGATCATTATAGTGCATTTGCTTTCGGGTATTGGAAGGACACTAGATGTAGGCAGTTTGGCCGAACCAGTATAAAAACCTGCGTGTGAATTCTCTAGCCCTACACTTTTACTTTCAAAGTCGACTTTGCTTTTCATGTAGTCAACTATATTTCGCTACATTTAAAAATCTTATTCCTTGTGATTCAAGAAACTTTTGAAAGATCATCCCTTTACGAAAAAAGATTTTTAAAAGACTCTGATTTTACATTTTACCAATTCACTCCTATCTTGGTATGAGAAACCAAGCCATATCATTTTCAACCCTGTAAAACAACTTTTCATACACAACAATATTTCGTTTGATGCTTTTTTTAAACTTCAAAACCTGAGCTACTTAGACAGTCTATTCTCTAGACGATCTTGTTTTAACAAAGAGAAACAGTACGACAGACAAAAGAGTATCATTCATACATTTGAATTTAAAAAGTTAGACGTTTATTATATCATTTAGCATGCTCTACATACTATAGTGTTTATGTTGGTATGTTTATCAAATCATTTAGAGTAGTCTATATTGTTTGCATTTAGGACATTTTTTAAACATAGATATCATTTAGCACATTACAATTTCATTAGACACTTTTGTTAAACTTCAAAATCCAGGGTCTTAAACGATCTTGTCTTAACACCTTTCTTATGAATAGATATTAATTTGGTATAAGTATATATAAATGATCATACTTTGACTTAAAAGGAACAAGGTTGATTTGAAATAAGTAAATGATAATTTGGATTGTACGTTCGAATTGCTTAGATATTGTGTGATTTAAATTGCTTTTGTAAATACTGTTTGGAATAAATTGATTTTGCTACTAAGTTTGAATTCTCTAACATTTTTGCTTAAGCAAAAGTAGAACAAGCATCCAAATCTTGCCCTAAGTCCCTTTTCGCTCAAGTAAAAAAAGTTTTGCTTACAAAAATAAAGTTGAAAATAACATTGTTCTCAACCATATTTTTCTCAAGCAAAGGATTTTTTTTTTGTTGAAGAGAAAATGATACTACAACGCAATCTAGGTTGTACTCAATTTTTTCTTTAGTTTGCATTCAATTTTTCTTAAGTGAGCATATTTTCGCTTATGCTAAAAATTTTTTTTTTTAAAATTTTTTTCTTCTTTTGGTTTATTAAACTCATTGAATGTGAATATTTTTATAAATTCAAATTGAATATTAATTTCTAAATATATGATTGACTTATGGTTTTAGTTAGATGAGATTCATGAGAATTATGTATTATATGAATTATTGCTTATGTTTTGAATTAACTATTATTAACTTATGTGGTAATAGATATTTTCTTACTCCAATGATTATCAAGGAAGGGGGTTCACTGTGGAGATACATCACCAATGAGACCTAAGTCCAACCACATAAGAGATTGACACCACTTTCTACCCAAAATCTTAAGACAATGGGTAAATAGGTCTTCACCTTTATATGGTACTCTACTTTCTCATTTCTACCTAATGTGGGACTTAGACTCACACTTGGATTCCTAACAAATCTCTCCATCAAGGATGAGTCTCTTTCACATTGGTACACCCCCCCTCTAGGGGAAGCATTTCTAACCACAAGTACCATTTCTTGTATCTTCATTCACCTTAATGGGACACACTTACTTGGAATCCTCGTTAGGAAGACTTTAAAAAGGACCATTGTAATCGCTGAGCCGGTCACCAAAACTAATCATCAATTCTAATACCACTTATTAGGTTTATCAACCACATAAGGGATTAAACCACTTTCTACCCAAATCCTTAAGACAATGGGTTAATAGGTTTTCATCTTTATATAGTGCTCCACTTTCTCATTTCTACCCAAAGTGGGACTTAAACTCAAACTTGGATTCCCAATAAAAACTATGGTTATAAAAGAGGAAACAATCTATGCGACTTGGTTGGTAGATGTCTAATGCAAAGGTAGCCACTAGTTATCTAACGTAAGGGTCGTCTAATAGGCTAAGAGTCGTCTAACATAAAGGTCATCTAACTAACTAGATTGCCTAACCAATTGTGTCGTCTACTTCCAAGTATCATCTGGTGAGCTTGAGATTGTCTGATGGAAACTTAAACATTATTCTCAAGGCTAAATCATGCAAAAAATTGTTTTGCCTACATAAAATCCTTAAGGAATAAAAGAAGAGTTCCACACAAAATAATATCATCCATTAAATCCTCTATGAATGAGGTTTATCAATTTTAATTAGTACATCACCAAAATAGGTAGGTTTAAGAGGTTCAAAAGTACATCAAATTGAGTCTTAACACATCAAAAGAAAATAACAATTTGTTTATCTTGAGGAACATACAATCCCTTCCCATTTGTGTACCAGCCTCTACATCATCAGCTACTCCCGTGCAATGCAGATTCATAGTAGGGCAAAGCCAACAAACACATAAAGAAGAAGGTTAGTTAATCATCATATAATTATTATCACATCACGAATCAGGCCATTCATACTAATATGCAGACACATCAACATTTATGATTTTCTATAACTAAGGAACATTATATAATATATAGGTTTAAACATTCCAACGGTCCGTGTTTTTGTTAGAAATCACAAATAGGTCCCTATTTTTTTTGTCTCAATTATGTCCCTATTTTTGAAAATTTGTCACAATCAGGTCATTATCGTTAGTTCCATACTAACATCGTTAAAAGGGTGCCACGTGTCAATTTGTGGTTTTTTTACCTATAAAAATATTTTTTAAATTATTTTTATTTTTAGGTTTAATCTCACCAAAAGTCCCTAATTTTGTCTGAAATCTTAAATAGGTCCTTTTTCTTTTTGGTGTATCAATTGAGTCCCTGTTATTGTAAATTTGATTTTATAAGAGGTCTGTCGTCAAATTCACCTAACGACCGTTTAATGTTTGATGACGTGGCATTAAAATTAAATTTTGTTTTAAAAAAAATTTTAAGGAGAAAGGTGATATCAGATTTGAGGGAAGGGCAAAGGTGGAAAGATTAAAAAAATTGGGATTCTTATGATTAGGGTTCATCATTGTTCGTTCTGGATAAAGAATTGCATAATCTCTTCCACCTACTCGTGCCGCCCCCACCGAACCGGCCGTCGCGAGTCGCCGCCTAAGCTGTTGTTGATTCCACCGCTCACCACCGGACCCATGGTCGGCCATGGCGTCAAAACCCCTTTTGCTCTTCTCGTGCTCGAAGGGAAACGATCCCTGGGACGCATACTTCCTATCAGTGGCGAGACCAGCCACTGCTAGTCGCCGACCAAGACATTACCATCACCGTCGTTCACCGCCGGAGGCAGTGCCAGCCAAGACGCCGGATCTTCTCTGCCTTTTTTCTTCGCGTGCGAGGGAGAACCCCTTTCGGTTCGAAAATGACACTAATGGTAGAGAGAAAAGAGAAAGCACAAATTAGTTTTCGGAGTTCTATAAAGCCTACGCGCTATATTAAATAGATCTATGACCAATTCATCGGGGTTTGGTGAAAAAGCACTATTGACATAAACAAACAATGTCTCCTTGTGGAGCTGCCGTTGGAGAAAGTCTATCACTTTAACGAATTTACCAGTTCCTGCTATCTTGAACTTGGATTGCTTGAGAATAGGAGCATCATCGGTGGCTCTGAGATGAACAACCACTTTACGAACAGAACTTGGCAATTCAACAGACATTGTCCTCAGTTCACTGTTATGTGATGGTCTTCCTTCACAATTATCCCTGTTTTTCTGTTTTTTTTTTCTTTTTTCAGCGTTTCACCATATAATCAATGCATCTACCTCTCTCTCCTCGTTTTCTTTTGGTTTCCTCTGTCTCTGGTTTATGTGCCCTTTTCTCCCTTTGGACTTCCAACTACTAACAAATAACAATTCCATTCTGTGAGGGATTGAAATCACATAAATCTTACCAGCAAAATAGCACTTTTGCAATTCATTATCCATCTCTTCGAACAAAGAAACGAAAAAATTCCCATTTTTTTTTGGGTTTCAGTTACATAGAAAACCTTTAAATTTTTTTATCTTTCCATCTTTTCCCTTCCTTCAATATGATATCTCCTATCTTTTTAAAATTTTTTTAAAACAAAACTCAATTTTAATGTCACGTCATTAAACATTAAACGACCGTTATATGAATTTGACAGCAGACCTTTAATTGAATCAAATTTACAATAATAGGGACCCAATTGATACGCCAAAAAGAAAAAGGACCGATTTAAGATGTCGGACAAAAATAGAGACTTCTGGTAAGATTAAACCTTATTGTTATTATTTATTTATTTAAAAAAAATTAAAAATTTGTCACGTGTCAAACTAACATTGTGCCACGTGATAATAACAGTGTGGCATGGTAGTGGCAGTTTCACGAGTCATTGTCATACCATGTATCATTGCATTAGTCTCAATTTGGTCTCTATATTTTTATTGTCTCAATTTAGTCATATTTTTTAAAATTAAACAATTTTGTCCCTTGTCAAATTCAAACGAATTTTAATTTGTATATAAATGTTATACAAATATTTTTATTATAATTGATATTTTTATTAAATATTTTTAAAAATTGAAGTACATTATGTGGAGAAATGCAATGAAATGTGGTATGAGGCTAAATTGAGACTAATGCAATGACATGTGGTATGACAGTGACACCTATCATTGTCATGTGGCACAATGTCAGTTTGACATGTGACAAAAATTCATGTTTTTTAAAAACTATATAAACAAAAGAAAAAAATAATTAAAAAATATTTGAAAAAAAAACACGAACTGATATGTGACACCCTCTTTGTGTTAATATAGAAGTAAAGGCAAGGACTTGATTGCGTCAATTTTTCAAAAATAGAGATTCAATTGAGATAAAAAGAAGTAAGGGACCGATTTGTGATTTCCAACAAAAACAGAACCGTTGGAATAATTAAACCTATAATATAAAGATTCATTATTTATTATTTACTTCTAGAAGGTGTAAATGTAATAATAAATAGACTTAAATGTTCATGCACGTGCACATGACTATAGTAGATTAGGGTTTCAATTGCATCTCTACTCATGCTTTAGAACAACGTTTAAATCATGTGATAAGGTAAGTACTTTGTGGTCTTGTCGTACGCAGTTTTGTTTCACACCACGAACCATGATCGCTAGAAACTCCTCTCGACTCTCACTCTTGACTATCTTCTACATGAATCAAATGATAAAATTATGTGATTGTTGTATACCATCCAAACATCGAGTGAGTCTTATATTATTGTATTGAGAGTGATCCTAATGTAATTCTATTTTTATAGTGAAAATATGTTATTGGCTTAATCTTATGATTTTTTTTTCATAGGGATTTTCCAGGTTAAAATTATTTCGGTTTTATTCTTTTATTCATTATTTTATTTTAGACCCGTTTAAAGTCACATAGAAAGCGATACGTTTACACTTTTGCTTAGCTACTTTGATTTTCCAACAATATCAACACACTTTGCTTAGTGGTTTTCCAATCAACTTCCACTAATTTTCTTTTGCATTCCTTGGTTTATTTGTATAAGTGTATGATAGATTCTGCCTATTATATTTTCTTTTACCTTTATAATTTGAAGCTTTGTTGCACAAATCACTTCTCTTAAGTAGAAGTTTTTGTTTGAGTCAAATAACAATCAAGATTGTATTTTAAATATCAATTATAACTTTTAACTTAATAATATATATTTAATCTCATGTAATTGAATTTTTATTATTCTTCATATGAAATACACATTAATAATTTAACATTTTCATATCCTATAAATTTCACAAGATTGTTAACTTATTTTGTTGTTGATCTTTTTTAGATTCAAAAAAAAATATTAGACGATTTCTTAATATTTATTCTTATTATAAATTTTGATTTATTTTCTTATTTAATTAGAATTTTTATAATTATATGGATTATCACATCTTGTAATATCCTATAAGACGTCTACAATTTGTAACAGTTGTCACTGTTGTCTCAAAAACTCTATTGGATCTAAACATTCAGTAGACTACTGTAAAAATACAGTAGTTGTGCTTAGTTTGTTTGTTAAGTTTTTTGTTTTGGTTACCTTTTGCCCCTTTTTCCCCTTTGAGCTCTATAAATAGAGTTTTCCCTCTCACAAACAGTTGTAACACACACATAAAAAATAAACAAGAGAATAGAAGAAAGTTTACTCTAACCTCTGATCCTTGCTTCTCCACCCTTCTCTCCTTCGATCTTCTCTCTGTTTCTCTGCCCAGTGATAGCTGTTTCAAGCTCTAACGCAGATCCTCCATGGAAATCGGCAGTTTCGCCCTCTTCTCTCTCTCCTCTCGAAGTCAAGTCACCCACCTACCATCTGACTGAGGAAGCTTCTCGCGAAAATGATATTTCGCTTCTTTGGGTCGAAGGCCATTGGGCCTTAGTTATTTTGTTTTGGCCGGTTTCTTTATGTTATCAAGAGCAGGATTAATACCCACTCCACTTCCGCTACTCAGTTTTCGTTCTTGATACTTCTTGATTGGTTTCTTGGACTGTTTCTTGCTTCAGACTACAATGGATACCACAAATTAGTCCACCAACCCTGCCAGCCCTTTTTACTTGCACCCTAGGGAGAATCCAAGCCTAACTCTGATATCTCAAGTCCTAAGTGAAACAAATTACTCTTCTTGGAGCAGAAGCATGAGAAGACCTCTCCTCTCCAAGAACAAGATCAAATTTATTGATGGGTCAATCAAGAAACCCAAGAAAGGTGAAGGTTTATTTGATGCATGGGAAAGATGCAATATGATGGTGCTATCATGGATCATAAAAACACTTTCCCCACAGATTGTAGAAAGTGTGATATATGTTGAAGAAGCCAAAGAATTGTGGGATGAGTTAAGGGAGAGATTTTCTTAAGGTTACTACTTTAAAATTTCTGACCTTCTTCAAGACATCCATTGAATCAGACAAGGGGAAAGAAGTGTTAATCAATTCTTTACTGATTTGAAAATACTTTGGGAAGAATTAGAATCCCTTAGGCCCATACCCAACTATACATGTAAGATCCCCTGCAGTTGTGAGCTCTCAAAAATTTCTCTAAAATATAGAGAAATAGAACACGTTATATGTTTCTTGAAAGGGCTGAATGACACCTATAACACTGTTTGAACCCATATTCTCTTAATGGAACCTCTGCCAAACATCAATCGTGTTTTCTATCTCATTATGCAACAAGAGAGACAAGAAAGATCTGATATTGGCACTATGACCCAGAATCAATCTGCTGAAACAACAAGAGTCCTAGCCAATGTTGCTGACAGAAACAACAATTGGAAGACTGACCAGACCTGGAAAAATCAAGGTCGTGGTGCTGGGTCACATGGCCAGGGGAGAGGCAGAGGAAGAAATCCTAGCTATGCAAAGCAATGTTCTTATTGCAACAAGATGAATCACACTGTGGATGAGTGCTATTCCAAGCACGGTTATCCACCTTGGTACAAAAAGACTGAGAACAATCAAGAGAAAAGGAGTGAATGGAATTCAGTCAATGCCTGCCAGAGCAGTTATGGACTAGAGACAATTGATCAAGGCAGCACCAACACTGCCTTCAATTCATTCACACCTGAACAGATGAAAAAGCTTCTCAGAGTGATTGAGAAAGCTGATGAGCCTACACATAAAATCAATCAGATGCAGAGGAATGACCAAGAGGACAAGACATGTATTTTTGTTCTTGATTATTGACACCGGGGCCATTGATCATGTGACCCATGAGAAAAGAAATTTTGTCACTTTCTATAAAATTAAGCCCATTACTGTTAGACTGCCAAATAACTCTATTATTACTGTTGAACATGCTGGAATTGTCAGTTCTCTAAAGATTTTTTTATTTTCAATGTCTTATATATCCCTAATTTTTCTTTCAATTTAATCTCTGTTCAAAGTCTCATAAAAGACTTGAATTGTAGTCTAACGTTTTCTTCTGAGGTTTGCCAGATAAGGGAGAATTCCACCTTGAAAATGATTGGGTGTGTTAGCCCTTACAAAGGTCTCTATTACCTACAATCTTTTCCAAATCCCAGTCAGGAATTTGTTTTAAAATCTGTTTTTCCTTTAAACATGCTGATGTAAATTTGTGGCACTATAGGTTAGGTCATCCTGGACATAAAACTGTAGAACAGATATGCAAACACTTTCCCTATGTACAAATGAATGCTAATATTATTTGTGATGTTTGTCACTATGCTAAACTACATAAACTGTCTTTCCCTACAAGTGTTTCTTTATCTGCTGAATGCTTTGAACTAATTCACTATGATATATGGGGTCCTCTTTCAATTTCTTCTATTCATGGTCATAAATATATCCTTACAATTGTTGATGACTATAGCAGGCATACTTGGATTTTTTTTAATGAATAATAAGGGTCAAACTAGAGGTCTACTGCAGAATTTTATTACCAAAATTAAAAATCAGTTTGGTAAAGTGATTAAGACTATTAGGACTGATAATGGACCTGAGTTCAACAGTGTCGACTTGTATGATTTGTATGGTATTAACTACCAAACTAGTTGTGTTGAGACTCATGAGCAAAACTTTGTTGTGGAGTGTAAACACCAAGATATCCTTAATGTGACTTGTAGCCTTATATTTCAATCTAATGTACCCAATGCCTATTGGTCTTATGCTGTCAGTCATGTTGTCTACGTCATAAACATATTACCTTCTCGCATTTTCAACAACAGAACCCCTCATGATCTCATCTATGATGTACCTCCCACCTATTTGAGTTTGAGAGCCTTTGGATGCCTCTGTTTTGCTTCCACCCTTGAAAGTGGCATGAACAAACTGGACCCAAGAGCTAGGAAGGGGATTTTCCTTGGTTACAAGAGTGGTGTCAAGGGCTATATTGTCCTTGACATCAACATTAGAGAGTTGTTTATAAGTAGGAATGTTGTCTTTTAGGAAGACGTTTTTCCTTGGAAAACCAACAAAATAACACAGAAATGGATAACCAAGAAGCCGACAGAACTACTTTTCTCAATGACCCTCTAGGCAGTTGTGGTCCTAATGATGATAGAAGATTTGTTGAAGTAAAGACTAATGGTCGAGAGGAGACACAACAAGACACTACAGATGGAGATAGCATTGACAGTGAGGCTGATAGCAGTAAGGAAGACCACAGGTGCAGGAGATCCGACAGGGTCAGAAAGCCTCCAGAATATCTAAACGACAACGTTCACCAGATTAATCAGTCCTTGTCGGAGAAAAACAACCTTAAGACTCCTTATCCTATTTCTAATCTGCTGTCTTGCGACTCTCTGACAGAAAAACACTTAAAATACATTATGGCTATCACTGCTAACACTGAACTTTACTCCTATAATGAGGCCAAGAATGTGTGTGAATGGGCAAAGGCCATGCAGAAAGAAATCAAAGCCTTGCAAGACAACAACACCTGGTTTCTAACTCAACTTCCTCCAGGGAAAACTGCAATTGGTTGTAGATGGGTATATAAGATTAAATACAGGGTTGATGGCACTATAGAGAGATATAAAGCTCGCCTAGTAGCTAAGGGTTATACCCAGCAAAAAGGGATAGATTATTTGGACACATTCTCTCCTGTTGCCAAGCTAACTACAGTTAAATTGCTAATTGCACTAGCAGCCTCTAAAAATTGGTTCCTACATCAACTTGATGTAGATAATGCCTTCCTACATGGAGACCTAAATGAGGAAGTCTACATAGAGCCACCACCTGGTCTTGATGTCCACAAAAAGGGTTAGGTTTGCAAACGTACTAAGTCCTTATATGGCCTAAAACAAGCTAGTAGGCAGTGGTTTGAAAAACTGTCCACCTATCTCATTTCTGTTAACTATATACAATCAAAGTCTGATCGTTCCCTCTTTATTAAAGGAACCCCTACTAGTTTCACAATGTTACTTGTTTATGTAGATGACATCATATTGGCAAGGGACTCCGTGACAGAGATCAACCACATAAAGGGTCTTTTGAATAGTAGATTTAAAATAAAGAATCTGGGAGAGCTCAAATATTTCTTAGAATTAGAAGTAGCGAGATTTAGGAAGGGAATTCACTTGTCTCAAAGGAAATATGCCCTAGACATTCTTGAGCAGACAGGAATGCAGGGTTGTTATAACGGTCTAAAAACCGTTATTTTCATGCTTAAATTTGATATCAAAACACACCCTTTATGACTTAGAATGAGCTTAGAATCAAGTAAAAACACTTAGTTGAGTCATATGAGAGTCAAAAGTTGTTTTTAGAGATAATATGCTTGCTTTGCATTGTTTTGCAGGGTTTTGATGCGAATTGAAGATGGAAGTGAACTAGGAAGGACTTAAACTCAAGAAAGAAGGAGAAAAAGGAAGAAAAGAAGACTCAAAGGCACCGCTCAGTGCTAAACTTTAGCGCTGAGCGCCATATTCGAGGGAGCAGCTATTGTCTGGCGCCCAGGCAGTGACGTTGAGCGGTTCTACGATTTGAGGCAAACCGTTGAACGGTGAAATAGACTGCTGAGCAGTGGCGCGATTAGAGGAAAACCTCTTAGCAGCCAAATTAGGCACTGAGCGGTTATTTGTTGGGCTTGGGCTGAAATTCTGTTACTTTTCTGTGTTATAAATAGCCCCAGTTCGACCTTCAGAGTATTCTTTTGGCAAGCAGAGAAGTCCAGAGCTATTCTGCACTCCTTGGAGAAGATTTCTTGGATGCTTAGGCTTCAGTTTATCCAATCTAGGGTTTACTCTTTCATTCTTTCATTTAATTCCATTTAGTTTCACCATTTCCATGGTGAACTAAACCCTTTGTTGTTGGGAAACAATGTAATCTTTTGAAACTCTCTTATATTGAAATTCTTATTTTATTCATACGCTTGCATATGCTTTTATTATCAATTGTTGGGTTTCTTATTTGTGCTTAAAGCTTTTATCGTTTAACTCATTCGATATAATGATGTTTGCCTTTGCCGATACGGGGATGTATGAGGAAGTCATGAACTGATAGGAAATTCCTTGATTAAGAAATACCACCTAGGGATAGGGGTAGGACGATCAATTGTATTTTGCTTCTGTTTATAATGCATTGCTAGTAACTAGGGAAGACTAGGGATAGTAAGCCAGTAACTAGTAATAGGCTCTTTTCGCCGAGGGATTGGGTTTAGGGTAGACTAAGAAAGTTTGCATGACAATTAGATAATAAAGCGAATTTAATAAGAAGAGTAGATATAAGAGAGTGGATAAGATGAAATTGTAAACCTCAACAACTCCATTCATCCATATCTTTTCCTTGTCAATTGAATCAATTGCATGTGCATGTTTATTTTTGTTCTTTGCATTTAACCACAAGTATATTTCTTTACAAGTCTTATAAGATTAATTTACATGAATGTTAAGGCCTAAGAGTCCTTAGGGAGATGATACTCGGACTTACCGTTTATATTACTTGATAACGATCTGGTACACTTGCCAGGGGCTTAACAGGTTGCAAGCCCTGCTCGACACCCTTTCTAAGTGATACGAGTTCACTGTATAAAACAGACAGCTACTTGGACGATCCAAGCTCCTAGCGAAGGCTGATAGGGAAGTTGCTCTATCTCACCAACACTAGACCTGATTTGTGTTTCTCTATTAATTTATTGAGTCAATTTATGCAGTCTCCAACTGATTACCATTATCGGGTTGTTCAACATGTTCTTAGGTACATAAAGTCTAAGCCATCAGAGGGATTATTCTTTTCGGCTGATTCTCCCATACACCTAAAGGCCTTCAGTGATTCAGATTGGGCAACATGTCCCAATACTAGAAGATCTACTACAGGGTTTTGTGTCTTCCTTAGATCGTCCCTCATCTCATGGAAATCCAAGAAACAAAGCATTGTTTCCAGATCTTCCACTGAGGCAGAATATCGTGCTCTAGCAGCTACAACCTGCAAAATACAGTGGATACACTATCTCTTGGATGACCTATGGGTTCAAGAAACTAGAACTCCAACTCTCTACTACGACAACAAATCGGCCAGACACATAACTCACAATCAGAGCTTTCATGAAAGAACCAAGCATATAGAGCTTGATTGCCATGTTGTTCGTGAAAAAATACAAAATAATCTTCTGCGTCTCCTCCCCGTTCGCTCAAATGAACAGCTGGCTGACATATTTGCCAAATTCCCTCATCGTGTTTGGTTCAGATCCATAGTTCCCAAGCTTGGATTGGTAACCATACACCATCTAGCTTGAGGGGAGACTATTGGATCTAAACATTCGGTAGACTACTGTAAAAATACAGTAGTCGTGCTTAGTTTGTTTGTTAAGTTTTCTGTTTTGGTTGCATTTTCCCCCTTTCCCCTGTGAACTCTATAAATAGAGTTTTCCCTCTCACAAACAGTTGTAACACACATGAAAAATAAACAAGAGAAGAAGAAAGTTTACTCTAACCTCTGATCCTTGCTTCTCCACCCTTCTTTCCTTCGATCTTCTCTCTGTTTCTCTGTCCTGTGAAAGCTGTTCCAAGCTCTGACGCAGAACCTTCATGGAAATCGCCAGTTTCGCCCTCTTCTCTCTCTCCTCTCGAAGTCAAGTCACCCACCTACCATCTGACTGAGAAAGCTTCTCGCGAAAGTGATATTTCGCTTCTTTGGGTCGAAGGCTATTGGGCGTTAGTTATTTTGTTTGGGCCGGTTTCTTTAAACTCTGTAACATCATTTGCCTAAGAATATGTACGACTCATGAATTCCTAAATGTCCTTGGCTATCTTCAAGAACATGCAAGTGTCATTGATAGTGAATTCCTTGTAATCCTATAACAAGGTTTCGTTGAGTGTTCTTCATCCCATTATTAATTTTTTGGCTTAATTACCTTTTTAGTCCCCAAGTTGGAGGCTGAATTTCTGTTTGATACCCGCTTTTAAAAGTGATGTAATTTGGTCCCCAGGTTACTGATTTTGCTTTTAATAGGTCCTTTCCGTTAAGTAGGTACAAATGGCGTTAACTTCACTGTAAAAGTATTTTTACGCCGTTTGTACTTACTTAACGGAAGAGACCTATTAGAAACAAAATCAGTCACCTGTTACCAAATTACATCACTTTTAAAAGCGGGTATCAAAAAGAAATTCAGCCCTAAAAAAATAATTAAACCTAATTTTTTTGAACGATATATAGACTAAAAGCTACAAGATGAAAAAATACCACTACTCATGTGTCTTAAAAATTAATTGAGACTACTTGGATGGTTCTCATAATCGATTAGGGGCGATAAAGGAGCTCACATTTCTATAGTTTTCTAAAACAAGTTGGATTCGTCTTGTTACATCGTGATTTATATTTTCACTTCAGACATTGTGATGGGTGGAACACCCAAAACCAATAAGATGCAACAAAAAGAAAAATACTCGTGCAACAATTAATGTTGCCTTAGTAAAGAACACATGTGCAGCAATTAAGGTTGTCGTAACATGCAATAGACAGTTGCAGTGTTGCGGAAGTGCGAACAGCCATCAAAGACCCCAACAATGAAACATAGATTGCTACCATGTTGAAAAATATAAAGTAGAATCATATTTTTGGTTCTTTTATTTTAGAAATAGAGCCAATATTAATAAGAATACTTTGTCCTTTATCGTATTTATAAGCTTGAGTTTCATAACATACCAAAGAAACAAATAAAACACCAACCCTAATTAACTTAAGCTCTAACTTTTATCTAATTAATTATCTAAATCCTTGTAGATAGCACCCTAACATCTATGGTAGTGATCACCTTGGAAGAACCAAAATATTGAAACATTGGTTTAATGAAAGAAACATTATTACCCATCTTAAGTTTGTTTAAAATAGTTATAACTTATCTCCCTTGTGTCTTTTAAAATTATTTTCTACAGTATTGCCATAATACTTGACAATTAATTTTCATCTAAAAATGGGTTAAGTAATTACCCCAAATCCAAGTGTTTAAGAAACTGAAATAATATAAATATGGAAAAAAGTATTTTCTCATTCTCTCCTATATTTGGTGGACGATCAACAGTGTGAATCAAAGAGATATTGTGCGTGGTGAGGCATTGACAGTGTAAATAACCATTTTTCTGTGTCACTCTTTTCTTTTTCTTTCTGTTTCTTCTAATTCACTGCTACATGTTTAAGGTTCTTTGCCGATAAAAAAAATGTTTTAAGGTTCTTGAAGAGTACAAAGTTGGAGTAGGTGAGTCATAAAAAGAAGTTATGAATACCAAGTCAAGTCGTGAAAGTATGAAAGACTTGGGTCAGCAGCACAAGTATAATTTTATTGATAAAATATTATGGACGAAATCAAAGTCAAACTAAGTCAAAATCGAATCAAGCCAACCCTTCTACATACCTCAAATTCCAAAATCTCTATTTTCATTTCCGTATAAGTTTTCTTTAGTGATTAATTTGATCAAATTCATGGAGATATGTAGCCAGAGAGCAACCTTAGCAGCAGTTATTCAGAATTACTTATCTCAATTTCAAGACAAATGTAGTTTTCAGCGAGAGAAATGAATAATAGAAAAAAGAAAAGTAGAATTCTGACATACTACTAATGCAGTAGCACATGAATGAAGAAGCTACAATAAGAGGCAAAATGCAAAACGGGGAGATAAACGACCAAATCTTGAACAACAGAAAATGTCAGAAAATGAAGCTAGATAGTAACCAATAGGAGCGAAAACCTATGAAGGAAATTGAAAAAATAAAAATGTAAAAGGGAACAAATAAATACATCATCTTACAAATTCTAGAAGAGTTCGCATCAACCCAAAGCATATAATATATATATATATATATATCATCATTCCATTACTCATCATCAGCTAACACCTACGACATACCAAAAAAGGAATGCCCACAAAATAACACTACAAATAATTATTCTTTATATATATATATATTATCAAACTAATAAATAGTTAATTAAATACTCTTCTTTACTTCTAAAAGTAACAAACCAAATTCAGATACTCCTCAAAAATATAAAAAAGTTGCTACTACTTTGTTAAACACATGCTTCTTTCCTGGCTGGAACTGAAAACAAGGAATCAAGATCAGGTGGGTGGAAGTACCCCTCCTTCGGCGGCGTTCGTCTCTTTCCGGCCACCGGCTTCTTCCTTGGGGGCGGCGGCGGGCAGATGAAAATCGCAGGAATCTGATTCTGCACCAACCTCGGCGTTCTGCACTCGTCTTCCCACTCCATGACAACCCACTTAGCCAAATCCCAACCCAACACTATCTTCAGACACCCTTTTGCCTCTTCTTTCCGAATCCAAAACCCCACAATTTTTTTCACCAAAAAAGTGCGGGCTTTCAAACTTTGGAGCAGTGAAAGCGTTTTTTCCAGGAGTAGGGTATATATAAGTGGAGGAAAAATAAGAGCAAATTAATGCAATAATTATTTTAATTTTAAATTTTTGAAAATTTGAAAAAAAAATGATGAAATGGGAGAGGGTGGAATCGTGTGGGACGGGTGTAACGGGAAGCGGGTTTAACGAGCGGTGTGAGTAGGTGACAGCTAAGTAGTGACAGTGGAAATTGCCACGTGCTTGTTTTCGAGTGGACGATGATGTGATCCTGTGGGCCACATTTCGCCGCGTTATTTTCAGGGGTTCAAATTAGGCGGCGCCATCAAAAGGTCGGTGTGTTTGCGCGGGAAGGAGCAAAATTGATTTTTTGTCTCAGAGGTTACCGGGCGGTGAGTCACGGCGTGATGCAGAGGTGGGGCCGTGGAGGACAACGGTGAAAGTTTTAGCTGTCGTTTTGGGATTTCTTTTAGGGACGGGTGAGGTTAGTGGTGCTTATTTGTTACTGTTGGTGTTGCAACGTGGGACTGGTACAGTAATCATGGGCCTTGTTTGTCGTGTAGTTGAAACATGGGCTGGAGTGTTAACAAATTCATTGTATTCCTCACTGACAGAAATTGAAGAGTGAAGAATTGCAGGGCCTAATGCTGATTCCAGATCTGTCATCTGTGAAAGTTTTTTTCTGGACACAATAGGAAAAATGCATCAAATTATTGAGAAAAATATCACCATAGATATGGAGTGAGGTAGTTATGATGATAATATATGGAGTACTTGGGGAAGGAGATCACACTTCTCTGTATTAGGTTGATATCAATGTCTTCAAATTAATGCAAGAAAATTTTAATATTTATTCATATAAAGAGTAATTAAGCAGTATCATCATCCAATTTGGAGATTGAGAATTGTTCAGATGCATTATTATTAAAGTAAGAGGTTTAATGATAAATCTGTTGGTAGTTTCTATAAGGTTTTAAATTTAGATGATGTTTTAAAGATTCATTTTATATGTTAGCATGTTGTTATCATTAAATTTATTAATAAAACATTGTTGTCATTTTTTACACTTTAAAACGCCTGTTTTGTATATTCTTTAAATTTAATTTCGGTTTCATTTATTTTAAACAAATAAATTTTGAATGAGCTTTAAATTCTCAATTATAGTGATTTTTTTATTAAATTAATTGTTAAATAATTTTAACATAATTTTATATTACTTAGTTTAATTATAATACATTAACTATATTTTTAATTTTCTTTACATACATCATGAAAGTGATTTCTATTATTTCACTTTTTACGTTTTTAAATTAACATTACGCAAATCTATACTTATAGGGACGATTTTTTTTTTCATTTTATCTTTAAATAAAATTTCTTTTAAATAAAAATAATTATTTTGTCAATTTTATCTTTTAAATATTTTTTTTTAAAATTTAACTATTTTTTAAATTTTTTTAATAAATATATATAAAATAAATAAAAAATATTTACAGTAAATTAATAAAAATTATTTATATTTAATTTGATAATATTCTATGTAAGGACTTAAAAATTCATAGACCTTGAGTGGGATAGGTGACTGCAGTGGATTGGGTTGAAGTGTCACCCTCTCAAATGTATTAAAACTTCATAAATGAAATTCATTTGAATATCTGCAGTTTTCATGTTCTTCTCATTGTTCTCCTATATATCTCTTTTGCATCCTTCTTTATCATAAACTCAATTCTCTCCATAAATTGTAAACCAGGAACTCCCTAAAACACTTCCAGTTTCTAGAGTTGCATCTACAATCAAGAAATTTCTCCATCCTATTCACTGGTAAGCGTTCTTCCTCTCTTCCCTAACCTTAGAGTTGCGATCATGCAGTCAATTTCACTGCATGCAACCCAATTCTCTGTTTTCCCCAAATCCGCAGTTGATTATAGGTTCTAAATCCCCTCTTTTTAATTTTCCTCCTTTAATTTTAGGTACCTAGAAGTTCTCCTTTGCAGATTTAGTATTATGGATCCTGTGTAGGGACTGAGCAAATCCGAACTGTTCAGGAAGGGGAGCTAGCATGTGATCGCTGTTCTTACTGATTTATAGAATAGGTTATGATTTTGATAAATTGAGTGAATGCATGTGTACTGTTTAATTTCTATTTTGATGTTAAAGTTGGAATGTTGGAACGTAATTGTTGTACTGTTGATTTTTGTATGGTGTTTATGATTTTGAAGAATGGGTATGTGTGAGATTGGATGTATGAAGAGGAAGAATTATGAATTACTATAGAAAAGTAGAAGATGAGGATTAGGTCTGTTGTATGTATTTTAGGTATGATTTAGGAACTAGGATAGCCAAATTTTGGGTTTGAGGTTATAGTTAGGTTTGGTCAGTTTAGGAAGTGGGTATAAGTCATATATGACTTGTATGACATTTAGTCAAAACTGCATTCTAAGTGCTAGAACTGAAATTGGACCTATAAGTTGTTAAAACTTGAGAGATTGAGTCTAAAACGATGCATAATTAATAGTTTAAGAGGTTTATAAGCAATTAGACACCTTAGACAAGTTTAAATCATCATATACTTCAAGTTAGGATCATTAGAAGTGCACCAATTGACCTATAACAAGTTTTGGGTGGGTATGTTCTGCAAATCTGCAGAATTGGGAATCTGCAGAAGTGCAGATTCGCTGAGCGAGAGTTCTCACACAGCGAGAACTCAAAATTTTTGTATTTTCCAGCAAAAATTCGCACAGCGCACCAGTAAGTGTGCGCTCAGCGAATTTTCTGCGACAGAAAGTGTATTTTTGATGTTTTTGACGTTTTGGGAGCTCCGGACGTCCGTTTTGGACGTTCTTTAGGTCGTTCTGGGGGTTTTTGACCCTTCCGGATCCATTGGTGAGGGTCTCCAAACCAATTGAATTACTTAAGTATTAGTAATTAAATATTATAAAGATATTTGTGTTAATAAATGATGTTTCTGTAAAGACATGTAATGTTTGAGTATGTATGAGTTGTTTTGATGATTTGATTGATGTTGTATGATGTGTATATGACTTAGTATAGCCTTGGATGATGTTGGTAAAGTGAAGACATGTTGTTGTGAAAAATCATGAACTTTGTGAACTTTATTAAGATCTCTAGGTGAGATCAATAGTGTATGAATGAATATTGAGGCTCCTTCAAGGGAGGTTATCCCTAATACTCTGACGGTCAGTCATTCTCAAATAGAGAGGATTGACGCGGGTGGTGAGAGTAGTGGGAAGTCCTAGGGTAGACGCTTCCACTATAGGTCTATTCCGCGGTAACGGACTCGTCTTGTGTGTGGTCGGGTGAAACCCCTCAGCAATGACTTTGCAAAGCAGTAGAGTCCACCACAAGTGCAACACCTGCCCACGATCAATATTCATTCCTAATCCGGACGAGTCTAGGTCAATTAGGAAATTATATGTTTGATTTGTGGTTATTTTGAAAAATAGTTTTGACGAAGCATTTGTTTTGAAAAAGGGATGTATGGAAGCATGTGGAAAATGAAGAAATGTTGCATAACTTGTATAGTTAATTTGGAAATGTGAGGGGTGGCACAGGGCAGTATTGTGGGGAAACATAACTAGATAGTGACACATCAGAGTCCAAATCAAGATATGTTGGGTTTCAAATCTCAATCTCAATCTCCCAATCCTATAGACAATGACAAGTGGCATCATCAAACAAATTATTTGATCTTATCCTCACGACAAAACATAGAGCAGTGGATGGTGATGTGTCAACAATCGGATGCTAAAATGAAAAACCAAATGAATGAATTTGGAGAGGAAAATGTGTTCAATATATAAACTAACGAAAAACACAAAACTGTGCATGCAAGCTAATGAATTATTTTTACTGTGGTGACTTTACAAACTGTGTTTCAAAATCTAGATAATTAATAGGCAAAGATAATGTTATGATCACTAAGAAAAAAAAAATGAAACGGTGCCCAGATAAATCATATAAATAACAGGATTTCGAAGATCTTATAAATATTTATACATTTCATTGAAAATACTAAAATTCATACTTACTTTTTTATATATAAAGATTCATCCTTTTACTCACTTAAACAACATAGAGTTTTTTTGGTGGTTCTTTTTCCACTTTTCAACCATCAAAAAGACACAACTTGGATTCCTTCAATCTTGCCACTTATTAGAGAGTCACACTCCAAAGTATGGTAAGAATATTTGGTGCCCTTGCAATACTACATTTGAAAACTTATGACCCAAAGACAGTTTAACCTTTGCGAACTCTAAGAGCTCCAACAGAAGCTAACAAGTCTGGAGCATGAGAAATAACCTCCTCAATCTCAACCCGATTTCCATGAGGAGGACCCTGTAATTCTTAGACAAAACATAGCCAACTAGCTTGGAGCCAATCTCCTCAACACTAGCCTTAAAGGGAGCACAACCCGTCATCCAGGTAAGATTCGCAAGGAAGTCAGAGCATATCTCCTCAACAGCAGCCTCGAAGGGAGCATTGCCCGCCAGCCTGATCAAGATCGCATGAAAGTATAGTTTATACCTTCCTGTTAGGAGTATCCTTTTATGACAAGCCTGGGTTTAATTCTCACAATGTTTTCATCTTCATCCAACTTGTTTTTTAATACCAACTTAGCTCCAACATGTTTTTATGAGGTAGTTCAACAAGCTTCCATATTTTGTTCTTCTAAAACTAGTCAAGCTCCTCTTGCATAGCCTTAACCTAGGAGTCATCTTCTAAATCTTGATTGATGTTGGATGGTTTTTGTTTGGGAAATGAGAGTTGTTGGCCTATGTTTGTGAAAGTATCTCTTGACGGTTTCCTTGATATCACCTATCACCTCGTCTGTAGGATGAATCTTTTCTATTAGACGTTGTGATGCACTAGGTTCTCTCTTGTCTTCAAGTTCCTCATCTTTGTCTTTAGACGATTTGGTTTCATGTAACTCATTTAAACATTGGTTGCTTCTTATCTTAACGAGGAGTTCTTGAACATTGTATCGTCTATTTGCAGTTTAAAACATTCATTGTCGAGCTCTAACGTTTAATGATTAAACTCATAATCATTGAATTTGACATGAATGACTTCTTCTACCTTAAATGTTGTGGAGTTATAAATCCTAAAAGATCTAAAGATTATCTTAAATTACTAATAAAACAACTTTATTTTCCAAATCACATACATATAGTAATAACAATATCAATTTTTTATAATCACATCTAAATAATATTTTTTAACTTTTTTGTGACCAATATTTTTTCCTAGTTCTAAAAGTACTATCTAAATCATTTTATTGAAAATAAAAGCAAAAAATTGTTTTGGACGAAAAAGTTTAAACAAAGACCAAATATCGAATTCAAATATTTTTTGCATATACAAAAAAAATTTGAACCTAGAAATACACTAAAAGAAATTAAAAAAAAATATAAGATAATTTTATTTTGGTAATAAAATTTAAATTTAATTAAGTCTTAATGATTTAATAAATTTAACTATTTTAAAATGAATTTTTATTAAAAAAGTTTATGAATTTAGTATTGTAAATACTTTTTATTTTCGTATATGTGTCTTGTCATTTGATTTTTATTATTAACGAAATGCCGTAACTTTAACTTTTGTCTTTTTAGTAGTGTTGTCAAAATGGGTTGAAACCTGTGAGTCAATCCGGCTCACCATGAATTTGAACCGGGTTGGGTTGGAAAAAAATGTGAAAATTTTGATGCGAGCCAATTTTGACTCGACTCACACGGGTTGAACCTGTGGTGGGCCGGGTTGGCTCACCAACCCACCTATATATTTTTTTAAATCAAATTAATTAAATTAATTATTCAAATCCTATTTTTTATTGAAATCAAATTAATTAATCTAATTATCTATTCAGGACTCTAATTTAATAGATGAATAATATTATAAACTGGATAATTCAGGAATATATCATTTGTTTTATCTTGTTTTTAGACCTATCTACAATCTTGACAGTTTTATCTTGTGTTATACATTTTTGTTAACAACTATATGTAGTTTCTTAGTCAAACGGTTGTGTATGTCTCATTAAACTAAATTGGTAAACTTTTATGCTTGATAACTTAGAATATATAGCACTATAGTTCTTTTGTTTCATTTTCTTTTATATCAATTGGTCCAATTATTACTGTTTCAATTAGATCGATCAAAGTAACATGTTATAAGAATCTCATAAGAAAAGGGTGAAAAAAAGTTAAGTGAGCCAATGATCCAACCCGTTTAACCCACTAACTCGTGGTGGGTCGGGTTGGGTTCAAATTTTTTCGGCTCACTAATAAATGAGCTAGATTGGATTGACTCACTAAGTGACTAACTCGTGGTAGGTCGGGTCAGGTAGGGCTGGGTTACCCATTTTGACAACTCTACTTTTTAGTTAACTTAGTGATCAATTTTGTTTCTTTAATTGATTTTAACTTTATTTAAGAAAAATAAATGGACTATATTTAGTATAATGGATTATATCCTAATTTTGAGAAAATAATATTTGCATAAATCAATTGATTATTATTAAACCTAAATGCATATCTTTTAAAAATTATATCTAAATTGATATAATAAATTATTAGGTTATAATCGATTATTTCTAAACTGGTCGAGTGTAAAAAATAGGTTTAATATATTCGGAAGTCCCTATTTTTGTGGATCTGTTAGGTTCCCGTATTTTGAGAGTATTAAATTAGGTCCCTGTTTTGGTAAAATTAATTCACTAAAGACCCTGCCGTTAAATTATGTAGACGACGTTAATTTTCTTGCGAGGTGGCATGCTGAGGTGTCGTTTAATTATCACGTGGAAAATAAAAAAAGTCATTACGTGGAGTTAAATGACTTTAAATTTTAAAAAAAATTCGTTCATTATTTAATAAAAACACATAACGTTAAATTTATTTCTCAACAGACCATCATCTTCCTCTTCACGGTCACTGCAATACTGTTATCGAAAGTTGTAGCATGACCCTCTCCATTTTCGATCCTCTTTCTTTGCCAACAACTTCACCTCTTAAACAACATGAATCCCCAACCATTCTTCAGATATGGAAAGTAGTTGTGTCGAATCCCATCGCCTCCCTAAAACGAAAGAAAGAGGAAACAAAATCCCAAACTACACAAGTTTATCCTATCCATTCAAACAATGCACAAATTTAATTAATTCTACCACCAGCAAATTACAAACAGATTAACAGTCCACCATGAGTTTCACTTTTGACAAAAATTTTGTACCTTGGAATTAGAGTGTAATTAGTCAAAGGGAAAGAAAATCAAAGAAGTTCAAACTAAGAAAAAGTCTTCTTCTTCACTCTTTGACAATCAAAGTACAATGATCGAACTGGCTAATGTCTTTATCATCGTCTACTGGAGTAGGGAGATTAAGATCTATCAAACTGTCTCTAACTTTGATAGAAGCTCCAACCGAAACAATTGCAGAAGTTCTCACCGTTGCAGTGGTATGAGTTGCAGAAGAACCTATAACATGTGTTCTCTTGTGTCCACCGAGTGCAACCTTCCTGATGAATCAATATTTTATACCATTAACTTAGTTTTTTGCACTGAATTGTGTTGAGGAATTGTGCTTAATCTTAGTTATTGTGTCATTTTCACCATTTAGGCTTAATTAGACCAATAATTTTTATTTTAATTAATTGGAATTATTTGAGCTTAATTATTCCTATTTTTATTTTCAGGGAAAATTTGGGAATTACACTGTGAGACTTTTGGAAGGGCACCAAGCTATTGAAGAATTTCTACAAATTCATTTTAGAATTAATTAAACTTTAATTTAGTGTTTTAGAATTTGTAGACCAAATTTTGTTATTTGGGTTAATTTTGGTAGATTAGAAAAAAAGCCCAATTGTAGAAATAGGTGACATGGCATCTAGGGTTTTATTGTAGGTGGACCCCACCCATTTTGTAGACACACACGGCCCTAGGATGGAGCTAGCCGTCACTTATGTTTTTTTTTTTTCAGAGAGTTTTGCTCGGTTGGGTGGTTGATGAACATTTTCTCTAGGAGAATGAATGGAACTCACGGGTTTTAACTTTCTTGGTTGAATGAAGAGAAAGTCTTTTTCCTTTTACAGTTTGTTTTATTGTCTGCAGTGTTTTCTTTCTCTCTTTAGTGTTCTTTATTGAATGAAAAAGGCATTGAACTTTGGAATGAAGAGAATCACCCGTTGATTCTCGGTTGTTGGACGGTGTGTGCTTCCAGCCACCATTTGGTTTCTTTTTTTCTTTGAACGTTTCAAGGGATGAGCTCTTGAATGGATTTCATGCTATTTGGGGAGCAAATTTTTTTGTCTTTTTGGAGGTTTTTCGGAAGAGCTGGAACGTGTGCTTGAAGTCTGGAATGTTTGGTGGTCTTGGAAACATATACATTTATTCACGCTGTGTTTCATGGATTGAAGAAAAGAAGGCTTTTCCAATTTTCATTTATGTGCAATTTTGGAACCAATTTTCTTATTATTTAAGAAGAGTAGTGTAGTTGGAAAGTGTCACAGTGATGGATTAATTGAGACATTGCACTTTTGCTTTTAGAATTGGAGGGGCTGGAACGTCCAAGTCGCCACCCACTTGGTGATGGGCGAATCAAATTTATGTTTCTTATATTTGAAGGCAGCGACTACATTTGTATGATGCAAGGAAACCACACATTCAATTGTTAATTGAAGCTTTGGGAGGTCACGGCCAAGAGGTCAAACTTTTAGGCCATTTTCATTTTAATTCTCTTTAGATGGTGCATGTGGCATTTGAGTTGGTAAAAAAAATATGTGTTGTTTATTTCTTTAGTTTTAAATTAGTTGAATTGTAGGTTTAGTTGTTTTTCATTTCTTTAATTAGTTTTGCATTTGAAACTATTTAACTGTGTTAGAAAGTTGTTGGTTGTAATGTTGGGTTTAGCATTTTATTTTACTTTGATGTTTTCTATCTTACGCAGTTGTGTTTAATTTCCATGCATTTTAATTAAGCTTAATTATAATCTCAAAAACACTTCCAAACCCCCCCCCCCTTCGTGTTAGACTTGACTCTGAACCGCAGTTGGTCCTTGAGAGACGACCTAGGGGTCATTCCCTAACTATACTGCATTTCTAAATTGCAATCAAATTTGTATGGGCTGCGACAATCCATCAAATTTTGGCGCCGTTGCAGGGGACCAACGGTTCAGTATTGAGTCTTTTGTCTGTGTTTGTGTGTCTTATGACTGTGTCTTGACGTGTTGTGATAGTCTCTGTTGTGTCTTGTGTTGTTTTCTATGTTTTGAGATTTTTATGCTATTGATTCATGATTACAGGGTATTATGATTTAGTGCATGACTAGAGGAAATCCTGGATTCATACCACCTTTTGATCCTAAAATTGATAGGACGTTTCATAGGTTAGTTAGGCATTCTAGGAATTTGTCTTTAGAGTGTGTTTTCGAGTCTGTTCCATTATATACTGTGCATTCCATTGCTGAGTATTATGTGCATACTGCATCTACTGCATCTGTTGCATCTGCACCTGATTCTGATTGTGAGTGTGTTGTTTTTCACACTGAGAACAATATGGCACAACCTCCACCTCGTGAGAGGACTTTTAGGGAGATGGTTGCACCTGATTTCGATATTGAAAGCTTCTGCATCCAATATCCTGATGAGTGTAACACCCCTAAATCGAGGGTTACAAAAATTCTCAATTTTTTTATACTTCACATTTAAAATCACAACATTTATTTATATTTCACAATAATACCATCACAAATTTTCAAAAGTAATAATTACAATAGAGACTGAATCTAAACAGTTGTTCAGAATTACAAGCCAATTATTTCACAACTTAAAATTACATATTTGAAAATCCCATAGATACTTTTTTTTTCAATGCATCCTCTCTCTGTACACTTCTCCAGCATTACCTGAAACATTATCTACTCACATATAACAACATGAGTTATACGATCATCGTAGTCATACAAGTAGGGTGAGCTAATCAAGTACAAGGAAGAAACAAGATACTTTAAATTTACTTATACCATTCATGCATTCATTAATAATACTTTCTATCTATCAACTTGTATCACCTCAACGTAATCAAAACAAATGAATTTGATTCCCTCTTTATTTTCATTCCCTCGCATTTAGATATTAGGTTTATCACAGTTTATGGGCTTGTCTCGGTTATATTCTTCTTATACATCCAAAACCGGTCCCTCATATGGACTACGGATAAGAGTCGTCTTCCACACGCAGCTTCAGACACATCTCCCTCATTTCTTCCAGGTCTTATGAGTAAAACACTGGTGAGTAACATCCATTTACCAATCACCTTACTCCACACTAGACCGAAACCTTAGGCGAGATGTCTGTATACTCTCGAGTGAGGAAACTAACAGGACTCTAATCCACCAATCGCCTTACAAAGGCAAAAGAAATTATCCTTTTAACTACCGAGACACAACATAAATCTTCTTCATGATAAAACTAGAGTATCATCAAGATAATTTTATCAATTCTCTCATCGCTCCAAAAATCACATTCAAAACAATTTGCAATCAATTTTTGACCTTTGCTTCGTGGTTTCCTCATAACTCTTCCTAGAGAACTCCGAATGAGTTGATTCTTGTTTTATTGAATTCTGGACTGAAAAATCTTTAATTTAAAACTAATTTCATAATTTTTAAATTACAAGGTTAGTTGCAGTAAGAATATTAAGATAAGTATTTTGATCACGTTTTTTGCCTATCCAACTATGACCTTTGATGACTAATTTACTAATACTTCTCTCTACATAACTCCAAATGATGTGGTTCTTATTTTGTTGAAATCTAGACTCAATTATCTTTCTTTTAACACTAGATTTGTAATTTTTAGACCACTATAATAACTGCAGTAAAATTGTAAAAGTAGTGATCAACAAAAGTTTCGGTTACTTAATATCGTTAGAATACTACAAGTGTATTCATTCAACTCCTGACTCTTAATTGAAAATCCGACCGGTCAATGTAACCCAATATTTTCCTAAAATATGTAATAAAATTTTCAGTGTGATCTAACGGTTGGTTAAGAAAATTATAAATTTTTCCTTAGATGGTTTTGGAACAGAATTAAGCTGAAAAATCATATACTTTAAAATGTAAAACTTATATCTCTACATATATATATTATTATGATAATCTGAATGGTCAAATTCAACATTTATATCTTAAGAAACATTTATCAAAATTTTGAATTAATCTAACGGTAACTTGTCCAGAATTTACGTTTTTCCGAGGGGACTAAATAATAGGAAATAAAGTTATCAACAACTTATTCTAATTTGTGAGATTTAATTCTCTAAGTATAAACCACACAATATTAATCCGAATGGTCAAAACAAAGTAATATGTCTTATGTATCATATATCAAAAATTGGACTGCATCTAACAGTACACAAAGTAAAAATTGACAATTTACTAAGATAATATGAAAAATAGAATTCAATAAATCACATATAGGTAAATTAAATCTCAACATTGACATAAGATAAATAAAATAAAAGCATTGGGGAAATAAGAAATTGCATCGGCAGAGCCAGTCAGACAACTTCTCATCCTTCCAAAATTGCAAAGTAAATAAATAAATGTAAATAAATAAAAGCATAAAAAAATAATAACGTATTGGGGAAATAAGAAGTTGAATTCGGCAGAGCCCGTTAGACAACTTCTCATCCTTCCAAATTTTCAAAGTAAATAAATAAAGGTAAGGAAAAATGTAAATAAGTAATAATGATTTGGGGAAATAAGAAGTTGAATTCGGCAGAGCCCGTTAGACAACTTCTCATCCTTCCAAAATTGTAAGAAAATAAATGAAAGTACAATAAATAAAATAAACATAACAGATATAATATATCACACTAAATTCATAAAGAGAAACAAAATTCCAAACATATCCAAGAATTCAGATCATACAGAAACAAAAGACTCAAAATTAACTCCCCTACCTCTATTCCAGACTTAATCTTCTACTCAGTCGTTCCTCAAAACTTTCAGAATTTCCCCTCTCGCAACTGGAATATCTTTCAAACTCTATCTTCTCTAAAAAATTTCTACTTCTTGGTGCAAAAAATTTCTTCCTCCCTCCTTGGCTATTTATAGCCAAAAATTTTACTATTCATTTTTTACTATTCATTTTTACTATTCAAAAATATTATTTTAATAAAAGTATGACTTAACATTACGTGTCTTCTTATCCTTTCCTTTTTTTTTACTATTTATTTTTACTATTCATTTATTATTATTATTATTATTATTATTATTATTTTAACTACTATAAAATTTTCTCCAATACTCATACCATGTTCATAATCGTATCTAACTTAATAAAATACAATTAGATAGTCGTATATATTACAAAATAATAAAAATGGAAACATTTAATCATTTTTTTCTAGATCTTACAATGAGGACGTTCCATTTGTGCTCAAGACTGGAATGATTCATTTGTTGCCCAAGTTTCATGGTCTTGCAGGTGAGAGTTCACATAAGCATTTGAAGGAATTCCACATTGTCTGTTCCACTATGAAACCTCATGATGTTCCTGAAGAACACATCTTCTTGAAGGCATTCCCTCATTCATTGGAAGGTGTTGCTAAGGATTGGTTGTACGCTTTGGAGCCTAGATCCGCCAGTAGGTGGGATGATCTGAAGAGGTTGTTCTTGGAGAAATTTTTCCCAGCATCCCAGACCACAGCTTTCAGGAAAGACATCACTAGGATTAGGCAGCTTGGTGGAGAGAGCTTGTATGAGTATTGGGAGAGATTCAAGACACTTTGTGCAAGTTGTCCCCACCATCAGATACTTCAACAAATCCTTATCCAGTATTTCTGTGAGGGTTTGAACAACATGGATAGGGGTACGATTGATGCTGCCAGTGGTGGTGCTCTTGGAGACACCACACCTGTTGAGGCCAGGCAATTGATTGAGAAGATGGCTCCCAGCAGTTTAGCGCCAGGAATGATGCCATTGTGGCGAGGGGCGTACATGATGTTGTTGCCCAGTCTTTATCAGCTATTGAAAGCAAGCTGGAAGACAAGATTGAATCTGTTGCGAAGTTAGTGACACAGTTGGCAACCAACCAGAAACCTACAGCTTCATCCGCATCTGTTGCACGACTATATGCTATTTTTCCTTCCAGTGACCACTACACAGATGTTTGTCCTACTTTGCAGCACTCTGTTGCTCCTGATTCGCCTAAAGCTTATACTACGAACATCTACAACAATAGGCAGCCACAACAGCAAAATCATGACTTGTCCAGCAACAGATACAACCCAGGGTGGAAGAAGCACCCCAATCTTAAATGGAACAATGCGCCACAGCATCAACAGCAGGCGCCACATTTCCAGAATGCTGGAGCACCTAACAGATATGTGCCTCTACCTATGTAATAACACCAGAGGCAACAACAACAACAACAGCAGCAAGAGGCACCTGCCCAACTAGCTGCCCAACCTTCCACTTCTTCTGAGCCTTCATTGGAAGAGTTAGTGAGACAGATGACTATGCAAAACCTGCAGTTTCAGAAAGATAACATGCAATTTCAGCAGGAGACTAGAGCTTCCATACAGAGTCTCACTAACCAGATGGGTCAGATGGCTACTCAGATGAACCAGACGCAGTCTCAGAATTCTGATAAGTTACCATCCCAGATTGTGCAGAATCCGAAGAATGTGAGTGCTATTACCCTCAAAACAGGGAAGCAGATTGTTGTGCCTTCAGAGCCCGCTTCTACACCTACACCCGTGCCTGCCACTTGTCCTAGAGAGGACGACCATGACGGTCCACGCAGGGCATTTGAGGTAGGTGGATATTCTTCTCCAGCTGGTGGTTCTTCTTCAGGTGGATCTTCTCCTTCTTCCACCACCACCGCTGCCGTGCCTTCTCCATTGGTTGACCGACCTATCCCTCTTCCATTCCCTTCACGGGCACTTCCTAGTAAAAAGACTGAAGAGGTGGATAGGGAAATTCTGGAGACCTTCAGGAAAGTAGAGGTGAACATACCTCTACTCGATGCCATCAAGCAGATTCCAAGATATGCCAAATTCTTGAAGGAGTTGTGCACACACAAGAGGAAGATGAAGGGCAATGAAAGGATTAGCATGGGAAGGAATGTATCTGCGCTTATTGGAAAGTTGGTCCCGCACATTCCTGAGAAGTGCAAGGACCCAGGTATATTTTGCATTCCTTGTGTGATTGGAAATAGTAAGTTTGAGAATGCCATGCTTGATTTGGGTGCTTTTGTTAATGTCATGCCTTTGTCTATATATTCATCTTTGTCTCTTGGTCCTTTGCAAACCACGGGTGTGGTCATTCAGTTGGCCCATAGGAGTGTTACCCACCCAACATGTTTCATAGAGGATGTCTTGGTTAGGGTTGGTGAATTGATTTTTCTTGCTGACTTTTTTGTTTTGGAGATGGAGGAGAGATTCTCTCATGGATCCGCTCCCATTATCTTAGGCAGGCCATTCTTGAAAACTGCCCGAACTAAGATTGATGTGTATGCTGAAACTTTGTCTATGGAAATTGCTGATATTGTTGTTCATTTTAATATCCTTGATGCAATGAAATTTCTAGCTGAGGACCATTCTGTGTTTAGGATTGATACATTGGATAACATTCTTGATGAGTTCATTGTTGATGATTTTCGTTCTATGCATGAGAAGAAACATTCTTTTCTATCTTCTGTACATTCATGCATAGCATCTGGGTTTGAATCAGGAATTGGAAATGTTGTTGGATTTGATGACGATATGGATGAAAAATGTGATATCCAGGTTATTGATGATGTCTAGGTTATTGATCATATGTGTGTTTTTGATGATTTGGATGATATTGATGATGTTGTTGATATACCTGTGATGGATATTGATTTGGATTGTGATTAGATGGGTGTTTTGCCTTTATCGGTACATTCTTTAGAGTCAGAATGCATTAACCACGTTGTAGGAAGTACACTTGAATCTGACTTGCAGGCACCCACTCTTGAGCTGAAACAGCTCCCAGATAACCTCAAGTACGTGTACTTGGAGGATGATGAGAAGAAACCGGTGATCATTTCTACCTCCCTTGATCCCGTTCAAGAGGAGAAGTTGCTTGATGTGCTGAGGAAGCACAAGAAGGACATTGGTTGGAGTTTGGCTGACATACCTGGTATTAGCCCATCCACATGCATGCATATAATTCTTTTGGAAGATGGGGCAAAGCCAGTGAGACAGCCACAAAGAAGGCAAAACCCCGTGATCATGGACTTCATCAAGAAGGAGGTGACCAAGCTTTTGCAAGCTGGGATCATCTACCCTATTTCAGATAGTCAGTGGGTGAGCCCCATCCATGTTGTGCCCAAGAAGACTGGCCTCAACCAAGCAACCAGGAAAGATCATTTCCCCCCTGCCATTCATTGATCAGATGCTGGAGCGCCTGCAGGTAACTCTCACTATTGCTTCCTTGATGGTTTTTCTGGTTGTTTCCAAATCAATATTGCTCCTGAGGACCAAGAGAAAACAACATTCACCTGCCCCTTTGGCACTTTTTCCTATAGGAGGATGCCCTTTGGCCTATGCAACGCCCCTGGTACCTTCCGGCGGTGCATGCTTAGCATTTTTAGCGACTTTCTTGAGAGTTGCCTAGAGGTTTTTATGGATGATTTCACTGTGTATGGATCCTCTTTTGATGCATGTTTAGATAGTTTGGAAAAAGTGTTGAAAAGATGCATAGAAACAAACCTTGTTCTCAATTTTGAGAAATGTCACTTCATGGTTGAACAGGGTTTGGTTCTAGGGCATCTCATTTCTAGGAAGGGAATAGAGGTAGATCCTGCTAAGATATCTATGATTTTGCAGTTGCCTTACCCCTCTTGCGTGCGAGAGGTTCGATCTTTTCTTGGACATGCAGGTTTCTACAGGCGCTTCATTAAGGATTTCAGCAAGAAGGCGCTTCCCTTGTCCAGACTGCTACAGAAAGATGTTGACTTTGAGTTTGGTGATCGATGCAAGCAGGCATTTGATTTCCTGAAAGAAGCTTTGACCATCACCCCTACCATTTAGGCACCCGATTGGACAACCCCTTTTGAGCTTATTTGTGATGCGTCTAACTATACATTAGGGGCCGTTTTGGCACAAAAGGTTGATAGATTGCCTAGGGTGATATATTATGCTTCTAGGACTTTAGATGCTGCCCAAGCAAATTATACCCCAACTGAAAAAGAGTTGTTGACAATTGTTTTTGCGCTTGATAAGTTTAGATCATATTTGCTTGGATCACCTATTATTGTGTACACTGACCATGCAGCTCTTAAGTTTCTTCTGAAAAAGGCTGAGTCAAAACCAAGATTGATCAGGTGGATGCTACTACTCCAGGAGTTTGACTTGCAGATTAAAGACTAGAGTGGAGCACAAAATTTGGTTGCAGACCACCTCAGCAGGATTGAGAGAGCTGAGGATCAGGCTCATGTGTTGCCCATCTAGGATGACTTTCCTGATGAGAGTTTGTTAATGATTTCTTCTTCTTACCCTACTCCTTGGTTTGCACACATTGTGAATTATTTGGTTGCTTCTGTTTTTCCTCCCTTAGCATCACGTGCTCAGATTCCCAAAATTAAGAGTGATGCTAAGTATTATGTTTGGGATGACCCATATCTGTGGAAGTTGTGCAGTGACCAGGTTACTAGGAGATGCATTCCGGACCATGAGATTGACTCGGTCCTACAAATTTGTCATGCCTCTTCACCTGGTGGTCATCTGGGGATTCAAAGAACAGCTCGCATGGTGCTTGATTGCGGTTTCTACTGGCCTTCCATCTTCAAGGATGCGGAAAGGATTTGTAGCACCTGTGAGCCGTGTTAGAGAGCAAGCAAACCTATTTCACAGAGACAAGAGATGCCTTAACAACCTATGCTGTTCTGTGAGGTGTTTGACGTCTCGGGTATAGATTTCATGGGTCCTTTTCCTGTTTCTTTTGGTTTTTCCTATATTCTCCTTGCAGTGGATTATGTTTCAAAGTGGGTGGAAGCTAGAGCCACCAGGACTAACGGTGCTCAGGTTGTTGTGGATTTTGTTTGATCTCACCTCTTTTGCAGGTTTGGAGTGCCTAGAGCAATTGTTAGCGATCAGGGAACCCATTTTTGCAACAGATCCATCCAAGCCTTGCTCAAGAAATATGGGGTAACGCACAGAGTTTCTAAACCTTACCACCCCCAAACAAATGGGCAGGCTGAGATCTCCAACAGGGAGATTAAGAGGATTTTGGAGAAGATTGTCCAGCCCAACAGAATGGATTGAAGCAATAGGTTGGACGATGCTCTTTGGGCTCACAAGACTACCTACAAAGCACCCATTGGGATGTCTCCCTATCGGGTTGTCTTTGGAAAGGCATATCATTTACCAGTTGAGATTGAGCATCGGGCATATTGGGCTGTGAAGATTTGCAACTTCTCCATTGACCAAGCTGGAGAGGAAAGGAAGTTGCAACTGAATGAATTGGATGAGATCCGATTGGAGGCCTACGAGAATTCGAAGTTCTACAAAGAAAGGACTAAGAGGTTCCATGATAGTTCCATTGTTAGAAAGGACTTCGAGGTTGGCCAGCAGGTTTTGTTGTATAACTCTAGGCTCAGCCTCATGGGTGGTAAGTTGAAATCAAAGTGGACTGGACCCTTTGTTGTGACTAATGTTTATCGTTATGGTGCAGTAGAGATACATGATCCATCTGCAGCTAAAAGCTTCAAGGTGAACGGGCATAGACTAAAGCCTTTCCTCAACAATCCTTCTTTGTTGGATGTAGTGCTGGAAGAGACGTCTTTGGTCCACCCCACCTACCCTTCCAGCTGACTCAGGGAGTTTTTTCTCTCCTTCCCTCCTCACTGTTAATGCACTTTGTCGGTATTTGATGATTTTTGTGATTGTTGATCTGTTGTTTGTGACACACTGAGGACATTGTGTTGTTTAAGTGTGGTCTATTAGGGGAGGTTGTTTCTTTATTTATGTTTATGTTTCGGTTTTTATGTAGTTTGTTGTGTCTTGTGTACAGTTTTGCATGCTTTTCGTGAATTCTGGACTGTGATTAGGTTGCTAGTTTCCCTTTACTGCATTGATACTCTGTTTTGTTGGACTCCTTGCTCTTCTTTGCTTGGAAGATAATCATGATGTTTGAGAGTTGAATTGATTGTGACCAATTACCTGTGTGAGATTTGAGCCATTTGGTGACTTTTCTTGTGTGTGATATGTCTCTGGACTGCTTGCACATTTGCCTTGACTTGACTCTGTTGATAATTCTTGATTCATGCGCATGTTCGAAAATGATAAAGGCATTTTGTTGATTGAGCCTCTCTAGCCAGATAGCCTACCCTGTTATGATCTCTCTGTTAGCCCCTTTGAGCCTATACTTCCCCCATTTCTTTGTTTTGAAGCTCATACAACAGCTAAGTGAAAAACCATGATCACCTGAACCTTAGGAATTTTGGAGCTTTGGAATTGTTTTGGCAATAAGTGTGGTCTCTTAGGAGTTGCAGATGAATTGGCTAGTGAGTCTTCTTCTTGCGGTTGCATTGTAAATATCATGTATCTTGTCTTTTGAATTGTGTGTTGAATAGAAAAAAAAAGAGACAAAATGAAAAAAAAAATATACAGAAAATTTTTTGTGAATAATGGAGTCAAGAAGAGGATGGAATTAGAGGTTGTGGGTGTGTTTGAATGTGTTTACACTTGTTCCCCATTGCTCCTCTGTTCCTTATGGTTTGTAGCTTTTTATCCAGATGTATCCTCCCTTGTCCTTGGCCCCATTACAACCATGAAAAGACCTTTTGATTTGAACATGCATATATGCTTGAGTGTTGATATTAGAGGCTTGTCAAGTCTATTGGTGTTTGCTTTCTTGAGTGCATCGAATGACATTGATTTACCTTAAGCACTTGAGAGAAACACTAATTGTGTGCATCAGTGAGGCTCTGTTGCTCTTGATTCATCTCTTGAACTGATTGACTGTTTTCCATGTACTGAACTGTTTGGATGATTCTGTGAGTATCTGCTTTCATTGACTCTGTGTGGGATTCTGCCTATACCTTTCACTGTCCAGATTTTGTGAGAACTGTGCAACTCTGTTTCTGTCCTTGTGAGTCATAGTTTTCTTTTTGTTCAGTCTGTGTCACTTTCTGATGTCCTCAGTACTATTCCCTGTTTTGCGTCTTGATTTTGCCCAGGAGTGCAAAAGACTAAGTGTGGTCTATTTTGATGAATCAATATTTTATAGCATTAACTTAGTTTTTCGCACCGAATTGTGTTGATGAATTGTGCTTAATTATTAGTTATTGTGTCATTTTCACCATTTAGGCTTAATTAGACCAATAATTCTTATTTAATTAATTGGAATTATTTGAGCTTAATTATTCCTATTTTTATTTTCAGGGCAAATTTTGGAATTACACTGTGAGACTTTTGGAAGGGCACCAAGCTATTGAAGAATTTCTATAAATTCATTTTAGGATTAATTAAACTTTAATTTAGTGTTTTAGAATTTGTAGACCAAATTTTGTTATTTGGGTTAATTTTGGTAGATTAGAACAAAAGCCCAATTGTAGAAATATGTGACATGGCATCTAGGGTTTTATTGTAGGTGGACCCCACCCATTTTGTAGACACACACGGCCCTAAGATGGAGCTAGCCGTCACTTATGTTTTTTTTTTCAGAGAATTTTGCTCAGTTGGGTGGCTGGTGAACATTTTCTCTGGTAGAATGAATGAAACTCACGGGTTTTAACTTTCTTGGTTGAATGAAGAGAAAGTCTTTTTCCTTTTACAGTTTGTTTTATTGCCTGCAGTGTTTTCTTTCTCTCTTTAGTGTTCTTTATTGAATGAAAAAGGCATTGAACTTTGGAATGAAGAGAATCACCCGTTGATTCTCGGTTGTTGGACGGTGTGTGCTTCCAGCCACCATTTGGTTTCTTTTTTTCTTTGAACGTTTCAGGGGATGAGCTCTTGAATGGATTTCATGCTATTTGGAGAGCAAATTTTTTTGTCTTTTTGGAGGTTTTTCGGAAGAGCTGGAACGTGTGCTTGAAGTCTGGAATGTTTGGTGGTCTTGGAAACATATACATTTATTCACGCTGTGTTTCATGGATTGAAGAAAAGAAGGCTTTTCCATTTTCATTTATGTGCAATTTTGGAACCAATTTTCTTATTATTTAAGAAGAGTAGTGTAGATGGAAAGTGTCACTGTGATGGATTAATTGAGGCATTGCACTTTGGCCTTTAGAATTGGAGGGGTTGGAATGTCCAAGCCGCCACCCACTTGGGTTTAATATTTGTTTTCAATTAGAAAAGGGACTGTCACGTTTTGGGGGATGCACATACGTTACTTTAGCAAGTGAATTCCTAGTATCGGTGCACATGGAATGGTTGCCACGTTTAGCTTTCCTTTAATTAAAAAAAGATAGAGATGCTGGTAGCAAGAGAAAGCCACGATAATTACAATTGGTAGATTTATTGCTTGGGGAAATGGTGCAACATTCATGGCTGCTGATTCCATTTATTTTACATTTAAGCTTTGCATTGAGGTGCTGTTTTGTTATGGGGGCTACATAAATCCCAGCTGGAAAGTTGAGTAGCTCACGGATTCAAGATGAGAGGGCTTTCCTATGTTGCTTTTGATTGAATTTAGCAATTTTAATTGGATGGTGCAGACGGTTTAAGCTTAGAAATGTCACAGCTAGAGGCTGAATTTTTAATTTGAGAAGCTCGGTAAAAGGCATGCCTTTCCTTGGGAAGAGAAACAGGCACGTGATGGGCGTTGATGTGCAGGGAATGATCATGGTTGAATCAAATTTATGTTTCTTATATTTGAAGGCAGAGGCTACATTTGTATGATGCAAGGAAACCACACATTCAATTGTTAATTGAAGCTTTGGGAGGTCACGGCCAAGAGGTCAAACTTTTAGGCCATTTTCATTTTAATTCTCTTTAGAAGGTGCATGTGGCATTTGAGTTGGTAAAAAAAAAATATATGTTGTTTATTTCTTTAGTTTTAAATTAGTTGAATTGTAGGTTTAGTTTTTTTTTTCATTTCTTTTATTAGTTTTTCATTTAAAACTATTTAACTGTGTTAGATAGTTGTTGGTTGTAATGTTGGATTTAACATTTTATTTTACTTTGATGTTTTCTATCTTACGCAGTTGTGTTTAATTTCCATGCATTTTAATTAAGCTTAATTATCATCTCAAAAACACTTTCGAACCCCACCACCTTCGTGTTAGACTTGACTCTGAACCGCAGTTGGTCCTTGAGAGACGACCTGGGGGTCATTCCCTAGCTATACTGCATTTCTAAATTGCAATCAAATTTGTATGGGCTGTGACAATCCATCAAATTTTGGCGCCGTTGCCGGGGACCAAAGGTTCAGTATTGAGTCTTTTGTCTGTGTTTGTGTGTCTTGTGACTGTGTCTTGACGTGTTGTGATAATCTCTGTTGTGTCTTGTATTGTTTTCTATGTTTTGAGATTTTTGTGCTATTAATTCATGATTACAGGGTGTTGTGATTTAGTGCATGACTAGAGGAAATCCTTGATTCATACCACCTTTTGATCCTGAAATTGATAGGACGTTTCATAGGTTAGTTAGGCATTCTAGGAATTTGTCTTTAGAGTCTGTTTTTGAGTCTGTTCCATTCGATACTGTGCATCCCACTGCTGAGTATTCTGTGCATACTGCATCTACTACATCTGTTGCATCAGCACCTGATTCTGATTCTGACTCTGTTGTTTTTCACACTGAGAACAATATGGCACAACCTCCACCTCGTGAGAGGACTTTTAGGGAGATGGCTGCACCTGATTTCGATATTGAAAGCTTGTGCATCCAATATCCTAATGAGGACGCTCCATTTGTTCTCAAGACTGGACTGATTCATTTGTTGCCCAAGTTTCATGGTCTTGCAGGTGAGAGTCCACATAAGCATTTTAAGGAATTCCACATTATCTGTTCTACTATGAAACCTCATGATGTTCCTGAAGAGCACATCTTCTTGAAGGCATTCCCTCATTCATTGGAAGGTGTTGCTAAGGATTGGTTGTACGCTTTGGCGCCTAGATCCGTCACTAGCTGGGATGATCTGAAGAGGTTGTTCTTGGAGAAATTTTTCCTAGCATCCCGGACCACAGTTATTAGGAAAAACATCACTGGGATTAGGCAGCTTGGTGGAGAGAGCTTGTATGAGTATTGGGAGAGATTCAAGACACTTTGTGCAAGTTGTCCCCACCATCAGATACCTGAACAACTCCTTATCTAGTATTTCTATGGGGGTTTGAACAACATGGATAGGGGTATGACTGATGCTGCCAGTGGTGGTGCTCTTGGAGACACCACACCTGCTGAGGCCAGGCAATTGATTGAGAAGATGGCTTCCAACTCCTAGTAGTTTAGCGCCAAGAATGATGCCATTGTGGTGAGGGGCGTACATGATGTTGTTGCCCAGTCTTTATCAGCTATTGAAAGCAAAATGGAAGACAAGATTGAATCTCTTGTGAAGTTAGTGACAGTTGGCAACCAACCAGAAACCTACAGCTTCATCCGCATCTGTTGCACGACTATGTGCTATTTGTCCTTCTAGTGACCACTATACATATGCATGTCCTACTTTACAACACTCTGTCTTTTCCTTGATATCTATATATTGTGGGGTTTCTTCTCCCTTCTCAGGCATGTCTACCTTACCGCCTACAATTTCACCCTTTTCGGTGGATGGTACTCAATTTCTCATTTCAGCTAGCATATTCCAAAATTTCTCTTTTTCCGCTGCCAACCTCCTTGTTTATGCATGTAACTGCTCAGGTTTTTCGATCTGCACAGGTTTCTGGTTGTGTTTACTGTTCTAAAGACGCTGAAGGAATCGGGCCATGACAACGTTTACATTGCTGCCGAAAATCCTTTACTTTTTTCCCAAACAGCAACTGTTCTTGAGGTATCTTGGTTAAGAATATAAGTTATTTTTGTTAACTCTGGAGACACCCTTCAATTGCAGCTTTAGGGTTTCTTAATTAACTTGAGAAGGCGAAGCAGGGTGTTCAAGGGGCATGGGACACAATGAAGGACACCACACACAAGATTAGGGAAACCTTGGTTGGGAAGGATGATGACGATAATGATGGTGTTCTAAACGATGATGTTGCAGAGTTGAAGAGAAGAGTTGGGAAGAGTTATGCTAATGAAGACGATGAAGAAGAAAAAAAAAAGAGATGCCAACGAATGTCGTCTAGTTAGCAAACCAAAATATGGCATGTCATTAAAAATTGTACACTCAGCATGCCAACTCACAAGAATGTTAATGTCCTCTACAAAATTTAACGGCAGGGGCTTTATTGAATCAATTTTACCAAAACAGGGACCTAATTGAACACTTTTAAAATACGGGGACCCAATTGATACGAATCCGTAGAAATAGGGACTTCCGAATATAGTAAACCTAAAAAATATGACTTTTAGTTCACCTCATCAATTTTGTACTAAAATGAATTTAAAACGATTTGATTAATTTAAAAACTTAGAAAATAGAGTATTAGAATAAATATATGCTTTAAAATAATAAAATAATGAGATCGAGTATTTTAATTTTAAAATAATTTAATAGTATAAATAAAATTTTTTAAATTCGTTTTGTTGTCTAAAACACTAACCATCTCTTTAGAGTCTTCTTCTAAGTTCCCTTTTCCTTCTTTCTAAGATTTATGATTTCTCGATCGTCTGTTTGACGATTAGGAAGCGCCTAGAAGATCACAGTATTGTAATCTCCATTCTCTACCAATCAGTTTCTAATATAGAATAAGTAAGTTTCGACTCATTTTTCATTTAGTCTTAGTTTAAGATCATGCGTAACATTCCTCTCTCACATGTGTTATCTACCTCTCTTTCTTAGTTCCTGGTTAATCATAGGTTCTAAGGACTCTCTTTGATCACAATTTCGTGTTCTGTAGGTGTTTCTAGGATTCCTTGAGTTTGAAGCAATGTTGGTGAGTTGTTGAGAGCTATAGCGGTTCCTTTTAAGGTAAGGGAAGCTAGTATTTTAGTTTATGTTGAGTTATAAACTATGAAATGATAGTAATAGAATATGAGTTGAATGTAAGTTGAATTGTATGCTTAAAACGAGTATATTAGTAGTAAGTGTGTTTGAATAATTGAATTTGGTTGAATGATTCTAGTTAGATGTGATTATTTACTTGAATGTTGTTGTTGTTGTGAAATTTGTTGAGATTGTTGATAAGGGAAGCACTAGTTTAGTTGACCTTAATCTCATAGTGCTCTAGTTGCTCTGGTTTTTTATGATGACAACACATTATTAATAACACATGTATTATTATGTGTTACATATTCTATTCTTTACTATGATTGATATCTTAATGAACATGCTTTGTGTTGTTTCTGATATATGTAAGCATATTCACTGATATTATACTTGATACATATCTTTGTGATTGCATTACATATGTTTATGAAAAGGAAAACTACATGCACTTTGATGAACTCACAATGTGTGGCAAATATGCAAGTTTTAAGTCGACTTCATTATGAAGAGAGTCGATTAAAACTCGTGACGTTACACAGATTTTCAAAAGCAGTGTTGTGTGTGATTTTGCATTGAAAAGATTTTCAATTGAGATGAACTATCTAAGTCGACTACATGCGCAGTGGAAACGACTTAGTTAGTTATTTGATTTGAAATTCTGTTAATGCTTGTGTACTGTAATGGCTAGCTATATTTCAATTGTTTGTTAAAGCATTAAATGAAAGTCAACTGTATTAAATGCAAAATCAATTTGGTTGTTATGACAGCTGGTAATTTACTGAACTATTATAACTATCTGGTGACAGTCGACTTTATTAGTAGCAAAGTCGACTACAAGAGCGTCTGATTTATAGAAAACTATAAATAGACGTGATTCTGTTAATCACAGGCACTTTGGTTGAACTAACATTTTCATTTGCTGTTTCAGATTGAGATCCTGTGATTGATTGCTCCAAGAACTCATCAAGAAGATCGTGGTGATCTTTCTTTGAGGAGGTTCTTTAAGGAGAAAGAGTTCTGTGCTTATTGGTTGATCAAGTTCTACAGATTGCGATTTTCTTTTATTGATCAAGATTTCTATCAATCTTTGGAAAGATCGTTGTTGTTGTCCTGTTGGGATTACAGGAGGTGAACTCGTGGAGTTTTGTACACTTTGAGGATTGTTCAAAGTGGGTTGAAGATTGTAGAAGAGGGGATATCTTACTACAAATCTTTGTGTTGCTGCCTATATTTTGGTTAGAGGCTTAAAGAGGTGTTTTATATTTTTGACGTGGAGGTCTCTATAAAAGCCTTGTTGTTAAAACCTTGACTATTATAGTGCATTTGCTTCCTGGTTGTAGAAGGATACTAGATGTAGGCATTGAGGCCAAACCAGTATAAAAAGTCTGCGTTTGATTTCTCCATCCTTACACTTTTACATTAAGTCGACTTAACTGTTTACGTAGTCAACTTTTGAGGAGTGAAATTTTGATTTGGTAGGTTTGAGTGTTTGGGGTCTGTCTTTGAGTCGTTCTTGACTTGTTCAGACCCCTAAGTGGTTTAGTTATGAGCTAAAACTTGTAGAATTGCATTGTGGTCTCTAAAGTGAGTTTTTGGTTAAGTTAAGTTAGAATTTTACTATGAAATGAGTTTCAAACTATCATAAGTTGGTTCATACACATTTGGTTAGATATATTATAGCTTAGAATTCCATCTACAAGTGGTAAAAGATGGTAAAAAGTACATAGGGTAGGTAGGTCATGAAGGGTTGAGGGTTGCGAATTTTGCAGCCTTTGATGCTGCAGAATTATGTAGAGTGACTGGGCGAGCATGGAGAGCTCATTAGGTGGGTATATGCGAGTTCTGGAAGTGAGTTTTAGTAGCTAGGTGAGCTAAATCGATGGGCTTGTGGAACTTGCTATTTTGGGTCTCATTAGGCGAGTGGGGACTGCTCGGTGGGCGAGTTTTTAGGTTTTTTATAGTGAATTTTAAGGGTTGGGTGAGCTCCCTCTCTCGGTTAGAGGGGCTCCCTGTTTACGCTCTCGTTGGGCAAATAGGCTGTGTTTGTTTGTGGAGTGAGTCAAGGCTGTTTAATTGTTTTGTTTTTCCATTTCTCTTCTTTATTTGGATTTATATATATGGTGTAACGATTTATCTAATACTCAGTGATAAAAATTGAAAACATCGTTATTTTATACTTAATTTTCATACTAAAAACACCCTTTATGACTTAGAAACTAGCTTGAAATTATGTTTTTGCTTAAGTTGTGCGAATAAGAGAGTTGGAGGTGGTCTTATTGGTTTTATGCTTGGTTTTCCTTGTTTTGAAAGGAATTAAGATGAAATGGATGAAGAAGTTGAAGTGGTAAGGAATTGGAGTCAGGAAAAGCTAGAAAAGTAACATATAGAAGAACCGTAGGTAGAAACTAAGCGTCATTCTGGGCGCTAAGAGCTGACAATGTGGGCTTGGGCCAGTTTATGCTATTTTTTAAAAACTATATAAGGGTTTAGACGACCTAGAGGGTCTATCTTTTGACAGAAAGAGGCACAAAAACACTCCTTTCACCCCTGGGAAGCGGATTTTGGATGCGGAAGCTCCAATCTTCAACTTTTAGAGTTTTATCTTTCACTCTTTCCCATATTTTCATCTAGGTTCACCATGTCTATGGTGAACTATGTTGGGAAACAGGTAGGCTTCGTTTTACACCAAGAGGGGGGGGGGGGGGGCGGTGAATTGGTGTTAGTTCAAAAACAAAATCTTTTCGCAATCTTTAAACAAAAGTATAAAGCTTTTTTATCTTTCCTTAAATGCAAGTAATGAAAATTTCAATGTAGCGAAAAAACGTAGTTGACTGCGTAACAGGTATATTAAACTAAAATTAAGAGTGCAGGGATAGAGAAAATCAAACACTGGTTTTTATACTGGTTCGGTCAACAATACTTACATCCACTGTCCTTCCAACCCAGGAAGCAAATGCACTATAATGATTGCGGTTTTTACAACAAGGAATTTATAGAAGACCTCACTGACGGTATCGGAGGGGGTAATTTTCGAAGAGTAAAACGCAGCGGAATTAAAACACAGAGAGCGGAAAGCGTGTTCGGTCACGTTAAAATGGAGTTGGTCCTTTTTCGCAAAATAATTTTCTTTCAGAAAATTAATCGAACAGTTAACAAGCGTAAATTAAAATGAGCGTAGGGAATAAAAAAAACACACGAATATTTTTATACTGGTTCGATTCAACAGAATCTACGTCCAGTCCTTAATCACTACAAATAGTGATTAACAGTTCCACTAAAAATTGGTTTAACAGATTACAATCAAATGAACAGAAATAGAACGAAAAGAAACACTCTACCAACTTAAAGAGAACCGCTCTGGCAATCGACCAACGATTCGTAAGCTTCTCCTTTCACAAGACTAGGCAGAGTACCTTGCTAACTTGAAGAGAGTCTGCTCCGACTATCGACACACGATACGTGAGCCTTTCCTTTCACAAGACCAAGCAAGGGAACAATGAACAAAAAGCTCTCTAAGAACGTTCCTCTGACACACAGTGTTATAAGATTTCTCAGTTCAAAAAAATGTTGAGTTCTGAGTTCTCTAAAACCTCATATATAGCCAAGTACACAGAATGCCAAAGGTTAGCTCTCAACTGCCATGAATAATCGATTATTGTAAGTGATAATCGATTATTCAAGTCCGTTATAGAGTTTTCAAAAAGTGATAATCGATTATACGAAGTGATAATCGATTATTCAAGTATGACTTGTGATAATCGATTATTGCTTCATGATAATCGATTATACCAGTAAAAATTACAATGTTTTACCATTTTCCTACTACATTCAAAATTTACAAGTTGCTTTTTAATTATTTTCCTAATACATCCAAAATTTATAAGTTGTAGCATCATCAAAACAATTCTTCAGGTTTTTACCAATACTCCTTTATTGGTAACAATCTCTCCCTTTTTGATGATGATAAAAAATTTTGTATTTAAAAGCAACTCAGGTTTACCTGCAACACATACAAACTTAAAGAACAGCCACAGAGTTAGCAGTACCTGTACAATTGAAAAATATTTCTGCCCTTAATTCTCCCTTAATATTTCTTCTCCCCTATAATATTTCTAATCTCCCCCTTTTTTTATCATAAGCAAAAACTAAGAATCTCCCCCTTAATATGAGCTCCCCCTCAAAAAGATAATATATGCATAAAAGCTCATTATATTAAAAACAGAAATGAATTACAGGAAATTTATAAAGATTTAAAGACAAAATGCCACAAAGAAAGAAAAAAAAAACTAAAATTCAGGACTAGGGAATCTTTCAATAGGTGGGATATTGAGATGATTCTCAATGTTATGTAGTCGAACATCAATCTCAAGAAATTGATCAACTAAGTACTCATCAAGAGATTGCTGCCACTCATGTACTTCATCAAAATGTGTCTTCTGTGCTAGACCCATATCCTCCAATTGTTTAGATAATCTTGCAAAATGTTCTTCCATAGAAGTTGAGGAAGAGAATGGTATGTTGGAAGGTCCAGCTTCAGAGGGAGCTGCAGCACTCACTGGGTCAGGCATATGAGTGTCCATATCGTCATCTTCATCATCATCAAGATGGTCATCATCTTTGTGAATAAGGACTCTTCCTCTAGTAATGAATCCCATCTGAGGAAAAGTAGTATCTCCAATTTCTGATCCCACAACTTCAATAGTTTGAACAAGTTCTCCTTCCACAGATACACCTTTGTATTCTAAAATCCTAGAAATAAGGAGAGCATAAGGAAATTGATACGAATGGGATTTCTTGGCTTTTACCATTGTGTCAGCAATGAGAGCAGGCCAGTTGATGTGTATGTGATTTAGAATCCCATACAAGAGAAGTAAATCCTGCTCAGAGCATTGAGCATGGTTGGTTGCTCTAGGAGATAGAATCCAAACAAGCAAGTAGTGAATCATCCTTTCTTCAACCTTGAAACCTCCAACTAGTAATTGCCTTCTATTTGTTTGTCGTTCAGGATGACGCAGAAAGGATTGGAAAGTCAGCATTCTGTTAAAATCTTCAAGTCCTAAATGGACTTTTACAGCATCATCCCAGATGTGGAGTTGAGTAACATTTGTCCAAACGTCATCATCTAAAATGATGCATACGTCCTTGACCTTAGTAGATATTATTCCATTCTGATAGCGTAAGTTGAAGTAGAAGACTCTTATAGGATCGGGATAAATACATCCTTTTTGTACTACTAGATGAGTTAACCGCTGCTCAGCAAAAGTGTTTGGAAATTGAAACCCATAAAAACGGAAAAAGTCAAGACGAATAAACTTTACCGTCATGATTTTCCTTTCTTGCCAAGAGTTAACAAAATCTGCATGTTTCCCTTGATCTGAGATCCATCCATCTATGTTTGCGAGACGTGGTTGAGAGGAGGAAGAAGCTCCAGCTGTTTTGCGACAATGCCTTCTTGGTTAAGCCATGGATGAAGTTTAGGAAGATGAAAGTTTACGAAGTTGAAGAGAAATGAAGAGATTTAGAGCTCTGGACTTGAGTTTAGCAGTAATTGGTTGCAAAAGAGTGTCTAATAATCGATTTTGGGGGCTATTTATAAGAAAAATGGAAAAACTAGCCGTTTATGGCCGTTTATAGCCGTTATAGGACGCTTCAACGACTCTATTTTTGAAACTGTTAGCGCGATAATCGATTATGGCTCGTGATAATCGATTATTAGCTCAATAATCACTACCCAGAATTGCATGATAATCGATTATGCCTGATGATAATCGATTATCTGCTCAAAATTTTCAGAATTGAAGTTTATGCATGAATAATCGATTATAATCTAGTGATAATCGATTATTAAGTGTTAAGTTTACGAAAAATGCAAAAATTTGCATAGACTTTGATTCTAAGATATGTCTAACACTCCTAACTCTCTTCTAAGCTCAAAGAATCTATCTTTAGGTAGAGCCTTGGTAAAAATATCAGCTAATTGATGTAAGGTATCAATATATTCAATTTGACAATCCCCCTTTTGAATATGGTCTCTTAGAAAATGGTGCCTAATTTCTATATGCTTAGTTCTTGAATGCATTATAAGGTTCTTGGTCAAATTTATAGCACTCGTATTATCACATTTTAGAGGAATATTGTCAAGGAAGATGTCAAACTCTTCCAGTTGTTGTTTCATCCACAAAATTTGGGCACAACAGTTTCCAGCTGCAATATATTCAGCTTCAGTGGTAGACAAAGCTACACATGCTTGTTTCTTTGAGTGCCATGACACTAAAGAACATCCCAAGAAATGACAGGTTCCACTAGTACTTTTTCTATCAATTTTACAACCACCATAATCTCCATCAGAGTATCCTATTAAACTAGGTGAAGCATCAGAGGGATACCAAAGTCCAAATGAAGTAGTTCCTTTAAGATATTTTAGAATTCTCTTAACTGTAGTCAAACGTGACTCTTTAGGATTGGCTTGGTATCTAGCACATACACAAACACTCTGCATAATATCTGGTCTACTAGCAGTTGAGTATAACAAAGATCCTACCATGCCTCTAAACATGGTTTCATTCACTCCTTTTCCAATTTTATCCTTATCTAAATAACATGAGGTACCCATGGGTGTACTAGCTTCCTTGCAACTATCCATTCCAAATTTCCTAAGAATTTCTCTACAGTATTTAGTTTGAGATATGAATGTTCCACCATTCATTTGTTTTATTTGTAGTCCTAAGAAAAAATTTAACTCACCCATCATAGACATCTCAAATTCTCCTTGCATTATTTTTGCAAACTCTTCACATAAAGAGTCATCAGTTGAACCAAAAATAATATCATCTACATAAACTTGCACAATCAAAATGTGTTTTCCTACTTTCTTAATGAACAAGGTTGAATCAACCTTTCCTCTAGAAAATTCATTTTCAATCAAAAAGGTACTAAGTCTTTCATACCAAGACTTAGGTGCGTGTTTAAGACCATAAAAAGCCTTTTTCAACTTGTAAACATGATCAGGAAATTTAAAATCTTCAAATCCAGGAGGTTGACTAACATACACCTCTTCTTTTATAAAACCATTTAAAAATGCACTTTTAACATCCATTTGATACAGTTTAAATTTCATCAAAGATGCATATGCAAGTAACAATCTAATTGCTTCTAACCTGGCTACTGGTGCATAAGTTTCATCGTAATCTATACCTTCTTCCTGACAGTAGCCCTTAGCAACTAGCCTTGCTTTATTCTTTGTGATGTTTCTGTCCTCATCAAGCTTGTTCCTGAATACCCATTTGGTTCCTATGACTTGGAATTCATCTTGTTTTGGAATAAGTTCCTAAACTTCATTCCTTTCAAATTGATTTAGCTCTTCTTGCATAGCAATGCACCACTTGTCATCTTGAAGAGCTTCCTTTATATCTGAGACACAAAAGCAACAATTAGACAAAAATTATTTAAATTATGTATAGTGGTTACCCCTTTTGATATATCTCCTATGATGTTGTCCAAGGATAGTCCTCTTGGTTGTTGATAGCTTTTGGAGTCAACAACTTGGGGTGTTTCTTGAAGCTCCGGAGGATAATTCTCATTTAGATACATCTCTTCAAGGGCTTCTCTTAAGTAATCCTCATCACCTGCAATGGGTTTATTTGACTCAAGAGGATTTTCCTTAAGGTCTACAATCTCATCAAAGACAACATGCATAGATTCTTCAATTATTAGTGTTCTTCTATTGAACACCCTATAAGCTTTACTAGTTAAAGAATATCCTAGAAAAATTGCTTCATCAGATTTTGCATCAAATTTTCCAAGATTATCTTTTCCATTATTTAAGACAAAGCATTTGCATCCAAAAATTTGCAAATGAGATATATTTGGTTTTCTACCATTCAACAATTCATATGGAGTTAATTTTAGAATTGGCCTAATAAGCATCCTATTTAACACATAAAAAGCAGTACTTACTGCATCAGCCCAAAAATATTTTGGCACATTAGATTCATTCATAAGAGTTCTGGCTAATTCTTCTAATGATCTATTTTTCCTTTCAACCACACCATTCTGTTGGGGAGTTCTAGGTGCAGAAAAATTATGTGCAATTCCAAATTCTTCACAAAATTTTCCAAATGATTCATTTTCAAATTCACCACCATCATCACTTCTCAAGGTTTTGATTTTCAAATCTTTTTCATTTTGAATACGTTTAGCAAAAGTTTTAAATGCTTTGAAAGCTTCACTTTTCAGAGTTAAAAAGAAAGTCCAAGTAAATCTAGAGTAATCATCAACAATTACAAGAGCATAGTAATTTCCTCCAAAACTTTTAATTCTAGATGGACCAAACAAGTCCATATGCAAAAGTTCCAAAGGTTTTGATGTAGAAATCATACTTTTAGATGAAAAAGAAGATTTGGTTTGTTTACCCTTTTGACATGCAGAACAAAGTTTATCTTTCTCAAATTTTAGTTTAGGCAAACCAATCACAAGATCCTTAGAGATTAATTTATTTAAGTGTTGCATGTGAATATGTGCAGCTCTTTTATGTCATAGCCATGGATTTTCTTCTTTAGCAACTAAGCAAGTTATACTATGACTAGATGCACTCTCAATATCAATTAAATATATGTTATTGTGCCTAACACCTTGCAAAGCAATTTCAGCAGAATTTTTAAAATAAACAGTACATTTATCACTCTCAAAAGTTACCTTGAAACCTTTGTCGCATAGTTGGCTTATGCTTAGAAGATTATGTTTGAGGCCTTCAACGTATAAGACGTCTTTTATCGTCAAATTGTTTCCTCCTCCAATGTTTCTGGTTCCCATTATTCTGCCTTTGTTGTTATCCCCGTAAGTTACAAATCCTTGCTTCTTCTTTGCAAAAGAGATTAATCTTTTCTTGTCACCAGTCATGTGTCTTGAGCAACCACTGTCAAGATACCACAGTGATCTTTTTGACTTAGATTGGTCCTGCAAAACAAATTAGCGAGAATTTTAGGTCCCTAATCTCAATATGGGTCCTTGGGGTTACTTTTTGCAAGTTTATATCATTTCACAACTTTAACCCATGCATATTTGCCACTTGGAACACCAACATGTTTGATATTGCACTTGTTTGATGTGTGACCATGCTTCATACAGTAAAAGCAACATACATTATTAACTTTATTTTTAATGAAAGTTCCTTTAACAACCCAAATTTTTCGAGTTCTTCTTACCTTAGATTTATAATTTTGATGCATGTTCCCATTTTTAAAATTGCTTTTATCGAGGTTTGATTTAGTATGGGAATTAGTTCTAGTTGCTCTAGCAAGTAAATTTTCAAGTATATCAATATCAAACATATAGCTTTTGCATGACAAGCACTCAACAGGTTCAACAGTAGCTTTTTCATCTGATAATTTAATTTCTAAGGTATTAACTCTATTTCTTAACACAACTTCATCATCAAGCAGTTTATCATATTTTAACTTCAATTCATTGTGTTCCTTTTTTAGCTTTTTATGAGCAGCATCAAGTTTTTCAGATTTATTCATCAAATCAAAGAAAACCTTCTGCAAATCTAATTCACTGGATTCAAAACTGGAATCACTTACTTGGCTTCCTGTTTCTTCAGAATCTGCCATAAGGCATAGATTGACTTCTTCTTCTGTGTCACTTGAGCTCGTTGAGCTAGAGGCATTATCCTCCCAAGCTATGTATGCTTTCTTTTTCCTTTGAAATTTTCTTTCCTTCTTGTCTTCACTTTTCTTGCTCTTTGGACACTCAGATTTTACGTACCCTCTTTCTCCACAACCGAAGCACTTCACGTTTGATGAAGATTCTTGACTTTCTTTCCTTTCCTTGTGAAACTTATCCTTTCCCTTAGCTTTCATGAATTTTGCGAATTTCTTTATCATCAAGCTCATGTTTTCTTCATCATCAGAGTCATCTTCTTCGATCCTCTTAGAGCTTTTTCCTTTATATATTTCGGACTTGAAAGCTAGAGTTTTCCTCTTGCCTTGATCCTCTTCAGCAGTTAATCTCCTCAACTCAAGTTCATGCTCACGGAGCTTTCCAAACAAGATTGGCATTGACATCTGAGTAAGATTTTGAGACTCCGAGATGGCAGTAACCTTTGGTTGCCAAGACCTGTCCAAAGATTTCAGAATTTTCACATTAAGTTCATCAGTATCAAAAGTCTTACCCAACCCTGTTAAGTGATTCACAATCTGAGTGAATCGTTTTTGAACGTCAGAGATCGTTTCTCCAGGTTGCATTCTGAACATCTCATATTCCTGAATGAGAGTGTTCTTCCTAACGCGTTTCACGTCCTCTGTTCCTTCATGAGTGACTCTGGGACTTCCCACATTTCCTGTGCTGTCTTACACACTGAAATTCTATAAAATTCATCAAGTACAACAGTAGAAGAAATTATATTGCGAGCTTTAATATCAAACTGAGCTCGTCTATTTTCTTCAGCAGTCCAATTAAAATAGGGTTTTTCTATCTCTACACCATTAACAGTATTCATAGGAATATAAGGGCCATTTTGTACAGCTTCCCAGATGCCTCTATCAACAGACCCCATAAAAATTTCCATTCTCACTTTCCAAAAGGCATAGTTATCACTAGTAAATAATGGAGGTCTGTTAATGGAAACACCCTAAGCATATACATGGTTTTGACTGTGATCGGCCATTTTCACAAATATTTTGAAAAACTATCAAAGCAAGCTCTGATACCAATTGACGGTATCGGAGGGGGTAATTTTCGAAGAGTAAAGCGCAGCGGAATTAAAACACAGAGAGCGGAAAGCGTGTTCGGTCACGTTAAAATGGAGTTGGTCCTTTTTCGCAAAATAATTTTCTTTCAGAAAATTAATCGAACAGTTAACAAGCGTAAATTAAAATGAGTGTAAGGAATAAAAAAAACACACGAATATTTTTATACTGGTTCGATTCAACAGAATCTACGTCCAGTCGTTAATTACTACAAATAGTGATTAACAGTTCCACTAAAAATTGGTTTAACAGATTACAATCAAATGAACAGAAATAGAACGAAAAGAAACACTCTACCAACTTGAAGAGAACCGCTTTGGAAATCGACCAACGATTCATAAGCTTCTCCTTTCACAAGACTAGGCAGAGTACCTTGCTAACTTGAAGAGAGTCTGCTCCGACTATCGACACACGATACGCGAGCCTCTCCTTTCACAAGACCAAGCAAGGGAACAATGAACAAAAAGCTCTCTAAGAACGTTCCTCTGACACATAGTGTTCTAAGCTTTCTCAGTTCAAAAAAATGTTGAGTTCTGAGTTCTCCAAAACCTCATATATAGCCAAGTACACAAAATGCCAAAGGTCAGCTCCCAACTGCCATGAATAATCGATTATTGTAAGTGATAATCGATTATTCAAGTCCGTTATAGAGTTTTCAAAAAGTGATAATCGATTATACGAAGTGATAATCGATTATTCAAGTATGACTTGTGATAATCGATTATTGCTTCATGATAATCGATTATACCTTTAAAAATTACAATGTTTTACCATTTTCCTACTACATTCAAAATCTACAAGTTGCTTTTTAATTATTTTCCTATTACATCCAAAATTTATAAGTTGCAGCATCATCAAAACAATTCTTCAGGTTTTTACCAATACTCCTTTATTGGTAACACTCACGTCAAAAATATAAATCTCATCTTTAACCCAAAAGCAAAATATAGCTGCAATAACCAAAACCAGACTTACAGCAAGAATCCCCTTTCTACAATCTGAACCCACGTCGAACAATCCTTAACGTGTAACCCCTGTATCACAACAGGTCAATTCTAGCACTCTTCATAGGATGCCGAGCCTTCAAACAACGCAACATTCTTCACAGGATGCCAAGCCTTCAATGATCAATCAAGAAGAACCTTCTTTGTGCAGATAATGATCACACAGTCAACGCATAAGCCTTCTCCCTTTGAATCTCTCTCAAGATAGATCACCACCGTCTTCTTGGAGAATTCTTGGAGCTGTTAACACAGAGAATTCAATCTGAAACCAAAAATGAAAATTTCAGAGCGTCAAAAGTCCCTGAACAACTCGTGTTCAGCCAATTTATAGTTTTTTGTTGGTCAGATTGTTTCTCAGTCGAATAGCCTACTAATTCAGTCGGCTGTATTATTACAGTTATAACAGACAGTCAACATAGAAGCTCTCAGTCAACAAAAATCAACACACATTCAATACAGTTGACCAAGTCATCAATGCTTAACTAACTTGTAAAAATATAGTCATTGGAGCGTGTAAGCAGACCAGAATTCCAAAACAGATCAAAGATACAGTCGAATGTACACTGGACAAAGTCGACTGACACATGTAAAAACATTTTGAAATTCTTTTCAATCCAAAACATCACATAACACTGATTCTCAAAATCTGTACAAAGGTTTTAGAATAGTCGAATCCATTACAGATGTATTCGACTGGACTAGAACTTTGTCACACAATTATAAGTTCATAAACTTGCTTGTGATTTTTCATTTCCAAAAATGTGAAGTAAAATATTTTTGATATAGCAGTTCATATTGCACAGAAGCATACAAGCATGTTCCACAAATATATCACACAATCAACATAGGAACATACATCACAGTACAGCAACATGTTCAACAGATATGACAATTAGTTTAGAATAAGAACATGTAATACAACAACATGTGTACTGTTATTAAGCATAGTGTTGTCATCATCAAAAACTAGATTTATATAGAGTTTGTGTTGTCAACAATCTCAAAGGTCTGCCCCTTTTTCTATGATGCACAACCATGATTCAATTATGTTTGTACAATTCAACACATGACAGAGTAATAGCATATAGTAAATGATTTAATACAGTTTCAATTACTCTACATATACAACAAAATATCAAGTAGATAAAGTATGAGACAGATTATTCTTCCCCTTTCACAAAGAATTTATTTTTTTCTCTCATACTGTCATATATATCTCTCCCCCTTTGTGCATTAACAAAGAAAGAATGCTTCAGATATTTATGCAGATTTAAAGACAGCGATACATCAGAAAGATATGCAAGTTGTAAAATACAAGGATGCTCTCATAATCACAAATCCATGACAAAACAATATTAACTCCTCATGAAGTGTAGGCATGTGATGTGAAATGTGAAAAAAAGTGATATTGCCCCTGTCATTATGCATGAGTAACAAAATCAATTCAAGTGCACAATGCAATATCTCACAGATTTTACAGCAGTTTAAGCACAGAGTTGTATCAGTTCAGAATATCAAACTCTATAGATATGGAATGATACAAACTTCAACAATCTCACAATATTATCTGAATTCAGATATTTTCAACAGATAAAAGCAGAGATAATAGCAGATTTATGTATGATTTAAGCAAACAGTAAAGATAGAACCAGATTCCAGATATAGAATTGTTAACCCATTTGTACGCAGTCGAATGCATTGCTTTTGCAAATGTTGAATTCCAATTGTAGTTTCCAAAGCAATGTCATTCCTGTAAAACCTTTCAACAACCTTTTCTCGATCAAGCATAATGGTTGAGCAAGAATTATGATCAACTAACAACAGAAGTCAATATGTAAAGATGTATGACAGAGTAAGCATAGTTGACTTCAAACTGGACATAGTCGAATCAATCAATCAATGTATCAGATATTATTCAAACAGATTAAAATAACTAGATTGATTCAAAATGTCTAATTTCATTTCCTTGAACAAAATGATATTACAATGATAGGATCATACAAGGAAATCACAAAAGAAAAAAAAAACAACAAAAGACGACATTCTAAACCATTTAACCTAAGATTTTTAATTCTTCTTTTTCTTTTTGTTTACAAAATTCTGAAGTATCATGTTACTGTCATCAGAACCAGTGTCTTCTTCTTCAGTCTTCTCACTCTCATTTAATTCACCAGAATTACTTTCATCAGCAGTTTCAGAATCTTCAGGATGTCCTTCATGACTTTGTGTTGCTTTCTGCTTTTTCAAGAGCTTTATTACCATTTTTAATCCATTTAGTATGATTCTCTCAAACTCATATTTTGCCCTGTAATTACGATTAAGGATAGATTCTAGCTTATTTTCTTCATTTGGAATATGATTTTTATATGTCCATCCTTCATCTGTTTTTATCATTTGCATAAGATGCAAGGTAGTCTTATCCATCATGTTTGTTCTGGAGCAAGGTTTGCTTGTCTCACTGATACAGTCTACTCCATAGTGAACAAGAACTTTTGATATGAAAGCGCAATATGGCAGCTTTGCAGACTCTAGTTTGGTAACCTTTATCATGTTGTCGGATATAGCAGTCGGCCAATTAACTTGAATGTTTTCCTTCAATGCTTTCAGCAGAAGCAGATCCTCAGTAGTAGCCTGCGCATGATTTCCTCCTTTTGGCATCAAAATCCATGAGATAACTAGTATTGCAAGTCGATCATCTACTTTCATTCCACATGTTTTATAACTGGAATAATCTTTGATATCAAAGTATTTAGATTGTAAACTTGTGAAATCCTTCAATTCCCAAGTGGCAATTTTCACCTTCAGGATTTAGTCCTGCAAGGTTTGTCCAAATGTCTTCAGTTAGTCTTACATCCACTCCCTTAACCCTGGAGCACAGTATACCATCTTCAACCTTTAGATTGCAGTAGAAAACTTTGACAAGATCAGGATACCAAGGATGAGACATTTCCACAAATTTTCTCAGCCCTTGTCGTTTAATCCATCTTTGAAACATGAAACCTTCTTCTCTGAAGAATTTGACCTTTAAGAATGGGTGAGGTATCAGACTTCTCATTTTCCAGCAGCCTAGAAACTTAGTTTGAATATCATCATCACTTATCCATCCATTGAGCTTCTGGCCTAGTGTCTCGGTGCGTTTCTTTTGTGCACTTGAATCCATTGGATATGTAGAGACAACAAAAAAGACAGAGCCCTTTGAAGAAGAGTGTGACGGTTCGAAGAATGTGGATATGATGCAGTTCTAATGATACTTAAGAATTTGATTAAATGTGTATATTAGAATTTTGGAGGGAAATCTTAACTTTCATTTTTCGCACCAAAATGAATTTGTAAGTTTCAAATTACTGAGCATATTTAGACATTTGATTTCTTAAAGAGATTCATGGACAGAGTGAGCTGAAGATAGTCGATTGAATTAATATTGAAGTCAACTGTGACTCAAGAAAAAATCATTTTCAAACTATTCAATCAATCAAACAATTAAGCATACAACACAAACAATCATACAACAACAATCAATCAATATGAGCATGATGCAGTAGATAGATACAGTTTTACCAGTTGTAGATCCTCAAGATTTTTTATGTTCCATAGTTTTATTCATCCTTGAGATCACTCTGGATCAGCTGTGTATCCTGCAAAACAACTAAGTTTTGGTTGCTGGTACCCATTTGAATTTGGGTCCTTGATTGTTAATCCTTGTTACATGTTCCTTTGGTGTCCAGACACATAATCCTTTAGGAACAAAAACATTTCTCTAATAACAGTTTCTAACAGTATGACCAATACAATTGCAATAAAACATGCATTTCTAGCAGGTTTATTCAAATCAGTGAATTTCCTAGCATTGGTTCTGTTAGATTGAGCTTTGTAATCAATTCCTTGTCTATTTATAATTCTGCTAGATGAGTTTAAAACAACATCTAAATTGTCTCTACCTTGAGTAAACTTAGCTAGCATGCTAGTCAAGTAATTAATCTTTTCAATATGAGCAGGACAATTTTCACAAGCTTTTTCTACTGTAACAGTTTTAATTTCAACATCTTTAGCAGATAACAAAGCTTCATTTAATTCTTTTTCTAATTTCTCATTTTCTGCAACAAGGTTATTGCAGTCGCATAGCTTCAACATGTAACTCTTTAAATGCATCTTGCAGCATATCATACTTGACTTCCACAGGTTCATTTGATATGTTTGCATCACTGTCATGGTCGTCCCATCTTACACCTGTCATATAGCACATATTTGATTCCTTTTCTTGATCAGAATCTTCATCACTTGATTTCTCAGAATCTGAGTTCTCCTAAGCAATGTAGGCTCCTTTTCTTCTCATATTTCTGCCTTGAGGGAATCTTTTCTTTCCTTTTTGCTTCGGCTGTAAGTCAGGAAAGTCAAGCTTGATGTGACCTTCTTTTCCATATTCATAGCATTGGACAACATTTATACTGAAGTTTTTCTTTTTGCTTTGACCTGCATGGATAGATAGTTGACTATCATTTTGCATAATTCGACTAAACTTTGCTACCATCAAGGTCATCAATTCTTTGTCGTCCAAGTCTATTTCTGTGTTGTTCTTGCTTGAGGCTTTTAGAGCAATGGACTTCTTTTCTTCAATCTCCTCTTCATCCTTTAATCTACTAAGTTTCAACTCATGTTCCTGTAACTTGCCAAATAAGGTAGCCATGTTCATAGTTGTAAGATCTTTGGATTCAGAGATTGCAGTGAGTTTTGGTTGCAAATTCCTGTTCAGACTTTTCAAAATCTTGATGGTGGTCTCCTCCTTATCAAACTGCCAAGAGCCATTAGATGATTTACAATGTGTGTGAATCGTTTCTGCACATAGTAGATGTTTTCTCCAACCTTCATTCTGAACAATTCATACTCCTGTATCAATGAGTTCTTTCTGGCTCTCTTGACTTCATCCGTGCCTTCATGAGTTACCTCTAAGATGTTGAACATTTCCTTTGCAGATTTGTATTGAGATATCCTGAAAAATTCATCAATTGTCAGTGTAGAGGCAATTATATTTCTAGCTTTAACATCATACTGAGCTTTTCTATTTTCATCAGTAGTTCATTCAGTAAAAGGTTTTAAAATAGTTTCTTTATCAATAGTTTTTGTAGGCACATATGGACCATTCAAAGTGGCATCCAAAATTCCCTTATCTTGCGATTCAAGAAAGATTTGCATTCGAATTTTCCAAAAAGGATAATTTTCTTCCGCAAACAGAGGTGGTCTATTTGTTGAAGCACCTTCACCAAAAGTTTGAAAACAGGAAGCCATCCCTAGGTTTTATAGTCGAATAAGATAAAAACAGAGTCGACTAAATTTTCAAATATCTTATGAAAACCAGCTTTGGTGCCAATTGTTAGGAAACCGGTATGTTGAGATTATTGACAACACAAACTCTATATCAAACTGGTTTTTGATGATGACAACACAGTGCTTAATAATAGTACGTTGTTCCGGTATTACATGTTCTTGTTCTGAACTGTTTGACATATCTGCTGAACATGTTTTGTTGAACTACAATGTATGTTCCTATGATTGATTATGTGATATTTTTGTGGAACATGCTTGTTTTGAAATTTGAGATAAAATTCTTTTTGATTACTGCATATTTCTGAAAGAAAAAGATCACAAGCACCTTTATAAACTTATATGTGTTGTGACAAAGTTCTAGTTCAGTTGAATACACTCATAATGGATTCGACTATGCTAAAATCTTTGTACAGATTTTGTGAAACTGTGCCATGTGAGATTTTGAGTTGAAAAGAATTTCAAAGTGTTTTCTCATGTGGCAGTCGACAGTGTAGATCACATATTCGACTGTGTTACTGATCTGTTTGAAATTCTGTTAAGCCTACACGCTCCAACGACTATATTTTTCAAAAGTTAGTTTAGCTTGTGTGACTTGGTCAACTGTAATAAATGTGTGTTGATTTTGTTGACTGAGGAGCCTTTGTGTTGACTATCTGTTATAACTGTTTTAATACAGTCGACTGTATTAGTAGGCTATTCGACTGAGAAGCAATATGATATAACAGAAAAGTATAAATAGACAGAACACAAATTGTTCTATGACTTTTGATGATCTGACATTTTCATTTTCCTGTTTCAGATTGAATTCTCTGTTTTAGAAGCTCCAAGAATTCTCCAAGAAGACGGTGGTGATCTTTCTTGAGAGAGATTCAAAGGGAGGAGTCAATTGCGCTCACTGCTTGATCATAATCTGCACAAAGAAGGTGTTTCTTGTTTGGTCCTGAAGGCTTGGCATCCTGTGAAGACTGCTGCATCTGATTGAAGGCTTGGCAACCTGTGAAGTCTGTTGTGATAGGCTTGACATCCTGTGAAGAGTGCTGGTTACACGTTGAGGATTGTTCGATGTGGGTTCAGATTGCAGAAGAGGGGATTCTTGCTGCAATTCTGGTTTTTGTGTGCAGCTATATTTTGGTTTTGGGTTAGAGAGGATCTTTATATTTTTGCGTAGTGCTTCTATAAATTCCTTGTTGTAAAAACCGCAACCATTATAGTGCATTTGCTTCCTGGGTTGGAAGGACACTGGATGTAGGCATTGTTGGCCGAACTAGTATAAAAACCATTGTTTGATTTTCTCTATCCCTGCACTCTTTATTTCCAGTCGACTTTATCTGTTCTGCAGTCAATTGCGTTTTTCCGCTACATTGAATTTTCAATTACTTGCATTTCAAGAAAGATAAAAAAGCTTTGTACTTTTCCATAAAGATTGCGAAAAGATTTTGTTTTTGAACTAACACCAAATCACCCCCCCTCTTGGTGTAAAACGAAGCCAGCCTGTTTCCTAACAAGGTAGGCTTCGTTTTACACCAAGAGGGGGGGGGTGAATTGATGTTAGTTCAAAAACAAAATCTTTTTGCAATCTTTAAAGAAAAGGATAAAGCTTTTTTATCTTTCTTTAAATGCAAGTAATGAAAATTTCAATGCAGCGGAAAAACGTAGTTGATTGCGTAACATGTACATTCGACTGAAATAAAGAGTTCAGGGATAGAGAAAATCAAACAGTGGTTTTTATATTGGTTCGGCCAACAATGCCTACATCTAGTGTCCTTGTAACCCAAAAAGCAAATGCAATATAATGGTTGCGGTTTTTACAACAAGGAATTTATAGAAGACCTCACGTCGAAAATATAAATCTCCTCTCTAACCCAAATCAAAATATAGTTGCAATAACCAAAACCAGACATGCAGCAAGAATCCCCTATTCTGCAATCTGAACCCACGTCGAACAATCCTCAACGTGTAACCCCTATATCACAACAGGTCAAATCCAGCACTCTTCACAGGATGCCAAGCCTTCAATCAACGCAGCAGTCTTCACAGGATGCCAAGCCTTCAATGATCAATCAAAAAGCACCTTCTTTGTGCAGATAATGATCACACAGTCAACACATAAGCCTTCTCCCTTTGAATCTATCTCAAGATAGATCACCACCGTCTTCTTGGAGAATTCTTGGAGCTGTTAACATAGAGAATTCAATCTGAAACAAGAAATGAAAAAGTCAGAGCATCAAAAGTCCTTGAAAAACTTGTGTTCAGCCAATTTATAGTTTTCTGTTGGTCAGATTGTTTCTCAGTCGAATAGCCTACTAATTCAGTCAGTTGTATTATTACAGTTATAATAGACAGTCAACATAGAGACTCTCAGTCAACAAAAATCAACACACATTCAATACAGTTGACCAAGTCATCAATGCTTAACTAACTTTTAAAAATATAGCCGTTGGAGCGTGTAAGCACAACAGAATTCCAAAACAGATCAAAGATACAGTCGAATGTACACTGGACAAAGTCGACTGACACATGTAAAAACATTTTGAAATTCTTTTCAATCCAAAACATCACATAACACTGATTCTCAAAATCTGTACAAAGGTTTTAGAATAATCGAATCCATTACAGATGTATTCGACTAGACTAGAACTTTGTCACACAATTATAAGTTTATAAACGTGCTTGTTATTTTTCACTTCCAAAAATGTGCAGTAAAATATTTTTGATAAAGCAGTTCATATTGCACATAATCATACAAGCATATTCCACAAATATATCACACAATCAACATAGGAACATACATCACAATACAACATGTTCAGCAAATATGACAATCAGTTCAAAATAAGAACATGTAATACAACAACATGTGTATTGTTATTAAGCATAATGTTGTCATCATCAAAAACTAGGTTGATATAGAATTTGTGTTGTCAACAATCTCAACAAACTAACTTCCATTGTTGTTCGGGAAATGATGTAATCCTTTGAAACTCTCATGTATTGAATTGATTTATATTATATATGCTTTACTTCATTATTTGTTAGGGTTTTTCCTCTTTACTCAATGCTTGCTTTGTTTAACTCATTCAATGCATGATTGTTGATTTTGTCGATATGGACACATATGGGGAAATCTAAAACTGGGGAAATTCTCCTAAAGGTAGTATTGCCTAGGCATAGGAATATGTGGGTTGGTTGCATATACACTCCTGTGCTTCAGAATTAATTATTAGTGTGAGAGTCGTAGAAAATAAAAGTATTTTCTATTTTAATTCATTACACTTGTAGTATTGAATAATTAATCTTGGTGCATTTTTAGACATTTGTGAGTACTAAAAGATATATTTTACTATCTTATTAAATGATGAGGTATGTACATGTGTAGTATTAAAACCAAAATACACTTTAAAATATACTCATAACACAACCTCTGTTTTAACTATGCAAATTATTGTAGACATGACCTTTTATTTTATTTCCACACTCAAAGATTTATATATTTCTTCACTTCACGGCTTTCATTCCAAATGCATAAATTTGTACCGTTTATCATTTTTCCACCGTGGAGTATCTTAAAATCTTGGCAGCACAACCTTTCTTATCTTATTAAGTGAAACAAAAACATGAGTCTATATCTTGAAACATGGGACCTCCCGTTTGTGGAAGCACACTAAACTTTAGTAAACAAAGAAATAAAAGCCAATAAAATCAAGGAGACATCATTAATCATGCATATTAATTTTGGATATAAAAAGCTGATCAGTGGGAGAGAGGAGGGGTGGGGGGGGGGGAACAAAAACTTAAAAAGTTTCCTTACGTCTGATAGAGTAAGAATCGGCAAAGGGTGGGACTAGCTGTGAACTAGAAGTATTAGGAGTGAAGAGAAGAGGTAGGGGAAAATAATCCTTTCTTCTACATGATTAACATACACTTTATACTCATGAATATGAACTGTGAATGTATTGAATTTGGTAATGGTAGTTATCTATATACTTGTGTAAATTTTATGTTTTTCTTGATTTTTGATTCTGTTATCCACGAGTTACTTTGGTAAAACTTTCATTAGAACCTTGTTAACCATTGGATTTAGCTAAAATTTTTATGTACTGGTCCTCAAACATAATTCTTTACTTTGACTATTCAGATAATCAATTAGAAGCCTTAACTTAGAGAAATAAATCTCGCATGCTGTAGTAAATTAATTACCAATATAATTTTGTACTGAGTACTTTCGGTAAAATATAAATTTTGACTTATTAGACCGTTAGATCAACTTGAAATTTGGTTATGTGATTCCTAAGACATATTATTACACTTTGACCGATCAGATTTTGAATTTGAAGAATAATTTTAAAGTAATTAAATTCACAATTTTGGGAAACCTAATGAACACTGTATTTTTGTTCTTAAATTACCTCGGTAAACACTTCCAAATTTATTTCATTTACCATTAGATTGACCCAAATTTTAATATGTTTTTCATAAGACATATTAAGTCATCTTGACCGTTTAGATTTGTAATTAAATGTTTGTACTGAGAGAAACTCATTCTGCATTTTGAGTAAAGTCGAAAACTACTTAGGTTCTGCCCTTAAGTTACCTCGGTAAAACTTCAATATCTATCCATTTAACCGTTAGATTAACCTGAAATTTTAATATATAGTTCCTAAAACATAGTGATCTCCTTTGACCTTTCAGATTTTGAATCAGATGTATAGATTTAGAGATATTAATTTCGTATCTTCTTTGGGATATCAATATTGCTATGGTTTTTGGTTATTTATACAAAAGTTAAGATTTCCACCTTATTATCTGTTGGATCAGACTGAAAAGTTTACCAGAGGTTCTAAACATATTGATATTTAGTTTGATCGGTTCATATCTTTAATTAATGATCGGTATAAAGAGTAACCTTACCACGAAATATTAAATTGAATTGTATTGGTGGAATTTTCAGTAAATGTATTTTTGAATTGTAAGTTGTATTTTGAGGATTGAACGATGACTGAGTTTATATTCATCATTTGAGTTAAATCATGGATTGTAAGTCAGTTATGTTAAGTTTGGATGTGTAGTATATGCGTTCCTACCGGAATTATGAAAGCTTAAATTTTGTTTATTCATCTTACGATTTTGGTAAGTCGGGGAAGGGAGGAGTTTGGAGCTGGATACTACTTTGGTAAGTAGGTAATAATAACTTGTGCTAATTTGGTAAGTAGACAATATCACCTTGTTGTGCTACTTTGGTATGTAGACAATATCACCTTGTTATGCAACTTTGGTACGTAGAAAATAGGGTTAAATATGCTTTTAGTCCCTTAACTATCAAGCGATTTTAGTTTTAGTCCCTCTTTCAAACTTTGGTACACTTTGATCCTTGTCCTTAAGGAAACTATAATTTTTCGTCCTCCAAAACCAACGCCGTTAAATTTGATCTGATGTGGCTAACGGTGTGCCACATCATTTTCCATTTACTCTGAAACATGGCTATGTGCATCTTCAGGCCATGAGACTTCTCTCTCTTAGTCATCTCCATCATCTTCTTCAATGCTTTCAATCACGTCAACAATGCCGGCAACGATGCCACCACCTTTCCAGAAAAGAAGGGAAAGGAGGCTCTTCCCTAGCAGTGGCATGACCTTGTGCCATGGCAGAAGAGGAAGAAACTCTTCATGCGTTGCGTGATGAAGAAGCCCTGCCCAGATTGCACCTCCACAGCGTTTTCGCCTTCTTCGAATAACTAGAATCACTAGTTCTTCACTCGGTGCCATCCTGCGAGTCAAGGTTCTAGATGTTCATCACCACCAAAACCACAATTGGAAGGAAACCCTCTTTTTCCCAAGGTTGGGTGGTCTGCGAGCAGGGAGCAAGAAATTGGGGAAAAGAAAAATGGAAGTAGAAGACTGAGGCCATTATCTTCTATTGGGTGGAGCAGGCAGTGGCTGAAGACTCGAGAATGGCAGCCTCACTGCTTAGGCTACATTTCCATGATTGCTTTGTCAATGCAAGTCATTATTTTCCTCCACACATTATATTCTAAATGTTCTATAAACCCCATTAACCGCTTAATATTTTGTTGAAATTTCAGGGTTGTGATGCTTCAATCTTACTGGATGACACTCATAACTTTGTTGGTGAGAAAACTGGCAAACATGTTGTTCACATGCTGTAACAATTCTTCTATATCAATCACTGACAAACAAGCAAGATTACCATTATTTTCTCCATTAGTAAAAGTTTTCCATACACTGGTTAAAGCCATTAACTCCAAATAAGTTAATTAATTGCCAATAACTACAGAAAATATTTCAAATTAAAAACAAAAGTAACAGCATTGCTTAGACCGTCTTTTCCAATAACTACATGATTTTATTGGGAAACTACCACCCCTACTACATAAGATATAAACAGTAATACTTCAATAGCAAGTTTGAAAATAGGACATGAATGATAAAAAGAAAAGTTAGGGATGTGAATAGATGAATTAAAATGTCAGTAACTTCACTTAGGATAAAATTTTCTTGATCAAAACATCAAGGATCTTTTAATTACTAAAGAGTTGTTGAAAAAAGTAAATAGCTTATACATAAGAAGAAAGAAGTACAAGCTAGAGAGACATATAAGGTCTCATGGTACACCTTCAAGCTTGGCCAATTATTTTGCAATAATTAATCAATCAAATGAAAATTGGAAACAAGGAAATTGAGAGTTGTGGAAATGGCAATGTCCCAAAGAAACCATTCCAGAATTGTTTTGTATCTACCAGCACAAGAACTCAATGCTTCCTTTTGAGGTGTCTAATTGCATGTTTCTTCTATCAGATTGGCCTTGTTTAAATAAGCTCTAGTTTGTTGCCTTTTCAAAGATTAATAATGGTCCCAGGGTGGAAAATATGCGGTGTAGTGGTGTAACATCAATGAAATGCTCAAGCACTTTTCTCAAGAGTCTTCTATACGAGTTGAAAAATTAAGAACCACTAATACCATATTAATTGGCACTTTAAACTTGCTTGCCAGATTATTCAACTACAAAATAGACATTATTGAAACATCATCCGAATAATGATTACTCTTCCACCAAAAAGAGTATTATTGAATTAACAAGGAATAAATTGTAAGTAAGAAAAAAAGAACAGTTTATAGTTTATGTATGATGATAAGGAAATGGCATTACACTTAGGATTTAACAATGAAGGGAGACATTAATAGTTCATGTTGTAGGTCTCATGCATTGTATCGAACAGGTTCTGTACATCTCTGGTAGCATCGTCGAACCAAAGACGTATGGCATGAAGTGATTGACGGTGTTTGTTTTCATCTTGTGCTGACAGATTTATTTGTTAATTTTTTTTTCAAACCTTTGGAATTGGTTCTAAAGTAAAATTGGAGTCGTGATGACTATACATGTGCCTTTTTTTCACTTTCCTTATTTTCATTTCTATTTGTGAATTTTGAGATTTTGCGATTAGATTCGGTTTGGTTGTTGGGTTCAGTGACGAAATGCAAGCGGGTTGAGGTTGCATTGTCGCTTCTAAGAGAGAACAAAAACGTGTTTGACAGTGATGTTTGCTGATGATCGAAAGAGTGTTGTGACCAAAGGGGTGACACGCGGTGCCTATGATTATCTGATTAACCCTGTGAGAATTGAGGCTTTGAAGAACATATGGCGGCATGTGATTCGGAAGAGAAAGAATGGGTTGAAAGATGTAGAGCAATCAGGTAGTGTGGAATCTCAAACTAACCCAAGGCGTCGTTGGTGACACCACATGTCACCAGAGTCATCGCCGGGCACCGTGAAACCTCTCCTCTCTTGGCTGCTCTTCGTACGAGAGAGGAGGACAACCTTCTCCTTTGTTATGCTATACAACAAGGTTTGAATGGTCTGATGGTGAGGTTTGAGATCATGAATACCAACGTGGCACAATGTTACCATAAAATATGTCATCAAACGTTAGCCAGCTCAGCCCAGTTTTAACGGACAAGGATCAAAGTGTACCAGAGTTTGTAAGAGGGACGAAAAATAAAATCACTTGAAAGTTAAGGGACTAAAAACATATTCAACCCTAGAAAATATCATTTTGTTGTACTACTTTGGTAAGTGATAACGGTTGAAAAACTGTTATTTTCATGTGCTATTTTAGACCAAATTACTCCCTTTACTGCTTAGAATGAGCTTGAAATCAAACAAAACTCAATAAATGAGTTAGTCAAGAGTCAAGAGTTGTTTTTAGCGATATTATGCTTGTTTTGCAGCAAATATGAAGAAAGTGAAGATTGGAGGTTGAGAAAAAGGTCTTAGACTCAAAGAAAAGGAAGAAAGGTTGAAGTACCAAGGGTTGCACTGCAGAAAAGTCAAATAGAATGCAGAAAAGTCAACCAGTCAACCAGAAAAGTCGACCAGTTGACCAGAACGCAGTTGACCAGCGCCAGGCGCTGGACCCCCAGCGCCAGGCGCTGGCACGGCATGAGGGAAACCGCCGGGCGATAAAATTAGGCGCCGAGCGGTTGCTAAATGGGCCTGGACCTCTTTTATGTTATTTTTTATGATCTGTTTGGGCTTGGACTTGTTTTATGTCATTTTTATGCCCTATTTAAAGGCCAGAACGTCTTAGGGTTTGTATCTTTTGATGGCTTAGGCACAGAAACACACTTTTCACCCCTCTGGGTTAGATTTGGGGATGGTGACAACTCTCCTTTTCTCCTTTTGAGGGTTTGTATCTCTTTCATTCCATTATTCACCTAGTTTCTCCATGGCAATGGAGAACTAATCTTATTTGTTGCTGGGGAAGGATGTAATCTCTAAACTCTCATTTATCCAAACTCTTGTTTAAATTATATGAATTTCATATGCATTTGTTATCAATTGTTGGGTTCTCATCTATGCTTAATGCTTTTATCGTTTAACTCATTCAGTAATTGATTTTTGACTTTATTGATATGAGGACATACAGTAATGACATGAACTGGTGAGAAATTCCTTGGTTAAGAAATACCACCTAGGGATAGGGGGTAGGACGATCAATTGTATTTGCTTTTGTTTGTAATGCGTTGCTAGTTGCTAGGGGAGACTAGGGATATCAAGCCGGTAATTAGTAATACGCTCTTTTCGCCGAGGGATCGGGTTAAGGGGAGACCAACAAAGTTTGCATGCAATTAGATAATAAGGCTATTTAAACAAGAGGAGTAGATTTATGAGGGTGATTAGGTGAAATCTGAATCCTTGCAACAAATCCATCCCATTTTATCAACATCATCCATCCACTTTTGTGTTTAACCTCAATTGATCAAATTGCATTCATGTTTATTTTTCCATACTTTAAATTCAAAAACCCCAAAATATTATTTTTATAGTCTTGATTGGTTAAGCAAAAGAACAACAGTTTAGTGTCGTGAGTCTCATGGGAAGAACGATAATGTTTTACCATTTTATTACTTGATACGATTTGGTACACTTGCCAAACTGCTAACAGTAAGTAGACATTGTCACCTTGTTATGCTACTTTGGTAAGTAGGTAATAATACCTTGTTGTGCTACTTTAGTAAGTAGACAATATCACCTCTTTGTATTGCTTTGGTAAGAAGGCAAGTTGAGAATATGTTATATCCACTCTAGTAAGTGAACGGATGATTTTGACTTGAGAAGTATTATATAGTTTCAAAGAAATAATTAGTTCTAGAGTATATTTAAGATGCATAATTTAGACTGATTGTTACACTTGTGATCTTAGTAAGAATATGGATAATGTACTTTTCTTATTTCGGTTAACTCACCCTATTATTTGTATTTGTGTTTATAAATGCAATGATCGTATAGTTTGTGTATTATAGGGAGCAGAAATTATTTCAGATGAATTAGGAAATGTTTCTGGACTTGCTTCGAAGAGACATGCAGGAGAAAGAGAATTGGGGAATTTCTAAAATAATTATATGTTTGAATTTCCGAATTGTGTGGGATTTTACTTTCACAATTTACGAACTGTGTGGAATTTTATTTTCAGAGAACTTGTGTTGTAATAAAGAACTTAGTATTTTGTTGGTATTGAAAATTGTCTAAACAAAATATTTATGTATTTTGTAGAATATAAATTGTAACGCCCAACTTGGGGTGTTACAATTAGGGATGCTAAGAATTGTATCAACTCGTAATTAAGGATAGGCTTACTTCACCGAGACATCGGGTTGAAGTGTTTTAGAGAGTGGCATTAAAATTAATGAAGAAGTTGAATACGTAAATACATGAGAGTGGAAAGGATAATCGGAAGCCCTAACAACATAATCATCTCATATTTTATCAACCGGTCACCTGTGCATTCTTTAGTCAATTGATCAACATTTGTATTCATGTTTATTTTCTCCATTCAAAACCTAATATTTTCGTTCTCAAGTCTTAAATAATTAACAAATCACATGACTGTTTAGGTCGTGAGTCTCTAGGGAAAATAATACTTGGATTTACCATTTATATTATTTGATACGATTCGATACACTTGCCAGAGTCATAACAAGTTTTTGGCACCGTTGTCGGGGACTAGTGGTTTAACTATTCTATTCATGTGATTATTGATTAACTTTGACTTGATTTTTTATTTTTATTTTTTGTTTGTTTGTTCTAATAAGTGCTTTCTAGGGTTTTGTTTTCTTGTGTATGCTGGATACAATTCGTACTAGAAGCAAGAAAAATTCAGAACCTCTGCTTGAAGGGCTAGACGAAAGTAGAAGGAGGAGGAGGATCCAAACATCTAGAGAATTATTCCCTCCTCTGGAGACACTTTTACAACCCTCACCACAGGAGTCTAACCAGAGTACTGAAGAGATGGTTGGAGAGAACAATGGTAGACGCACTCTCGCGAATTACACCACTTTTGTTGGCCCTCATCACTTTAATAACATTGCAAGGCCGAGGGTCAATGCTGCAAATATGGAGGTGAAATCGACGTTGATACAATTGGTGAAGAGCAACCAATTCAATGGACTATCTCATGAAAGTTCATATGAGCATCTGACCACATTCAATGAGATTTGCAACACTGTGAAGATCAATGGTGTGCCGGATGATGCAATAAAGCTTAATTTGTTTCCTTTTTCATTAGGAGGCAATGCTAAGCTATGGTTGAATTCTTTCCCGGAGGATAGCTTCACTGATTGGAAAACTGTGGTTTCAAAGTTTTTGAACAAATACTTCCCACAGTCTAAAATCAACAAGGGTAAGTAAGAAATTTCTTCTTTCAGGCAAGGCATGGAAGAAACTCTAGGTCAAGCGTGGGATAGATACAAAGGATTGTTGAGGAAGGCGTCCACACATGGCTTTGATGAAGCAATAATAGTCCTTCTATTCCTTAGAGGTCTTGGCTCTCAAATGAAACTAATTCTAGATGCCTCAGCTGGAGGTAATATAAAGTGCAGGACTCCAGAGGAAGCTTTTGAATTGATTGATAAGATGACCACTAATGATATCAAGATGCATAGTGAGAGAGAAGCTCCACTTCAACAGAAAGGAGTTATACAATTACAACCTCAAGATGCTTTACTTGCACAAAATAAAATCATAACTCAACAGTTGGAGAATTTGACCAAGAGACTAGCTTAGTTGCTGATAATGGTTGAAAAACCGTTATTTTCATACTTAATTTTGATATTAAATCACACCCTTTATGACCCCGGCTGAGCAATGACCCAGCACTGAGCGGTAACCCAGCGTTGAGCGGTGGCGCTGAGCGCCAGTTTTTCCAGTTTTTCACTATTTTTTGCCTGGGCGACACCGTTGGGCGCTATTTTGAGTGTCGCACCTACCGCTGAGCGGTGAACCCAGCGTTGAGTGCTATACTTATGGGCTTGGGCCAAAATTCTTTTATTTTTCTGAGTTATAAATAGATCCCAGACAACCCTTAGGGTAATCTTTTGGCAGAGAAATACGTCATAACACTTTCTACACTCGGAAGCAGATTTTGGATGCGGAAGCTCCCATCTACCAAATCTAGGGTTTATCTTTACATTCTTCCATTCAATTCATCTAGATCACCATGACAATTGTGAACTAAACCCTTTGTTGTTGGGGAACGATGTAATCCTTTTGAAACTCTCTTATATCAAAATTCTTATTTTATTCATATACTTTTATTATCAATAGTTTGGGTTTTCTTCTCTGAGATTAAAGCTTGCATTGTTTAACTCATTCAGTGTCATGATCATTGATTTTGTTGATATGGGAACGTACGGGGAAATCTAGAACTAAGAAGAATTCTCTTGATTATGAAATATTACCTAGGAATAGGAATAAGACGGTCAATTACTTTAAGCTTCTATCATTAATTCGTTACTATTTACTAGGGAGACTAGGAATAGTAAACTAGTAATTGGTAATAGGCTCTCTTCGCTGAGGAATCGGGTTTAGAGTAAATTAGAAAGTTGCATGAACATTGATAATAAAGTTGAATTTAATAGGAATAATAGATATAGGAGGGTAGATTAAGATGAAACCATAAACCCCAGCAACTTCATTCATCCATATCTTTATCTGTAAATTGATCAACCTTTGCATTTGCATGTTTATTTTCGTTTATCATTACAAACCCTAAATTTAATCTTTATCAAGTTTTATGAAATCAATTCACATGAACGTCCAGGGCTAAGAGTCCCTTAGGAAACGATATTCGGACTTACCGTCTATTTATTACTTGATACGATCCGGTACACTTGTTAGGGTGTTAACAAGTTTTTGGCGTCGTTGTCGGGGACTCATTGGTTTAACTTTTCTAGTAGTGTGAATTTGATTGAATTTGACTTGATTTTTTTTATGTTTGTTTTTATTTTTGTTCTGATAAATGTTTTCTAGGGTTTTGTGCCTAGTGTTTGCAGGATGCAGTACGGACAAGAATTTGACTATATAGGCACTCAATTCTATCAAGATGATCTCAACCACTAGGTGAAACCTCACTCAAGCATAAACCTAAGTCAATATGGGCAAGTTGTTGTACAAATTAAAGAGATCGTTACAACAACTATGGCAGCAACAACTCTCTTTACCCACAGAAACGTGGGAGGACGATCAACAACTACGACAACATGTATTGGCTTTGTGTGAGAAAATCAATAGGTTGGAGGAGATGTTGGAACAAATTATGCAAATTTTCATCTCTGATCACAAAATCAGGGAAGCGGCATTCAAAAGGATGGGGATGTAGATTCGTCACTTAAATGAGAAATTGGATAAGTTGGATTCTAGGGTTAATACTGAAGTTAACCCTAAAGAGGAATGTCAAGCCATTATCTCTGAAAGTGATAAGGTTGTTGATGAGAAAAAAATAGAGATAGAGAAGGAAAAGATAGAGATCGAGGAGATAGAAAAAGAAAGGTTGAGTGAGGAAGATAATGATGATGAGGGAGAAAAAGTAGTGGTTAAGAGAAAAGAAAAAAACAGAAAATGTGTGAAAATAAAGAAGAAAGAAAGAAAAAAGAAAAAGAGAAAATTGAGAGAAAAGAGGAGTGAGAAAAAGAGGAAGAGAGAAAAGAAGAAAATATCATATGAAAAGCCCCCTCCTCATCAAAAGAAATATCATAGGAAAGAAAAGAAATTGATGCTCTCTATGGATATCTTCAAGAAATTAGAGATGAAAGTTCCTATGATTGAAACATGGAAACAGGTGCTTGGTGTTCTTAATTTTATGAAGAAATTCAGCAGGAAGAAGAAAAAGAAAAGAATATCAAGCAAGAGGAGTATCAACACCTACTGATGGGTGTTTGAGCTTCACCGGGTCAAGCTAATGACATTAAAAGAGCGCTTGCTGGGACGCAACCCATTTTCTGAATTTTTTTATCTTTTATTTTGTTTTATTTGATTTTTTTTTATTTGATTTGATTTGATTTTATTTTATTTTTTTTAGGTTATATGCTGCTTCTGATCACAGTGATGATAGCATCTACTGATGGATGCTAGTAGGACTCAAATAACAACATTTACTGATGGATGTTGTTATGATAAGGATGATGAAAGAAAGTATCTACTGATGGAAGTTGCATGATAAGGATGAGGAATAATAGCATCTACTGAAGGATGCAATGTGATTAAGCATCTACTAAGGGATGCTATGTTATTAGGTATCTACTGATGGGTGTCATTGACAACATTTACGGATGAATGTTGATGAAGATGAGCAAGATTAGTGATAACGGTTTAAAACACCGTTATTTGTGCTATGATTTTGATACTAAAAGCACCCTTTTTCACTTAGAAACTTGCTTGGACTCATTCTTTTTGCATAAATTGTGTGAATAACAAAGTTGAGGTTGATTTCAATGATTTTATGACTAATTCCCCTTGTTTTGACAGAAATTGAAGAAATACTAGAAGAGGAGATGAAAGACCAAGAAAAGGGAACTCAGAAGGGGTCAAAGAAAGATCACCATCGTCTTCTTGATGAGTTCTTGGAGCTCTAGATCACAGAGAAACAATCTCAAACAGAATATGAAAATGTTAGATTTCCAAAAGTTCTCTGAAACAACTCAGGTCTCATCTATTTATAGATTTCTATAAAACAGACGCTCCTGTAGTCGACTAAGCTACTAATACAGTCAACTTTCTTATGACAGTAATAACAGTTAAGTCAAATTAGTAGCTGTTGGGGCAAATCGGCAAGTGTACCGAGTCACACAAGTAATATAAAATGGTAAGACCAAGTACCGTATCCCAGAGGACACTCGGCGCTGAACAGTTGAGTGAAAACAAGATTAAATGAGATTGAAAATAAAAGAGATCATGGATTTGTATTGCAAAAATAATAAAATACAGCAAAATAAAATTGATAAGTGGCAAAAGAGCACAGAGTTGAGCGGAGGTTGATTAATATGAAATGGATATGTTGTTGGGGTTAGATTTCACCAAGTTCCCTCTCATGTATATAAGAATTCTTCTTTATTCATTAATGCTAACGTCCCTCACTGAAACACTTAAACCCAATGTCTCCGTAAATAAGCCTGTCCCTAATTACCAGTTCATACAACTCCTAGCATTCCCGGTAAAAAGATGTGAAGATCAAGAGGTTAAGACAACTAAGACCATACCTTCATGTCTGAGCAATATAACCCTTAGGAGTAATTTAACAAGGTCCTGAGTTGAAAGGAACCTGTCGACACTCATGCAAATCACAGATCTTGTTATTGTATAAGAAAGCAATAAGAACAGAGAAAAGGAGTGACCTCTTGAGACACTTGAGTGATTGAGTGAAACACTTTGCCTGGAAAGGATCTCTAAAATTCATGATTACATCTATGCTTAGTTGACTGATCATTCATGAGAATAACATCTATTGGAGATTATATGATTATGTGAAGATTATGTAAGTTAGGATGAATTAAAGCATGTGTGCATCTTGATTAGATTCCATTGAAAAGCTGAATTGAGTAATTACTTGTTGTGAAAGAATGAGTTTTAAATGTGTTGATCCATTTTGATGATAAGTGGAAGGCTAAGTTTTGTTTTGTTTGCTTGAGGACAAGCAAAGTTCTATGTTTGGGATTGTGATAACGGTCTAAAAACAGTTATTTTATACTTGAAATTCATATCAAAACACATCCTTTATGACCTAGAATGAGCTGAAATCATGCAAATTGCTTTAGTTAGGTTACAAGAGAGTCTAAGGTGGTTTTAGAGATATTATGCTTGGTTTTACATTGTTTTGACAGGATTTAATGAGAATTGGATGATGGAAAGTGAAGTAGGAAGGAGTTGGACTCAAGAAAGGATGAAAAAGGTGCAAAGTAAGAATCGCAGCTACCGCTCAACGCCAGTTTCAGCGATGAGCGCCAACCTTGGAGAGGAAGCCACTGTTTGATGCTTAAGCGCCAGATTCACTGCTGAGTGGTGGCCTTTTTAGAGACAACACTGTTTATTGCCTGGGCATGGACGCTGAGCATCCCACTTAAAGTGCCGCATACCACTAAGCGGTGGAACCAACATTGAGCGTTGTACTTATGGGCCTGGGCCAAAATTCTGTTATTTTTCTGAGTTATAAATAGACCCTGGACGAATTATAGGGTAATCTTTTGGCAGAAAAGACGACAGAACACTCTCTACACTCCTTGTAAGCGGCTTTTGGATGCGGAAACTCCAATCTACCAAATCTAGGGTTTCTCTTTTCATTTTTTCCATTGAATTCATCTAGTTTCACCATGACACTAGTGAATTAAACCTTTTGTTGTTGGGGAACGATGTAATCCTTTTGAAACTCTCTTATATCAAAATTCTTATTTTATTCATATACTTTTATTATCAATAGTTTGAGTTTTCTCCTTTGAGATTAAAGCTTGCATTGTTTAACTCATTCAGTGTCATGATCATTGATTGTGTCGACATGGGAACGTACGGGGAAATCTAGAACTGAAAAGAATTCTCTTGATTATGAAATATTACCTAGGAATAGGAATAGGAATAGGACGATCAATTGCTTTAAGCTTCTATCATTAATGCGTTACTATTTACTAGGGAGACTAGGAATAGTAAACTAGTAATTCGTAATAGGCTCTTTGATAACGGTTTAAAACACCGTTATTTGTGATATGATTTTGATACTAAAATACCCTTTTTCACTTAGAAACTTTCTTGGACTCTTTCTTTTGGAAGAAATTGTGTGAATAAGAGAGTTGAGGTTGATTTCAATGATTTTATGACTAATTCCCCTTGTTTTGACAGAGATTGAAGAAATACTAAAAGAGGAGTTGAAAGACCAAGAAAAGGGAGCTCAGAAGAGGTCAAAAAGGAACCAGAAGGAGGGAAAACACGCAGCCCAGGCATCCAGAAGCGTAGGAAATCGTAGCCTGGGCGTCCAAATCTGACGCCCACGCTCAACATGACTCTCAAATCTCGCCTGGGCGGCCTCCCTGCGATGCCTAAGCGTGAATTCACTTGGATCGGGCCCTGTTTCTACTCTGTTTTGATTCTTTCGAACCGAGCTTCATTTTGACACGCCTCTGACACTATTTAAAGGACCCTGGGGCTCTAGGTGTTGCATCCCTTGTACAGAAGAGCATAACAATACACTCTTAGCCAATTCTTAGTCTCCCATTCTCTCTTTCTTTCTTCCATTCTTCATAGAGTTCCCCCATGTCTATGGGAAACTAATTTCTATTTGTGGTTGGGGAATGATGTAACCTTGTAAACTCTCATGTATTTGATTGATTCTTAATTTCATATGCTTTTTCATTAATTGTTAGAGTACTTCATCTGTTTTATTCTTGCTTATACAATAGCATTATTTATGAATTGCATGAGTGTTAGGAGGTTCCTTTCAATTCAGGTTCTTGTTGAATTACTCCTAAGGGTTATATTTCTCAGGCATGAGGGTATGAGTCTTAGTCGTCTTAATCTCTTGATATTCACATCTTTTTTCCAGGAATGCTAGGAATTGTATGAACTGTTAATTAGGGACAAGCTTAGTTACTGAGGGGTCAGGTTTAAGTGAATTAGTGAGGGACGTTGGCATTAATGCATAAAGAATAATTCTTATATACATGAGAGGGAACTTGGTGAAATCTAACCCCAACAACATACCCATCTCATATAAGTCAACCTCTGTTCATCTTTGTGCTCCTTTCCCATTGATCAATTGCATTTTATTTTATTTTATTATTTTTGCACTCCAAATTCATGTTCTCTTTTATTTTAATTCCTAATTAATCTTGTTTTCACACAACTGTTCAGCGCTGAGAGTCCTCTAGGATACGATACTTGGTCCTACCATTTTATATTACTTGTGTGACTCGGTACACTTACCGATTTGCCCCAACACTCTCTTCTCTGAGGAATCAGGTTTAGAGTAAATTAGAATGTTGCATGAATATTGATAATAAAGTTGAATTTAATAGGATTGTAGATATAGGAGGGTGGATTAGGATGAAACCGTAAACCCCAACAACTTCATTCATCCATATCTTTATCTGTTAGTTGATCAACCTTTGCATTTGCATGTTTATTTTCGTTTAGCATTACAAACCCTAAATTTAATCTTTATCAAGTTTTATGAAATCAATTCACATGAACGTCTAGGCCTAAGAGTCCCTTGGAAAACGATATTTGGCTTACTGATGAATCAATATTTTTTACCATTCACTTTGTTTTTCGCGCAGAATGGTGTTGTTGAATTGTGCTTAATTCTTAGTTATTGTGTCATTTTCACCATTTGGGCTTAATTAGACCAACAATTCTTATTTTAATTAATTTGAATTAATTGAGCTTAATTATTCTTATTTTTATTTTCAGGGCAATTTTGGAATTACACTGTGAGACTTTGGGAAGGGCACCAAGCTATTGAAGAATTTCTACAAACTCATTCTAGAATTAGTCAAACTTTAATTTAGTGGTTTAGAATTTGTAGATCAAATTTTTGTAATGTGGGCTAATTTTGCTAATTTAGACTAAGCCCAATAGTAAAAAAAACATGACATGGCACTTAGGGTTTTTCAAATGGGTGGACCCCACTCCATTTTGAGTGACTCTCGGCAATTTGGTGAGGGGAGGCCGACACATTATCTTTATGGAACAAATAACTTTCATTTTGCTTGCTTATGAACTCTCTCTTGGGAGCTTGAGGGTGCCGTAGGTTTTTGAGCTATGGAATGAACAAATAATACATTTTTCTTCTTCTATTGCTTGCAAACTTGTCTATTTTTGCTTGATGGGAGAGATGACCGTCACTCATCTTCTTGGGTTTCATTTTAAAATGTTGAAAGCATGAGCTTGGAGGTTTCTCTTGCATTCTCACGATGGTTGTTTGGGTTGAATGAAGAATGATTTTACTCTCCGCTTTTTAATTCCTGCACATTTCTTGTTATCTTTGAGTTTACTTTGTTGAATGAAAAAGAATATGGTTCTCATTGATCATTGGAGTGAAGAGAGCTTAAGTTGATTCATGGTTGTTGGAAGCTTGAACCATTTTCTTCTTATGCTTTTACTTTGATTGATGCAAGGAAATTATGAAGTGTATTCCTTCTCTTTAATGGATGGACGGTGACAGCGTTCATGCCATATCTTTGTTTTATTTTTGCTCTTAGAAAGATTGGTGAAATAGAGGAGGAAACTGTAGCAATATTAAGCTTGGTTGAAGTGGTTTCTTAGGGTGCTGCAACGTTCTTAAGGAGCAGGGGATGGTGTCCACGGTTTTCACTTGAAGAGGGTAACATATTTAATAGTTTATTGAAGAAAGAAATGGAATTTGTGTTTGGTGCAGAGGTAGCCTCGGCAAAATGGGGAGCATTGTAGAATCAATATTTATTTTCATTGCTCTTGGGAAGTGTAGTTGACATGTCCTTAGAAGACTCTTAATTTCATTTCTCATTGTGCTTTCTTGGGGAATGGAAGTTGACGGTTTCTGAAGATGGGAGGAAAGAGTTTTGTTGAGTTGCTTTTGGGTTTTTGGAACAAGTATGCACGGATCCCATAGTTGAATGCAATTCTGTTTTATATTTTTGCATTGGAAGCTACGGCTGCAACAATTTGAGAATAGTGAACCGTTCACTCCTTGCTTCATGGAGAGAGAGAACCGAAAATTCTTTTTGGCAAAGTGAGTAGGTGGAGTAGGTAAGCATATGATGGTCTATTGTTATGAAGACTTTTGGGGGAACATTTCATTTCATTGGGGCAAGTGAGAAATCACGTGTAGCTAGGAGAAAAGGCTTGTTGACTTTTCTTTGAAGAGCATTGATTCATCTCACACTTTAGAAGTAATCTCCCAACATGAAGGGAGAGTGTCTCGGCTGGAGCACCCATTCTTTTGGAATTTTAATTGGAGAAACACATTTCTTGGAGAAGGAATTGGAAGTCTCGGCAAAGTGATTTTGTAGAAGAAGAAAAGTATTTTTTTTTACTCTTTGGTAGCAAGGCAATTTAACGTCAACTATTGGGAGGCGAGAGGAACTAATTTTCTTCACCTTGAAGCTTTGGGAGGTCACGTGAGTTGGTGGAGGAAAACTATATTCACTCATTTCTTTGCTTTAAAATATTTGGCATAATATATTGAGTTGTGTTTCATTTTATTTTAGTTTAGTGTTGCATTTAAATAATTTTAATTGTGCTAGATAATTGTTTGTTGCATAGTGTTGGTGTCTAGTATTTTATTTTATTTTGTCTTAATGTTGTCTTGTATTTGTGGTAGAGATAATTTAGTTGTCATGATAGCTTAAATTACTGTGTTAGTCATTAGCGATATTGCATTGTTTCTTTGAGATTTCTGGACTGTATGTGTGATTGCCACTCTGACTTGGTTAATTTCAAATTTGTATTTGCACTTGCAATTGGGTATAACTTTGTTGCCCAGTTGGTGTTGAGTCTTCTCTTAGTTGATAAAATTGTATGGTGTAAATTAGATTTGATGTTAACATTGCGTTCTCTTAGTTCGCTTTTATGAAAACATAATTAGTTTGCGCTTTGTTGATTAATTGTGTTGGATTAGAGGTTTGAGTTGGTTTTATTTTGTTGATCTGTGATAGGAAGCATTGTAATTAAGTTAATGACCAACTGTTTTCAGTCTGTCTTTGAAACCATTTTTAGATCTGTGTTTGCATTTTTTTTTTGCTTTAGTGTTTTGATTTTATTAATCCGTATTCACCACAACGTTTTCACAACCCCCCCCCCCCACTTCTTGTCTGACTTAATTCTTGAACCGCAAAATTGGTCCTTGAGAGACGATCTAGGAGTCATTTCCTAGCTATATTGCATTTCTCATATACAATCAAATTTGTATGGGTCGCGACAGCCCATCAAATTTTGGCGCCGTTGTCGGGGACCAAAGGTTCAGTTTTGATTCTTGTGTCTGTGTTGTGTGACTTCTGTTGTGTTGTGTTTGTGATAATGTCATTTTGTTATCTTGTTTTGTTTTTTGTGATTTGAAATTTTTGTGCTATTGTTTCATGATTATAGGGTGTTGTGACTTAGTGAATGACTAGAGGGAATCCTGGATTCATACCACCCTTTGATCTTGAGATTGATAGGACGTTTCATAGGTTAGTTAGGCATTCTAGGAATTTGTCTTTAGAGTCTATTTTTGAGTCTGTTCCATTAGATACTGTCTATCATACTGCTGAATTTGAATTCACTGTTGAGTACTTTGTGCATGCTGCATCTACTGCATCTGTTGCATCTGCACCTGATTCTGATTCTGATTCTGTTATTTTTCACACTGAGAACAATATGGCACAACCTCCACCTCGTGAGAGGACTTTTAGGGAGATGGCTGCACCTGATTTCGATATTGAAAGCTTGTGCATCCAATATCCTGATGAGGACGTTCCATTTGTTCTCAAGACTGGACTGATCCATTTGTTGCCCAAGTTTCACGGTCTTGCAGGTGAGAGTCCACATAAGCATCCAAAGGAATTCCACATTGTCTGTTCCACTATGAAACCACATGATGTTCCTGAAGATCACATCTTCTTGAAGGCATTCCCTCATTCATTGGAAAATGCTGCTAAGGATTGGTTGTACGATTTGGCGCCTAGATCTGTCACTAGGTGGGATGACTTGAAGAGGTTGTTCTTGGAGAAATTTTTCCCAGCATCCCGGACCACAGCTATCAGAAAAGACATATCTTGGATTAGGCAGCTTGGTGGAGAGAGCTTATATGAGTATTGGGAGAGATTCAAGACACTCTGTGCTAGCTGTCCTCACCATCAAATACCTGACCAACTCCTTCTCCAGTATTTCTATGAGGGTTTGAACAACATGGATCGGGGTATGATTGATGCTGCCAGTGGTGGAGCTCTTGGAGACACCATGCCTGCTGAGGCTAGGCAATTGATTGAGAAGATGGCCGCCAACTCCTAGCAGTTTAGCGCTAGGAATGATGTCATTGTTGTGAGGGGCATACATGATGTTGTTGCCCAGTCTTTATCAGTTGTTGAAAGCAAGTTGGAAGGCAAGATTGACTCTTGCGAAGTTGGTGACACAGTTGACAACCAACCAGAGACCTGCTGCTTCATCTACATGTGTTGCACGACTATGTGCTATTTGTCCTTCTAGTGACCACTACACAGATGTCTGTCCTACTTTGCAGCACTCTTTTGCTCCTGATTCGCCTCAAGCTTATGCTACTAACATCTACAATAACAGGCAGCCACAACAGCAGAATCATGACTTGTCCAGCAACAGGGACAACCCATGGTGGAGGAATCACCCTAATCTTAGATGGAACAATGCGCCACAGCATCAGCATCAGCAGCAGGGACCACCTTTCCAGAATGCTGGAGGTCATAACAGATATGTGTCTCCCCCTATGCAACAAAATCAGAGGCAGCAACAACAAAAGCAGCAAGAGGCACCGGCCCAACCAGCTGCCCAACCCTCTAGTTCTTTTAAGCCTTCATTGGAAGAGTTAGTGAGACAGATGACTATGCAGAACCTGCAGTTTCACCAAAAGACTAGAGCTTTCATACAAAGTCTCACTAACCAGATGGGACAGATGGCTACTCAGCTTAACCAGGCACAGTCTCAGAATTCTGATAAGTTACCATCCCAGACTGTGTAGAATCCGAAGAATGTGAGTGTCATTACCCTCAGATCAGGGAAGAAAATTGTTGTGCCTTCAGAGCCCACTTCTACACCTACACCCGTGCCTGCTACTTATCCTAGAAAAGAGGACCATGACGGTCCAAGCAGGGCATTTGAGGTGGGTGGATCTTCTTCTTCTCCCAGTGGTTATTCATCTTCAGGTGGACCTTCTTCTTCTTTCACCACCACCACCGATGCGCCTTCTCCTTTGTATGATCGACCTATCCCTCTTCCTTTCCCTTCAAGGGCAATTCCTAGCAAAAAGATGGAAGAGACGGATAGGGAAATATTGGAGACCTTCAGGAAAGTAGAGGTGAACATACCTCTACTTGATGCCATCAAGCAGATACCGAGGTATGCAAAATTCTTGAAAGGGAATAGAGGTAGATCCTGCTAAGATATCTGTGATTTCGCAGTTGCCTTACCCCTCTTGCGTGTGAGAGGGTCGATCTTTTCTTGGACATGCAGGTTTCTACAGGCACTTTATCAAGGATTTCAGCAAGAAGGCGCTTCCCTTGTCCAAACTGTTACAGAAGGATGTTGACTTTGAGTTTGGTGATAGATTCAAGCAGGCGTTTGATTGCTTGAAGGAAGGTTTGACTACCACCCCGATCATTCAGGCACCAGATTGGACGACCTCTTTTGAGCTTATGTGTGATGCATCTTATTATGCATTAGGGGCCGTTTTGACACAAAAGGTTGATAGATTGCCTAGGGTGATATATTATGCTTCTAGGACTTTAGATGCTGCCCAAGCAAACTATACCACAACTAAAAAAGAGTTGTTGGAAATTGTTTTTGCGCTTGATAAGTTTAGGCCATATTTGTTTGGATCACCTGTTATTGTGTATATTGACCATGCAGCTCTTAAGTTTCTTTTGAAAAAGGCTGAGTCAAAGCCAAGATTAATCAGGTGGATGCTACTACTCCAAGAGTTTGACTTGCAAATCAACGACCGGAGTGGAGCATAGAATTTGGTTGCAGACCACCTCATCAGGATTGAGAGAGCTAAGGATGAAGCTGATGTGTTGCCTATCCAGGATGATTTTCCTGATGAGAGTCTGTTGATGATTACATATTCTCACCCTACTCCTTGGTTTGCACACATTGTAAATTATTGGGTTGCTTCTGTTTTCCTCCCTTAGCATCCCGTGCTCAAATTTCTAAAATTAAGAGTGATGCTAAGTATTATGTTTGGGATGACCCATATTTGTGGAAGTTGTGCAGTGACCAGGTTACTAGCATATGCATTCCGGACCATGAGATTGACTCGGTCCTACAGTTTTGTCATGCTTCCTCACCAGGTGGTCATCTGGGGATTCAGAGAACAGCTCGCAGGGTGCTACACTGCGGTTTCTATTGGCATTCCATCTTCAAAGATGCGGAGAGGATTTGCAGCACCTGTGAGCCTTGTCAGAGAGCAGGAGGATCAATTTCACAAAGACAAGAGATGCCTCAACAGCCTATGCTGTTCTGTGAGGTGTTTGATGTCTTGGGTATAGACTTTATGGGTCCTTTTACTGTTTCTTTTGGTTTCTCTTATATTCTCCTTGTTGTGGATTATGTTCAAAATGGGTGGAAGCTAGAGCCACCAGGACTAATGATGCTCGGGTTGTTGTAGATTTTGTTAGATCTCACCTCTTTTCCAGGTTTGGTGTGCCTAGAGCAATTGTTAGTGATCAGGGAACCCATTTTTGCAACAGATCCATGCAGGCTTTGCTCAAGAAATATGGGGTGACGCACAGAGTGTCTACACCATATCACCCCCAAACAAATGGGCAAGCTGAGATCTATAACAGGGAGATTAAGAGAATTTTGGAGAAGATTGTCCAGCCCAACAGGAAAGATTGGAGTAATAGGTTGGACGATGCTCTTTAGGCCCACAGGACTGCCTACAAAGCACCCATAGGGATGTCTCCTTATCGGGTTGTCTTTGGAAAGGCATGTCATCTACCAATTAAGATTGAGCATCGGGCATACTGGGATGTGAAGACTTACAACTTCTCCATTGACCAAGCTGGAGGGGAAAGGAAGTTGTAACTGAATGAATTGGATGAGATCCGATTGGAGGCCTATGAGAACTCGAAGTTCTACAAGGAGAGAACAAAGAGGTTCCATGATAGTTCCATTGTTAGAAAGGACTTCGAGGTTGGCCAACAGGTTTTGTTGTATAACTCTAGGCTCGACCTCATGAGTGGTAAGTTGAGATCAAAGTGGATTGGACCTTTTGTTGTGACTAATGTTTATCCTTATGGTGCAGTTGAGATTCAAAGTCTTTCCACAGCTAAAAGCTTCAAGGTGAGCGGGTATAGACTGAAGCCCTTCCTCAGCAATCCTTCTTTGTTGGATGCAGTGGTGGAGGAGGCGTCTTTGGTCCGCCCCACCTACCCTCCCCTCTGACTCAGGGAGTTTCTTCTCTCCTTCCCTCCTCACTTTTATTGCACTTTGTCTATATTTGTTGATTGTGCTGATTGTTGATCTGCTGATTGTGACACACTGAGGACATTGTGTTGTTTAAGTGTGGTCTATTAGGGGAGGTTGTTCTTTGTTTAGGTTTCGGTCTCTAGTTGATTCTGTTGTGTTTTGTGTACAATTTTGCATGTTTTTCGTGAATTCTGGACTTTGTTTAGCTTTTCAGTTTTTCCTTCACTTCATTGATACTCTAATTTGTTTTTCTTTGCTTGGAAAGATGATTATGATGTTTGAGAGGTTGAATTGATTGTGACAAAAATACCTTGTGTGAGAATTGAGCCACTTGATATTCTTTCTTGTGTGTGATATGTCTCTTGATTGCTTGCACTTATGCCTTGGCTTGACTCTTTTTGATGATTCTTAATTGATATGCATGTTTGGAAGTGATAAAGGCAGTTTTGTTGTTGAGCCTCTCTAACCAAATGAGCTTACCTTGTTGTGATCCTTTGATAGCCCCTTTGAGCCTTTACTTTCCCCATTCTTTGTTTTGAAGCTCATACACTAGCCCTAAGTGAAAAACCATGATTACCTTAACCTTAGGGAATTTTGGAGCTTTGGAATTGTTTTGGGAATAAGTGTGGTCTCTTGGGAGACTCGGATGATTTGGTTAGTTGGCTCCTCTTCTTGTTGTTGTTTGTGTAAATATATTGTGTATCTTGTCTCTTAGAGTTGTGTCTTAAATAGAAAAAAAAAAAGAAGAGACAAGATGAAAAAAAAGGAAAAAAAATACAGAATAATGAGAAAAAATTAAAAAAAATTGTGTGAATAATGGAGTCAAGAAGATGATTGAATTAGAGGTTTTGGGTGTGTTTGAATGTGTTTACACTTGTTCCCCATTGCTCCTCTATTCCTTTTGGTTTGTAGCTTCTGATCCATATTATATCCTCCCTTATCCTTGGCCCCATTGCATCCATAAAAGACCTTTTGATTTGAACATGCATATGTGTTTGAGTGTTGATATTAGAGGCTTGCCAAGTCTGTTTGTGTTTGTTTTCTTGAGTGCATTGAGTTGACATTGTTTACCTTAGACACTTGAGAGAAACACTAATAGTGCATCTGTGAGGCTCTGTTGCCTTTGATTTTTCTCTCAAGCTAATTGATCATTTTACCATGTTTGGAATTGCTTGGATGATTTCATGAGTATCTGCTTTCCTTAACTCTGTGTGGGATTCTGTCCACTTCCGTTCATTGTCCAGATTTCTTGAGAACTATGCAACTCTATGTTTGTCCTTGCGAGTCTTAGTTTTCTGTATGTTGAGTCTACCACCTTCTTGATGTCCTATGAATTGTTCCCTGATTAACGTCTTGATTTTGCCCAGGAGTGGAAAAGGCTAAGTGTGGTCTATTTTGATGAATCAGTATTTTTTACCACTCACTTTGTTTTTCGCGCCGAATGGTGTTGATGAATTGTGCTTACTTCTTAGTTATTGTGCATTTTCACCATTTGGGCTTAATTAGACCATTAATTCTTATTTTAATTAATTTGAATTAACTGAGCTTAATTATTCCTATTTTTATTTTTAGGGCAATTTTGGAATTACACTATGAGACTTTGGGAAGGGCACCAAGCTATTGAAGAATTTCTACAAACTCATTTTAGAATTAGCAAACTTTAACTTAGTGGTTTAGAATTTGTAGATCAAATTTTTGTAATGTTGGCTAATTTTGCTAATGATTTTACTCTCTCCTTTTTAATTCCTGCACATTTCTTGTTCTCTTTAAGTTTACTTTGTTGAATGAAAAAGAATATGGTTCTCATTGAGCATTGGAGTGAAGAGAGCTTGAGTTGATTCATGGTTGTTGGAAGCTTAAACCATTTTCTTCTTATGCTTTTACTTTGATTGATGCAAGGAAATTATGAAGTGTATTCCTTCACTTTGATGGTTGGACAGTGACAACATTCATGCCCTAGCTTTGTTTTATTTTTGTTTTTAGAAAGATTGGTGAAATAGAGGAGGAAAGTGTAGCAATGTTAAGCTTGGTTGAAGTGGTTTCTTAGGGTGCTGCAATGTTCTTGAGGAGCAGGGGATGGTGTCCACGGTTTTCACTTGAAGAGGGTCACATATTTAATAGTTTATTGAAGAAAGAAATGGAATTTGTGTTTGGTGCAGAGGTAGTCTCGGCAAAAGGGGGAGCATTGTAGAATCAATATTTATTTTCATTACTCTTGGGAAGTGTAGTTGACTTGTCCTTGGAAGACTTTTAATTTCTTTTCTCATTGTGCTTTCTTGGGGAATGGAAGTTGACGGTTTCTGAAGATGGGAGGAAAGAGTTTTGTTGAGTTGCTTTTGGGTTTTTGGAACAAGTATGCATAGATCCCATAGTTGAATGCAATTATGTTTTATGTTTTTTGCATTGGAAGCTACGACTGCAACAATTTGAGAATAGTGAACCGTTCACTCCTTGCTTCATGGAGAGAGAGAACTGAAAATTCTTTTTGGCAAAGTGAGTAGGTGGAGTAGGTAAGCATATGATGGTATATTGTTATGAAGACTTTTGGGGGAACATTTAATTTCATTGGGGCAAGTGAGAAGTCACGTGTAGCTAGGAGCAAAGGCTTGTTGACTTTTCTTTGAAGAGCATTGATTCATCTTACACTTTAGAAGTAATCTCCCAACATGAAGGGCGAGTCTCGGCTAGAGCACCCATTCTTTTGGAATTTTAATTGGAGAAACACATTTTTTGGAGAAGGAATTGGAAGTCTCGGCAAAGTGATTTTGTAGAAGAAGAAAAGTATATTTTTTTTACTCTTTGGTAGCAAGGCAATTTAACGTCAACTCTTGGGAGGCGAGAGGAATTAATTTTCTTCACCTTGAAGCTTTGGGAGGTCACGTGATTTGGTGGAGGAAAACTATATTCACTCATTTCTTTGCTTTAAAATATTTAGCATAGTATATTGAGTTGTGTTTCATTTTATTTTAGTTTAGTGTTGCATTTAAATAATTTTAATATTGCTAGATAATTGTTTGTTACATAGTGTTGGTGTTTAGTATTTTATTTTATTTTGTCTTAATGTTGTCTTGTATTTGTGGTAGAGATAATTTAGTTGTCATGATAGCTTAAATTACTGTGTTGGTCATTAGCGATATTGCATTGTTTCTTTGAGATTTCTGGACTGTATGTGTGATTGCCACTCTGACTTGCACTTGCACTTGCAATTGGGTATAACTTAGTTGCCCAGTTGGTGTTGAGTCTTCTCTTAGTTGATGAAATTGTATGGTGTAAATTAGATTTGATGTTAACATTGCGTTCTCTTAGTTCGCTTTTATGAAAACATAATTAGTCTACGCTTTGTTGATTAATTGTGTTGGATTAGAGGTTTGAGTTGGTTTTATTTTGTTGATCTGTGATAGGAAGCATTGTAATTAAGTTAATGACCAACTATTTTCAGTCTGTCTTTGAAACCATATTTAGATCTATGTTTGCATTTCGGTTTGCTTCAGTGTTTTGATTTTATTAATCCGTATTCACCACAACGTTTTCACAACCCCCCCCACTTCGTGTCTGACTTAACTCTTGAACCGCAAAATTGGTCCTTGAGATACGACCTAGGAGTCATTTCCCAGCTATGCTGCATTTCTCATATGCAATCAAATTTGTATGGGTCGCGACAGCCCATCACTTACCGTCTATTTATTACTTGATAGGATTTTGTACACTTGCCTGGGTGTTAATTATAACGGTTGAAAAACCGTTATTTTCATATGCTAATTTGGACTAAATTACGCCCTTTACTGCTTAGAATGAGCTTGAAATCAAACAAAACTCAATAAATGAGTCAGTCGAGAGCCAAAAGTTGTTTTTAGCGATATTATGCGTGTTTTGCATTGTTTTGCAGCAAAATTGATAGAAGTGAAGATTGGGAATAAAGATGATTGTCATAGACTCAAGAAAAAGCAAGAAAATCAAAGAAAAGAAAAGTCTAGGGACCGTCCGGCGGTAGACCCCTGGCGCCGGGCGGTTTTGCGGCAGAAGGCCAACGCCCGGCGGTGGTGAAATTTAGGGTACACCGCCGGGCGGCAAAGTGTGACGTCGGGGTTGTATGGGGAAAATGGAAAAGAAAAAGAAAAGCATTAAGCTCAAGCATTGAAAAGAAAAATACATGAGTAGAGGAAAAGGAAAGAAAAGAATAAAAGCATGAAGATGAGCTAAATGAAAAAGAAAAAGGGAAGAAGTTGGGAATGAGTGAAATTGGTGACAAAGAGAGAGTAAACTTGAACCTTTTCATTGATGAAATAGTTCTTTTGACTCAAGAATTTTGTGATCTAGAAAAAACAATTTTTATTGATAGCCCAGCCTCATTACAAGCCTTGGAAAAGTCCTTTTGATGGCATTTGCATATAAAGATGTTGATTGTTTAAGATGAATGGCAATTTTATTTCATGTGACTTATGAACAATAGGGAGTGGAGAGCTATCCTAAACACTTGAGTGATTGAGTGAAACACTTGCTTGATGAGAACTTCTAAAGTTCATGATTGCATTTTTGGTTTAGTGGACTGATCATTCATAATGTGTGACATCTGTTGAGGAAAGCATGAGCTAAATTAAGTTGAGAACATGCATGCATCTTGATTTGAGCTCACTAATTATCTGAAATTGAGTAAGCCTTGTCATGTACTTTAGAATTGTTGAATCATTGGATGAAATGGTATAAAGTCAAGCTCTGTTTTGTTTTATTGTTCTGTTTTGTTTTGCTTGAGGACAAGCAAAGTTCTAAGTTTGGGGTTGTGATAATGGTTGAAAAACCGTTATTTTCATATGCTAATTTGGACTAAATTACGCCATTTACTGCTTAAAATGAGCTTGAAATCAAACAAAACTCAATAAATGAGTCAGTCGAGAGTCAAAAGCTATTTTTAGCGATATTATGCTTGTTTTGTAGCAAAATTGATAGAAGTGAAGATTGGGAATAAAGATGAAGGTCATAGACTCAAGAAGAAGCAAGAAAATCAAAGAAAAGAAGAGTCTAGGGACTGGCCGGCAGTAGACCCCTGGCGCCGGGCGGTCAGAGGGAGGAGAAGACACCAGCAGTGGACGCTGGGCGGCGGTGAAATTTAGGGTACACCGCTGGGCGACAAACTGTGACGTCGGGTGGTGGTCAACTAGGCTTGGGCCTATTTTTCTGTTGCGCTCCTCACCTATAAATAGCCCTGTTACGAATTCCAACTCATTCTTTTGACAGAGAAGGGCGGTTAGACCTACTTTTCACTCTCTTGAGAGGATCTCTTGGATGTTTGGGCTCCTTTTCATCTTTTCTAGAGTTTGTTTTCCATATCTTCCATTATTTTCATCTTGGTTCACCATGACTATGGTGAACTAAACCCTTTTTGTTGTTGGGGGAACAATGTAATCTTTTGATACTCTCTTTTATTGAAACTCTTGTTTGAATTATATGATTTTCATATGCGTTTATTATCAATTGTTGGATTCTCATACTATGCTTAATGCCTTTATCGTTTAACTCATTCGGTAATTGATTTTTGACTTTATTGATACGGGGACGTACAGTAATGACATGAACTGATGAGTTTTCCTTGGTTAAGCAATACCACCTAGGGATAGGGGGTAGGACGATCAATTGTATTTGCTTCTGTTTGTAATGTGTTGCTAGTTACTAGGGGAGGCTAGGGATAGCAAGCCGGTAATTAGTAATAGGCCCTTTTCTCCGAGGGATCGGGTTAAGGGGAGGCCAAGAAAGTTTGCATGCAATTAGATAATAATGCTATTTAAACAAGAGGCATAAATAAGAGAGAGAGGATTAGATGAAATTGTAAACCCCCAACAACTCCATTCATCCATTGCCTAACTCTTGTCAATTGAATCATTCATTGCATGTTTATTTTTTGTCATTGTAAACCCCGCAAGTCGTACGATTTTAATTCATACGAACGATAAGGCCTTTCGAGTCTCATGGGAAGAATGATAATGGGTTTTACCATTTTTATTACTTGATACGATTTGGTACACTTGCCAAACTGCTAACAGTTAACAGTTAACCTCAATATTGGCCCCAAAGTCTTTAAAAGGCATCTCTTTTAACTGTTGGGCTATTTGACCAATTTGTACCTCCATGTTCCTGATAGTCGCGTCTGTGCTTTTCTGGGTTGACAAAGTTGCCTGCATGAACTGTTGGAGGGTCTCTTCAAGCCTTGTGGTTCTATCAGACAGAGAGGGTTGTTGCTGCCATTGTTGCTGATGTTGTGGTGGTCTATTTAATTGTCCTCCAGTCTGCCCAAATTGACCCTGTCCATTGCTTGGGTAAGATTTCCACCCCTGGTTATAATTATTGGGGTGGAATTGGTTGCCCATGTAGTTGACTTCCTCATTAAGATTCTCAGGCACTGCACATTGACCATTAATATGGTCACCACCGCACAGCTCACAAAGTTGTTGTTGAACCTCTACCACGCTCTGAGGTTCCTTTTGTGGCTGCATCACCTTCTTAGTCAAGATCTCCAATTGTTGAGTGATGATATTATTTTGAGCAAGCATGGCATCATAAGATTGTAGTTGGAAAACTCCTTTAGGTTGGGACAAAACTTCTCTTTCACTGTGCATCTCATTGTCATTGGTAGCCATGCTCTCAATTAATTCATAGGCTTCTTCTGGGCTCTTGCATTTGATATTGCCTCAATTGAGGCATCCAACATCAATTTGGTTTGTGAACCAAGACCTCCAACGAAAATAATGACCATCGTTCCTTCATCAAAACCATGGGTAGGCATTTTTCTAAGCAGGCTTTTGTACTTATCCCTTGCCTGTCCTAAGGTTTCCTCCATGCCTTGCCTAAAAAAGGAGATCTCCTGCTTCCTTTTGTTGATATTTGATTGTGGGAAGTATTTGTTGAGGAACTTTGTAACCACATCTTCCCATACTGAAATTGTTCTCAAGAAAAGAGTTCAACCATACTTTAGCATTACCTCTAAGAGAAAAGGGGAACAGACTCATTTTTATAGCCTCATCAGGTACCCCATTTATTTTCACAGTGTTGCATATCTCATTGAAGATGGTCAGGTGCTCATATGGACTTTCATGAGACAGACCATTGACTTGGTTGCTCTTCACAAGGTGGATCAAAGCAGGCTTCATCTCCATGTTTGCAGCGTTGACCCTTGGCTTTGCAATGCTGTTAAAATGATGAGGGCCAACAACTATTTGTATAATCTGCCAAGATGAGCCTGCTAGTATTATTTTCCGCACCTCCTTCACTAGTTTGGAAAGCCATTGAAATTTTCTCTAGAGAAGGTTCTCTAGATAACCTATTCCCCCTTGGCCTCCTACTAGTCTCAAGTCCTTCAAGAAGAGATTCAGAATTTTTGTTGCTTCTAGTTCTCACACTATTTTGCATAAACCAAACACAAAACCCTAGAAAATATTATTAGTATAAAAATAAAAAGAATAAAACACAAATTAAAAAATTAAAGATTGAAAAAGAAAATTAAAATAGAATAATAAAAATAAAAAAAATAAAAAATAAAGGAGAATAAAATAAAAGTAAAATAAAGTCAAAATTAATCAAGGATCACACAAATAGAAAAGCTTAAACTGTGATTCCCCAACAACGGCGCCAAAAACTTGTTGGGGCAAATCGGCAAGTGTACCGAGTCGCCAACTAATATAAAATGGTAAAACCAAGTATCGTATCCCAAAGGACTCTCGACGCTGAACAGTTGTGTGAAAACAAGATTAATTAAGACTTAAAAATAAAAAGAGATCATTGGGTTTGGGCAAAAAATAATAAAATAAAATAAAATGCAATTGATCAATGGCAAATGAGCACAGAGATGAACGAAGGTTGATTTATATGAGATGGGTATGTTTTTGGGGTTAGATTTCACCAAGTTCCCTCTCATGTATATAAAAATTCTTCTTTATGCATTAATGCCAACGTCCCTCACTAAATCACTTAAACCCGATCCCTCGGTAAATAAGTTTGTCCGTAATTACCAGTTCATACAATTCCTAGCATTCCTGTAAAAATATGTGAAGATCAAGAGGTTAAGACGACTAAGACTCATACCCTCATCCCTGAGAAATATAACCCTTAGGAGTAATTCAAAAAGAACATGAATTGAAAGGAACCTCCCGACACTAATGCAATTCATAAATAATGTTATTATATAAGCAAGAATAAAAACAGTTGAATTACTCTAACAATTAATGAAAAAGCATATGGAATTAAGAATCAATTCAAATACATGAGATTTTACAAGGTTACATCATTTCCCATCAACAAATAGAAATTCGTTCCCCATAGACATGGGGGAACTCTATGAACAATGGCAGATTAAGAATTGGGTAAGAGTGTATTGCTATGTTCTTCTTTGCCAAGGATGCAAAACCTATAGCCCTAGGGTCATTTAAATAGTGTTAGATGAGTGTCAATGCAAGGTCCGGTCCAAAAGAATCAAAACAGAGCAGAAACAGGGCCTAGTCCATGCAAACCATCGCTCAAGCGTCGAAGGAGGCCGCCCAAGCGAGAATTGACACTCATGTAAGGCCTGGGCGTTGAAAATGGCCGCCCAAGCTAAGAAGCCCCGTCGCCCGGGCGACGAAGGCCACCGCCCGAGCGGCAGACGTCGATTCTGCTCACTTAGGCTACGCTGCTGGTCCCTGGGCTTCGCGTTTTCCTTCCTTTTGGTGTCTTTTTTTACCCCTTTTGAGCTCCTTCTTCTTGGTTCTTCATATCTTCTTCCAGTATTACCTCAATCTTTGTCAAAAAAAGGGGAATTGGTCATAAAATCATTGAAATCAACCTTAACTCTCTTATTCACACAATTTATTGAAAAAGCATGAGTCCAAGCAACTTTCTAAGTGAAAAAGGGTGCTTTAGGTATCAAAATCACATCACAAATAATGATGTTTTAAACTGTTATCAACTATGACTTGATGCAATTAAACTGTTTTGATTGAGGTATAATAATGAATCTGAGTTACTGGAATCATGAGAAAACGGTTATGCAGGTTCTTAGATAGGGAGTTAGGCGATGTCTATTGTTTAAGTCATTTTAGAGAGGAAGTGAGAGAGTAATTTTGGGATTTAGGGGTTTGGGTCTGTGTTCGAGTATTTAGGCAGTTGAAGTAAGCCATTTGTGACTTATTAGAAGACTAAAAATGGTCAAAAATAGTTTCTAAGTGGTAAATCTAGATTTGAGTCTTTAGGTTGATGAAATTTAAGTTTTAGAGTATGAATCAATGCATAAACACTTTATAATGAGGTTAGAAAGGATTAGAATCATTTAGACAAGTTTAATTTAGCATATACTTTGATTTAGGGGTGTTAGAAGTTCATCAAAATGCTTAGATTTGGTATTGGGGGTTAGAGTTGCATAATTATGCAGATTTAGAGTGTTGCAGGTTATACAGACTCGTTGTGTGAATTAATTCGCACAATGAGCTTCCCTAGAGAGTTGCTCTCTGTCAGGGCATTCGCATTATGACTCTGGTTCGCTATGCAAATCGCTGCAGAGCGTTCTTCTTTGTTTGGTGAGTCGCTCTAAAAATTTGTTCGCTTTGCCAATAGTGTTGAGCTGGGAAATTAATTTGATAATTAGAATAGCGAAAAAGAGGCGCTTTGCGAGAGTGTGAGGTCTGAAACCACTGTGAGATAATTCGCAAGGCGAAACTATTCGCTATAGGAATTAACTAGGAAGCATTGTCTTTGATGAAGGACTCGCTATGCGAATTGGATTCGCTATGCGAAAGTCTTCTAGTTTTGCATAGCGCACAGGTGCACTGAGCGGATTCCTTCTGTATGGTTTGCTATTTTCTTCTCTGTTTTTATTGGTTGATGATGAGTGATTCGTATATGAATTTGTGCGACATGAAATGAGGTTACTTATGATTGAAATAGTGGAAGATTGTGATTAATATGATGTAATTGAGAATTAAAGTCATACCTCTTGGTGAGATAATTGTAGTGTTTAGAATCAATATAGGAGCTCAGTCTTGGGGGTTATCCTAACACTCTAATGATCTTAGATTCTCACATAGAGAAGATTGATGCATGTGGTAAGAGTAGTAGGAGGTCCTAGTGTAGGCGCTACCTTGAGGCCTATTGTGCGGTAACAGACTTACCTTGTATGTGGTAGGGTGAAACCCATTGGCAATGACTTTGCAAAGAAGTAGAAGCCACCACAAGTACACAACCCGTCATAGCTCGATATTCATTTGATAACGGTAGAAAAACTGTTATTTTCATACTTTAATTTTGATATTAAATCACACCCTTTATTTTGCAATCATGCATTTTTCTTAAGTTAGAGAATAAGAGAGTCAAAGTTGGTTTTCTTGGTTTTATGCTTGGTTTCCCTTGATTTTGTAGGTTTTTGGAATGAATTGAAAGAAAGGTTGAAGATCAAATGCTTGCAATGCAGAAAAGTCAACCAGAATGCAAAAAAGTCATCCAATCAACTAGAAAAGTCAACCAGTAGACCAGAATGCTGAAAAGTTGACCAAAGCGTTGTTTTCTACTCCAGTGAGCGCTGAGCGGAAAAATTGACCGCTGAGCGGTCCGACGATTAGAGGGAAACCGCTGAGCACCGTTTTTGAGCACTAAGGGCCGGGAACGCGGGCCTGGACCTGTTTTATGCGATTTTTATGATTTGTTTGAGCTTGGACTTGTTTTCTGTTATTTTTATGTCCTATTTAAAGACTTGGACACCCTAGGGTTTGTATTATTCTTGCAGGCAGAGACGTCCAGAGCACTTCTATACTCCTTGGAGACGGTTTCTTGGATGCTTAGGCTCAAATTTATCAAATCTAGGGTTTACTCTTTCATTCTTTCATTTAATTCCATCTAGTTTCACCATGTCGATGGTGAACTACACCCTTTGTTGTTGGGGAACAATGTAATCTTTTGAAACTCTCTTATATTGAAATTCTTTTTTTGTTCATATGCTTGCATATGCTTTTATTATCAATTGTTGGGTTTCTTATCTATGCTTAAAGCTTTTATCGTTTAACTTATTCGATATAAAGATGTTTGCCTTTGTCGATACGGGGACGTACGGGGAAGTCATGAACTGATAGGAAATTCTTTGATTAAGCAATACCACCTAGGGATAGGGGTAGGACGATCAATTGTATTTTTCTTCTGTATATAATGCATTGCTAATTACTAGGGGAGACTAGAGATAGTAAGCCAGTAATTAGTAATAGGCTATTTTCGCCGAGGGATCGGGTTTAGGGTAGACTAAGAAAGTTTGCATGACAATTAGATAATAAAGCGAATTTAATAAGAAGAGTAGATATAAGAGAGTGGATAAGATGAAATTGTAAGCTCCAACAACTCCATTCATCCATATCTTTTCCTTGCCAAGTGAATCACTTGCATGTTCATGTTTATTTTCGTTCTTTGCATTCAACCATAAGTATATTTCTTTTCAAGTCTTATAAGATTAATTTACATGAAAGTTAAGGCCTAAGAGTCATTTGGGAGACGATACTCGGACTTACCGTTTATATATTACTTGATAATGATCTGGTACACTTGCCAAGGACTTAACATCATTCTAATTACGGACGAGTCTAGTTTAAGTTATAACATAATATGATGTTTTGTTTGTTTACTTGTATGATTGTGCTTTCATAATTCAAATGCTATTAGATAACATGTATGCTTTTAAACCTAGCTTACCCTTTTTGCTTGTTTTGTGTTTGTTTGTGTTGTCTTCTCTCTTTTGCTATGATCATCCCTTGGATGTGAGTAGAGGGAGAGTGTTGAGCAGGCATTGGATGGAGCTGAAGCTGCGAAGTAGATGATATAGGCTTGTAGTACTTAGTTTAGATTAGTGGCTTGTACATAGTGTTTTAAATTTTATAGTTATTTTGGATGATTGTAGAATATAATACTTATGTACTTTGTTGGATGACTGTATTACTCTATCATGCATGTGACTTCTCTTTATTATAGTTTATACTATATATTTTGGGATGTTACATCGGTTGAATCAATGTGAAGATTAGAGAGAAGATAGAGAACAATGGAAGTTGAAGTTCTAAAAAGAGGATCGTTCTTAAGAAAATAAGTTAGAACTTTTCTGAAACTTAATATAAAACTACTTTTGCTTTTAAATAAAACTCTCCCTCTCTTTCTTAATACGTTTTTGTCCCATCTTTTAAAATATTATATATATATATATATATATATATATATATATATATATATATATATATATATATATATATATATATATATATATATATATATATATATATATATATATATATATATATATATATATATATATATTTTTAAATCTAGGCTCTTACATCACAACATAAAAAATTGCACATTTTTTACGTTTTAGCTTTTATGTTCTAGGAAGAAAAAATAAACTACCCATTAAATAAAAATTAATTACTGTATAATTTCAAACAACTTTCCAAAATAAAAATTTTATATATCATTATATGTACAGATTTGATTTGTAAGTTTTAATAATAAAATATTATATTAACATAATAAGATTAAATATAAATAAAAAATTATGATAAAATAATAATTATTTAAAAGATAAAATAAGAAAAAACTTTGTCCATTTTAATATAATTAATGTATAGACATAAAATAATTACTCAAAAGTAATATAGAATATTTTATTATTCATATACTATTGGTTTCACCTATTCAATTTAAAATTAAATTGAATTGATTAATTTTTTTCATAGAAATAAATTTTTCATTGAAGATCATGTTGAAAGTAAATTCAACCTTTTTCAAATTATATATTTCTCTTTTTGGAAATTTATCTTAAATACTTCATATCATAAAAACGGCATAACTTTTATGCTTTAGCATTATACTGTAAGGAAAAAAAAAATCTACCCATTAAATAAAGATTAATTACTTTATAATTTCAACCTAAAGTTTCCAAAATTAAAATTTTATATATCATTATATGTACATATATGATATGAAAGTTTTAATAATAAAATATTATATTAACATTACAAGAATAAATATAAACAAAATTTTATAATAAAATAATAATTATTCAAAACGTACGCGAAAGTAGAAAAAATTGACAATATCAAAGTTGTCCTTTTATATATCATTACTGAAATATAATATATATATATATATATATATATATATATATATATATATATAATATTTTATTGTTAATGTAATGATGGTTTCACCTATTCAATTTTATCCTAAATCAAATTGATTAATTTTGTAATATCACAAAAATTATATGATGATATAATTTTGAATGATTAAACATTATAATATGATAAAACAATTTAAGGATGAAGATAAAGTTATAAGTTTAAAGTCATCCAAAATTGACCATAAATTTAAAATTTTACTTAGAAAAGAGTATTTCAAAATAGATAAGACAACTAAGAAGGATCCTAAGAACTAGGCAGCTGCATCATCACCCTTCAATGCTTGCTCTAGACTGTTTGTGCTCACAACCATGTGGATAACAATTGCAAAAGGAAGAGCACAAACATACAAAGCACAGACAAACAGCAAGGGTAAGCTAGGTTGAAAAGCATACCAGTTACAGTATAGCAATTAGATATATATAATCACATTCATAATATTAAACAACTAGAGCGTCCTATCATGTTATGACTCACTATACTCGTCCGGACTTAGAATGAATATCGATCTGGGGCGGGTTGTGCACTTGTGGTGGCCTCTACTGCTTTGCAAAGTCATTGCCAATGGGTTTCACCCTACCACACACAAGGTTAGTCCGTTTCTGCGCAATAGGCCTCCACGTAGCACCTACACTAGGACTGCCTACTAATCTCACCACACGCGTCAATCCTTTGTAAGTGAGAATGAAAGACTGTTAGAGTGTTAGGATAACCCCACATAAAGAAGCCTCATATATTCATTCTAAACACTATGATGATCTCACCTAGAGATCTTACTTTGATTTTCAACATCAAGTTATACTCCTCTTTGAATTCACAATTCAACATTTTCTAATCATATAGTCATATACAATATCATATCAAACTATAAATGTATTATACGTCATCATCCATGTAAAGTAGAAGAAGAAAGAATCAAAACAGAGCGAGCCAAGTCGCATAACGAACAAGGTAAAAAGGCAAGACAACAAAAATTCACACAACGCACCACCCTTGATGCACTGAGCGAATTTTCCTAACAGCATGACAATAAAAATTCGCATAGCGCACAGGGTGCGCTATGCGACTCTGCATAATCTGCAACACTCTAAAACCTGCATAATTAATCAACTCTACCCTCCCATACCAATTCTAACCATTTTGATGAACTTCTAGCATTCTTAAATCGATCTATAAGCTAAATTAAACTTGTCTAATTGATTTTAACCCTTGCTAACATCATTTTAAAGTGTTTATGTATTGATTTATACTCTAACTTCTATTTAATTCATCCTAGAGACCCAAACTCTAAACTACCACTTTGAAACTGATTTTGACCATTTAAGGGATCCAATTAGGTCCCAATTTACTCACCTAAATTATCTAAACTGACCAGAACCTCTTGGGATGCTTAGATCTCAATTTGACCACCTTAGTTCCTCTTAATCTAACTTCTTACACCAAAATTTACTCAACTTATAGACCTAATTCAAGTCTTTCTACTTATAACCAACTTCTCTTCATTTTTAGCACTTCCAGCAAGTCATATAACACTTATCTAAATTGTCCCAAAGATTTAATTAAGTACCTGACCCCTAAACCTCAAAACCACTATTCCACTTCCACTAATTTGATTTAAACACTATAATTAACTTCACTTGTTATTTAGCAACATGCACAACAATATTTCCAACATCCAAACATTCAAAATTCATCACACATTCTGTTTATACTAGTCCATGAACATAAATTCATAGTATCAAGATTCACGCAGGTTAAATCATGTTTGTTATTGCATAGATTCATCAAGTTGTTGCCCAAACAGTAATATAATCTACTACCTCTTCTACACATGCATTATCCTACCATCACAATAAAATCCTAACTCGCACCCACTACAATTTCATCAATACAAAAACAAACCCAGCTTCCCTTACCTCTAAGTGAACAGCTCAGCTCACAAGATGATTCACAGTGTCTTGCACCTTAGGGAAACTCTAAAAGCACCTATAGATAGAACCGTCAAAATGGGTCATAACCCGCGAGCCAACCCGGCTCACCACGGGTTCGTTTCGGGTTGGGTTTGAAAAATTGAATTTTTTTTATGCAGGTCAGATTTCAACCTGGCTCATTTAAACTCAACTCATGTGAGTTGAACCCGTGGTGGGCCGGGTTGGCCCGCCAACCCACCTACCTAATTTTATTTTTTTAATTTATTATTTTATTTATGAAACCCTAAAAAATAAAATACTCTCTTCACTCACTGTGTATACCAAAAAAGTAACCTCTGCTCTCATAAATCACTCTCATGGAACTTGCTCTCATTTATGATGCTATCACTCTCACTTCTTCACTGAAATTCTTAAAGGAGCAGGTTTTTGTATGTTTTTTGTGTTTGTTTTTGGATGACATTTGGATTATATTGTACTTTTTATTATTATTTTGAATTGTCTTCAGTTTAACATCATTTTTTGGCAGTGAAATTTGTTTAAATTTGAATATAGAAAGTTTGTAATTATTTTTTTATTTAAAAAAATTGTAATTAAACGGGCTAATGAACCAACCTGTTTACCCACCAACCCGTGGTGGACCGGGTCGGGTCGAGCCGGGTTACCCGTTTTGACTGCTCTACCTATAGATCATCAAATGGGGAATGGAGAATAAATTTTTAGGACCTATGTTAGGGTAAAGATTGAGGAAAAACACATGAAAGCTACATCCAAGAAAATCTACGGGATCATCACAGCTTCTAAATGCACAGAAAAGGGAAAAACACTTACCAGTTGAAGAAAACAGGATTTGATCGGAGGAAATTGTTGCTCTCAGCTTAAAGATTGTTTAGGAACTCCCTAATCAACTAAACAACGGTTCAATTTGAACTAAGGTAGAGAGAAGTCAAAGGATTTTTGAAGAACATGATTGTATAGAAAAAGAGTTCTTGAGTAAATGAGCCACCATGTTTTAAAATTTGGTATTTATACTATTGTAGTGTTTTTAACTATAAAAATTTGGTTTCATTAACTTAACACTCCTATTAGTCTCCCCTTTAATCTATTTTTCAGATTATTATACAAATTTCTTCGTAAATATAAATTTTTCAGTGAAGATCATGTTGAAAGTTACAATCCTTACAAATTATATATTACTCTTGTCATTGTCAACCATATTGAAAATAATCTTTAATGCTTCCCATATAGAAACTCCACATCTTTTATGTTTTAGCTTTATTCTTGGAACAAAAATAAACTATACCCATTAAATAAAAGATTAATTACTTCATAAATTCAAACTAAACTTTCCAAAATGAAAATTTTATATATCATCATATATGTAAGATATGATATGTAAGTTCTAATAATAACATATTATATTAACATAATAAGAATAAATGTGACAGCCCAATTATATAATAGAAACAATCATATAACATAGGCATCATCATTTAAATAAAAGAGAACAGTTAGAGCATGACTTTCGATTTAGTAGAGGATTACAATAATCCAAAATGGCCTAAATTTAAAACTTCAAGAGCATACTAGAGTATTTCAAAATAACAGTTTTCAAAGAAAGGAAAATTCTAAGAAGACTACACCACAGCATCAGCATCCTCCAACTCTTGCTCCAAGGGGACTTCCTCAACAACATCTGCTCCCATCCAAGTGGATGATCATCGCAAGAGAAAGCATACCCAAGCAACATACAACACAAAAGTAAGGGTAGCGAGGTAAACAAAAAAAATACATAAAATACAGTCAATCAATGTCCTCATGCTTAATTAAATATAAAAAGAACAAGCAAGGCATACCAAGCAAACCATGCATCAAATACTCAACGTGACTCATCCGGATTTGGTATAACTGTCTAGCTATTGGTTGTATTTGCACTTGCATAGTTCAGCTGACCCATCCCCAACACTATGCAAGGTAAATCCCCCAATCTGTCTATGTCTAAACTCCAAGACTATAGACGAGGACCTCCCTCTACTCTCACCACTCACACTGTTCTTCTTTATTTGAGCATGAACAATGCTTTGAGTGTAGGGATAGAGATATCATTTCAAAGCTCCCAACATTATACAGACAACAACAACATTTCTACAATCACATCCACTCATCTCACCCTGAGATGTTCACACTCAAGTTCATCAATTCACAGTCATGTTATTTCAAGTCACACAAGTCTCCTAGATAGACATACATACATGACATTCTATAGAGCAAACAACATTAATCAATCCATATACCTTAACTAACCAATCACAAATCACCAAATTTATAACATCTCTCGCAATAAAATACACATTGCTGAATAACATGCGTTGCTCATAAATCACAAGGCTCATAGCACAATTTCAATACATTCCACACTAAATCTCAATAATAAACATTACCTTGTCAAACACAAAGTTTTACTACACTATATAAAATATTATGACTTAAAGTAATTTCCCCAAAACATATAAAATTATTACGACTTTAAACCATAAACCACAATACTTATAAATATTGAACTTTTATTATTTATTCTCTATACATGATAATTCTTCATATTAAATTATGAAAAATATTTATACCAACTCTTAACTTATATGTATATATTGAGAAACGAAACAATGTTGGCCAAAAATTTAATCTAACGTCAAACTTAATAGTTTTAATACTTATAATATAATATTATATATAATTTAACCTGTGAAGTTTTCATACTATTTTATATATATATATATATATATATATATATATATATATATATATATATATATATATATATATATATATATATATATATATATTACACTAATCTCATAAATATTTACGAAACAGGAGACATATGTATCCTTATATTTTACTATTATTCAAACAGAAAATAAAGGAGAACTGTCATCTTCTCATACCATATAACACTCCAAACATCAAATTACCTATTTCTCACCCCTATTTGTATATTCTGTAAACACAAAAACACATGTCAATATGTATACAGTATTCCAGAATCTAGTATATCATAATATAATCAATTATCCTAAACAATTCAACATCAATTTAACAATTATTTCGTACTCAAATCATCAATACCCATATGACTAGAAAGGAATAGCAAGAAACATACCATTCATCACACACACAATTAAACATACTAAATAGCTCCCCTTACGTGGAAATTTCACAGCTCTATACCAAAGCTTGGTTCTACAGTATCTCGGGTTACACCGAACTTAGACCGCACCATACAGACCACCGAATTGTGATTAAGAAGAGTTCATAGAGCTACTGATGAACAGAGATTGGAAGGACATAAATGAAAGGCACATGCATCAACAGAACTGTTGCATGCTCAAAACTCTAGGAGCCTAAGGAAAGGGGGAAACGACTTACTAGTGAAATAACGAGAACCTGATCGGTTCAAGTCGAAGCTCTCGACTCTAGGAACGCAGGAACGCCACCTAAACGAAAATGCACAGGTTGAATCGGTGTGGAGATTAGAGAGAAGATAAATGATAGTGGAGAAGATGGGTTCTAGAGAGAGAAACGTTCTCTAAAAATGAGTTTAGCTTCTTCTCTTTTTTTTTTTCTGAAACTTATATAAAACTATTTTTATTTTTAATAAAGCTCCTCCTCTCTTTCTTATTACGTTTCTGCCCCATCTTCTTTTAAAGTATATTATATAATTAAATATAGGTTCTTACAATAAATATAAATAAAATTTCATCATAAAATTATAATTATTCAAAAGGTATGGCGAAAGTAAAAAAAAAATTATAATGTCTGATTATCCTTTTATATATAATTAATGTATAGATATAAAATGATTACTGAAAAGTAATGTAAAATATTTTATTTTTCATGTATTATTGGTTTCATCTATTCAATTTTATACTGAATCAAATTGATTAATTTGTTCATAAAAATAAATTTTTCATTCAAGATAATATTAAAGTCAATTGCACCTTTACAATTTATATATTACTCTTTTGAACCAGTTGAAAATAATCTTACATACTTCACATCATAAAAACTGCACATTTTTTATGCTTTAGATTTATATTTTACCGAAAAAATAAACTATCCATTAAATAAAGATTAATTTCTTTGTAATTTCAAACATAATTTCCAAAATAAACAGATATGAAACGTAAGTTTTAATAATAAAATATTATATTAATATAATAAGAATAAAAATAAATAAAGTTTTATAATAAAATAATAATTATTCAAAAGGTACTATGAAAGTTAGATGTAATTGTCCTGTAATTAATGTATAATATAATATTTTATTAATTGTTGGTTTTATCTATTTAATTTTATATTAAATCAAATTCATTAATTTTTTCATCAAAATAAATTTTTCACTAATGTTGAAAGTTAATTTCACGTTTACAAATTATATATTACCCTTGTCCACCAATTGAACATATAATCTTGGATACTTCACAGCATAAAAATTGCACATCTTTTAGGCTTTAGCTTTACTAGGAAGAGAAAATAAATTATTCATTAAATAAAGATTAATTACTTTATATTTTCAAACCTGACTTTCTGAAATAAAATTTAATAAAATATTATAAGAATAAATATAAATAAAAATTTATGATAAAATAATTATTCAAAATATAAAGTAAGATAATTTTATATTATATAATATTTTATTATTCATATATGATTGGTTTTACCTATTCAATTTTATATTAAATCGAATTGATTAATTTTTTCATACAAATAAATTTTTCACTGAAGATCATGTTGAAAATAAATTCAACCTTTACAAATTATATATGACTCTTGTCAATTGAAAATAATCTTCAATACTTCACATCATAAAAACTGCACATCTTTTATTCTTTAGTTTTATATTCTAGGAAAAAAAACTACCCATTAAATAAACATTAATTACTTTATAATTTCAATGTTAACTGTCCAAAATTAAAATTTTATACATAATTATATATATAGATATGATATGTAGGTTTTAATAATAAAATATTATATTAACATAATAAAAATAAATATAAATAAAATGTTATGATAAAATAACAAAGTGCAAAGTAAGAAAAAATTTGCTATGTTATGATTCACTAACTCTTTATATATCATCAATCTGAAGCTAGAAATAGGTAATAAATAATATTTTTTATTATTAATAAACTGTTACAAAATCTCCCACATTGGAATTCAAGGTGTCTGAATGAATTTATTCTTGATAAAAGAAAGAGGATTTGCAACACATCTATCACACACATGGTTAATACATGCGCAACTCTCACAGGTTGGACACTGACGAAAACACTCTTCTACATCATTGCAATGCAGAGTCACAACGTTCCTTGCCTCCGATTTCATGCACATATCTGCAACCACACAAACCATACATTATATAAAACAAAATCAATCTAAAATATAACACAAGAAAAAATATTTGAAAAAGAAAGCTCATTAAAAATTAAGAAAGAAAATATACAGAATGAGACAGATGCTTAATCCTCAAAACACAAATACAGATATTATACGACAGAAAAGCATGACTTATAACCTGATGCAATAATAACGAAAAGCATTAGGAATACAAATCTGACAGCAGACATCTTTAAAGAGGCCATCTTCATTCTATAACACATTTTCATGACACAGATATGCTTTTATAAGCAAAGGTTTATGGGCTAAAAGGGTAACATTTTAACTGTAGATATAAAAATTAAAGATTTTTTTATGACTAACTTAATTTTAGGAAATTTGCATCCATCGGTAAGATATTTTTAAAATGAAATTCGTATTTTCTTATTATTAAAATAATATTATTAATATAAGAGTTTAAAAGATACGTATTTTAAATAATGAGACTCGGTTATTTTAATATTAAAATTTTAATAGATAAATAAATTTTGTAGAGGTAATAACGTATTTCTATAGTTTGTAAAAATAAAGAGTTATTTGCGCTTGTGGAGCTGTTTTAAGACACTAAGTACTAAAAGTAGTATGACATTCAGCGGTGCTGGTGTGGCACTAAGCATGACTTGGGTGTGCAAACCTAAAAGTAGTTGTGCTCTATAATGTTGAGTGGTCATTTCTGATAATGGTGACAAGTACCGTTGAATTTGACTTTCTACTATAGGTTTGAAACCTTTTTCATCATACTTAGGTTGATCTTGCTGAGCAAGATAATTTGCAAGGCGTTTTGTGTAGAGTGTCAATCTGAGAGCCAATGTGGTTTTCTATGATTTTTTTATCCTTTGGTTTTTGAAGTGGCTTATTATGGATTCTATGATTTTCAACCCGACTCATTTAAACTTGACTCATGCAGGTTGAACCCGTGGTGAGCCGGGTTGGCCCGCCAATCCACCTATCTAATTTTATTTTTTTAATTTATTATTTTATTTATGAAACCCTAAAAAATAAAATACTCTCTTCACTCACTATGTATACCAAAAAAGTAACCTATGCTCTCACAAATCACTCTCATGGAACTTGCTCTCATTTACGATGGTATCACTCTCACTTCTTCACTGAAATTCTTCAAGGAGCAGGTTTTTGTATGTTTTTTGTGTTTGTTTTTGGATGACATTTGGATTATATTGTACTTTTTATTATTATTTTGAATTGTCTTCAGTTTAACATCATTTTTTGGCAGTGAAATTTGTTTAAATTTGAATATAGAAAGTTTGTAATTATTTTTTTATTTAAAAAAATTGTAATTAAATGGGCCGTGTCGGGTCGGGTCGGGTCGGGTTACCCGTTTTGACTGCTCTACCTATAGATCATCAAATGGGGAATGCAGAATAAATTTTTAGGACCTATGTTAGGGTAAAGATTGAGGAAAAACACATGAAAGCTACCTGTAAGAAAATCTACGGGATGATCACAACTTCCAAATGCACGGAAAAGGGAAAAACACTTACCAATTGAAGAAAACAGGATTTGATCGGTGGAAATCATTGCTCTCAGCTTAAAGATTGTTTAGGAACTCCTTAATCAACGAAAGAACGGTTCAATCTTAAACTAAGGTAGAGAGAAGACAGAGGATTTTTGAAGAACATGATTGTATAGAGAAAGAGTTCTTAAGTAAATGAGCCAGCATGTTTTAAAATTTGGTATTTATACTATTGTAGTGTTTTTAACTATAAACATCTGATTTCATTAACTTAACACTCCTATTAGTCTCCCCTTTAATCTATTTTTCAGATTATTATACAAATTTCTTCATAAATATAAATTTTTCACTGAAGATCATGTTGAAAGTCACAATCCTTACAAATTATATATTACTCTTGTCATTGTCAACCATATTGAAAATAATCTTTAATGCTACGCATATAGAAACTCCACATCTTTTATGTTTTAGATTTATTCTTGGGAAAAAAATAAACTATACCCATTAAATAAAAGATTAATTACTTCATAAATTCAAACTAAACTTTCCAAAATGAAAATTTTATATATCATTATATATGTAAGATATGATATGTAAGTTCTAATAATAACATATTATATTAACATAATAAGAATAAATATAAATAAAATTTCATCATAAAATTATAATTATTCAAAAGGTATGGCGAAAGGAAAAAAAATAAATTATAATGTCTGATGATTGTCACACCCCATTAATTTCCATTTCTTAGTGTTGTCCACGTGTCACTCCCCTTTCAGCTTCCTACGATGAGTGGAAGACAGAAGCTGCAGTACATTTAATTCCCCAACCTCGGGAAGCATCTGGCTGCAAGGGAAGGGAGATCTCCTGATAGTGGAAGCCATGTGGCAGCTGGAGGATGGACCGACCGTCCAGACTGGAGGTTGTATTTAAGGTAGGATTTTCAAACATTGCCACCTTTCTGCATGCAACCTTTCTTCTTCCTCTGAACTTCAGTTCTAGAAACTCTATTTCTCCTCCTTCTCTCTAGAACCTACCAACTTCTCTCTAAATTTCTAACACTTTTCCTTCCTCCGACCACCTCACCTCTTTTAGATTTAATCTTCCTGGCATCAAGACCTTCAAATTGCACCGATCAGAATCTGGTTTGGAGCAATTTGGACTTTGAAAGCATTGGAAATAGTTACTACCTAAGACTTAAAACTTTAGTTGGAGTTGAGGTAAGGGAAGCTTATAAATTTAATTATGATTATTTTCGTATGCATGATTTTCTGAGTACACGGTGTTAATTGTATGATTTTGCTATGGTGAAAATATATGTTTGGATTATGGTATGAAATAGGTATAAGGTTATAAAACTTAGTGAATTCTGAATCTGTAATCGAAAGGTCATTAGGACCGTTCGGTTTCCCCTGTGAACCTTTGACCTAGTCCCTTATTACTGAACATAAAAATATGATATTAGTAGTCGTTCGGATTGTTCAGTCTTATACTGAACGCCGTCTTACATGGAGTATCTGGCATATGATTACTGGGTCATAGACTGAGTATTCACTCACATATTAACCGTTCAGAACGTTCGGTCTTACACTGAACGTTCGGTTTACAATGATGATTACTTCTTGATAAGTATTAGATCTTATACCAGTACTTGAATTCTTAAAAACATCTGGTTTATAATAACAGAATTTATTTGAAAAGTGTTCGGTCTTACACTGACATTTGATTCCTCAAAGAGTGTCCGGTCTTATACTGACTCTCACATTATTGAAGAGAACTTCTTGTTTAAAACGTCCGTTGACTAACTCCGTTGCCTAATTCCGTTGACTAAATCCGTTGACTAAATTCATTCTTTCTTGATTTAGTTCGTGGACTCTTACTGTTGAGTTCCATTGACCTTCCGTTCGGTTTCTCTAACCGTCTAGTTCTCATTAACTAGTCCAGCTTTGCTTCCATTGTTGAGTTATATTGATTTTTCCACTCTCTCTTATTTCCCCTTTACTTTCATTGTTGAACTTCTAGTGGTTGTTCCATCTGGTTTCCATTGATTAGGTTCCCTTTGATTTCATTGTTGAGTTTCCATTTTTGCTTCCATTCGGTTTTCCTTGACTGAGTTTATTTGATTTTAATATTTCAATTCTATCGAGTTACCGTTTGGTTTAATTGTTTTTATGGGAGACTTCCAAGGAGGAATGTCTCGTGATTGATGATGGTTGGTAAAGTATGACTATGGCAAAAGGCTCAGGTTCTGACTCTATCCTGATAGTCCGTGATTACGCCTTCTCAGGTAGAGAAGGGTAACTCATGGGTGCGAATGGCAGGAGGTCCTTTAGCCTCAGGGTATTTCTATACCGAGGTGGTTCCACTGGACTAACCTCGGGTGGCGGTCTGTTGAGTGTATCCCAGCCAGGTCCACCCGGGTGCAAAGAGCGGCGAGCATACATAGTCATACCGTCCGGACAGAGTCTAAAGGAACTGTATATTTTGATTTTTGTGTTAATACACTTTACTGATGATTCATGGTTGGAATGGTTATGTATGAGATTTGTGTGTATATGTTAAAAGTGCATGAAAATGATTAATTGAATTTACATAAGCTTACCCTTATCTGGTTTTGTCTTGCCTATGTTGTCGTTCGGTATTCGATCGTCCGGTTTGTTCTCTTCACTGCAATGATCATCCTCTGGGGTGTGAGCAGAGAGTGTTCGAGAAGACACTTTGGAAGAAACCTTGCAAACGGAGCAACCTCTGGACGTTCTACCGGAAAGTTGTGCTGGACCATCCGGCCTTTAGATTAGATTTTTCTCTTGTTTAGCATAGATGATTGTTCGGTATAGGAACCCCTTTTGTAATATCGTTCGGTCAGGAACTGTACCAAGACCGTTCGGTTTAATTTGTAAATTATTTGTATCTTCTTGTACAGTTTTAATTCTCTTATGTCATATTTTATTTCTACCTTTTATGCCTATCTCTTCACTGTTCTTTATTATTATTCATGTTAACTTCTACAATTAAATTATATCTTTTGTATATAATTATTGGGATGTTACATTAATGGTATCAGAGCAGATTTTTCCTTAGAAATACCTGTAGGTTATGAGTATGCCCTGCTTGTGCTATGTACTCACATGATCAGTTAGATTTTCTAACCTCTTATTATAAACTCATGGGTCTTTCTTTCTGTTGACAACAGAAGATGGCTCCAAGACCTCCCCCACAACCTGCCGACCGGGATACGTCCGGAAACAACAACCTGTTGGAGTCAGTGTTAGCAGCTCTTCAACAGAAAAATGCCAATTTAATACAACAGAATGTCAATCTAGCACAACAAAACGCACTTGCTTTGCAGAATTCAGAAGCCGCTAGGGTATCGGCAGAGGCGACTCAGAGACAGATCATGGAACTGATGAGAACTGGGACGTAGTATGGTGGACCGTCCGGTTCTACAGTGAACAACCAAGCCGAATGGAGTTTGGAGAGTTTTCTCCAGCACTGTCCGGCTAAATTTGATGGGAAGTGCACTGCGGATGAAGCGGATCATTGGCTGAGAAGTATGGAAAAGATATATAACGCCAAGAGATGCCCCAATGACAACCGACTAGCGTATACAGAGTATCAATTGACTGGAGAAGCCTGCCATTGGTGGAGTGCAGTGAAGACGCTGTTAGAGAACCAACAGATTCCTATCACTTGGGATCTATTTAAGGAGAAGTTCTATGGAGAGTATTTTCCCAATAGTGTCCGGTTTGCCAAAGAAGTGGAATTCCTCCAACTGGTTCGAGGAGGAATGACCGTATTGGAATATACCGACCGGTTCAAGCACCTTGTTCAGTTTTATACCATGGGAATAAATGAAGAATGGCAGTGCCGCAAGTATGAGAACGGACTGAAGCCTGATCTTAAGGTGATGATTTCCAGCCTGTGTATCAAGTCCTTCCCAACACTTGTTGAAAGAGCTAAAATGTTGGAAAGAAACATGATAGAAGTTGAACGACAGAAGAAGCAGCAGCAACCGATCGGAAGAGCACCAATTTCGTCTCGGAGTGGTCAGGATATGAGGCGAACACCCTACTCTCGGCCTCTATCATTCGTATCTGGTTCCTCTTCGCAAGATTCATTATCAGCCGACCGGTCAAGATAGCAAGGATCAGTCACCTGCTTTAATTGTGGAGAACCGCACTACCAGTCGTCTTGTTCTCAGCTGGGAGGATACAAGCATTGTACTCAACGGACATCTTGATACTGAGTGCAACATGGGAGTCCGAGCGGTCATGAGACCTCAGATAGCAGGAAGAATTGCCCAGAGAACCGGTGGAAGGGCCCAAGCTATTGGTCGAGTATATACTCTGACAGGAGTGGAGGCAACAAGTTCAGGTAACCTTATCATCAGTACTTGCTTGCTGTTTGGCGTTCCTTGTTGTGTGTTATATGATTCGGGGGCAACACATTCCTTCATTTCGAAGGCATGTGTTGAAAAGTTGGGTCTAGCTGAGAGTGAGATGCAGCTGGACTTGGTGGTGTCGACCCCAACAGCTGGTGAGGTTAGGATGTCTACTGTTTGCATTAGATGTCCTATTGAGGTAGAAGGGTACAAGTTTAAAGTTAACCTCATCTGTCTACTCCTTCAAGGCTTGGAGGTAATTTTAGGAATGGATTGGTTGACCACTAATCACATTCTTATTGATTGTGGGAAGAAGAAGCTAATTTTCCCAAGAGAAGAAGAGAAGCTGTCATTGACGCTCGGTCAAATCCGAGAGGATATTCTGGAGGGTGCCATGTGTTTCTTAATATTGACACACATGGACGGGAAAGAAGCAGATCGTTCGGTGGGAGACCGTCCGGTCATTGAAGAATTCATGGATGTTTTCCCAGATGAAGTGCCAAGTCTGCCTCCCCAAAGAGAAGTGGAGTTCTCAATTGACTTGGTGTCGAGAACCGGACCGGTATCAATATCTCCTTACCGAATGGCACTAGCTGAATTGGCCGAACTCAAAAAGCAGATTGAAGACTTACTGGAAAAGAAATTCATTCGGTCAAGTGCTTCACCTTGGGGAGCCCCTGTTTTGTTGGTCAGAAAGAAGGATGACAGCTCTCAGCTCTACATTGATTACCGGCAGTTGAAGAAACTGACCATCAAGAATAAGTATCCACTGCCAAGAATAGACGACTTGTTGGATCAGTTGGTCAGTGCAACAATATTCTCTAAGATTGACTTGAGGTCCGGATATCATCAAATTTTGGTGAAAGAAGGAGACGTCCAAAAGACTGCCTTCAGGTCTCGGTACGACCATTATGAGTATGTAGTAATGTCGTTCGGTGTTACTAATTGTCAACACCCAATTTCGTCCGGGTGATTGAATTGTATACATTTTTCTTTCTCTTTTATTTTTGTCTTATTTATTTATTTATTTACTTATTTAGTTATTATTATTATTACTTCAATATCTTTGTCCTATTTCTTTTTCTTTTTAATATGTTTTAATTTTCTTTCATTTCTTAGTTAGTTGTTTTATTTTTAATTGTATTTTTCTTTGTTTTACTTTTATGAAATTTTATTTTGTGTTCATCTCTTTTAAAATAAAATTAAAGTGAAAGAAGATAAAAAGAAAAAATAATAAATAAATAAATAAAAAGTAAAAAAATAATAAATAAAATAAAAAAAAAATAAAAAAAAAATCAAATACGTTTTAGTTTTCATTTTTTTATTATTAGAAGAAAATTAAAAAAAAAAAGAAAAAGGAGAAGAGGTGGAGAAAAGCGTGAGAGGGGAGAGTGAAGCAGCTTAGGGACAGCTGGAGACCAGGTGGTTAGGAAGATTCTTTTTCCAAGATTTTGGGAAAAAAAGAGGAGGAGGATAACGGTTGGCAAAAAAAAAAGAAAAAAAAGAGAGATTAGAGTATCAGGAAAGCAGAGAGAGGCAACGGGGAGAAGGAAATCAAAGAAAAGAGAAAGGCAAACGAAGGAGGAGTCTTAGCTAATCAAGGATATCTTCGTTTTAGTATCGTCGCCGGAGAGGTAACATTTTAATAGTCCATGCCATTATGTTTACGTTGGGATGTTTGTTAAATTATACACTCACTGTGACCTTGTTTGAAATTGTTATCACTGTGTGACATTTTTCCTTGTCATTATCGAGCATCATCATCCTTGGTTACCACCATTTCTATTGAAATTCATTACCCCTGTTTCCACCGTCACGGTGGATTGTGTCAGACTGCCTCTGTTTCACACTACTCCGCACACCGAAAACGCCCATGCCAAAAGTTGTGCATCAAACAACCTAACTTCTCTTCCATTTCCAATTAACCCCAAACCACCAAAAAACCCAAAAAACCATTGCAATGAACGAATAAACAGAAACAAGAGAGGCCAATTAAATCCATTTTCAACGCCTTTTCGAACTCAACACAGAGCAACCATCATTCTCCCCATGACCGAATACCGTTTACATACAAGAAAAAGGAACCATCCAAATATCAAAGCACAAACAACAGAAACAAGAACCAACACAATACAAGAACCAATTCCCAGCACCCACACACACACAGAGTAAAACTCGGAAACCATTGTTGTTGTGTTTATTCATCTGCATTAAAGAGTGGCTTAGTTGGATACTGCTCCCATTGACGATGGAGCGAGCATAGGGCGAGAGGGTTTCTCACGAGTGATGTGGGAGGGTTGAGTCGTTGCGGAAGGCATTGTCCCTACAGATGTAGGCTCGCGGTGACTGGTTTTGAGAGTGAGGGCGGGGGATTCCGGTCTTGGCGGCGACGGTAGCTTTGGATTTGGGGAAGAGAGATGACGGTTCGCGTTGGCTTACGGTGGCGGTCCGATGAGATGGATTGTGATCGCCGGCGACGCTTTTGAGTGGTGTCACGGTGGCCGTGAAGTGGTGGTGTGGTGGCGGCACAACCCTTAGGCCAGTGCGAGAAAGTGGCTCGTGGCTGGCCATGGCTGCCGGCGTTTGGGTAACTTGGGTGTTTCTCCGTCGTTCTCCAGGAAGGGAGAGGAGGGCTCAAGGTGTCGGCACGTTTGGAATGGGATGGAACTGGCTGAACCCCTGGGGGTCTCTAGGGTAAACAAAGAGGCCTTGGGCCTGGCTGAGGGGCTGTTTCTTTTTTTTTTTCCTGCACCCCTTGTTGACGTTTCATACTCCCACTTGCAAACAAAAAGTTAAAAGGGAGCCTTGGGCTTGGGCAGTAAAAGGTCTAGTTGCACACCCTGGTTTCGATAGTTGCACACCCCTTCGGTTTATTGGACTTTTCTCTGTTTAAATTTTACTTCATGCACCCCAGTTTTTACCATTTTCCACCTTACCAGTAGTCAACTGGGCCCAAATCGAGTCAAACATAAAAGAATAAAAATTTCTCCTTTGCAGCCCCCCTGTTTTCCCATTTTTCACCCCTGGCTACTTGGGCTCAAGCCCAATCAGTGTTAAAATGTTTTTAGACACCCATCTCTTATCTAGGTACCACCACACCTTTATTTTGTTCTATTTTTACTCTTATTTTTATTTATTTAATAATTCACCTATTTTTATTTAATCCATTTTTTTTATATATATAAAAAAAAATCAAAAATGTTTTGAAAAGGTTTAAACACACGTGCGACCGTTCGCGTAGGCCTTGTGTTAAAAAAACCTTTTCCCTTTCTTTCACAAAAATTAAAAATCAAACAAAAATGTTTTGAAAAGGTTTAAGCACACGTGCGACCGCTCGCGTAGGCTTTGTGCTGAAAACCTTTTCCTTTTCTTTCACAAAAATTAAAAAAATCAAATAAAAATATTTTGAAAAGGTTTAAGCACACGTGCGACCGCTCGCGTAGGCCTTGCGCTGAGAACCTTTTCCTTTCTTTTACAAAAATTAAAAAATCAAATAAAAATATTTTGAAAAGGTTTAAGCACACGTGCGACCGCTCGCGTAGGCCTTGTGCTGAGAATCTTTCCCTTTCTTTTACAAAAAAATAAAAAATCAAATAAAAATATTTTGAAAAGGTTTAAGAACACGTGCGACCGCTCGCGTAGGCCTTGTGCTAAGAACCTTTTCCTTTCTTTTACAAAAATATTGAAAATCAAATAAAATGTTTTGAAAAGGTTTAAGCACACGTACGACCGCTCGCGTAGGCTTTGTGCTGAAAATCTTTTCCTTTTCTTTTACAAAAATTAAAAATCAAATAAAAATATTTTGAAGAGGTTTAAACACACGTGCGACTGCTCGCGTAGGCCTTGTGCTAAAAACCTTTTCTCTTCTATATAAAAATACCAAAAAAATATAAAATCTTCAAAAACTAAAAACATCTTCAAACAACAAACAAATTTTCAGAAAGAACTACGGAACCCTGATTTCTCATTCTGAATGAGAATACGTAGGAGCAAGGTCAATCCTTGTCGGGCACAAAAATTAAAAAAATATATATTTTGTCTCTCTTGATTTTTACATTTTAGGGAAATTAAACATTTTGAAAACCACATCTTTATTCGCGTATTTAATTAAAGGTACTGCCTTAGGGCAGGCGTTGTGGGGTGCTAATACCTTCCCCACACGTAACCGACTCCCGAACCCGAATTTCGGTTTTCGTAGACCATGTCTTTTCTTTATGGTTTTTTCCATAGTTTTCCAGAATAAACTATGGTGGCGACTCCAAATCTTTCTTTCAAAACTATTTTCCTTTTTTAGATCGTCGTCGTCCCGTCGCGATTTTTCGGTTGCGACACTAATTCTCCTGCAATATTCATGGACTACTTGAGCTGCATCTTCCGACCCTTCTTAGACAAGTTTGTGGTGGTTTTCATAGATGATATTCTGATATACTCCAAGAGCCGAGAAGAACATGAAGAACACTTGAGGATAGTACTTGATGTACTGAGAGAGAAGAAATTATATGCAAAACTATCCAAGTGTGAATTCTGGATGAAAGAAGTACAATTTCTTGGTCATGTAATCTCGGCTGGAGGGATTGCAGTGGATCCAGCCAAAGTCAGAGCGGTTTTGGAATGGGAGACACCCCGTTCGGTCACGGACATGAGAAGCTTCGTTGGGTTGGCCGGCTACTATAGACGGTTTATTGAGGGATTCTCCAAGATAGTAGCACCTTTGACCCAACTAACCAGAAGGACCAACCATTCGTCTGGACCGATCGGTGTGAGTCAAGCTTCCAAGAGTTGAAGCAGAAGCTGACGAGCGCTTCAGTGCTAGTGATACCGGACGTCAGCAGACCGTTCGAAGTATTTTGTGATGCTTCATATCAAGGGTTGGGTTGTGCGTTGATGCAAGAAGGGAAGGTAGTAGCCTATGCCTCTCGACAATTGAAAGTACATAAGAAGAACAACACATGACCTGGAGCTGGCAGCAGTGGTGTTTGCCCTTAAGATATGGAGGCATTATCTCTATAGAGCTCGGTTTCAAGTGTTCAGTGACGATAAGAGCCTCAAGTATTTGTTTGATCAGAAAGAGCTAAACATGAGGCAAAGAAGGTGGATGGAGTTCTTAAAAGACTATGAGTTTGAGCTCCAATACCATCCGGGTAAAGCCAATGTGGTTGCCGACGCCTTGAGTAGGAAAACCGTCCACATCTCATCCATGATGGTCCGAGAGCTGAGTTTGGTTGAGAACTTTCGGGATTTGAAGTTTATTATGAGCCAGAGTTGGACAGTATAAGATGCTGCAATATGAGATTGTCAAGCAATATATTTGATCGGATTAAAGAGAAGCAAACACTGGATGAAGAGTTGCAGAAGATAAGCAAGCCGTCTGGTTCACTACTGCATAAGGATTTTAGCTCAGGAACATACGGTCTCTTAAGATACAGAGGGAGGACGTGTGCTCCGAACGATGAAACCCTAAGGAGATTGGTTTTGGAGGAAGCGCACCAAAGCCGTCTTAGCATACACCCAGGTATGACTACGATGTATAAGGATCTCAAGATGTCTTTCTGGTGGCCGGGAATGAAGAATGATGTTGCTCGGTTTATCTCTTGATGTTTAACCTGCCAACAAGCTAAGGTAGAGCATAAAAAACCGAGCGGTTAGTTGCAGCCTTTGGAGATACCCGAATGGAAGTGGGATAGCATAGCCATGGATTTCGGGACCCACTTACCCCGAACGGTCAGAAACCATGATGTTATATGGGTTATAGTCGATTGGTTGACGAAGAGTGCTCATTTTCTTCCCATCAACTTGAAGATGTCTATGTCGAAGCTGACTCAACTTTATGTCAGAGAAATCGTACGGTTACATGGAGTACCATCCAGCATCATATCAGACCGAGACCCCAGATTCACCTCTCGATTCTGGCAAGCATTGCAGCAAAAGATGGGAAACAAGTTGCAAATGAGCTCAACATACCATCCTCAGACGGACGGCCAGTCTAAGAGAACCATCCAAACTCTTGAAGACTTGCTGAGAACGAGTGTATTAGATCACTTAGGAGTTTAGGATGAGGTCCTACCCTTAGCTGAATTCACTTACAACAATAGTTTCCACTCTAGCATTGGGATGGCTCCTTCTGAAGCTCTCTATGGAAGAAGATGTCGAACCCTGTTATGCTGGTTTCAAGAGGGAGAAGCAGTCTTGACTGAACCCAAGATCATTCAACAGACAACCGAGAAGGTGAAGCTAATCCAAGAAAGACTCAAAGCAACCCAGAGCCGACAGAAATCTTATGCTGATAAAAGAAGGAAGCCCTTGGAGTTTGCTGAAGGGGATCACGTTTTTCTCAAGTTAAACCAAACGGCTGGTGTTGGGAGAGTCGTCCGGCCAAAGAAGTTATCTCCCAGATTCCTTGGTCCGTATCAAATTCTAAGGCGTATTGGACCAGTCGCTTACGAACTTGCCTTGCCGCCTCCCCTGTCCAACCTTCATCCGGTCTTCCACGTATCTCAATTCAGGAAGTATATTGTCGATCCATCTCACGTGTTAGAAGCCGAGAACGTTCAAATCAAAGGAGATTGCTTGGTTGGGATGCAGCCGATCCGAATTGAAGGGCATATGACCAAGCGACCGTTCGGTAAAGCTACTACACTTATCAAAGTCATCTGGGATGACCGAACGGGTGACGCCACCTGGGAGAAAGAAGAGGACATGAAGGCATCCTACCCACATTTATTCGCGAGTAAGTCTTAATTTTCGAGGACGAAAATTTTTATTTGTTGGGGGGATTGTCACACCCCATTAATTTCCATTTCTTAGTGTTGTCCACATGTCACTCCCCTTTCAGCTTCTTAGGATGAGTGGAAGACAGAAGCTGCAGTACATTTAATTCCCCAACCTTGGGAAGCGTCTGGCTGCAAGGGAAGGGAGATCTCCTGATAGTGGAAGCCATGTGGCAGCTGGAGGATGGACTGACCGTCCAGACTGGAGGTTGTATTTAAGGTAGGATTTTCAAACATTGCCACCTTTCTGCATGCAACCTTTCTTCTTCCTTTGGACTTCAGTTCCAGAAACTCCATTTCTCCTCCTTCTTTCTAGAACCTACCAACTTCTCTCTAAATTTCTAACACTTTTCCTTCCTCCGACCACCTCAACTCTTTTAGATTTAATCTTCCTGGCATCAAGACCTTCAAATTGCACCGATCAGAATCTGGTTTGGAGCAATTTTGACTTTCAAAGCTTTGGAAATAGTTACTACCCAAGACTTAGAAGTTTAGCTGGAGTAGAGGTAAGGGAAGCTTATAAATTTAATTATGATTATTTTCGTATGCATGATTTTCTGAGTACACAGTGTTAATTGTATGATTTTGCTATGGTGAAAATATATGTTTGGATTATGGTATGAAATAGGTATAAGGTTATAAAACTTAGTGAATTCTGAATCTGTAATCGAAAGGTCATTAGGACCGTTCGGTTTCCCCTGTGAACCTTTGACCTAGTCCCTTATTACTGAACTTAAAAATATGATATTAGTAGTCGTTCAGATTGTTCAATCATATACTAAATGCCGTCTTACACGGAGTATCCGACATATGATTACTGGGTCATAGACTGAGTATTCATTCACATATTAACTGTTCGGAACGTTCAGTCTTACACTGAACGTTCGGTTTACAATGACGATTACTTCTTGATAAGTATTAGATCTTATACCAGTACTTGAATTCTTAAAAACATCCGGTTTATAATAACAGAATTTATTTGAAAAGTGTTCGGTCTTACACTGACCTTTGATTCCTCAAAGAGTGTCCGGTCTTATACTGACTCTCACATTATTGAAGAGAACTTCTTGTTTAAAACGTCCGTTGACTAATTCCGTTGCCTAATTCCGTTGACTAAATCCGTTGACTAAATTCATTCTTTCTTGATTTAGTTCGTGGACTCTTACTGTTGAGTTCCATTGACCTTCCGTTCGGTTTCTCTAACCGTCCGGTTCTCATTAACTAGTCCAGCTTTGCTTCCATTGTTGAGTTATATTGATATTTCCACTCTATCTTATTTCTCCTTTACTTTCATTGTTGAACTTCTAGTGACTGTTCCGTCCGGTTTCCATTGATTAGGTTCCCTTTGATTTCATTGTTGAGTTTCCATTTTTGCTTCCATCCGGTTTTCCTTGAGTGAGTTTATTTGATTTTAATATTTCAATTTTATCGAGTTATCGTTCGGTTTAATTGTTTTTATGAGAGACTTCCAAGGAGAAATGTCTCATATTCTTTATTATTATTCATGTTAACTTCTACAATTAAATTATATCTTTTGTATATAATTATTGAGATGTTACAATGATCCTTTTATATATAATTAATGTATAGATATAAAATGATTACTGAAAAGTAATGTAAAATATTTTATTTTTCATGTATTATTGGTTTCATCTATTCAATTTTATACTGAATCAAATTGATTAATTTGTTCATAAAAATAAATTTTTCATTCAAGATAATATTAAAGTCAATTGCACCTTTACAAATTATATATTACTCTTTTGAACCAGTTGAAAATAATCTTACATACTTCACATCATAAAAACTGCACATTTTTTATGCTTTAGATTTCTATTTTACCGAAAAAATAAACTATCCATTAAATAAAGATTAATTTCTTTGTAATTTCAAACATAATTTCCAAAATAAACAGATATGAAACGTAAGTTTTAATAATAAAATAGTATATTAATATAATAAGAATAAAAAATAAATAAAGTTTTATAATAAAATAATAATTATTCAAAATGTACTGTGAAAGTTAGATGTAATTGTCCTGTAATTAATGTATAATATAATATTTTATTAATAGTTGGTTTTATCTATTTAATTTTATATTAAATCAAATTGATTAATTTTTTCATCAAAATAAATTTTTCACTAATGTTGAAAGTTAAATTTTCCACCAATTGAACATAATCTTGGATACTTCAAAGCATAAAAATTGGACATCTTTTAAGCTTTAGCTTTATATTCTAGGAAGAGAAAATAAATTATTCATTAAATAAAGATTAATTACTTTATAATTTCAAACCTGACTTTCTGAAATAACAATTTTATATATCATTATATGTACAGATTTGATATGTAACTTTTAATAATAAAATATTAAAAGAATAAATATAAATAAAAATGTATGATAAAATAATTATTCAAAATATAAAGTAAGATAATTTTATATTATATTATATTTTATTATTCATATATAATTGGTTTTACCTATTCAATTTTATATTAAATCGAATTGATTAATTTTTTCATAAAAATAAATATTGCACTGAAGATCATGTTGAAAATAAATTCAACCTTTACAAATTATACATGACTCTTGTCAATTGAAAATAATCTTCAATACTTCACATCATAAAAACTGCACATATTTTATTCTTTAGTTTTATATTCTAGGAAAAAAAACTACCCATTAAATAAACATTAATTACTTTATAATTTCAATGTTAACTGTCCAATATTAAAATTTTACATAATTATATGCATAGATATGATATGTAGGTTTTAATAATAAAATATTATATTAACATAATAAAAATAAATATAAATAAAATGTTATAATAAAATAACAATTATTCAACAGCTACGTGCAAATGTTATGATTCACCTAGCTCTCCTTTTATATATTACCAATCTGAAGCTAGAGATAGGTAATAAATAATATTTTATTATTAATAAACTGTTACAAAAATCTCCAACATTGGAATTCAAGGTGTTTGAAAGAATTTATTCTTGATAAAAGAAAGAGGATTTGCAACACATCTATCACACACATGATTAATACATATGCAACCTTCACAGAATAGACCACATCGACGAAAACACTCTTCTGCATTATTGCAATGCAGAGTCACAACGTTCCTTGCCTCCGATTTCATGCACATATCTGCAACAACAAACCATATATTATATAAAACAAAACCAATCTAAAATATAACACAAGGAAAAATATTAGAAAAACAAAGCTCATTAAAAATTAAGAAAGAAAATATACAGAATGAGACAGATGCTTAATCCTCAAAACACAATTACAGATATTAAACCACAGAAAATCATATCTTATAACCTGATGCAATAATAACGAAAAGCATTAGGAATACAAATCTGACAGCAGACATCTTTAAAGTGGTCATCTTCATTCTATAACACATTTTCATTTTCATGACACAGATATGCTTTTATAAGCAAAGGTTTATGGGCTAAAAGGGTAACATTTTAATTGTAGATATAAAAATTAAAGATTTTTTTATGACTAATTTAATTTTAGGAAATTTGCATCCATCGGTAAGATATTTTTAAAATGAAATTCGTATTTTCTTATTATTACAATAATATTATTAATGTAAGAGTTTAAAAGATAGTGTCTTAGACGTGATAACGTGTTTTAAATAATGAGACTCGGTTATTTTAATATTAAAATTTTAATAGATAAATAAATTTTGTAGAGGTAACAACGTGTTTCTATAGTTTGTAGAAGTAAAGAGTTATTTGAGCTTGTGGAGCTGTTTTAAGACACTAAGTACTAAAAGTAGTATGACATTGAGTGGTGCTGGTGTGGCACTAAGCATAACTTGGGTGTGCAAGCCTAAAAGTAATTGTGCTCTAGACTGTTGAGTGGTCATTTTTTATAATGGTGACAAGTAGCGTTGAATTCCACTTTCTACTATAGGTTTGAAACCTTTTTCATCATACTTAGGTTGATCTCGCTGAGCAAGATAATTTGCAAGGCGTTTTGTGTAGAGTGTCAATCTGAGAACCAATGTGGTTTTCTATGATTTTTTTATCCTTTAGTTTTTGAAGTGGCTTATTATGGATTCTATGTATGTTTATTGTGAATATGTGATGCCTCATGGATTATAACTTGGTTATGAATATGAATTATGTATGTTGTGAAAGAAATTTCAATGAAAATTTTCATAGCTTAGAACAATCATTAGGACATTTCAGAAAAATCCCTCATTAATGTTCTATAATCTCCAATAAAGTTATCTTTAACTCGACAAGACAAGCATCTACCTAGACTGTCAACATCTAGCAAAACTTGTCTAAGTTGTAGTTTGATTATATCATAATATTCCTTAATAGCATATACTTACAAAATATTTGATAAATCAAGTAATTAAGATGTATGATAATATATATATATATATATATGGTAAAATTTTATATTTATTGATATTACTTGATATTCTCTTGATATTATTAATTTTATCACGAGTTACATGGTCTAAAAGTCTATACATGTCTAAAAATCTATAAATACACGTAGTATTTTATTAAAAATTAAACCCTTATTAATACTCTTTTTCTCTTACTTAAAAAATTTAAATTTTTTTAATGAGTTGACTGTCAAATAATTTTTTATAAAAAAATACATTAAATTTCTTCGATTCACTCGTATCTCAGTTTTCTAAAAATTCACTTTCAGATAATAAAAAAAATAAATATAAAGAAAATATTATGATAAAATAATAATTATTCAAAAGGTAACAAGAATAAATAGTAAATAAAATGTTATGACTGTCCTTTTATATATCACTAATGTGTAGACATATAATTATTACTAAAAAATAGTACATAATATTTTATTATTCAAAGATAAAAATTAATTATTAAAAGGTAACAAATAAATAATAAATAAAATATTATGACTGTTATATATCATAATTGTGTAGGCATATAATTATTACTAAAAAAAATACATAATATTTTATTATTCATGTACTGTTGGTTTCATTATTCAGTTTTATATTAAATTAAAAGCAACCTTCAATTCGCAAGTAGAGCATTGCGTGTCACAAATTGTGCTCAAGTGAATGAGGTTTCGTCTAATCCATTTCCCTTATTTTTAGGGCTAGTTTATTTTGATTTTTTTTCTTTATTTTTTGTATTGCTTGCAATATCAAAGTTGTTTTCTCTGTTACTTTCTCTTGTCTAATAAAGTTATTATTCATATCAAGTATATTTTTATTGCATCTTCTCTTGCAGTCCGGTTCCATTATTAATACATAGATGCTTTTACAATTTACTTTAGCAGTGCAGTTCTGCCTTCTGTCTTATTTTGTATGATTTGGTTCTGCAGTGATGTGCATCTCTCAGTAATTTTCTCACTCTGTTTTTGTTCACAGATTTTGACTGATACTGCTTTATTAAAGTGTCAAAAGAACCTATCTCAGTACGGAGAAGCTTCCCGTAGTTTCCTATCTCAGTAATTATTTGCAGGGGAATTGCTGGCCTCTGGCTCTGATGGTACGACCTTGGTTAAGGAATTTTAGCTTAAGTTAATGTAATGAGGCAATGCTGGTGTACATGTAAGATTCATTCTTTGATGAACTGAACTTTTTAAAGTTATATATTCTTGACTTAAACTTTATAAGAATGAAAATGAACGTGTCTATAATATTGTTCTCATGTGTTTCGTATCCTTTTAATTCAGATTTCTTTGATCAACGTTGTTATGGAATTGCGTAAGCTCTGCTGCCATCCCTTTATGTTTGATGGACTTCAACCGATCTTAATATTAATGATGAAAAAGCTCCATTTGAGTAAGCTCTTATTCTATATACTATCTGAGTGCCATTATCCGTTTGAAACATTGTTTTGTTTTTTCTTAATCAAAACAAAGAAAGCTACAACTATGCAACATTCTTAATACAATTAAAAGAAAAAGGAAATACAAAAAGTTAGTGTTGAATCCTATTTCTAGTTTTATATGAAGTTTATAATTGTTAACTTTTACAGCTAAAGTATTTAATTTTCTTGTGTTTAAAGTTATGAACATTGACTTTTTTCGTTGGTTAATATTAAAGTTTTGTTACTTTTATTTTCTTTTCTGTTTCGTAGCTATTTGCTTGAATCCTGTGGGAAGTTGCAACTGTTAGACAAGATGATGGTGAAACTCAAAGAGCAAGGTTATAGAGTCCTTATATATGCTGGACTTGCTTGAAGATTACTGCTGTTACACGGTAAGCCAGTTAGTTATACGACAGCATGCTATGACCGGTTAAATAATGAGAAGCAAAGAATAATCTGTGTATTATCTCCTTTCTGCATAATGCATATACAAATATTTATACATCAAGATTATAACAGAATTAGTTATAATTCTATTTAATCTATCAACTATATACACAGAATAATAACAAACAGAAATAATAACAAACAAAATCTTAAAACCTAACAAGATATCAAATATTAAATCAAATATTAAATCCTAACAGCCCCCTCAAGCTGGAGAATGAATGTCAATCATTCCCAGCTTGGAAACCAGCTTCGACAGCAACGGACGAAAGCGAACTAGCACAATGAAACTTCAATGAGGGTGAACTTCATAAAAATGGATGGTGACTTGCAGCAGCAAACAACAACAAACTACAAGAATAGATGAAGGGCCTGCAATGGCGAATAGCAACAAACTGCAGGGATTGGATTGCCATCAATAGTGGTGAACAACAACAAAACTTCAAGGGACTTAACTGCCCTAAATAGCAACAAAACTTTGAGGGGCTTAATTGCCCTAATCAGCAACAAAACTTCAAGGGGCTTAACTGCCCTAAACAAAACTTCAAGGGACTTAACTGTCCTCAACAAAACTTCAAGGGACTTAATTGTCCTAAATAAAACTTCAAGGGACTTAACTGTCCTAAACAAAACTTCAAGGGACTTAACTGCCCTAAACAAAACTTCAAGGGACTTAACTGCCCTAAACAAAACTTCAAGGGACTTAACTGCCCTAAACAAAACTTCAAGGGACTTAACTGCCCTAAACAGCAACAAGCCTTCAGGAAACATCTGTCCTGCAGAGGCAAATAGCAACAAACTTGCAGGGACTACACTACCCTGCAACAACTGAAACTAAAAGGCTAACAGCCACAAACTTGTAGGGACTTAACCACCCTAATATTGCAACAAACCTTAAGGTACTTAAATGCCCTGAACAAACGACGACTAGTGCACTTCATGAAGCACTCTTAATCTTGAGCAAAGCAAATACGACAGCTTATTGAGGTGGCAACGACAAATCAGGGGCAGAATAGAGAAACCCAGCAGAAACGAATTTAGTGAGAGAGGCGGCGGTAGGTGGTCGGCAATACGGAGGCCGGCGGCGGACGATGACCGGTGGCAGGTAACGGTGGTGCACAAGGGAGTAATCAGCGCTTTCTTGGATTATTCGAAAAAGAGACTTTCGGTCCCAAAGGGAATGGGTTTGAATCCCACTCTAATGAGAAACACAAGTTAATACTCAAACAAACTCTGAATTTGATGATACTGGAAAGAAAAGGCCAGAACTTGACTAGGGCAACTGGAGCCCATTAAAAACACATTAAAAACACAGGTTAAAGAAAAAAAATTTAGGGGACTGTCGGCGGCTATGGCAGCTGACCGCCGACAGACAGCAAAGACAGCAAAAACGGATCAGACAGGCTCTGATACCATGTTAAATAATGAGAAGCAAAGAATAATCTGTGTATTATCTTCTTTCTGCATAATGCAGATACAAATATTTATACATCAAGATTATAACAGAATTAGTTATAATTCTATTTAACCTATCAGCTATATACACATAATAATAACAAACATAAATAATAACAAACAAAATCTTAAAACCTAACAAGATATTAAATATTAAATCAAATATTAAGTCCTAACATGACCTGATATAAAAGAGAAAAATCTTTTAGACTGTTTGTGAGTGAAAAATAAAATGAACTTGGCCTGAAGAAATTTACATGCATGGTTGTTGCAAAACTATTAAAATGGAATACGATTTACAAGAGAAAAATAATTAGCCCTGTCTACTTTCAAACAATGGCTGCACATGTTTGATCTGTTTTATAGTATTTTTGAAGAACGGTCAAAATTTCAATTGTTATTGGAACTAATCATTGTTTCGTTGGAAAGCCACTTTAATTTCGGTTAACCCTAACTCATCATAGTAGTGGGCTGCGAATTGCAGCATAATTGGGTAAGTATTAGTCTCATACTAAGAGATTGGCTTAACGAGAGCTTATAAATTTTGGAAAATCCTCATTTTAGGAGCTGATTTATAGTGTTGAGTCCTAAGACCAATTTCTAAGAGTTTTGAATGTGTCCATGAAGTAATTGGTAAGTTCTCTGAGTACTGATTTTGAGTCCCATACACAGGTGTTCTCAATGCTTGATACCCAGAGTCTGTGCTATGCATCAGCTACTCGTTCAATGTTTAGCAAATAATTATGTTTTTTTAACTTTCATAACTAGTGGACATTTTAAAAGTTACTGTTGTTTTTCTAACTTTCATAATTAGTAAACCTACTTTTAAGAAGCAAAATGAAAAATAATAAGAAAAAGTAAAATAAGAAGTAATATATTATTTATGACACTAAACTATCATGATGTTATGTGTATAAAGATATATATATCTCAATTTGATATGTTTCAATTTTATATCTTTATATTTCTTTTCATGACAGCTGAATTCATTACAGAAGGATGGATTTTGAAGAAATTTGTGCAGCTGCATTAAGTATGCATCAATTTGAAGCTCTTGATCGTGGGGAATAACATGCTCGTATTAACAAACATCTTTCTTAGTTATATTTTGTTTTTTAATTTAGTATTGAATGTCTTTTTTTCTATATATGAACAATTAGATGTATAAAGCATGTTAATATGTTGAATAATGTAGTTTATTTTATATATAATATTCTGTATTGGTTCATATTATTTCATTGTTTGTGTGGTTAATAAAATTAATTTGATCATACTACCATTTTATCAAAATCAAAAACAAAAAAATATAATATGCACACATTTTCGGCGGTTTTAAAACAACCCCAATAAATATCGACGGTTTTCTGAAAACCTCTGTAAAAATCGACGATTTTTAAAAACCCTCATTAGTACCAGCAGTTTTCGAAACCGTCAGTAATTGTGACACTGGTTTTCCCAGTGGTTTCTGTACCGTGGGAAACTTATTTAGCGGGGGTTTTAATCCCGATGACGTAAAAAAAAATCCTGGTAAAATTAGATAATTTTATAGTGTGCTGTTTGTTTCACCTATTCAATTTTATACTAAATCAAGTTGATTAATTTTTTCATAAAAGTAAACTTTCCACTCAATATCATGTTGAAAGTCAAGTTCAACCTTTATAAATTATATATTACTTAGTCAACCAATTGAAAATAATTTTCAATATTTCGCATCATAAAATCTGCACATCTTTTATGTTCTAGCTTTATATTCCAGGAAAAAAGAATAAACTATCCTTTAAATAAGGTTTAAGTACTATATAATTTCTAATTAAACTATCCGAAACTAAAATTTTATACATCATTATATGTACAGATATGATATGTAAGTTTTAATATAATAAAATATTATGTTAACATAATAAGAATAAATATAAATAAAATGTTATGATAAAATATCAATAATAAGTCTAGCTAAGATTCTCTAAAATTAGGAGATATGAGGGAGTCATATTCACTTTCTTTTATTTGGTCAATCTAATTTTTGAGAACACAAATTTTTCTTATTGAAAAGAATGTAAGAACTGAAAAATAAATCAGTTAAGGGTGAGCACATGTGGCAGTTAATAACTGGATGATTAATTAAAAAGGAAAATATATAAATAAAAACATTTGGGTATACTTTTAAAAAGTAAATTAACAAAGCTACTCTCATTTTCATTCTAAACTTGTTGTTCACCCTCTTTGCTGCCAGTCTACTTCTCTGCTCTCTCTTCTACTTTCTCTCATTGCCCTTCTCATTGAACCACTCTTCTTGATTAGGTGATACCCTAGAGATCACTACTTAGAGGGTTGTGTGCTACCAATTAGTTCTGCAATTCTTCAAGCAATAAGTTGAAGTTCCCCTTTCTATGCAATTTTAGAGTTTGGCTCATGCAAGAACTCCTGTTGCATGTGGCTAATCTAGGTTTTTCCCCAATATTTTGGTTCTCATACTACTTAAGAAGCTGATATCTATCTCCAATTTGGGGATTTTAGGTACGGTTAACCTTCCTAGGGTGCAAGGTGCTTGTTCCAATCATCTTGTAAGCTACACTGTGAAATTGCAAGGTAAGAGAAGCTTGGGTATTTTCTTTTTCTGTTTTAGAATTTGGGGTTTTCATGAATTGGGAATTTAACTAGTGGATAGTTTTTTTTTAAATATATGTGAAGTAAATTTAATGAAATAATGATGCATGAACTTTGAACTGGAAATCTGTATGTTAGGTTGATTTTGCATTGCATGTGAACTGTGAATTGAGTGTCTGTGAATTTGGATGGATGTAGTATGGTAGCAATGATCTTGAATGAATTGATGGTATTGAGTAGTGGAGAATGTGAGTTTCTGTTAAAGTGTTGATGGATAGGTACATAAGCAAAATTTTAGAATTTGTGGTCATATTAAAGGAACTAAGATAGTCATATTTTGAGATTTGTAACCCAGATGGTTTTGGTCATTCAAGACCAGTTAGATAAGTCAATTGTGACTTATTAGAAGTCTTAAAAGTGGTAAAAACAATGTCTAACTTGTAGAATTAGAATTGGGCAGATAAGTTGATGAAATTGAGTAATTTGAGTGTAGATTGATGTTAAATCATTATAGAATGTGTTTAGGAAGTGTTAAAATAAATTAGATAAGTTAGATTCATCATATAGATCAAGTTAAGAGTGCTAGAAGTTCATCAAAATGGTTAGAATTGGTATGGGAGGGTAGAGTTGCTTCATTATGCAGGTTTTAGGGTGCTGCAGATTGTGTAGAGTCGCATAGCGCACTCCGTGCGCTTTGCGAAGGGTTGCTGTCAAGAAAAATTCGCACAGTGCACCACAGGGTGTGCGCTGAGCGAATTATGTGCGGTGGATTGAGTGTTTTTAGTGTTTTTGACGTTCTGGGGGTTCCGAACGTCCGTTTTGGACGTTGTTTAGGTTGTTTTGGGGGTTTTTTACCCTTGCGGATCCATTGGTGAGGGTCTCCAAGCTTTTTAAATTAAGTAAGTGTTGGTAATAATATTCTATAAAGAAATTTGTATTAATAAATGATGTTTCTATGAAAATATGTAAAGTCTGAGTATATATGAGTTGTTTTTATGACATGGTTGATGCTGTATGATGTATATATGACTTAGTATAGCATTGGATGTACTTATACAATTTTAACATGGTACATTATTGATTCAAGAGGAATATCATGTGATTTAAAGTGGTTAGATTGAATATGAAAGTAAAATCTCTAGGTGAGATCCTCATACTTAGAGAAGATTGACGCGTGTGGTGAGAGTGTGGGAGGTCCTAGTAATAGGTGCTACGTGGAGGCCTATTATTCAGTAAAGGGCTTACACTTGTGTGTGGTAGGGTGGAATCCATTGGTAAGGGCCTTGCAAGGCAGTAGAGGCCACCACAACTCCACAACCTACCCTAGATCGATATTCATTCTAGTCCGGACGAGTCTAGATTGCATTTTAACATGATAGAACATCCTATTTAATCTGTTCTATGAATGTATTGTTCTGTTTTAAACTTTGTATATAACTTGGCATGTTTTTCCAACCCAGCTTACCCTTGCGTTGTTTGGTTTGTGTTGTATGTGTATGCTTTTTCCTTTTGCAATGATCATCCAACTTTGGATGTAAGCAAAACCGGAGGATGTCCCCTTGGAGCATGCTTTGGAGGGAGAGGATCCAACCCCTAGCTCTTAGATTCTTTTAGGATCTCTTCAGATGTTTATATTTTGAGGAACTGTGTAGTTTAGATGTTGTATCTAATCCATAGAATTTCTCTTAGAACTTCTCTGTTATTTTGAGAGACCTCCTATGTATTTAGAGTTTAAAATTTTAACTCATTTTGGATGAATGTAAACACTATTATATCACTTACATTCTAAAGATGCTTACCATACTATAATGATACATCCTGTTATATTATATTTAGCATATAATTTTTTTTTGGATGTTACCGTAAGTACAAAGTAAGAAAAAAATTTCTATGTTATGACTCTCCTAATTCTCCTTTTATACATCATCAATATGAAGCTAGAGAAAGATAATAAATAATATTTTATTATTAATGTACTGTTACAAAAAATCTCCAACATTGAAATTCAAGGGGTTTGAATGTATTTATTGTTGATAAAAGAAAAAAGGATTTCCAACACAATCACACAAATTGTTAATACATTGGCAACTATTACAATTTGGACAAACAAATTGACAATCATAGAGTATTGCAATGCAGAGTCACAAAGTTTCTTGCCTCCGATCTCATATATAGGTCTGCAAACACAAACCATACATATAAAACCAAACCAATCCTAAAATATAACACATCAAGGAAAAATATTAGAAAAGAAAAAGAATACAGAATCAAACAGATACTTAATCCTCAAAAACACAATTGCAGAAATTAAATGACAGAAAAGTATGACTTATAACCTGATGAGGTTAAATATGTTTTTAAACTATCATACGATTTCAGTTTTAGGACTGTAATCTATTTTTATCCTTCTCCTTTTTAAAAGTTACATATTTAGTTCTTAATACCTAATAATGTTAATTTTTTTCTTAAGTGGTCAATGGTGTACCACATCATCTTTTTCTTTTCTGAAACGTGTTAACTCTCCTGGTGGCTTCTCTCCCTTCCTCCTTCATAGTGCCCAAATGATAAGGAGTGGAAGTGCTCCCAGTGGCATGGTTGGGCATGAATAGGTTGTGGTTATGGAGGACAATAGCGGTGGTCATCATGACTAATCTAATGGCTGCGGGGTTTCAATGGTGGTGGCCTTTGGATTTTCCATAGTTGAGGGTTCAAAACGTTGATTCCAAAAATGGTGCCTTTCAAATCAAGTGTGGCCTTTGCGTTTGCCGATGTTGAGATGTATTTCTTGATTGCATCTCCTGTGGGTTTTCATTGTTGACTATCCCCGTGCCCTGTAGAATGAGTTGCACCTTGCAACCATATTTAAGGACCTTATTCTAGTACCATTTTAGTATCATTCAATTGTCCCAACCTTTCTCAAACACACACTTCAAATCAAAACTCCAGAAACAACACATTTAAGAGGCAAACAACCCTTTCACTTGGCCTAAAACAATATCAAACATTTGGTTTAAAAACAATGTTTCATCAATTTAACCAACCCAAAAAAAATTCCCAAAGACTTAGACATTATGATAACTATTGAAACTACACTAAATCACATATTTAAAAGAAGATATTTCCTAAGATAGATATTTTGAATTGTCAATTTGTTTTTTGTTTGATTTCACAATTTTGTGTGATTTTTATTGTGTGTTTATGCACATGCTTGCAAGCAAGAAACTTAATGAGATAACATTTGATGTTCTTAAACAGGATGCATCCACTGACTATCATATATAAATTCGAGGAGGTTTCAAGTGTTCAGAAGTGACTGGGGTCGCCGTGATCTTGCTAACCACTTTGTTCCTTTTAATCTACTTTTTATAAATGTTATCCAATTAAAGGAGATAATGTACTTTTTGTATATAGTATTCCATGATTACCCACACCTTTACCAAAAACACAATGATCTTCCTTTCATCATACTCAACTAAATGCTATATTTTATCATTTATTATTTTGGGGACTTATATTTTATCATTTAATATAATTCATCTTCTGTTTTAGTATCTGGTGTTTATGTTTATTTTGAAAAACTATGAATAAAGCAAAAAAAGAAAAGAAAGCTTTCACATAGTTGTTGTTCCACTGTTGATCTTAAAGAAAGTAGAAATTAAAAACGATAATATAAAAGTAGGAGTGGATGGTTGGCATTAAAGAAATGATCGATAGAAAAATAGAAATGGGAGTGTTTACTTTAGGGAGTGGAAGTGGAGGAAGAGTACCAAGATGGTCACCTTCCTCAACTTCCTAAACAACTGAATTCCCTAGTGTTTGATAATGCATTACTACCTTCATGTTAGGGCATGCCACAACCCTTGGATCCTCAAAAGTTTCAGTTGTTGATAATGTTAATTCTTACCATTATCTAACCATCAATTTTGTAGCAAAATCAACTCTTTTCTAGCTTGTAACTTGCTTAATCCTCTCTTATCTTAATTTTATGAATAATTGTGTTTTGGGCTACTTTGTAATTTCATCTATAATCCCTTTATTTTGTAGCTAATAATGTGCTTGGAAGAATCTCCAACAATGTAAAGAATTGAACCAGCCAGAAGCAAGCAGATTTGTAGAAAAAGATGCAATGCAGCAAAGTCAGGCTTAGGGCCCCTAGATCAGGGCACTGAGCGCCACCTGCACAAATTGCACAGAAGCTGATCTCTGGTGTGCTCGCACTGAGCGCACCTTAGCAGAGGGCGTTGAGCACCATTATGCTGTTAGCACTTCTCGCTTGGGCGTCCCCTCTAGGGGCGCTAAGCGCCACCTTCGCTGATGTGGCAATTTGAGCTTATTTAACCCTAAGATGCGAAGGGGTTTGGGTCTTTGGTTCTTTGGAGGTGTGATTTTACTGCTGGAGCTCATGGATGGTGCGATGAGCTTGTGGGAACATTTCCTCCTCTTCCTTTGGGTCTCCTTCTTCTTCCATCCACCATGTTTGTAAGCTCTAGGGTTCTCCATGGAAGTGGAGAACCAGATTCATCTTGTTAGGGATTATTGTACCCTGTGTATTTTTGTGTAATGGGTTATTGATTCGTATTTATATATGCATTTTCTATCAATTGATAGTATTCTTGTTTTCAATCTTAAAGCTTGCATGTAATAGGAATGTTCATGACATGAGTTTGGGGTTTCATGGGTTATGGGAACGTAAGATGAAACCCCGAACTGAAACAAAAGTCCTTGTGGTTCATTGATTCTAGGGATGGAAGATGATTCACATGTGGTCTTAGATCCCAGTTCTTAATTTGGGTTTTGCTTGTTAATTAATCAAGGGATTGATAGTTAATAAGTAAAAGCTAGGCTTTTTCACCTAAAGGATTAGGGCTAGAATAATTTTGTATATTGACTTTAGTAAATTGATGGAGAGGAGATGAAATTGGTTATACACAAGAGTGAATTGGTGAAAACTAACCTTAACATTGTCATTTCATACCATTTCTAGTATTTTCCATTTCTAAGTGCCTTCAATACCAAAGTCCAACCTTGTAATTAATTGTGAATTTATCTTTTTGCACATATTCTTAAATGATGAGTTATTCTTGAGTCTAAATGAGTTGTTAATAGTGCAATTAACTAGTGTTACATGAGTCTCTTGGGAAATGATACTTGGTCTTACCATTTTATATTACTTGAACGATTTGGTACACTTGTCAATGAGTCAACAACTATGTTCTCAGCAATTATTACGTTCTAAGAAGACGAACATTGTACACCTCCACAACCACAATTGTCTCCTCTTCAACAACTTGGTGCAATGGTAGTGACAATGGGGAATAAAACTATTGAGATAGATATGCTTCCTGAACTCACACGCAAGACTGCTACCACCACTTTATTTATATGTCATAGGGATATTTGTGAAATTGTGATATGTAAAGATCTTCTCTCTATAACAGTTCTACAAGTTTGGAATTGGTAAGTAAACCTTCAAAAACCATGAAAATACTATCATATTGCATTCATGTATTTATTCTAACATTATTTATTCACATTGAAGGTATTTGCATAACCTCTATGTCGAGAAAAAGAATGCAACTATCTATGGATTTCTTGACCCAATTATCATTCAAATTGTAGGAAATAAATCAGAGGAGGTGCAAAAATACTTAACAGAGATGTTTGAAAAAGTCGATAAAGGGTCTATTTATCACCTTACTTGCATAAGTAACAACACAATTTTTGAATTCTTGGTAACTAATTTAAAAGCTATTTTTAATTAATATTATTCCAACTTGTAGAGACGTAAGTTTTCCTTTATATTTTATTTCCGTCCTATATGATTATTGTGATGTAATGAAGTCTATCTTTTATAGGTCTTTGGAAGCTCATTCAAGGTTGTAGGGTGTTCCATCAATATCTAGAAAGAAAATGCAAATAATGACACCTAACGTAAGGGAAGCTTGCCTTTGTTTTTTTGTTTTGTGATTGTTATTTTTATGTGGAATTGGTTATTTTGTTGGTTTTATGGAATTTACTTTTTTGTTGGTTTAGAAATATTGATCAAAGCAACATGGTGCAAGGGATAGCTAGAGTATAATCTCATCTTATGTGTCCTTGGTTTGAATGAGTCTTGATTATTTGTATTTAATTTACAATGTCGACGTCAATTGGGTAGCTATGAATGTGGGTATTACGTAATAAAACACATGCACACCATTATTTGTACAAATATTACTGATTCATGGAATAAGGTATTAAAAAATTGATTAAATACTTATTTAATTGTTAATTACATATTGTTTTAACTCAATTATTTTATTTGTAGATTTTTAATGATTTATCTCTAATGGAAGGTCCAGACATGGAAGACATTAGAACCAAGTGAGCTTCTTTTATTTTAAGTGTTAGTAAATTGTAGAAATTTGGCTACAATTTAGTAAGTATATGTAGGTTAATGTAATATTTGGACTAAATATATAGTCTTATGTACAAATAATGTATTAAATATTATTAGACAATTTAATATACGAAATGCATTCCATTTTGTTTGTTCAATTGAATATGTTCATTTCAAAGTATATTGATTATAAATTGATTGGATGAGATGATAAAACAGGAAAATTGATTGGATGTAAAATGTTAGCACACTATTTTGTTTAAAGAAAAGTAAATTTTATGACGTACATGACAATGTATTTCATAATAAGTTAATTCTGAATAACATGTATTATGACAGGTGAACAATTACATGTCATAATACATGGGAGACTTATGATAGGTGAAAACAACGATGTCATAAAAGTTCATATATTATGATAGGTAAATCGAACTACGTCATAGTAAATTAGTCATATTATGACTAATAACTGAATGTCTGTCATAATAAACTGGATGTATTATGACAGGTGACAGAAAAGACGTCATAGTAGGCTGAACCTATTATGACGTACTTTTTCGCTATGTGATAAAATATGCATATCTGTTATGACTGCAAGAACTATGAAGTCAACCCACTTTTCATAATATGTCAATTTTACCCGTCATAAAAAGTTATTTCTGCATTAATGATAGTTTCTTTATTCCCTTTAGGTCCTTGATAATTGAATGTTAGATATGTAAAGTATGAAAGTCCTATGGTGGCCTATAAAAAAGCTAATTCACTTGGATTAACTATAGCATATACCACTGAAATCTAAACCTTAGAATCATCACCAAAATTTAGGATACATTCGGAGTTTTTATTTTTATGAATATACATTCAGTCCTTTGCCTATCTAAAGTGTTTGACTTCAATGGTTACTCATATAGTGGGACATCTTCAAGTTATCATTTTAATGCTCAATTACAAAACAGGTTAATTTTTTAGTTTTACTCATATTACATTACTTTTATCAAATTTTATATTTGAATGTGTTTAAAGTAACCCTGATTGTGTATGTTATGTAAACCAAGATTAGCAAAAGATCTTCATTTTTTTTTTCAAGGGTTGAAAATAAGAGTTATTTTCACTATTTTGATTATTTTTATTAATTTTCAGTTTTAAAATAGGTTTCTACATTGATATCCCAACTAAATGAAATGAAGGCAATGATTAATTTTTTGGAACAAAACTATCAAGGGCGATTGCCTCGTGATTTTAGTATGTGTCATGCATCACTAGTAATATTTAAATCTTTGATTAAATTAATAATATATATTTTATATTATTATTTGGAAAGTTATCAATTACTATAATTTTTTATATGTTAGGTATATGATCAAGAAAGTGTTCCTAACGAAAAACCAAATGGTCAAAATTAAGCATTGCATTTAAAGAATGTTATTTATGAAGTATTTGAAAAACATTAGAAATGGATTGAATAATATTATAGGAAAACTTTTTGCAAAGGAGATAGTTTAACAATCTTGTCAAGGATTAAAAGATTTATATATGTTTTTAAACGCTTGACTTGAAAGTTTTGTTCAAATTATAAGTTCTCCAACAAATATTTTTCATTTTATTAAACAAATTTGCTACAGCATTTTAATAAAGCTAGCTCTTAATAAAAAGGTGTTTGGTGACAAGAGATTTTATAATGGTTAAGATAATTCAAGACTGAGGACTTGTAAGATAAGTGTTTAGTAAGATTAAAGTATAAACACATAATTATTTTTATACTGGTTCACTCCATCGAGCTATGTCCAGTTCTCCTCTAACACCTCTTATAGGGTTTCACTATAATCTCTAACAAGATTACAACTACATATTTTCACCACTCCAGGTATCACCTAGTCAATCCAAGTAACCCCATTCCTGGTTGCATAGTATTCTTCACCATTTCTGGTATCCTTAGACACTCTCAGTATCTTCTTGACACATTGTCTAGTTGAGTTTCATCCACTTCTGGTTTCCATTAAAAAGACTCGTCTAGCTACCATTTAACCTCACTAAGTTAAGCATTAAGTGTTTGTATTCTCTTTAGAATTTGTAATCAAACAAATCGCTTACAAGTCCTTAGATGATTACTCTCGTAGAGATGATATGTATACAATACAATTCAATCTAATATACTCTCAAAGTTTTCTCTCTTCTTACAATAGTAAGCTTATGATTCTATGAAGCTTGAGAGTATTTTCTTTTTCTTTTGAGCTTTTCTTTTTTGACAGATATTTTGTTTTGTGTTCGTGTGCTTGTTCTCTTTCTCTTTTCTTTGACATTCTTCAATATATAGGCTTCAAGAAAATGTCTGTTAGATAATACTTTGCTTTGATCTTCAAATCTTCTAGGTCTTGTCGTAGGTAGCAGTTGTTGGTTAAAGTCAACTTGACAAAAATAAACATGTTTTTTTAATTCGTTATCAAAAGTAGGTTATATGAACTTTCTAATGCGACTTTTAATAGAGGGAACATTTCGTGAATGCCTTTTTTGGTCTCTAACGTCCAATTCTAATTTGTATAAGATGGAATAGGTGGATACTTGACATGGGTAATCTAGACAAAGTAGAGTAGATATGCATGCAAGCAGATATGTCCCTTTTCATATCACTTTTGTTGTTTTTAGACGTTGTGCATTTAATGACATTTAATGCTTGTTAAGAACAATAAAGTATTTTTCACATTTTCTACCGTTGAGGCAAGATTTGATCGTTTAAAAATTTGATTAAGATACAAAGTAGTTTATGAAGTTTTCAGCGTTGGATGAAAGAAATCGTTTGGCACAAGGTATCATTTAGCCTATGTAAGGCTTGTACTGAAAATGCTTCTTTAAGTTATCTTTGTTTTGTTCAAAAGCATGTTTACCAAGGTTTCTTTCAACACAAGTTTTTGGATCAACGTTTAAGACTTTTAGCATACCTTTCAAAAGCATTTTTGACATTTTATCTAATAAGACATATTGAGAGCTTGTTTGAGCATTGTTTAGCTATGTATAACTGATGGCAACCCCTTTAGGGACTTCCCATCCCAAGAAGTATAAACTAAAACTAAGACTAAAGAAAGGGAAGTAGAATAAAGATTTCTAAAGCTCTTTCCTTATCTAAGTCTTAGATAGATATTCTTTACTAAATGCATTTATCTTGTTGGAAAGCATGCCTACACATCCTGGGAAGGTTGCCAAGAAAGGAAGACACTAGTGGAAAAACGATGTTAACGTCACGGCCTAGACGTCGGTTGTTATGTGCACGGTCGTAAAACGATGACAGGTGGCAACTTCGTAATTAAGTAGGGCAAGTAGACGTCGGGCCCTGGCCCAACTGATGCCTGAAGAATTATAGACGTCAGTCACCAAAAAAGGCGACGTCTACAGGCTGCCATGTAAGGTGAACAGTCGACCTGTAGACGTCTCCAAGAACACCACGACGTCTATAGGTCTCAGAGATGGTGAAAAGTCGCGAGGTAGACGTCGGTGCCCCCCCAATAGACGTCTATAACCTGACAGGTAGTTTGGTGCCATTAATGTCTAAGACATAGACGACAACGCCCCGCCTAAGAGACGTCTATAACCTGACAGTTAGGTGAAACTGTAATGATTATGCTACAGATTAGACATCAGTTACAATCCAACCGACGACTCTGTCCAACTAGACGTCAGTTGCGCACCTACCTGATGTCTATAATCCGCGCCAATATTAATATTTAAATGATATAGACGTCGCATTAGTGAGATGACCGACGTCTATAACCTTTCAGACGTCTGTCTCAACTGGGAACTGACGTCTACAGTGACATAAACTTAAGAACGTGAACCCGCGAGCAGTTTCCACTATTGATCGTCTTCTTCGTCGAGAGCTCTTCTCCGTCGCGCCGTTAGAGGTTCGTTTTCTGTGGTTTTGACCGTTTAAATTTAGTTTTGCTCCGATTGAATTAGTCTTTGATGAAAAAGCTTTCATTTGAACCGATCATAATTTCATTTCGTTGCGTTTTGTTGCAGTTTCAAACATCTTTGTTGGGTTGCATTTTGGACTGTTTTTGGACTGCATTTCTGACCTATATTTGGGCGTGCACTACGACAGCTATCTCATTTGGTTATATATAATCTGCTAAAAAGGTTAGGTTGTTTCTTGAAAACTTAATTGGTATGGATATTATTGGCTTTTACGTATGATGTTGGCATTTTGAATTTGCTTTTTATTGGTTTTTTTTTATGATTTCAAATTGACGTTTAGGTATGCATGTCTTTGGAAATTGTTAGTATATGCATGTGTTTGCAGATTGTTAGTATATGCACGTGATTAAGTTTAGTTGTGTTATTATAATTGACATGCATTAGTATGGAATCACTTAGTGAAACATATTTCCCGTTTGAAATTTAACACAAACGACTAATCTTTTAATCGTTTTTATTAAATTTTGAATTGTCCGATTGTCCAATTGTCCAATTTAATACTGATGAAGAATGTTACGAACATAGTATGGATCGAAGCTTGATGAATGCACGTCGCATTTCTGAAGAATAAGAGAAGGGTGTTTCGGTGTTCTTGCAATATGTTAAAGAAAATGAAAAATCTATGAACGGGACATATTTTTGTCCTTGTGTTCGTTGTGCTAATCAAATACGACAAGACCTGGGCAATTTGCATGATCATCTATTCATGTTCGGCATAACGAAATCGTATACCGTTTGGACTTGGCATGGAGAAATACTGGACCAGCCTATGACGTCACGAGGAACAAATTATGTGGAAGAATGGATGACTGATCATTTAGAGCATATGATACGTGATGTTGGTGAAAATAACTTCTTAAGAGCTAATTTGTACGATTCTGTTATCAATGATTCTGAGCAACCGTTGTACCCAAGCTGCACGAACTTTACACGTTTGTCTGCAACTTTGAAGTTGTTCAGTTTAAAAGCAAGGAACAGATGGACGGATAAAAGTTTCACGGAGTTGTTGGAGTTGCTGAAGGAGATGCTTCCAGAAAATAATACTCTTCCTATTCGTAACTACGAGGCCAAAAAAGTTTTATGTCCAATGGGTCTTGAATATCAGAAGATACATGCTTGCCCCAATGATTGTGTTTTGTACATTAAGGAATTTGCTTCACTAAAGCATTGTCCAACATGTGGTTTAAGCTGTTTTAAGAAGAAACGTGACAAAAACACTGAAGAGGGTAATGATGGTGCACCTGGTAAGGTCATGTGGTATTTGCCTATAATACCTAGGTTCAAACGTATGTTCTCTATTAAGGAGGATGCAAAGAACCTTAAATGGCACGTTTTAGGAAGAAAGTGCGATAATATTCTTAAACACCCAGCAGACTCACCTCAATGGAAGAAGATCGATGAAACATTTCCCGAATTTGGTGCAGATCCAAGAAACTTAAGACTTGCACTTGCAACTGATGGTATGAATCCGTACGGGAATTTGAGTACCAAACACAGTTCCTGGCCAATTATGTTGATGATATACAATCTTTCTCCATTGTTGTGCATGAAGAGAAAATATGTCATGTTGTCAATGATGATATCTGGTCCAAAACAACTTGGCAATGACATTGATGTTTACTTGAAACCTTTAATTGATGATTTGAAATTGTTGTGGGAAGAAGGTGTCGAAGTGTTTGATTCATATGTTGAAGACAATTTCTGTTTGCGTGCAATGTTGTTTTGCACTATAAATGATTTCCCAGCCTATGGAAACTTGAGCGGTTATAGTGTTAAAGGACATTTTGCATGTCCGCTTTGTGAAGAAAACACTAGTTACGTTCAATTGAAGCATGGTCAGAAGACGGTTTATACAAGACATCGGAAATTCCTTCCTTGCAATCACCCTTATCGTAGATTGAAAAAAGCATTCAATGGAAGTGTTGAGGATGAGGTTGTGTGCAGACCCCGGAATGGTGAAGAGGTGTACAACGAAGTCAAAAACATTGACATTGTATTCGGAAAACATCGTAAAAATACATCTGCAAAACAAGTTTGGAAGAAACGATCAATATTTTCTAATCTTCCATATTGGTCTATACTTGATGTTCGACATTGTATTGATGTGATGCACGTAGAAAAAAATGTTTGTGACAGTGTCATTGGAACTTTATTAAACGTCAAAGGGAAGACCAAAGATGGGATAAAATCAAGACAAGATTTGGCTGACATGGGAATTTGAACAGAGTTACATCCACAGACAATAGGTAGACGCACTTATTTGCCCCCAGCCTGTCATACTCTTTCTAAAAAAGAAAAACAAAGTTTTTGTAATTCTTTACGAAGTGTGAAGGTTCCACAAGGTTATTCTTCTAATATTAGTAACCTTGTTTCTATGCAAGACCTTAAGTTAGTTGGATTAAAGTCTCATGATTGTCATATATTGATGCAACAATTGTTACCGGTTGTTATTCGAGGCATATTACTTCGTTCTGTTAGGGGTATTCTGACACGTTTGTGTTTGTTTTTTAATGCCATTTGCAAAAAAGTTGTTGACCCTCGATGTTTAGATCAATTGGAAAATAAAGGAATAAGACTACTATGTGAATTGGAAATGTATTTTCCACCTTTTTTTGATATCATGGTTCATTTGATCGTTCATCTAGTCCGAGAAATTCGAATATGTGGGCCAGTTTACCTAAGGTGGATGTATCCTGTTCAAAGATACATGAAAATCTTAAAGGGATATGTCAAGAATCAGTATAGACTAGAAGCTTCAATCATAAAGCGATACATTGCAAAAGAAGCCATTGAATTTTGTTTAAGTTACATGCCAAGTTGTGAACCAGTGGGTCTACCTAATAGCATAAATGAAGGAAGATGTGAAGGTAAGGGTCGTAGTGTGAGGATTCAACGTGTAAGTAGACAAGAAGTTGATCAAGCTCATTTGTACATCTTAAACAACACTGATGATGTTATTCCTTACATTTCTGAACATGTTCATGAAATAAAGGTACGACACCCAAGAATGAATGAAAAATGGCAGCTTAATGAACATGTCAAAACCTTCTTACCATGGTTTAAGAAAAAGATTTATGCGACTCCAAATGTTTCTGAAACTCTATTGAGGCTATCTCGAGGGCCGAACACAGATGTCATTAAATATGGTGGGTACTATATTAACAATATCTCTTTTCAGACAAAGGAAGAAGATGATAAAAGTAGAGTTCAAAACAGTGAGGTTACACTAAAAGCTGAGTCAGTGCACTTCTGTAGTTCTAAAGACAAAAATCCCATCACTGCATCAATTAGTTATTTTGGAGTAATACAAGAAATATGGGAGGTGGATTATGTCAGGTTTAGAGTCCCTGTTTTCAAGTGTAAATGGGTTGATATAAATTTTGGTATCATTACAGATGACTCTGGTTTCACATTGGTTGATCTGACAAAGATGAGTTTCACCGATGAACCATTTATTATGGCAAGTCAAGCAAGTCAAATATTCTACGTCAGCAATCCAGCGAATGAAAAATGGTCAGTGGTTTTGGAAGGGAAAAACATGCACAGTTTTGATGATGAAGAATGTCTTGATATTCTTGAGACAACATGTACCACATCAAGACCCAATGAATACTCTATTGATGACGTTGCCGATGACATACATGCAATTCGTACTGATCATAATGAAGGTTTCTGGGAGAAAACAATATCTTAATAAGTAACGTGTTTATTTTTGTTTAGATTTTATATGAATTTTTATTTTTATGAATATTACAATTTCAATTCATATTAACCTTGTATATATTTTTCAGGTATGTCGACCTCAGACTCAGCATCAGCTCACAGCAGACGTACACGAGGAGTGACACGTTTGCCAGAAGCGGCATCCGGACAGGTTCTTGGGTCGAGGATACATGTTGATTTTGACCTAAAAACTGGTGTGGCTACAGGGCCAAATGTTGATAGATTTAAAAGTCATTTGGGTAAGATAGCAAAAACCTATGTTTCTATCCTTCATCCAACTTGGGATCACGTCCCAGAGGTGGAGAAGAACCTCTTATGGCAAGATGTTCAGGTATATATACTTACTTCAAAGAAATTTGATGTATTCATTTCTTTGATCTTATTCTGTTATTAACATTTTTCTTGTTTTAAACAGCTAACATATGATATTCCAGACACAGTTAAAACGAGGAGGAAAATCTTAACACAGATATGTAAGATGTGGAGAGATTTCAAGACAAGGCTAACACGTCTGTATGTATTTGGAGACAGACAACATGAGAATCCATCTACTGAATATTCATTCACAAAAGAAGAATGGATTCAGTTTCGTAAAAGTAGAGAGACTGAGGAATGGAAGGTATTTCTCTTAACCAACAACGTCTTCAATCTTCGTTTTTATTACTATATAGTTATGCATAAAAATTGTTTTATAGGGTAAAAGGTTAGCAGCCCAAGAAAGGCAAAGGCTAAATGATGCACCACACGTGTTATCACGAGGTGGTTATGCAAAACTCGAGGAGAAACTTAAGAAGAGTCTAGCGGATGAGTTGGGGCTTGAGTACCCAGACCTAGCACCTCCACCTACAAGGTACTAGATGTGGAAGGCTACTTGTACCAAATCTGATGGGAACATGACATCTGTCTCAGCCGTAGCAATCGCACAGAGAATTATAAGTACAAATTTTAAACATTAGTTTATTGTATTTTATTCATATCTTGCAATTTAAGTAACGTAACATTTTTAATGTGCAGGATGAGTTGGTTGAGCAGCACACGCAGGGAACATCTACTCCCCAAGGTAGAGATGATATATTAATAACGGCCATTGGAAAACCGGAGCACCCAGGACGTGTACGTGCAGTTCCTGGGTCCATTTTCGTCAGTACTTTGGCCCTCTACAAAAAACAACTCAAACACCACAAGCAACGAATCAGGAGGCATTGAGGCAGATGGAGTGGGAAGAAAGATTTCGTCAAATGGAGGAGCAATTCAATGAGCAGCTACAAGAACAAAAACAAATACAAAGAGCGCTTGAGGAGAAGCTACAATGCATGACGCAGGGCACCCTGGGTGTGCCAACTGAAACTCCCACACCCCCTCCTACCAGCACCAAAGGATCATGCTCTGCTGCTGAACCTACTGACTACAGTGGTCAGTATGAGATGTTGGTTGAAGGGGATCCCACACGCATTGTGGCTATTGGAAGAGTAGTTGAGGGAGGAGTAACTATTCATGGTGTTCCCATAGCACCCCAGCCCGTGCGTGTCATGATTGACGAGGTTCGGTATCCCCAGGCTCAGGTGCCTGTACCTACTCCAGAAGTTCAATTTCTGGAGAGGCCGTAGGAACTTTTTTAGCTTGGCCTAGAGCATTGATTGTCACACACATTGGGACACAACAGGTATAATATTTGTATCATTAGCTATTTTATATTATAATTTCAAAACAATTGTTAATAACGATGAAAATGTTATCTTTAGTTCACACGTCCTCGAAAGCAGCCGATGAATGAGGTATCAATACCTGAACATGATGATGTTGATGATGGTGATGACATGGCTGAAGCGAAGGATGATCCCATATCAAAACTAATGGCAAGATGTCCCAGGTTTACCAAAGGATCAGTAGAAATATACTGGGATTTAAGAGTATTTGGTCTCCCCCCCCCCACTTGCCAGTATATATCACATTCAATGATGTATCAGAGATCATTGCGGGAGACAGGATGTTGAATATTTCCATTATTCAACTCTGGTGCAAGTAAGCCAGTTAATATTTTGTACCATATTATTTTAATTAAGATGCCTACTTTGTAATAAGTTAATTTTGTTGTTATAGGTACATGGACTCAATCATTGTAGACCAAGGTCAGTTTTCGTTTACGGATTTGTTGAACCTCAGACCATCCAACGTTGTGGTAACACAGATGAAGTGAAACAAAATTATTTGGCAACATGGATGGCTGAGTCAAACAGAGACATATACCTTGTGTCGTATATTGACGGGTATGCCTTGTTTTATGTAAAAGGTAATTAAAGTTTACTTAATTAGTTTACTAACTTTTTTTTATATTCCAAACAGGGCTCACTGGCAACTGGTAGTCCTCATTCCCAAAAAAAAATACAGTTGTCTTCTTATGTTTGCTGCATAGGAAGATTAAAGATGACTTCAAAGTCCTGCTTGAAGGGTAAGTGTTTCGCTAAAAATGACTTTTAATTTCATCTCGGCCTTAATTTTTAATGATTTCATACTTAAATTAATATTACTTTCTGTTTTAATCTAAATAGAGTAATGGGTAAATCTCGCTGTCAGCTAAATCAAGTGTTGTATCCCAAGGTTTGCTTCATTTATAGTTTTAATTCATTTACTCTATTTTTCAATGATTTTAATTCTTGACTAAATGTACTTTGTCATTTTAGTGTAACAAACAACTTGATTCATGGGAATGTGGGTACTATGTGATGTGTTGGATTAAGACCATCATTCGAGCTGGCATTACAGATAAGTGGAAAGAGGTCATAATCAGCCTTACTTTGAATACATCAAAAAATCAATTCATTCTTTCAACATATATCAAACCATAATCAATATTTTTTTAATTGTGCAGAACTTCAACAATTCATCTACTCTAACCGAAGGCATGATAAGGCAGCTAAGGGAAGAGTGGGCAAGTTATTGTATCCAAAAGTGGAACTAGAGCAAGACTTCTTTTTTGTTGTTTTGAGTTACATAGGTTTAGTTTAAGTTTATAATTATTGTTATTGATCTTGGATTGAATTATATTTCATTTATAGCTCAAACAAACAATAATTTATTATAAACAATTGTTCTGGGAAATTTTTCTGACTTTCAGGTGTGGTTAAATTCGAAAAATAAAATTTTATTAAAAAAAAATTGCCCAGTAGACGTCGGTTTAGGCAAAACGCGACGTCCACAGACATCAGTCAGTGCAAAACGCGACGTCCAATAAGTAACAGTGCACAAAACGATCCAGCATACGTTTATTTTGTTGACCACTGACGTCTATGGTAACGTCTATTGTTATCTCGCCCGGTGTCTACAGACGTCTATTGCACGAAGCCGACGTCTACAGACGTCTATTGCATGAAGCTGACGTCTACAGATATCTATTGCACAAAGTCGAAGAGTGATGAAGTGACTGATGCAAAGTTACGTCACTGGAATAGACGTCAGATACGAAACGGACGTCAAAAGCCCAAATTAACCGACGTTAATCAGCGTTTTGGCACTAGTGAGAGCAAAGGAGGCAAAGAAGAGTGCATTTTAGGTATCTTCCAGCCAGCGCTCAGCGCTACATTATCACCGCTCAACGGCAGCAGATCAGTATCCCCTTCTTTTCAGCACGTTTTCAATGCTTACCATGAGGAACATGTGGCCAGCTGGATAGCTTCCTTTATACACTTCTATTAGTTTCCAACATGTTTGTAATAAGCACTTTGAATAGCTTGCATTGCACGGATCATAAGCTCTTCTCTGTCTATAAAAGAGAAGCTTAATCCCTTGTAAACATAAGTTGAATGTATAGAGGATTGCTGTTGAATTTCTTCCAACCAATCTTACTTCAAGTTCAATTACCTGTGCTACTTTAGCACAATCCTCCTCTAGCTTCCTTCCCTCTTGGAAGGCCTCCTGAGCTGGAGAAACTTCACGCATACATCCATTCCCTCACCAAACCTCCACTGAACCATTTCACAAACACTTGGTGTGCACCAGAAACCTCCTTCATTTTCTCCATTCCGCTGCGTCATTCTGGATCAAGGAGCCACTTCTTCTTGAAGATAGGAGCCGCTTCCATCAATAACACAAGTGCATTCAGCAAGACTCTCATTGATGCATTTAATAGGAGAATCGTTTAGCAATGCATCTATTAATGTATTTGTGTGTTTACTAAAGTTTATTTCAAGGTATTTAGATTTTAAAGCTTTTTCATAAATCGCTTATCTTTTAGTTATATTGTTTTTCCAAATATAACACTTTGTCATATGTTTATTGTTTGTTAAACTTTAAAATATATGAAGACATTTAGACAATTCAGTCTTAAAGACGATCTTATCTTAACCATTTAAGTTCTCATTATGTCTATTTTTTATTTAACAAATGACATTGTAATGTCTTACTAATTTTAACTTTTACGCTTTATCATTTCTATTATTTGATATTAAAATTGTAGACTTTGTTGTTTGTTTCTTTTATGAATGCTATATATAAATTATAAATACCAAAAATAAAACACTTACCTGTTATAATTTTTCTTTTATTTCAGAATTTATGTACTATTAAAAAATACAAAATTGGAAACCCAATAAAAAGTATTTAAAATTAATTGTTAGTATAACGGGGTTTCTACCGTTGGCAGTACCGAGGGTTTCAAACTTCATGCAATACAGAGGTTTTGTAAACTAATGATAAGTTGTACTATTTCAAGGGTTGCTAAAGATCCAAATAATCCGTTAACGACATTGACTAATAAATCACAAAAAACATCCTTAGCGGGATTAAAACTCCAGAAACATCAAATACAACTCAAGTTAAAAACAATTATTTTTATAGTGATATAAACAAATTTCATGTAGTTTTACTTCATCATTTTATTGAGTTGAAATTAATGAAACTATTGATTATATTGATTAGAATTAGTAATATTTTACAGTACCTTTATCTATTTTGACATTTCAATAAAATAAAATATTTAATTAAAAATATACACTTTTAAAATTTTATTTGATTACTAATAGAATAAAAGTGGTGTTAGTTTTGAACTTTTCCATAAAAAGTCAGCATTACATAAAATGATAACTGACACTTTAAATTCAATTCATGTTAAATGAGGCTATTTAACCCTTAGAAATGTTTGTTTGTGAACAGAAATTAGGAATACATTAATTACTATGAAGAATAGTAAAATCATCTTGCGGAGGTTTTGGATATTTATATAAGTATTTTTACCAATTTTCAGCGAAGATGACTCGTAGGATAAGTGTAGGCTTAGAAATATTGCTCATGCCATAAAGGTTTGAGTCATGTGGATTGAACTAACTTTATTCCATGAACTATAAAACAGGTCTTGTTTTACTTCTTGTTGGTGGACAGAGAGACAATGCGCCATTTTCATATATTTTAACCCCACTCAACTTATTATATAGATCGACTTATTTTATAATTATTATAAAAGATAATAATTAAAAATTAAAGTATTAATATATAATTTGAACAAATAAATAAATTAAATATTCAAATTATTCAAATATTATTTAACAACGTTCTAGTATTATTATGAACTTAAATAATTGAAAGTAATAAATAATTATAATAACTTTTTTATAAAAAATGATGAAACAAATTAATAAATTGTAGATGATGTGAGTTCCCGATCAATTCATCTTCAATTTGACATGAATTTGTTTAATCCATATATTAAATGAGCTAAGTTCAATTCAATCTACATTTAAAAAAAACTAGAAAAATTTCATATTAATCTGAATCGAATCTAGTCTAGGATTAAAATTTGGCATAAGTAATCAAATGCATTAGGAAACTGGACCTAAAGGGTTTATAAGAAGAGATGGGAAGCCTTCAAAGCACACAGTCAAAAACATGTCTACTTTATTGTTTTTTCTATAAGATTCAGTTATAGATGTTTTAACATTTATAAATACATCACGGTGCACTCCTTATTAAAGCAGTTGTATACTTGTGTGATGAACTTTGGTGATATTGATTTGTCCAGCAGCAATATAGAGGTTTAAAAGAATCGAAATAGTAAATAAAGAAAATAAAAAGTAAAATAAACTAATTAGGTTTTTGACAACGTTCTCTTATGAACCGCTACCACTATAGATCCTTAAAATAATAAAAAAAATAATCGCAAATGTAAAGTCTGAGAAAAATGTTCATAAATAGTATAATTTTTTTTAGTAATAATATTAAAAATAGAAAATATAAATAAAATAAATAAATAAATAAATATATATATATAATAAAATTTAACATTAAGATAAAGAATTATAGTAAATCTCAATACACGAAACTATAAATTTTGAGTTTAGAAGGTTTGTTAAAAAAAATAAATAAATAAATAATAAAAATTTGCTAAAGGACAAAATTACTTTTAAGGAGTAGGAAACATCTTTCGGTAATAATGGAAAGATGATTGTTACTAAAATATTATTTTAATGAATTATTATTTTAATAATATATATATATATATATATATATATATATATATATATAACCTAAATAGTGCCAAAACTTTGGCTATAAATAGCCATCAAGGGTGAATGATAGGTTACACCAAAATACTTAGAGAAATTTGAGAGAAAGAGATAGTTGGAGGAAATTCTGTTGGAAAGGGGAGACTTTGGAAAATTCGAAAACAAATTCTAAGCAGGAAACTAGGTAAGGGGAGCTATACTTGTGCCTTTTTATGTTCTTGTTTGATATATGGAACTATTGTTTTTATTTATGTGTTGACTGTGAAATTGCTTTTGTGATGATACCTGTTTCTATTAATTATGTGATTTGATTTTATTTTTTTGTGTTAATTTATGATTATCATTTGATGTTGTTATGATTATGGAAGGATGAGAAGTTGTCTAACGGGCTCTGCCGAATTCAACTTCTTATTTCCCCAATACGTTATTATTTCTTTATTTACCTTCATTTATTTATTTTTGTAAACTTTTAGAAGGATGAGAAGTTGTCTAAGAGGCTCTGCCGAATTCAACTTCTTAATTCCCCAATACGATATTAATTCTTTAAGTTTTTATTTATTTACATTTATTTACTTTGCAATTTTGGAAGGATGAGAAGTTGTCTAACTGGCTCTGCCGATGCAACTTCTTATTTCCCCAATAAGTTTATTTTATTTACTTTTTACGTTTATTCATTTCTTTTACATTTTTTATTACTTACTTTATGTTTATTTATTTCTTTTACACTTTTATTTACTTTACGCTTATTTAATTCTTTTGTATTTTTACTTATTTCTTTTACGTTTATTTATTTCTTTTACATTTTTGGAAGGATGAGAAGTTGTCTAATTGGCTCTGCCGAATTCAACTTCTTATTTCCCCAAAATATTTATATTTTGCATTATGAATTTATTTTATAACAAAGTTATTTTGTATAGCTTTATTTATTTTGTGATATTCATTTTGTTTGATGGCTGTAAGAAATGAATGTTATGATGTTGGATATAAAAAAAAAATTGCACGTTAATGAGTCTCGGGGAAAGACTTTATTATGACATGATGTTAGTGTATGAGTTGATGTTGAGGGTCCTGTTGTTGGTGGTTATCCTAATACTCTAATACTTATCTAGTCTCAAATAGAGAAGGATATGTTATATGGTGAGAGTGGTAGGAGGTCCTTGTCTGTGTCCAAATATGGTCATGGATGTTAACGGATTAACCTTGTGGGTGACGTGATAAACAGAATTTGGCCGAAGTTATATTGTGAAAGGAGTAGAGGTCACCACAAGTGCATGACCACCCGAGACTTCCATCAACTTAATATCCGGATAATAGAGTCTAGTATGATAAACTGCATCTCACATGAATCTTGTTATGAATGAATAATGTGTAGCAATAGTTTCATGTATTTGAATTTGTATTTTCCGTTACAAGGTAGCTCACCCTTACTTGTTTGTTTGTGACAAAAAAATCATATAATGCGATGATCGTATGAAATATATGTTATACGAGAGCAGATGAGGGAACGAAATCTGAACCAATCCAAGTGAAGATAGAGGCAGAAGAACCGTAGAGAAGAGTTCGAGTAAGTCATTGTGCGTGTGAAGTTGAAATATAATATAAATAAAAAAAATTATTATGTAAACATTTCAGTGTGAAATTAGATATAATTATCAATGGACGAATGTAAAAACTGTCAGATGATTTATGATCAAATGAAATGAGTGAGAATTTGGGGTGTTACATTTAGTGGTATCAGAGCGGTTCGTCCTTAAGACGACCTGATGATTGTAGATTTATTCTACAAACTCATATTATAAATCATAATAATGATAATCCTCTGTGTGAACAGAGAAATGGCCCGTAGGCAACCAACCGTCAAACCTCTAACATGCCTAGCTTGGCAAGAGCTTTGGAGTCCATAGCATGTGCTCTTCAACAACAAGGTGTTGTTTTGATGCAACAACACGAAGCAGCTCTACAACAATTAGAGACGGCTAGACTGAATTCTGAAGCTAGTCAAAAAGAACATGTGGAGGCCCTAAAACAATTAGCTGGGAATGGCACGACAGTGGGAGCTCAACCTCATAGGGTTCAAGAGTGGACCTTAGAAAATTTTTTGCAACACCGTCCACCTACCTTTAATGGGATGACAAGTCTGGACGAGGCGGATCAATGGATCATAAATATGGAAAAGATCTTTGATGCGAAAAGGTGTCCATCAGAAACAAGGTTGGCATTCTCGGAGTACCAGTTGTCTGGGGAAGCAGTACACTGGTGGAACAACATGAAACTAATGCTAGAAGAAAGTGGTGAAATTCTTACTTGGGAGCTTTTTAAGAACAAATTCTATGCTGAGTACTTTCCGAACAGCGTGAAGCATGCAAAGGAAGTACAATTTTTGCAGCTGGTGCAAGGTAGCAAGTCAGTAACTCTGTATGCAAATAAGTATAAGCATTTGGAACGTTTCTATACCCAACCAAATAATGAAGAATGGAGGTGTAGAAAATTCAAAAATGGATTGAGACCAGATATACAATTAGTAGTGAATCCCTTAGCTGTTAAGGAATTTTCTGTTTTAGTTGAACAGGCCAAAGTGGCGGAAAGGTTAAGAAACGAGAGTGAGGCTCAACAAAAGTTGCAACGGGTAGGAGGACCATCTGGGTCACGAGCTGGATAAAATGTAAGGATCCAACCTTATGAAAGACCCCATCCGCAGAGGAATTTTCAACAGCAGCAGCCTCAACCAAGGACAATCTGATGTTACATCTGTGGAGGACCTCATCTGAAGAGCGTTTGCCCACAAGTTGTTGTTGTACGCAACAAATGTTTCCTTTGCGGAGCAGAAGGACATTTTGCCAAAGATTGTCCCTCTAACAGAAGAGGAGCACCCCAACCTCCACAACCGCCTCAGTAGAAAAGGATTGAGCATAGACCTCAGGCGACTGGAAGGGTTTATGCTTTGACTGGAGCAGAAGCTGCCAAATCAGGTAATCTCATCATCGGATGTTGTATGATAGCTGGTAGAGAATTGAATGTCTTGTTTGATTCTGGAGCAACACACTCCTTCTTGTCTGAAACTCTTATTCAATAGTTGAACCTACCCGTAAAAGAATTACAGTATGATCTCGTGGTATCTACCCCAACCTCTAGAATGATTAAAACATCGAGGATGTGTCCTCATTGTCCGATAGTTGTAGAAGGATGTAGGTTCAAAGTACATCTTATATCCTTGCCCCTACAAGGTTTAGAGGTGATTTTAGGAATGGATTGGCTATCTGCCAATCGTATCCTTATAGATTGTAGCAAGAAGGAATTGATTTTCCCTAATCCTGAGGAAGCAGAGTTGTTGTCATCACAACAAGTATTAAAGGAAGTCAAAGAAGGATCTTCGTGTTTCATTATCTTGACTCATGTGGAAGTTGGGAAAAATGAACAGAATATGGATGTCCCTGTAGTTAATGAGTTTAGTGACGTGTTCCCAGAAGAAATACCAGGATTGTCTCCTCAACGAGAAGTACAATTCTCTATTGATCTAGTACCAGGAGCTGAACCAGTATCAGTAGCTCCATATCGGATCCCTCCAACGGAATTGGTTGAATTGAAGAAGCAGATCGAAGAATTGTTAGAAAAACAATTTATTCGACCAAGTGTGTCACCGTGGGGAGCACCTGTACTACTTGTAAAGAAGAAGGATGGAAGCTCTAGATTATATGTCGACTACAGACAATTGAATAAGCTAACCATCAAGAACAAGTACCCTCTACCCAGGATTGACGACTTACTAGACCAACTGCATGAAGCTCAAGTATTTTCCAAGATAGATCTGAGGTCCGGATATCACCAAATTTTGGTTAAGGCGGAAGATGTACAAAAGACTGCTTTTAGATCAAGATACGGGCACTATGAGTACGTAGTTATGTCGTTCGGTGTAACTAATGCTCCATCTCTGTTCATGGATTTCATGAATAGAATATTTTGACCTTTTCTAGATAAGTTTGTCGTAGTTTTCATAGATGACATACTTATTTATTCCAAAACTCGAGAAGAACATGCTGAACACTTAAGAACTGTACTTGGTATCTTAAGAGAGAAGAAATTGTTTGCAAAGATGTCAAAATGTGAGTTCTGGATGCGAGAGGTGAAATTCTTGGGACATGTAATCTCAGCTCAAGGCATAGTTGTGGATCCAACCAAAGTTGAAGCAGTGTTACAGTGGGAGAGACTGAAGACTGTTACTGAATTAAGGAGTTTTGTGGGTCTGGCGGGCTACTATAGAAGGTTTATAGAATGTTTCTCGAGAATAGTAGCACCTTTAACACAACTGACTCGCAAAGATCAACCATTTGTCTGGACGGAGAAATGTGAAAGGAGTTTTCTGGAGCTGAAGCAAAGACTGACCAGTGCACCAGTATTAGTAATCCCTGACCTAAGTAAAAATTTTTGAGGTTTACTATGACGCTTCTCATCAAGGATTAGGTTGTGTACTCATACAAGAAGGAAAGGCAGTGGCTTACGCTTCAAGACAACTGAAGGTTCATGAGAAGAACTATCCTATTCATGATCTGGAGCTGACAACAGTGGTGTTTTCGTTGAAGAACTATCTTTATGGTGCTCAATTTCGGGTATTCAGCGATCATAAAACCTTGAAGTACTTATTTGATCAGAAGGAGCTAAATATGAGGCAAAGGCGGTGGATGGAATTCTTGAAGGATTATGACTTCGAACTCCTGTATCATCCGGGAAAAGCAAACGTGGTAGCTGATGCTTTGAGTAGGAAGACCACACATGTTTCTCATATGATGATCAAAGAACAAGAGTTGATGGAGAAGTTCAGAGATCTGAAACTACATGTGGAATTTGGAGCAGATTTCATTAGATGTAGTAGTTTGAATATATCTAATGACTTTATAAGTTTGATCAAGGATAATCAAATGTTGGACCCTAGCCTGAAGGAGATAACTGAATTGATAGGAACAGAAAAGACTAAAGATTTTAGGGTAGGATCTGACGGTGTATTCAGATTCAGAAACAGAGTATGTGTACCAGAAAATGAGGAGATAAGAAGACTAATCCTTGAAGAAGGGCACAAGAGTCGTTTTAGCATACATCCTGGTATGACTAAAATGTACCAAGATCTCAAGGAGTCTTTTTGGTGGTCTGGAATGAAGAAGGATGTAGCACTGTTTGTAGCAGCTTGTTTAACTTGTCAGAAAGCAAAAGTGGAACATCAAAGACCTGGAGGAATGCTACAACAATTAGACGTGCCAGAATGGAAATGGGATAGCATTGCTATGGATTTTGTTACCCATTTACCACAGACAGTGAGAGGTAACAATGCTATCTGGGTCATTATTGATCGACTAACAAAAAGTTCTCACTTTTTAGCAATAAATCTTAGAATGTCAATGGCTAAGCTGGCACAACTATACATAAAAGAAATTGTAAGATTGCACGGCGTTCCTTCAAGCATTGTATCAGACCGAGACCCAAGATTCACTTCTAGATTCTGGCAAACCCTACAGGAAGCTATGGGCAGCAAGCTAAGAATGAGCTCCACATATCATCCCCAAACTGATGGGCAATCTGAAAGAACCATCCAATCGCTGGAAGACCTGTTGAGAACATGTGTATTGGACCATCTAGGTAGTTGGGATGAAGTACTTCCTCTCGTGGAATTCACCTACAACAATAGCTTCCATGCTAGTATTGGAATGGCACCTTACGAGGCTCTGTATGGAAGACGATGTCGAACTCCCTTATGCTGGTACCAGGATGGTGAAAGAGCTTTGATAGGACCTGAACTACTACAACAGACCATAGACAAGATAAAGTTGATACGAGAAAGAATGAAGGCTTCGCAGAGTAGACAAAAGTCATACGCAGATCAAAGAAGAAGGTCGTTGGAGTTTGCAATCGGAGATCATGTTTTCTTAAGGGTGACTTCAACCACTGGTGTAGGAAGGGCTCTTTGATCGAGGAAACTTTCCCCTAAGTTCATTGGTTCATACCAAATTTCAAGAAGAATTGGGCCAGTCACTTACGAAATTGCCTTACCTCCTAAATTGGCAAACCTTCATCCAGTGTTTCATGTTTCCCAATTAAGAAAGTATGTACCTGATCCTTCTCACATTTTAGAAGTAGAAGACATTCAAGTCAGAGAGGACCTCTCCGTAGAAGTACAACCAGTTGGCATAGAAGATCATCGAACAAAACAGTTAAGGGGAAAGACTATCAACTTAGTCAGAGTGGTTTGGGATAGAAAAACAAGTGACTCTACCTGGGAATTAGAAGATGATGTAAACTGTTTGTATCCTCATCTATTTTTATGACGTGTTGAATTTTCAAGGTCGAAAATTTTTGTTGTTGGGGAGAATGTAAAGTCTGAGAAAAATTTTCATAAATAGTATAATTTTTTTTAGTAATAATATTAAAGGTAGAAAATATAAAGAAAATAAATAAATATATATATATATATAAATAAAATAAAATTTAACATTAGGATAAAAAATTATAGTAAATCTCAAAAGGTGAAATTATAAATTTTGAGTTTAGAAGGTTTGTTAAAAAAAAATAAAAAAAAAAAATAAATAATAAAAATTTGCTAAAGGACAAAATTACTTTTAGGGAGTGGGAAACATCTTTCGGTAATAATGGAAAGATGATTGTTACTAAAATATTATTTTAATAATATATATATATATATATATATATATATATATATATATATATATATATATATATATATATAGATATATCAACCTAAATAGTGCCAAAACTTTGGCTATAAATAGCCATCAAGGGTGAATGATAGGTTACACCAAAATAGTTAGAGAAATTTGAGAGAAAGAGATAGTTGGAGGAAATTCTGTTGGAAAGGGGAGACTCTGGAAGATTCAAAAACAAATTCTAAGCAGGAAACTAGGTAAGGGGAGCTATCCTTGTGCCTTTTTATGTTCTTGTTTGATATATGGAACTATTTTTTTTATTTATGTGTTGACTGTGAAATTGCTTTTGTGATGATACCTGTATCTATTAATTATGTGATTTGATTCTATCTTTTTGTGTTAATTTATGATTATCATTTGATGTTGTTATAATTATGGAAGGATGAGAAGTTGTCTAACGGGCTCTGCCGAATTCAACTTCTTATTTCCCCAATACGTTATTATTTCTTTATTCACCTTTATTTATTTATTTTTGTAAACTTTTGGAAGGATGAGAAGTTGTCTAACAGGCTCTGCCGAATTCAACTTCTTATTTCCCCAATACGATATTAATTCTTTAAGTTTTTATTTATTTACATTTATTTACTTTGCAATTTTGGAAGGATCTGTCGATGCAACTTCTTATTTCCCCAATAAGTTTATTTTATTTACTTTACGTTTATTCATTTCTTTTACATTTTTTATTACTTACTTTATGTTTATTTATTCTTTTACACTTTTATTTACTTTACGCTTATTTAATTCTTTTATATTTTTACTTATTTCTTTTACGTTTATTTATTTCTTTTACATTTTTGGAAGGATGAGAAGTTGTCTAATTGGCTCTGCCGAATTCAACTTCTTATTTCCCCAAAATATTTATATTTTGCATTATGAATTTATTTTATAACAAAGTTATTTTGTATAGCTTTATTTATTTTGTGATATTCATTTTGTTTGATGGCTGTAAGAAATGAATGTTATGATGTTGGATATAAAAAAAAAATTTCACGTTAATGAGTTTCAAGGAAAGACTCTATTATGACATGATGTTAGTGTACGAGTTGATGTTGAGGGTCTTGTTTTTGGTGGTTATCCTAATACTCTAATACTTATCCAATCTCAAATAGAGAAGGATATGTTATGTGGTGAGAGTGGTAGGAGGTCCTAGTCTGTGTCCAAATATGGTCATGGATGTTAACGGATTAACCTTGTGGGTGACGTGATAAACAGAATTTGGCCGAAGTAATATTGTGAAAGGAGTAGAGGTCACCACAAGTGCATGACCACCCGAGACTTCCATCAACTTAATATCCAGATAATAAAGTCTAGTATGATAAATTGCATCTCACATGAATCTTGTTATGAATGCATAATGTGTAGCAATAGTTCCATGTATTTGAATTTGTATTTTTCGTTACAAGGTAGCTCACCCTTACTTGTTTGTTTGTGACAAAAAAATCATATAATGCGATGATTGTATGACGTATATGTTATACGGGAGCAGACGAGGGAACAAAATTTGAACCAATCCAAGTGAAGATAGAGGCAGAAGAACCGTAGAAGAGTTCGAGTAAATCATTGTGCATGTGAAGTTGAAATATATTATAAAAAAATATTATGTAAACATTTCAGTGTGAAATTAGATTTAATTATCAATGGACGAATGTAAAAACTGTCAGATGATTTATGATCAAATGAAATGAGTGAGAATTTGGGGTGTTACAACAGATCTTTAAACGACTATAACATTTGTTCTAATTGATTGATTTAGTCATATTATTTGTCGATTTAGGGTAGAAAAAGATTCTAAACACTGTAGCAGCCCACATAATCGGTTATTCCTTCTATAATTTAGAAAAAAAGTTGTTTTCTATTTTTTGTTAATTTTTTTTTCAAACTTCGTAAAAATATTTCACATAATTACACTTTGAATTTTGTTCCAAATTTTTTTGTGGGGTTTTTTATGGTACTTCGATGCTTTGAACAAATTTCATGTTATTTGGAGTTCTTTTGAATGTATTCAGTTTTATCCTATGGTGTATGAACAACAAACAAGCTTAAAAAACAAAAATGAAAGTTCATCAAAACAAAACTAAGCATGAAAATCAGTGCCAAAATAATCCATTGCACCGATTAAGGAAAAAGGTAATTGGTCAAAATAAAAGAGTACTAGTACACAAAACCAATCAATCAAAACAAAGAAAATCAGTCCTAAAGTAATTAATCAACGAGCATTTGTGTAAAATGAAATAAAAATTACTTATGCTAGTCACTGAAAGCTTTTTCGTATAATGGATTTGAGCAAAGAAGAAGAAAAAGAAAGAGAAAGTGAAGAAGAAATGTGCAAGAGGATACTTTATTATTTCGCGAAATATAACCCGAAGAATTTACCTTGGTTATTCTACTAATAGAAGCAATAAAGGCTTTATGATCTCGGTTCTACGATCACTGCCTAAAGTCTTCCAAAAAAAAATAAAAACTAATATTTTCAATGAAAATTTTGAAATTTTTTGCAAACTTTATGCCTCGGTTTACGGTACAACTGAAGCATAAAGATTCGATGACACTGATTTTCAAAACAACCAAGACCATAGAGTTGTCCATAGGGTTGCCAGTTGCAAAAGGCAACCTACAACGTCAAGATCCTATGACAGCGATTCTGCAGAGAACAAAGACCATAGGTCATTTTCAAAAAGAATGTCAATACAAAAGTCAGCCTTCAATGGGAATGTCAGGACCCTATGACACCGATTCTACAGAGAACCGAGCCCATAAGTCTTGTCCAGGGAGCTTGTCAGTTGAAAAGTCTTTAATTGTCAGTTTTGCAAGACCGTGTGACAGCAGGTGTAAGAAGAACTGATGCCAAAGGTATGCTATGGCTTCAGTTTTTTTGAACCAAGACCTATGTTTGCAAAAATTACAAAAATGTCATCGCACCTTTTATGCTTTGTGATACACTCTAGATTTCAACAGCAACAGCGGACTCCATGGGCTCTGGTTTCTGGTTCGAAAGGCAGCGGAAGAAGATGAAGGTAGTTGCGGAGGAAGGTGTTGTATGGACTGATCACTAGCTCAGGAGGCTCTCCATAGTTGGGAAGAAGCTAGAGGGAAATTGGGGGAAGCACATGAAGGTGACTTTCAAATTGAGAAAAGGTTGGAAATGCTTCAGCAAATTCATTTCTCAAAGGTTCAAAAGTGAATTCATAATATGTTACATGTGTATTTATAATGCAAAGCCTATACTATGGACGATGAAGATGTTTTGCTGAAGAAATGCAGATTTTTCCACATGGCAGCGGTGAGGGATGCATGTCATTCTTCTAGAAGATGCAAGGCAAGGGCGTGGAGGTGCAACAACGTTTCTACCACGTAACATATTAGATGCCATAATGGTGTGAAACATGTGAACTTTTCTTAATGCAGCTCCGTATTGATAAACTCACCCCCTCCCTTTGTGGAAATGTCTCTTTTACCCTACTCCTTGTGTTGGTTTGGTCTTCCACTCAAAGATGTACAATAGTTGGCCTGTTGAAGATCCTTCTGGAATGTTGTGTAGTTTTCTAATCATTCCTCGAGTGATGGGGCCTTGATGTATCACTGTGCTTGGTCCTCGCGTATCACTTTGGTTTCGTGAGAACCGAAGCGCAATAGGCGCGTTATAAGGTCTTTTTTTTTATTACTCTTTAATATATTTTTTTTAAAACTCCTAACTACAATAAATTAACAATAAATGAGAGATTGTGACACTACACTAATGAAAAATCGACCTTTAAGCCAGCCAAAAAGTGTTCTTCCACCACTACTAGAAGAAAGGAGTTTTTCGAAGGATAATTACCGACGGCCTATGATCTGTTAGAAAAACAAATTTACCGACGGACTTATCAATCGGTAATGGCGCAGATGTATTACCAGGGGATATATCTGCCGGTAATACCGTTGGTAAAGATTACTCATTACCAAGGGAATATGATCGTCGGTATGTTCATGGACTATATCAAATCATAAATTGGGATTTCTCTCTCCCAATTTCACTCCTAGTTTCTAATTGCTGAGGGCAAGCTTCCTCAATACTCATAGAGCTTCTCCCCCCTAATCTCTCTCTCTCTCCCTCTCTCGATCACAAGCCTTACCATAAGCACCATTGTCATTCTTTCCCACTCCTCCATTGCGGTTCCGCCACTGACCCTTCTCGATTTCTTCTTCTCCTTTCTCTAATACACGTATGTGGTGGAAGGAAAACGCAACTGAAGAAGGTGGTGGTTGACGTGACGCCTTCTATTGTCATGAAGGAGGCTATTCGAAGGGGTTTTGTCACGACGGTGTTTTCACGGTGTGAAGGGGTGGTGTCGCGGCATGAGCAGCACTTCGACTTTGCGAGGGAGGCTAATCCAAGGGTTGCGTGACAAAGTGGTTATCATTGTGTGAGAAGGGCTTCACAAGGGAGGCTATTGGAGGGGCTGATACACCTAGGGTTGTCACTATCGTAAAGGTAAGTTCTTTATTTTGTGAATGAAGAAGTTATTGATGAAGGGGCTGAAACCAAATTTGTTATGTCGTTGTTATATGTATACAATGGTATTGACTATAGTCTAAATTGTTTTAGTGCTTTGTTATGAGAACGAACAATAAACAATTATGTCGAGTAGCTTTGCTATGAGTTTTTTAACTTCAAGAACTTGGTATAACCATCAACATACCCAGTACAAATTGTAAATATCACAGTTGTAATTAAAATTGACTATTTAAAACCTACATGCCATAGGTCAACATAAAATAACCCAATTCAAACCTACACAACTGAGTTTCCACTCAAAACATCTCGACTTAACAACTTAAACAACTATGTTTCATGTTAAACACCTTATATTGAACCTAAAACAACATAGTTCATTATCATTGATTCAACTTAAGAACAACTCAGAACAATCCATAAAACAACATTAATTAAAGCTGAAACAACACAATTCACTTCTCTTCTATTGAAGGAAACTTCAAGTTATTAAAAAAAAAATATCCACTCTCAATTATTTATAAACCTGACTCATAAAATTTCTTAAATATTAATAAATTGATGAAAGTTACCCTTATGTTTAATAAGGTGAAAAGCTATTTAAAAACCAAATATTCTCTGAACAATATGTTTTATTATAATTAAGCTGAAATAATACACTTTTTGGAATAAAAACTAACCATGGATATGACTTTTAAAATAGTTGTTATATAAAAGTAAAATGTTTATTTTACTATTCTTTTATTAAAAATTCATTTCTTACATGACAAATCTAAAAAATTAACTTTTTTTTTTCAAATTCTAGTAAATATCATAATTCTTATATTTTAAAACCATTTTTCTTATATTAACTTCTGTTCCTGTTCTGTTATGAATTGTTTTCTTTCTTAAAACAAAAATATAAAAATTACAGAAAATCAAAGTATCATTTTAAAACATGAGTAACTTTGAAGAACTTAAAATACATATTATTTATAAAACAGAAAAGAAATATATTGCACATACTTGAACAAAATTACAAACAATGATATAAAAGATAAATACAACCATGATCAAGCTCATATATTTTATTTATTTATTTATTTATTTACAAGTGCATGCCACATTACTGCAGTTGCACTGTCACTTCACTCTTACAGACTCTACACAAACTTCTCATGTGGCACAGTTAATCTTCAAACGTGTGGGATTTTTCTCACCCGCGTCAACCTTTCACGCTTGTTGCTGTGGATTGCACAAATCAGAGGTTGACTTTTTGGAAATGTAATGTAAGTATCGAACGTAGCAAGAGGAAGAGAAGTAAAGCACGATGTCTCTCACGGACTGGGTCCACACACTTGCTAAACGACACCGTACAGCTAACCTAAACCCACTCTGACAGTCAACGCCCCTTGTCCCGTTATGCTTCTTGGTAGTGTCTATAGACTCGTTATTTCTCTTCTTTTAATTTTTATTTTTCTTTAAATTTTTTTATTTTATCAATTTTTTTTTATTGTTGTGGTTTTGTTTGGATTCGACAAGTCAAAGTCACATGAGACAAACAATTCCCTAACTCTGAAGCAATCCGCGATAGACAGCATGAATCTTGTGTCTCTCTAGATCAAGTTGTTGCAGGAATAGCCATGTTATGGTTGATTTACTTGCAGAGTGAAGATAACGCTAATTAAGAGCTGAAAATTTACATTGTCCATTTCTGGGTATGGGAATCATCGTCACCATTTGTGTCTGTGCCTTCCAATTATTAGTTTTATTACATCATACTCCATGGTTATTTTCGCATATATTAAGGTAATTCCATTCTAACCATTCTACTAGGGAACTCATTTTTATTTGACATGTTTTACTCTTGGCCAGGTTTAGAATAAGGATGTTTTAAGTATCTGTCAACTTTTGTGTGCTCTGACATAATATTTTAATCTAAACATCCACTTAATCCTCTCTTACTTTTATGGTAGCTACTAATTTATCTGATTGCAGTGGTTAATCATCAATTAAAATTAGTTTAGTGCATCCAACATGGGTATATTATATTTATACACGAACTTTTCTTTTAAGATAAACTCTCTAAAGTGATAATATAACAAAGATATATATTCTTTAATGGTATACATATAAACACATTTTATAGGTGTGGAAGTGTTATTCTTCTGTAAGTTGATGTCACTACTTCCTTTCATAAAGTTTAGGTCAAATTTTTTTTGCTGCAAGATGAAAGATCGCTGGTAAAATCTATAAGCCATGAATTCCAGGTGCTGTAGTAAAAAAACCTTTCTAGGATGTTTTTTTTTCCTGTCTGAGAATGTGATTTTATTAAAATTTACTCGGGACAGAAAACATTAACCATTGTAGCAATTATTTTCTCTTAGTGTTTGCCATCTTTCAAATGGTTGAGGAATTTCTAAATGTTTTAATCATTTATCCCTATTTACTTAAGGTTTTGCTATCTACACTCTTTTAATTCTTCTACTTACTAGAACTAATTAAACAAATGGGATCCAATGAAGAATCTATTTACCTATGTACACATGTATTGTAGGTAAATTGGAGTATGTTCTCTGCTTTGAATGTCATGTTTCAATGAATCATAATCGAAATTAAAACTCTGATTTAGTTATTTGGCCAAGCTCCATTATCATTCCTAATGTTACCTTTTTTTAAAGAGAATAGTACTTTAGTAAGTAACCTACCGTTTCATCTATAGTAGCAAATAAATAAATAATTGAGCAAGGTAGCACCTACCCTGATAAACATTTCTGCTAAAAAGAATTGAAAATGAGTCGCATGAGTCAAATAATATCCTAAAAGTTTTTTTTTTTTTTTCAATATGATAAATATTTCTTTAAGGTTGACTCTTGCTTTGGTTGAAATGGGGTCGTGAAGTAGCTTCTGTCTAGTGTGATATGCATCTATCGCATCATGTAACAAGACAAAATAAACATGTAAACAAAACCATAGCCCACACGTATCAGTACTACAATAAATTTTAAAAATGTCAAACCCCGTATATTTGTAATGCCTCTGCACTATATCATGCTTCTATGGATTTCAACCTTTCAATTCCCAAAGAAACTAATCCACAAGGATAGCCATACATCAAATTGACCAAGTTTCTGTAAAATAAAAAAGGTGAAAACTACAATTTACATATAACTTTGAACTTGTACTACTTTATGTGCAGCCAAAAGCAAGAAAATGTGACTATGTAAGTCAATGCTAGAGATTTTTAGTATGTTTAGTTTCATTTTGAATGATTTAATATATATCATTTTCAAAAGTTGTAAGTTATCTATGTTAAACAAAAATTGTATACTAAATTTATCTGTTAAGAAGATCAGATGATATCTGTAATGATAAATTAAACCAGTTTTACATGCAAACATAAATTAAACAGTACAAAGGCCCCATCAAATTATGAGGTGGTGGTGAGTAATGACAGATTTTGCAGTTAACCAAAGATGTTACTATAGAGTGTTTGGAATAAAAATGAAGAAAGAAGTCAAAGTAGAATGCATACAAAAACATAGGCACAGCTTGGGTTACTTATTAAAGCCAAGGAAGGGAGAAGCAAGTATAGGTCACAACCACCTTCTCATCTGCTCCACTCTTTGTTTTCTCATTACCTTATTATCTTCTTCAGCCATGTCAAAGACAATGATGGAGGAAGTAATGGCAACTTGGTCAGAGGGGTCAGAGGAAGATGAGCTTGTGAGAGAGCTTTTGGATGATGGGTCTCCCCTTCTTATGGTGCCTCAGGAGCAAATTCAAAACCCCACAACAAAACCCTCTTCAACTCACCATGCCTTCAATAGCTTCCTCTCCAACATTTACTCAGGTCCTACTATCTCAGATATTGAAAATGCTTTGTCAGTCACCAACCAAAGAGACCACTTCCCACCACTCTCATCACCCAGGTATATATATATATATATATATATATATATATATATAAATACTTTCAAGCTTCTCTGCATTACTTTTTCTTTTTTTTTAGCTTTCAGTTTCCTGACTGAATTTTCTTCTTTTGTTTTTCAGAGTTTCCATATTGGAGAGGGGTTTGAGCAAGATTGAGAATAAGTATACCCTCAAAATCAAATGCTTTGGCAATGGGATGGGAGATGATGGATATAAGTGGAGGAAGTATGGACAGAAATCCATTAAGAATAGCCCAAATCCTAGGTAAATTCTTTCTTCTTTACAATTGATATATGAAGATATAATAATTCACCTTTTCTATTTCAACTTCTTTACATATTGCTGGGAAGTAAAAAAGCTGCAGAGATTTCCATTACTCTGTCCTCTTATGCATGTACAGTACTTTGCCATTACTTCAAAAGTCTTTCACTCAAAAACAAAAGGGACATAAACATAGTTTTACACTCAGTACACGTTTACATAAATTTTTCTATAAATATATCCTTTTCTTTTTCATAAATTAAAACTTACTTAACTTTTACCCTTACTCTCGCATCTGAACTTGAATGTGGTCCTTTTCATACAAGCTCATTTTCCTAAATGCTAATACAAAAACACTCTCTTTTCTTCACCCAGAAAATGCAGAGTGAATTTCTTGCTTCAATGCCATTAAATGCATCAACTCAGACCATATTATACTGTCTTTTATTGTCTCAAAACAGTTTAGTACCATTGCAGATGGTTACAACTGGAGTTAAAACACACTAATAAATCTGAAAGCCACTAAAAAATTCATAGTAATTAGTAGCAAGCACATTTTAAGAAAAGGCACTAGTTACCAATTAGTGCGATTTTCACAATCAGATGGGGTTCTTTGTCTTTGTCGTTGTATCCAACATCTGCATGTATCTGAGAACTCTATGATATCTAATAGAGATGATATAGAAAAGGTAAGAGGGTGAGGAATATTTACACGTCACTACGTCAGTATGTTTCCTACGGTATTGCTGTCTTGTCACAACAAAAGATATGGCAAATTGGGTTGACAGTTTCATCACCAATTTAATTACCTATATGCCTAGCCAAGGTACCTAAAACATTCATTTTTTTCATCAAAATCTACCCATGTTGTTGTGTTATGATTTGTGAGAGGCCTATTCAATGATCCATATATTGCCCGACAAATACAAGTTTAAGATTAAAAGCTACTTTAATAGAGGCAACAAACATGCATAGCAGATGTTCTATATATATATATTGTTCAACATAGCATGCCACTTTTCACGGCACCTCTGGCAAAGTAACGTTATGATGTTAAATATTTTTCTGGATTAAACTCATTTTATTATTGTTGTGTTTGTTGAATTAATTAGTACAAAGTTTAATTAAAAACCCATCACACATTAATTAGTACATAGTTTAATTATGCATTACTAATTTTAATGACATGGAACAAGCAGGAGTTACTATAGGTGCACAAACCCAAGGTGCAGTGCCAAGAAGCAGGTTGAGAGATCCATTGAGGACCCAGATACTCTTATCATAACCTATGAAGGGCTCCACTTGCACTTTGCTTACCCATATTTTCTCATGGGCCAACCCAACCCATCTCAATCCCATCAACCCATCAAGAAATCCAAGCCCAATTCTTCACAGGACCAAGCCCAAGCCCATATAGAAGATTATGTTCACGAGGCCCAATCAAGTGCCACTTCTGGTGTGCTGCCATCCACTTCATTGGACTCTCCACAAGACATGGCCCAGGAAAACATGGGCTCACAAGGGTTGCTTGAAGACATGGTGCCATTCATGGTTCGGAACCCAGCAAACAGTGTGAGCAGTTCTCACACAAATTTTTCCTGTTCTTCGTTTCGTTCTCCTCCAACATCACCTCTGTGGCTTAAATTCTAGGACCTAATTTATAATTATGAATATGTAAAAATTTAGAAACACAATAATTTTAAAGGGTGGCTATAATGGTTTTGCTTATGTGAATTTAATATATAATATAATAGTATAGTTTTTATGTCACGTGATCGAAGGAAGGAAAAAGGGTTCATCTATTATAGAGTAAAATCATAATGGAAAGTTTATTTTTCGCCGTTCATTTTGTCCAAATTTCTCTACCGTTTGATTTTAAAATAAAAATGAGAACGAACGAATAAGATAAGGATGGAAATAAATATGATATAATGCATAAATAAATCACGTGTTTACCTTGAAGAAAATCACGAACAATTATTTTCAAATAGTGAGAATCTTCTAGAAACTTATTCTAAAAATGTTAAAAAAAATATTATTTATTAAATTTAGATATCAAAAGATAGTGTATTTTTGTCATGTTACAATTATTGAATTTTTTTATCACATGTTTTATAACTGTTCTCAATTCACGATATGTGGACAGCTAACATTTAAAAGAAAGACAAAACTTAGACATGATATTGTAGATATAGTTGGTAAGCTTTTCCAATTAGATTTAGAGTTTCTCCTGGCTAATATGATATATATTTAGTAAAATTACTTACTACACGTGGAATATTTAAAATTTGATTGAAAATTTTGATGTGTAAGTTTTTTTCAATAAAGAATATGTAAATTTGTAGCAACCTTTTTTGTTCGCTAAAGTTTAATATGATCATTAAATAACATCCCAAAATATACGACATGCATATAATATAGTTTAGACGTCATCATTTAGAATAAAGGAAAGCAGTCAAGAATAAATTAATGTATAAAGGATTACAGTCATCCTTGAAATAGTACTGAAAATTTAAAGCTTAGAGTTCTAGAAAGTATCTCAAAATAAATTGAACAAAAGTGTTTCAGTAGAACATAAAGAACTAAGAAGGCCCTATGGAATCTATGCAGCATCCTCGTTCTCCTCCAACACATGCTCCAGGGAGGTCTCTCCTTCCTCTGCTCACATCCAAAATGAATGATCATCGCAACAGGGCAGCACACCCAACAAGGCACAACACAATAGACAAACAATTGCAAGGGTGAGCTAATTGTATATATAAAACATGCAACATAACAAGCAGATAAAACACACATCCTATACATGTTATATTCTAGACTTGACTCGTCCGGACTTAGAATGAAAGTCGAGCTATGGCGGGTCTTACACCCGTGGTGACTTATGAAGCTTGGGTTCCCCACCCTGTCACACTCACGAGGTTAGCCTGTTCCGCGCCTTGAGGCATACTGGGAGCCTCCAAGATTAAGACCTCCTGCTACTCCTCACCACATGGTTCAATCTCTCTAGATGAGCTTGATTGACCATTGGAGCGTCAAGATGACCCACAAGACTGAACTTCCTATACTTTCATTCTAAACACTAAAAATCTCACCGAGAGATTCTACACAGATGCAACTTAGTTTACCACTTGAATCGTACTTTCATCACTTTGTAATCATATACTTTTTGCCACAATTAACATATACTTAATCTCAACAATATACATCTTTCAACCGATCAAAAGATTTATAACATAAATCTTATTACCTTTCATATGCATATCATAATATTTATCCACCAATCTTAAATTCTAAAATTCAAAGTAATTATTTAATCAATAGAATAAGTTAACCAAACATTCGTAGACTTCAACCCTGAAGTGTAACATTATTCATAAAAAAAAAAAAAAAAACCAAGAAGGCAATACAATTACTCCTCTTCTATTCCACTACCTATGCAACTTTTCACGTAAAACTCCCTTAAACAAAAGATATACCCTTCTCAATCTACCATCGATGGGACCTATAAGTAGTAATACAAATCTCTACACTTTTGAAAATATCAAACCAAGAAAATACTAGAACTTCTCCCTTGCACCTTCACTTTTAATTTCCTTAAAATCAAATGACCCCATCGTATTAAAATATTCAAAATTCCAATCCAAATAAAAGGTTTCTCTCCTGGACGTAACCTTCCCTATATAAAATAATAGATAAAAAAAACTAAAACATGTTTACATTAAATCCACGGCCATTCCTTTATTTAATTATATATATATATATATATTTAACTTATAAACTCACCAACTCTGTAACCAAACTTCACTCAAAATAAAACTTTATTCTCTTTTCTATACTATATTATATTAATAGAAATTAAAATCACACAATCTCTGCTTCTAATATATAATATATATATATATATATATATATATATATATATATATATATATATATATAATAATAATAATAATAAATATAACATGTTAAATTTCGATACATATATATTATTATATAATATATGTAATATAATCACTAAGTTATATATATTATATAATATACAAAAGAATGTAAAAGACATATTAATGTTAAGTTTGTAAACAATCATATAAAAGTTATATATATTATTATACAATATGTAAAGGTAAGTAAAAGATATATATTTATATTCTATACAAAGATCACAAAACGAAATGAATATAGTGTAATATATTATTTTTATCAATCTTGATATTAAAAGGAAACCTAATAAATTCAAAAACTCATAATCTTATTTCCTCCTCTGTTACCCAATTTCTCTCACATCTTATATAATCAATTTAATAATATTACAGTTAGCAACTCAATTCAAAGCAGATAAGATTCATCACCATGCCAATTCACAAATTTATACTGGCATCCAGTAAAATTAACAATTGCATAGCAGCTTCACAAACACATCAGTTCACCATTCAACATGTAATTATTTTATAAAATAAATTCCTAAAAAAATAATCAACTCCCCTTACTTCTAGGTTGTCCCGTACAGTCTACAGAAAACGTCCTAATAGTGACCCACACGGCGATGCACTTACAGAACCTACAAATCACCAAATTGGTGATGGAGAACAACTCTTAGGGCTAGAACACAATACAAATCACTAAAGGGGGTTGTAATTGCTTTAAATCATTAAAACCCCAAATCCTAGGTTTCGAAAATGGCGGAGGAAACAGGGAAACAACTTACCAAAAGGAGACAGAGAAAGTAATCGGTTCAAAGTGAAGCCCTTGACGCCAACAATGGTTTGGCAGCACCCAATTAAGATTTGAACGGTTCAATGGAGAGTAAAGCTAGAGAGAAGACAGAGGATTTGAAGAACTTGGTTTTAGAGAGAGAAGGGAAAATGGCTTAATGAAAGATCTGATTTTAGAAAAGCCCCTTCTAAGACTAAGGCACCCTTAATCTGATGGGCTTGGCTACCCCACATATTAAGGCCTAATGGCTTTAAAATAATTTTCAGGCCTTTACAAAATATGTTATGAAAAGCAACAAATCATAATTTTTGACCTTAAAAAATATATACCATTAATTTTCATATAATTTTTGTGGGGTAGTATGTGATAAGTTACAGTAGTTGAATAGATATAACGAGCCAGAGAAACTTGAACCCGACCCAACCCACCACATGTTGGTGGGTAAACGGGTCGGCTCACTAGCTCATTTAATTACATTTTTTAAATAACAAAATACAAACTTTCTCTAATTTAAATTTAAACAAATTTCACTCCCCAAAAATTATGTTAAAGACAATTCAAAATAATAATAAAAAGTACAATATAATCCAAATTCAAAGATATATAAAAAAAAAAGAACCAGTACTCAACAACATCAACAAAAAATTAATAGTTTAATTTGTAACATAATTTCCCAAATTCAAAGATATCAAAAGAAGCTTGTTCAAATAATGTATACACAAATGTTTAAATAAAATGATCAAACTCTAATACAAGCATGTCAAAACACGAAAAAAAATCATTCCATGTCTTCAAATCTCCCATCTCCCACAACAAAAAACAAATTCGCAAATCCCTATTTTTGTCATTATAGGGTTTTTGAAAAAAAAAGAGAGAGAAGTGAGAAAACAAAAATGTGGAGAAAAGAGAAGAAAAAAAGGAAGGGTGTTTTACCTGCTCCTTGAATAATTTTAGTGAAGTGAGAGTGAGAACACCGTCAAATGAGAGCAAGTACTGTGAGAGTGATTTGTGAGAGCAGAGGTGCTTTTTTGGTATACACAGTGAGTGAAGAGAGTATTTTATTTTTTAGGGTTTCATAAATAAAATAATAAATTAAAAAAAAATAAAATTAGGTAGGTGGGCTGGTGGGTCAACCCGGCTCACCACGGGTTCAACCCGCATGAGCCGGGTCTAAATGAGCCAGGTTGAAATCTGACCCGTATATAGGTGGGTTTTATTTTTCAAACCCAACCTGGCCCGAACCCGTGACGGGCCGGATTGACCGACGGATTATGACCCATTTTGACGGCTCTAGTTGTATCCATCCAATTGATGCAACGTGCTACCAAGATACCAAAGCTTTAAATAAAAGAAAATATTATGTACTGCATTTACCTATTTGTCATATGAATAATCGTAAGACATTGCAAAAATAATGCAGAAAAACAATGATGCATCGTATGAAGAAACCTATCCTGAGCTGCTCAGTTTATTACATTTTTTGAAATAATTTTTCAAAATTTCTCTCGTTTTGTCCAAAAGTTAGAAAATTGGAATTGAAGAAGGGTGGCATGTTGAATTATCCACTATAGGGTGTCATGGGTAGAATTTTAGGGTTACTTGTTCGATTAAAAAATCTTAACTAAATTTTAAATAATTTATATATTCAGATATTTTTAATTAAATTTTATTAAAAGACACTATTTTATTAAACTAAGTTACTTTCATAAGTATTATAAATATTTGGGTTAAATATTACAGAAATTGTATTTTTTTTTCTTTTTTAAGTATTTATCAATATGGTTTTTATTAAATATGACAAAAGGGACGCGGATATTGTTTTATCATTTAAATTAAATTAAATATATATTAAAATTAAATTTTAATTAAATTAATTTAATAAAGTATAAATTAATTTTAAATTTTAATTAAATTGAAGTTAATAAAATATAAATTAAATTTTTATTTTATTTTTTTGTAAGTACTTGATATTTACGAGTATAATATTTATATCTAGTTCATTTATAAATAAATATTAAAATACTCGTTATTTTTTATCTATAAGTAGAAGATATTCATATGTAGGGATGGCAATGGGTCGGTCAGGCACGGACAGTGCCTACTTGTAACCCGATCCGCCAGATAAAATTCTACCCGCTACTCGATCCGTTACTCGCCGGATACCCGTTTAGAAAATACTCGCGGGTATCCGCAAAAAATAAAAAGAATATATTTTATACATTTTAAAATAGAATTTAAATAAAATTACAAAAAATATATATAATATAATATAAATTAAATTAAATATAAATTAAAATTTAATTTTAATTAAATTTAATCTAATAAAATATAATTTTATTTTATTATTTTTTGCAGGTAACGAATACCCGCGGGTCAGGTAGTATGCTACCCATATCCTATCCATTTAAAAGCGGATATTAAAATACTCGTTACCCATTACCCGTTACTCGTGGATAATAACTACCTGTCACGGATTTTATCTGCGGATACACGTGCCCCGCTGATTTTTTTTTACCATCCCTACTCATATGTATCAATTATTCATAGAAAATCTTATCCACTAATATTTGTGGAGATAGATATTTTTGTCATCCTAATTTTTATTTTATAAAATAATATAAAATTATAGGATTATCCTTTTCCTCACAACTCTCTTCTCGTTACAAGTTTTTTTTCTTGTGGTAATGGTTACGAAGGTTGCAGTGAATCTTTTTCTAAATTCAGATTCCATGTATGTTAAAAAAACATCCCTCCCGTTCATGATTTTATTGTCTCATTCGTATCTTCCTTCTTCCCTCCATTCCCATCCGCTCACTCAAAATTATACTTATTTTTAAATTAAAATAAAATATATATACTTAACCTTAAATAAATTTATTTTTATATAAGTATATACTCTCTTCAATTTTTTCTAACTTGTCAATTAATCCATATATTTTCTCTTCAAAAACAAGTTGATTGACACATTAAAAAGGATTGGAGAGAATGCAAATAAATTGACAAACTAGGGATAGGAAAACAAAAATAACAACTAAATAATCTTGTTGATAACAAAATTAATGAAAAAAAAATACGTAAACGAAAATAAAATATATATTCGAAACTCAGTAGAATGAAAACTTTTAATTGAGACTAAAAAAACACTTTAAAAAATATTTAAAAATTTAATTAAGTACATTAAAAATTACGGATTATGGTGCTATTAATAAAAATTGTTTGAATTTTTTATTTATATTTATATATAATTAAATTGTGGTAATGGAGACATGCTAATTTTAACATTAGTATAACATATACAAGTCATTTTCGATTTTCTTCTACAAATTGTTAACTTAAAAGGGACTTGAATCTTAGGGTCCTTCCAAACATCATAAATCTTCAATTCAACAGAAAAAAGAACTACTATATATGATGCTATTGGTAATTTTTTTTAAGAAAATATTAAAATTTAATTTAAAAATAAGGACTGAAATAATATTTTGAAAAGGAAATTTAACGAATATAAGTTATGACCAAAAGCACTTTTGTTTAAAAAAAAATCCTAAATGTTTTTTAAAAAAAATAATTCTTGAAAATGCTATTATTTAAGAAAATTATTATTTCAAACAAAAATAAAATAATAAAAAATGAGAAGTTTAAATTAAAATAAAAATTATTAATTGATTAATTCAGGTTAAAAGTAATTAGTAGTTTAATTTAAATGTAATTAGTAGTTTAATTTAAATGTGAAATGAAACATGTGTTGTATGCTATCAATTACGGATCATATAATTAATTTTGAATCCGACTATTCAACAAGTCATTTGAGAGATCGGTTGATCAATAAGCATACTAGTCAATCATTAATTAGATCAATTAGTTTTAATGTTAATCAATTTAGAAGTAAAGTGTAGGTGACTCTAATTATGTTAACATTAAACTAGTTTGACATGAACACTAGTGTAAAATGCTGTTTAACGTCACACGACAGACGTCGGTTAAGGATACGCGCGGCGTATATTGATGACCAGTGGCATTTCCGTAAATAAGTTGGCAATATAGTCGTCCGTTAGGTCTATCTCCGATATCTATAGAGTTTTAGACGTCGGCCTTCCAACCTGATGTCTATATTTCTGACAGTTAGGTGAAAAATCATTTCCTTCAGCCTTATAGACATCGGTTTGTTTGGGGTCCCGACGTCTATATGGCGGAAATTAATGCTGCTCACTTACCTATCAGACATATAGACGTCAGTGCCCTTCTAACTGCGCTTATAAGTCTGCTAGGCAGGTGAATAGTCACTCTTTTCAGCCTTATAGACGTTGGATCCCGCTACAATGAAGGGGCCCCGATGTCTATGGCAGAAATTAATGCTCCTCACCAACTTGCCCGACATATAGACATCGGGCTCATTGTAACTGACGCCTATATGTTCTTTGGGCAGGTGGATAGTCACTCTTTTCAGCTCTATAGACGCCGGATTCCGCCACATTGACGTCTATATACAATTCTAGACGTCGGTTGCATCAACACCGACGTCTATAATCCTACCGGGTACGTGAAATGTCATTCGTTTCCGCCCACATTGACGTCTATATACAACAAAAATATTAATTTTTAAATTGAATGGACGTCATATTAGTCAGGCATCCGACGTATTTGCTATTTAAGACGTTGGTTCTGTGTACAACAGACGTCCAATTTCTTGTTAAATAACACTACGAACCAGCGGTTTGTGAACCAATACATCATTTTTGTCATTTCTCTCCGCTGCTCTACATATTCGAGGTAAGTTTCCTCTCCTCTGCCTTTTCGTTGTGTTTTGGTGCGGTTTTTTTGTTGTGTCTTTGTGTAGGTAGTGCACCTTCTCCCTATGCTAGTTTCCTCCTAAGGAAAACTTGCGTTTTTTTTATTTCTCATGGCATTTCAATCCAAGGACGAACTTGGGTTGTTGCCTATGTCCATTCCGACCGCCAACGAAAATGTATACAGTGAGAACCGTATTCTTTTTCATTGGCGGTCGGAATGGACCTAAACAATAATCCAAGTTCGTTTTTGGGTTGAAATGCCATGAGAAATTCAAAAGACACAACTTTTTCTTACGAAGAAACTAGCAAAGGAAGGAGGAGCTACTACGTTACCCCAAGACACGACAAAAACCGCACCAAAACACAACGATCACTTCATAGACGTTGGTTAATGTACAAACCTGTTGGGTTATTGGGCTCCCTTCCTATGTGGAGAATAGGCCCAAATACTGTGGTCCATTATGTCTCATTAGGTTAAAATGAGATGGATCAGATTAGTAGAGCACCAGAGAGCATTTGAAGAGATACAAATAACCCTAAACCTGCACTGGTGTTTTCGTCGCTGTGAAGTCGTTCTTCATTCTAACATATGGTTTCAGACATATGTTTCTTCATTCTGACCGTTCGGATTGTCAATCGGAATCTAGATTGGGAGAAATGGGTCCCGCACCAGCAGCCCTGTTTTGGAGAATTTTCATCTTCTTTGTTCTCATTTGTAAGCATTTGTGCTTAGTTAATTTGGCTTATTGAAAATGCGTTTAGGTATTATTATTGGAGACTCTTTTGTACCCTATTATTGATCATAGTAGATTTTTCTTTGGTCTGGACGACTCGTGGTTTTTACCCTTGCATTGAGGGGTTTTCCACGTTAAAAATTTTTGGTGTCTCTTTGTGCTTTGGATTCTATTTTTGTTCTATTTGTTTGGTGATCCTCGCAAATTCTCACAAGAAGGGGGATTGAATTTCTGCTGCGTTGTAACTCTTTGCCAAGTTGTCATATTTGTTTTGGTCCTTTCCCCCATAAGAGTGGCACTAGAGCTCTTTTGTTAAGGGACTGTTTAATTTGCGCGAATGATGGAGGCACATACAAAATTGATTCCGTTGAATGGAGAAAAATATCACTTATGGAAAGGCAAGATGAAGGACTTGCTATTTGTGAAAAATTTGCATCTTCTTATTTTTGCTTCCAATAAGCCAGAATCTAAGTCAGATGAAGAATGAGATTTTGAACATCAATAGGTATGTGGATTTATCAGGCAGTTTGTTGATGACAATGTCTATAATTTTGTTGTTAATGATACACATGCGAGAACCCTATGGGATAAGCTTGAGTCCTTGTATGCCTCTAAGTCAAGGACTAATAAATTGTACTTGCTGAAAAATTTTGTGGAGTTGAAGTACAAGGAAGGAACTCCTGTTTCAAATCACTTGAGTGAATTTCAAGGACACTATGATCAATTAGCAGGAGTGGGTATAAAATTTGATGATGATCTATTGGGCTTATTCCTATTAAACTCTTTACCAGATTCGTGAGAGACATTTCGAGTTTCCATGATAAGTGCTACCCCTAATGGTCATATTTCTTTGCAAATGACAAAGAGCGGTGCTCTTAATGAGGAGATGAGAAGGAAGACATAGGGTACTTGATCTCATTCAGAACTGCTTATTACAGAGAATAGGGGGTGAAGCCAGAAGAAAGAACAAAATAGTGGTAGAGATAAAAGCAGGAGCAAGTCCAGATCTCGATACAAGAATGTGGAGTGTCACTATTGTCACAAAACAGGGCATATAAAGAAGAACTGTTTTTTGTGGAAGAAAGAGAGCAAAGACAAAAAAGGGTAAGCAAAGAGAAAGAGATAATGATGATGGTGATCGTGTTACTACTACTACATGTGGTGACCTTGTTTGTCTTCGTGATTATGACACTATTAATTTTGCATCTGATGAGAGCATGTGGATAAGTGATAGTGGTGCTACACTGCATGTTACATCTAGGAAGGAGTTCTTCACATCTTATACACCTGGTGATTTTGGAGTATTGAAGATGGGTAATGATGGGGTGTCTAAGGTTATTGGTGTTGTGATGTTCACTTGCAAACCAACATGGGGATGCAGTTGTTGCTTAGAGGAGTTAAACATGCTCTAGATGTTCGCTTTAACTTGATTTATGTGCAGGTACTTGATGATGGTGGATATGATAACCACTTTGGTTCTGGAAAGTGGAAGCTCACCAAAGGTAACTTGATTGTGGCTAAAGGGGAGAAAAACTCTAAGCTTTACTGGACAAAAGTTGTGGTTGCTAAAGACAGTGTGAATGTCGTGTATATGGAGTCATCTTTGTGGCACAGAAGGCTTGGGCATATCAGTGAAAAGGGACTTAACTGCTTAGCTAAAAAGGATTTTCTCTTAGGATTGAAGAATGTAGAGTTGGAGAAATGTTCTCACTGCATGGCTGGTAAACAAACCAGAGTATCCTTCAAGAAACATCCTCCCTCCAGGAAGTCAGAGTTGCTTGAATTAGTGCATTCTGATGTTTGTGGCCTGTTGAAGGTAAAGTCTTTTAGTGGTGCACTTTACTTTGTTACTTTTATTGATGATTGTTTCGGGAAGCTTTGGGTTTATGCACTACAGAGAAAGGACCAAGTGTTGGACAAGTTTAAAGAATTCCATGCTTTGGTTGAGAGACAGTTAGGCAAGAACTTGAAGTGCATTCGTACTGACAATGGTGGTGAATATTGTGGGCCGTTTGATGCTTATTGTAGACAATATGGTATTGCACATGAGAAGACTCCTCCCAAAACTCCTTAGCTGAATGGTTTAGCAGAAAGGATGAACAAGATATTGATTGAAAGAGTTAGGTGTATGCTTTCTAAAGCAAAATTGCCTAAGCATTTCTGGGGTGAGGCATTGTTTACAGTAGTGCATGTTATTAATCTAAGTCCTACAGTTGCTTTGAACTCTGAGGTGCCAGACAAGATTTGGTTTGGCAAGAATTTTACTTATGATCATTTGCGTGTCTTCGGTTTTAAAGCATTTGTTCATGTTCCAAAGGATGAAAGATCCAAGTTGGATGTGAAGACAAGGCAATGCATCTTCATTGGTTTTGGTCAAGATGAATTTGGCTACAAGTTGTATGACCCCATTGAAAAGAAATTTGTTAGAAGTTGTGATGTGCAATTCATGGAAGATCAAACCATTGAAGATATTGATAAGGTGGAGAAGTCTACTCCTAATGAAGACGGTAATGTGATTGATGTTGAACCAATTCGGTTGTCTATTAATGATCTGGATATTGATGTTCATGATGATGAAAAAAATGGTGATATTAATAATCAGCAGGTTGGAGATAGCTTGGATGTTCCTATTGATAATGTTGATGAAGAGGAACATGATGAGAGTCTTGGTGATGTACTTGAGCTACTTGAAGCTTAACCCAGAAGATCTGACAGGCCAAAAACAACCTTATATGAAGTACTCTACCGATGAGTATGTGATGTTGACTGATGAGGGAGAACCTGAATGTTATGAGGAGGTCGTTGAAAGTGAAGAAAAGCAAAAGTGGTTAGATGCAATGCGGGATGAGATGAAATCTCTACATGATAATCACACTTATGACTTGGTGAAGTTGCCTAAGGGTAAGAAAGCCTTAGAGAATAGGTGGATCTTCAGGGTGAAGCAAGAGAGCAATTCTATATCTACCATATATAAAGCCAGATTAGTGGTGAAAGGCTTTAGACAAAGAAAGGGTGTTGACTTCAATGAGATTTTCTCACCTGTGGTGAGGATGACATCTATCCGAACTGTGTTAAGTTTAGCTGCTACTCTTGATTTTAGATGGATGTGAAGACAACCTTCCTTCATGGCGATTTGGAGGAAGAGATTTACATGAAGTAACTGGATGGATTTCTTGTTAAAGGCAAGGAAGACTATGTGTGTAGGCTACGAAAAAGCCTATATGGTTTAAAGCAGGCTTCGAGGCAGTGGTATAAGAAGTTTGAGTCTGTTATGTGTGAGCAAGGCTACAAGAAGACTACTTCTGACCATTGTGTTTTTGTCAGGAAATTTTCTGAGAGTGATTTCATTATATTGTTGCTATATGTTGATGACATGCTTATTGTTGGAAAAGATGTTTCCAAAACTGACAGGTTGAAGAAGCAACTAGGCGAGTCATTTGCCATGAAAGACATGGGAGCTGCTAAGAAGATTCTTGGTATAAGTCTCACTCGTGATAGAAAAGAGAAGAAACTTTGGCTATCACAGGAGCACTACATTCAGAAGGTGCTGCAAAGATTCCAAATGGAGAATGCTCAGGTTGTAAGTGTAACGCCCCGGAAAGTGTGCGAGTGATGACAAAGCACACTGGAAAGTCTCGTGGTGATATGTGGGGGCAGTCAACAGTCCCTGTAAGTTGCTGAGGCGTTACAGATGGTATCAGAGCCTAGCCTCTCCCAGTACGGTGTGGTTCGAGGACGAACTAGACGGAAGCTGGTGGGCATGTGACACCCGGGCACTGACGAGGGCGGGGAGTGACCGCCGGTGCAAGAGGCATGGTGCAGGGGGCACAGACAAGGAGCGGCTCCTGGCAGGCTTCGAGTGGAAGGGGCACATGGACGAATCGAACATACACCGGAATGAGAGAGATCTGAAGACTGTATAGGTATGGGACTATACAGTTGAAAGATAGCTTAAAGGAATTGATTTGGCTACCCATATCACCAAAATGCATTTACTTTTCGGTAGCCTAACCCATAAGAACTCCATGGTTAAGCGTGCTTAGCCTGGAGTAATTTTGGGATGGGTGACCTTCCGGGAAGTTTTCCCGGAAAGTGTGCGAGTGATGATGTGGTAGGTAGTTTGATGTATGAAATGGTATGTACTTTTATGCTTCTGTGGTAGGTAGTTTGATGTATGAAATGGTATGTACAAGGCCTGATATTGCACATGTTGTTGGTACAGTTAGCATATTTCTGTCAAATCTAGGTAGAGAGCATTGGAATGCTGTGAAATGAATTTTGAGGTATCTTCGTGGTACTAGTGGTTTGTGGCTTTGTTTTGGACTTCAGGTTATTTGATTCAGTTTGCAGGGGGAGCCTTGGCTTGGCAATCAAAGTTGCAAAAGTGTGTGACGTTGTCTACTACAGAGGCAGAATTCATTGCACTTACTGAAGCATGCAAGGAGTTGTTATGGGTGAAGAAATTCTTGTAGGAGCTTGGTTTTGTGCAAGATAAATACTTGTTGTATTGTGACAGTCAAAGTGTTATTCATCTTGGTAAGAATCCAACTTTTCATTCTAAATCCAAACATATTAATATGAGGTATCATTGGATACGTGATGTTTTGGATGCTAAGTTGGTGGAACTAGCTAAAGTTCATATAGATGATAATGGTGCTGATATGATGACCAAGGCATTTTCAAAAGGAGAGTTTGAAGTTTGTTGTGAGATCACCGGTTTGGCGGATATCTCCACATAGTCGTGAGGGGGAGATTTGTTGGGTTATTGGGCTCCCTTCCTATGTGGGGAATAGGCTCAAATAGTGTGGTCCATTATGTCTCATTAGGTGAAAATGAGATGGGTCAAATTAGTAGAGCACAAGAGAGTAATTTGCAGAGAGACAAAAGCCAAGTGAGAGAAAAAGAAAGAGAGAAAGTCATTCCCGCATAACCCTAAACCTGCACTGGTGTTTTCGTTACTGTGAAGTCGTTCAACGTTGGATCGAGCTTATTTTTGGACAGTAGGTTTCAGACATAAGGTTCTTCATTCTGACCGTTCGGATCGTCAATCGAAGGTCTAGATTGGGAGAAATTGGTCCCGCACCAGCAGCCCTGTTTTGGAGAATTTTCATTTTGTTCTCATTTGTAAGCATTTGTGCTTAGTTAATTTGGCTTGTTGAAAATACCTTTTGGTATTATTATTGGAGACTCTTTTGTACCCTACTATTGATCATAGTGGATTTTTCTTTGGTCTGGACAACTCGTGGTTTTTACCCTTGCATTTAGGGGTTTTTCATGTTAAAAATTTTTGGTGTCTCTTTGTGCTTTTGATTCTATTTTTGTTCTATTTGTTTGGTGCTTCTCGCAGATTTTCGCAAGAAGGGGGATTGAATTTCCGCTGCGTTATAAATCTTTGCCAAGTTGTTATATTTGTTTTGGTCCTTTCCCCATAAAAACCGACGTCTCTATATGGCGGAAAAACATTGGTGAATACAATGTTTGACGGCTTAGACGTTAGTTAGTGCAATGTCTGATGTCTTTATAGATGTCTTTATTTTAACTGAACCGACATCTATATCGACGTCGCACCTGCAAAAAACCGACGTCTCATTAACGTCATCCGTATATACGTTGGTTCTGTTAGTGACGTTAAAAGCCCAAAATAACTAAAGTCTACAACCCTTTCTGCATTAGTGAAAAATATTTTTGATAAAAATCTTCCTAACCATTTGAAAGTAATTAAACTCAGAATTTAGACTTCGGGACAAACCTTCGTACTCCGGACGACTGACTATACCCTAAGGAATAGACAAATACTGAGTTTAGGCAGAAGCACGAGCATTTTGTGCCTTTGACAAAGCTGTAGCAAGAATGTGAACACTGTCACACTGAGTACAGTTTGCAACAGCCATGGCTTCGTGTTTTCTTCCACACATTTCTGGCATTAAAAGCGATAATAATGCTTGTAAACCAACAACCACCCCTCTTCCTCCATTAAATCAACCTACCTCAAATTTTTCAACTTTTCATCTATTTTCTATCTTTATACAATTATTTTCCTTCCTCTTTTCTTTCTCATCTAACAAATGTGTTCCTCCTTTTAGAACAAAGGAAAATGCATGCTGACCTGTCACTAATCATATACATTATTTTTTTATGTATAAAATCATACTACGTATTATTATAAAATCTTATCACCAAGAGTAGGTTTCAACCTTAAAGTTCTATCAATATAAATATCATCACATGAAAAACTTCTAGTAGTACCATCAACATTAAGATTAAACCAATTAATCCTAGACATGACTCTACAAAACTTAGAATAGATAGTACAATGTATTAATTTTTTTTTAATATTTTAGCTTTGAATAATGATAGGCATTTGGTCAAGCATATTCAATATATTATATAACAATTATCTTTACCACTTTAGTCAATATTTTTCATTTTAAATAGTAAACACAATAATAATGTGCAAATCGATTGTTTTTTTTTCTTTATTTCAGAAATGAAGATGTATTTATGATGTACAGCCGTTGGATTTTCTTGTGTTGGGTATGATGTGCAGCAGATAATCCTCAATGAAAATCCTTCATAAAGTAAATAATCCACACAAGTTATTTCATCTGATTGGATGGACTTTGATTTCTTTGAAAATTTAAAATTCTTTTGACAATAGGTTAATGTCTTAACCTAAATCTAATAAATGTTGGAAGAAAGGTAATAATCACAGAACGGAAGAAAATAATAAATATTTTAATGGAAATAATGTAGGATATGTTTGGATTTTCTCTCAATTTTAAACATTAAACTGTATTGAAATATTTTTAGGAAAATTAGGTATCAATACATAAGTAAACTCGTAATATCACAAAGGGTGTTGCTCCCTCCACCTTCCCAAGTGGGTTCCCACTATTTTAATTTATTTCAAAAATATTATATATTTCTCTACTATTTTTTTTATTCTAAAAATACCTTACACCTCCCCACTATCTTTAACAATTTTTCTATTTCTCTCTCTACATTAATGGAACATTTACATTGAATTTGTGATATATTACAAAATATAAAATTCAGAAGAAACTTCAATATTAGTATTTCTACCATCTCTATTTTATAAAATTAAAAGTTAGATGTAAATATAATATTTTCCTTATATGATCCTTTTACCAATTTGTATTGAATACGAGACTTTAAAAATTTCTCATACGAAGGATTTGCTCAAATATTAATATTTATGTTTGTAAAAAGACGTGATTTTAAATATTACTTAGAATGAAAATTTAATTCTAAATTATAAAAAAGGTGAAATCAATTTTTTTCCTTGCTCAATTTATTATAAGAGAGTTCCAAGAATTGGTGATCACAAGAGTATAAAAGAGAAAGAAAAAAAAAACTTGCATTTTCCTTTTGTAAATGATTTATTTATTATATTCCAGTGTTGGCCTTAAGGCATATATAGCTAAATGAATGGCCTGTGAAAATGCATAGTTTTTCTGGCTCTTATTTTCGTGGGTAGCTCCTAATTTATAATTTTTATGTTCAATTTTTATTTATTAATTTCACATCACTAAGTATTTAGGGTTTGATATATATTTAGATTTATATTTTATTTGAATTTTGATTTTTATGTCGCTTCAAATGGTCATATGGGTCAACTTTTAGAAAAATAAAAATTCTTTAAAAAATCTAAAAACTAATCTATCTCTATATATATATATATATATATATATATATATAATATAAATATTATTTAAAAGAATTTATCAACCCAAAAGCTTACAAGTTGGCTTAATTTAAACTTATTTGATTCGCGACAAGTCAGAAAAAAGAAAAATTACCAACTCAACTAAGTTTGTAAGTTTTATAAGCTTATAATTGTGACAACAAATGCAAAATGGAAATCTAATTTTCCAATTAGGCTTTTTATACATGAAACTGAATACGAAACAATAATTAGAACATCTTGAGTGAATTCAGCTTCAACCAAGTACGACTTCTCCTTTGAAAGATATTTTAGACACCTGAAATCATATTCGGGTTAATAGCTTCAAATTAAATTATTGAGTCTCTTTTATTCTATTTGGAAACTACGTCAGATTGTTTAGAGGTGAAATAATTAAGAAGCTTGGTGAGGGGATTATGAAAAGTAGTTAAATATTTGTAAAGGTTTGATAGGAAGAATACGTTGATCCATCACATTCTTGTATGAGAAAGTTGATGATATATAAAGATTTATTGAGCCCTAGATATTTAATATTTAACTATAAATCATTATTGGTGAACGTAATTAATATGATTAGCGTCATGATGGCCTATCTCTAGCGTCATTTTCCAATATTGATATATGTTTTTGGTGATTAAATATTAATGATGGTTGGACGTTGCGTTGAAGGACGAAGGCATTGTTTGGTTCACATGTTACTGAGGCAATAGCATTGATGGTGATGTGTGCATCTAAGAGCTCCAAAACTTGGTGAATAAATTAAAGCCACACAAGGCTTTCACAATCACTTTTGCGTCACTTGGTTTGATTTGAGGGTTGAATTAAATTATTATAATTAGTGGTGTGAGAGAAATCCCTATGCGCCATTAATGAAGATTGGAGTTTTCATCAACACTCTCTTGCACACAAATTAAGCACGTAGATGGTTATGGAGTTCGGTGGTCCTCCCAAACCCTAGATTTTATCTGGAGATAGTGAATTCATGAAAATGGTTGAGATAATAATAATAATAATAATAATAATAATAATAATAATAATTATTATTATTATTATTATTATTGATGGGGCTTTGTGTTTTGGCCTTCATTGAACCTTTGCATATGCTTCATCACCAATCAATGTCGTAATAATTTGACAAAAGAAAGTAAATGTTTGGCTTTATTGTTTCATTGTTATTGCTTGTAATTTGGAGTCACTCATAATAAGTGCATGCACAATTTTCCTTACATTTCAGTTTATGGATAAGATATGTGTCAACGAGAAGCACTTAAAATTTAGGTTTAGTTTTTTAGGAAAAGATAATGTTTAATATGATAGGCATTACCTTAGAAAAAGGTCATGCCAAATAATTTAGTTTTGAGTAACTTTTAAGTTTGCCAAATCTAGTGAAAAAGAAAATAACAGGTGAGACTCATTTTATAGTAAAGAAATAAAAAGAATTTAATTTAATTTTAATCAAGTTTGAGAACAACTAAATTAAGAAAAAATTAATTATTGTATCTCGCGTATAAAAATGTGTTTAATATGTAATATGTTATTTATTTATTAAATTTTAAATAAAAAAATTGAATGATTTTACTTTGTAACATCTTATTGCATGTTTTATTTGTTTTCGAAGGATAAATCATATATATTAACTATTACAAATTTTAATTATTTTAAATAAAATTTTTAATAATGACGAAGTAATATTCTCACTTAGTAAAAAGGTGTAAATTACTAATATGGGATACAATTAATTTTTAAAGGTTTTAATATTTAATTACATATTTATCCATCATTTTACAAATTTTATGACGCGTTTTATTATTACGTTTCCCAAATTTTTAATATTTAATTAATACGTTGATTGTGTAAAAAAAAAAATACTTATCAGTTTCTAAAAAAAATATCTCTTTATCATCAAATTTTATAAAATAGGTTTGATAGCGTTTTTATCTAGATTTACTTATTTTTCTCAATTAGGTCATTCTTTTTAAAAGTGTGTTAAATTGGTTCTTATTTAATAAATTTTGTATCAACTACGTCCCTTCCGTTAAATATCTATAAATGTCGCTAACTTTTTTTTTTCTTTACTATGATTCACTACAACACTGAGACCTTTTTCTTTTTTGTCAGCTTTTGGTCTTTTTTCCCTTTTCTTCTTTCCACGATAGTTTACTTTTTCACGTTCTAAACTAATCATACATAACACTGATACCCTTCTCTACTTTCCCTACCTCCCACAACTCACTTCAACGTTCTATAACGGAGTCTTTCGATTTTTTCAGTGTAAGCTTCCTCCTTCTCCATCTCACTTTCTCCACTAATTTTCGACTGTCTCAGGTTTTTCTCTCTCACCCACTTTCTTCATTAAACATGTTTCCCAGTTTCTTCATCTGTCAACTTCTAACAAAAGATAGAGGAGGTTGCTCAGAAACAAAAAAAGGACACCAAACTTTTGAACAGGACACGAATAAAACGAATAAAACGATTTCCCAGTTTCTGCATGTATACTTAAATTAGAAATAATTTCTTCATGAAACCAATAAAACGAAATTTTGAACAGGACACCAAACTTTACAAAAGGGAAGATTCACAGATAACATCAAGCTTTCGATGATTATTCTAAAAATCTTCGTTAGAGATATTATATTTAGTTTATATTTATCTCTTATCTTTAGTTAGTTTGTTTATATTTCTTATTTGTATTTTGGGTTTAGTCCATATTTCTTCTATTATAAATAAAGGACCCTATGTGTATATTCAACACAAGGGAAATTTCCCCTCATCTCTTTCACTATTTCATATGGTATCAGAGCAGGTTTTCTAAACTTTTTCTACCTTCTCTTTGTTGCCGTCGGTGGCCCATGGTCACCGCCACAGGCGGCCCCCTAAAAAGAAGTTTCTTTTTCAACGTGTGCCTTTATACTTCAATGGGTTTCTGTCTCGCATTTGTCTGGTGTTGCTGTCCACCATTGCCTGTTGCCGCTCGCCACATGCCACCACCTTCTGGTTGTCCGCCGCCGCTAGCCACCGTCACCGGCCGTCCGCCGCCTCCGGCCACCGTCGCCGGCACCGTCTCCGGCCACCGTCTCCGACAACTGTCTCTGGCCACCGTCTCCGGCTGTCTGGCCACCGTCTTCGGCCACCATCTTCGGTCGTTGTCTCCGCCACTTGTGCCACTGATGCACCAACACCTAGTCCTACCTCTACTGCTTTCGCTATCTTATTCTCTATTTTGAAAGGTCTTCAAAGACAATTAGTGGTTAACACCAAGAAATTTCAACACTACAATTATGGGTTGAAACAATTTCACCAACCCTTTGTCAAATATGTCAGATTTGTTTTTGGGTGCTTTGTTGAATAAGAGGTCATTATGATCTTCCACTTTCACGGTCTGTGATCGGCGCGCCATCATTTCCGTCGTTCGTCATGAGGAGAGTATGTTTCCAGCCAGGTTTTAGGCTTTCAAACTCCACTAGTCAATGATGGCAATCCTTGCAGTTTTGTCGCTTTTAGCCACTACAGGCCCCATCAGTCAGTGATGGCATTCCTTGTAGTTTTGTCGCTTTTAGCCACTACAGGCCCCGTCAGTCAGTGATGACATTCCCTGTAGTTTTGTCGCTTTTAGCCACTACAGGCCTCATCAGTCAGTGATGGCAATCCCTATAGTTTTGATGCAAGCCCCGTCCTTACTTGTTGGCAATACAGTCCCTGGAGTTTGTCATTGTTCTCCTTTGTCAAAGTCATCCCACTTGAAGTTTCATGGTGCTATTTGAAGTTTCGCAGTTGTCTACTACTGTCCATAAATTGCTGTTAGTTGTTCGTCGACATGTGATTGCGCATCTGTTTGCCGCACACTCTTGAAGCAAATCATATATTTCAAATTGAGTTTATTTATTCCAAGCTTGGTCCATACAATCTGTATGCTCTAGCTTGAGGGGCAGTGTTAGAGATATTATATCTAGTTTATATTTATCTCTTATCTTTAGTTTGTTTGTTTATATTTCATATTTAGTTTGTTTATATTTCTTATTTGTATTTTGGGCTTAGCCCATATTTCTTCTATTATAAATAAAGGACCATATGTGTATATTCAACACAAGGGAGATTTCCCCTCATCTCTTTCACTATTTCATAATCTCTAATCAAGCCCCACCATATATTTGGCACCAAGCTTACCAAAAAGGTTCACGGGCATTAGAAAACTATAGAACCACGAGCTAAACAGAAAGATGAAGGTGCACTTTCTTCAAAATTGGGGATTTAAAATTAAAGAGCGGGGGGATCAGTTTAAGGGGAGGAAGGGATCGAAAATAAAAAGAAGAAGAAGAAAAGAGTCTGGAACAAATGTATGTCAAATTTTCAATCATTACAAGAATACAAGGAGATTAACTTCGTCAATTTCATCCCTAAATCTTCACGCTCTCAAATTCCTTCCTTCTCCAATGTTGTCCAAATCATCAGCAAAATCCCTTAATTCCCAATTATTTTCCTTCACAAAACCTAATTCACTCTCGCGCCATCACAGTTTCATCATCTTCTCGAGTGAGCAGCCAATACCAGGCATTAGGTTTCGCTGTCGCTTGCCTCCGACTGATCGAAGCTTCCGTCATCGATGTCGTTCATCAACGTAGCTGTCTCCGGAGACATCGTGTCTCTCACCTGCTTCACATTCTTCTCACGAGACGAAACAACGCCAACATCTGGACTCGCGATTGGTTATCTTGCGTACGTCTGTTTTTCAGTTGGTACATTTTAGCAATGTGTACCAGGTTTTAGTAGACAAAAATACCCTAATATATCATGGATTCTAAGTTTTAAGGTTAAGGATATTTTAATAATTTTCATTTTCAAAACTAAAAAAAAAACTCAAACCCTTGCTCACCTCCCTCATTGCTCTTAACCCTTTCTCTTTCATCTCTCTCACTCCAACATTTCCTCCGTCATCGCTATTGTAGCCTCAACTGAAAAAATCAGAAATACTCGCTGTTAAACAATTTCTTACAAAAAAAATGATTTTATAATGAGTTTTCATTTCATAATTTTTTTCTTATCTAATTTTATCTAATTTTCACAAGCATAATGACATTCGAAGGAATTGATAATTGGCCTGGAAAAAATCAGAAACACTCGTTGTTGAACAATTTCTTACAAAAATTGATTTTATGATGAGTTTTCATTTCATAATTTTTTTTATCTAATTTTATCTAATTTTCACAAGCATAATGATATTTGAAGGAATTGGTAATTGGCCTGGAAGTTTTTTTAGAGATGATGATTCAACATTCACAGATAATGAAATTAGAGAGGTTAGTGAAGATGATGAAATTCAAGAGATCTTGAATAAACCATTTCCCGAAGGCGAATATGTCAATGACTCAAATCTTTACAAAAACAAATTATTTAACAGCGAGTGTTTTTCAGTTGGGACTAGTATAGGAATGACAGAGAAAATGTTGGAGTGAGAGAGATGAAAGAGATAGGGTTGAGAGGAATGAAGAAGGTGAGTAAAGGTTTCGGTTTTTTTTTTTAGTTTTGAAAATGAAAATTATTAAAATACCATTAACCTTAAAACTTAAAATCTATTATATATTAGAATATTTTTATCTACTAACACTCGGTACACATTACTAAAATATACTAATTGAAAAACAGACGTTAGCAAACTCATATTATATATATATATATATATATAAACCTTGAATACTTGTAAAATAACTATAGTTATATAGATGAAATAAAATATTATATAAATAGATATACATTATTTTTCTAATAAACTAAAGTATCTCTTGAAAATTTGATGTGTGACATCTCATCCATAAGGACGTTAGAATTTTGATGTATATAATTTGAAGACTAAAATCAAATTAAAAAGTAGTTCTTAGAACAAACGAGAAATCTCTTCCATAAAGGATATATCATAAATAACCACTTTAATGCTGTATGCATATATTATTTCATCTATATAAAATAATTTTATAAAAATTATATATGAGTGTTATTGTTTTATGATATTCTTATTATTATTAAATTATTATTATTATAAAATTAAATTTAAGTAAATTTTATAATTTTGTTATAAATGTTTTTATTTATTTTGTTAGTAGTTTTATAATAAAAATATTAAATTGAAAAATCCAAATAAAAAATAGTTAAATTTAAAAAAAGAGAGTTACAAATAAAACTAATAAAATATTTATTTTAAATAAAAAGTTATTTAGAAGATAAATTTGGAAAACATATGTGGATAACAAACGAATTCTCTATATATAAGTATAGATATCTTATTATTTAATTTTTATTTAGAGTTTCTTAATTATCACATTTTTTAAATTTTACATATTTATTTAACTCATTAAGGTAAAAGAAAGTTAACAAAAAAAAAAAAAAAACCTAAAACATGTTAGAAAAAAATTGGATGATTAAGAAATTTGTACCTCATAATAAAACACTGCATTATTCAAAATTCAATGATAATGGTATTTGTGATGGTAGATAATTCATGTCAAATTATAATGATTAAGCGATAAAATGTGGGATTAATCTAAATACGTCACTCTTCTGTCACATCAACATGTTGAAAGTGGTTTCTATTGCCACAATTTAAAATAGATTTACATGGGTAGAGTAAGACAATGCATATATGTACAAGTTCATGCTCATAGATTCGTTTTACTTTTTGTTTTGTGTTCTCCATTATTGGATTTTGCACAGCCACTATCTGCACATTACACCGGTTCAATTTGGCCACGTTTCAGCTCACATTGTTAAATGATAAAAGTTTTCACATTCACACTTTAAAATTTCAAATCAAATTTCAAATTACTCCAAATTACTGGTCAGAATTGTTTCACTTGTCAGGTTGAAATCCTTCCTTAAAATACTAATATTGCGGGGCTTAACATATTTTCTGGTTTTTCTTCATACTTCTAAATTTTAATATTAAGTTTTAGATTCAAACCACAAGTTATTGGTTCTTTTTAAATTGAACATATTCAAGAGTTAGGTAAGAAATTAGTTAAATACATATAGTCGTTATTTTATTTATATGTATAATTTATGTTAATTAAAGCAACAAACAAATACACAACACTAAAGAAGAAAGAAAAGAAAAGAAAAAACTAAAAAAAAACAAAAATCGTTTGAACAAAAATTCTCTTGTTTTGAGTGAAAAAACTTTTATTTCAACCAAAATATGATAAATACAAGGTTTAATTATGCTTACAACGTTTGAGTGAAAATTATTTCACTTAAACAAGAAAGACCATAATCATTTATAATATTATTTTCATTTGAATGAAAATAAGCAAAGAATAGGAGGACCATAATCAATCTATTTTTTTCTTAAATACACTTACAAGAAAATGACCAAACTTTTGAAGGTACGGGAAAACATTAGAAGGGGTATTGAATAACGTTTCTATAACTTTTTGCAACTTGCATGCTAATCATGATATACATGACACTTATGAGTTGGTAAGCTTGGTTAGTAAACGTTGTCCTAGAGAGATCATTTACTTGGCCAACTCAGTGTATCCAAGTTTGAACATAGGCAGTAACCTTAAGCGACACAAAGCATATTATCAAAGAGAAAACGTAGGAGAAGTTAACAATCTACATCGTTTATCAACCAATTAAAACATACAAAATATTTTATACTAGTTCACCTTTTAAGACTACGTTCGGTTCTTCTCTAAGTTAACTTAGAAAGTTCCATTAGATATTCAATGAAGTACAATTGAGTTTAACTCACTCTTGATTATGTAGTACTATTCAACACTCCTTGTATCCTTAGACGCTCTCAGTACCTCTAAGAAACTATGTCTAGTTTAGTTTCCCCCACTTCTGGTCACGTAGTATTATTCACCACTCCTGATATCTCTGATCAACGAATAACCTCTAGTTACCCTAGATCAGTTGAGTATTCACATCACTCCTGAAACTCTGCAACTCCGAGATGTCCTTGAGTATCGCACCACTCTTGGTACTCAGTAATCCACCGAGATTTCCTTGAGTATTCAGACCATTCTTGGTACTCAGCAACCCGCCGAGATTTCCTTGAGTATTCGAACCACTCCTGGTACTCAGTAACCTTGCCAAGATTGCTTAACTCAAACAAAGTTCAGTTATAAGTATTTTAATTCTCTTCAGAATTGCAATTATAGATTGCCTAGAAGTCATTCAGGCCATTACTCTCAGAAAGAGGATATGTTTTACAATACAAAACAGTCTAAACACTCACATGTGTTTCTCTCATCTCTCCTTTTTGCTCACCTTACATAAGTAAGCATGTAATAAAATGAAGTACTAGGAAGATGCTTTGCTTCATTTTTTTCTCTCTTTCTCTCGTGATAAGCACAAGTAAATGTTATAATGAAGCTTGAAAGACTTTTTTTTCACTCTTTCACTCTCTCTTTTTTCTTCAAGTGGATATTCTAGTGAAGCTTGAGAGTGTTTTTCTTTTCTTGAGCTCTTCTCTTTCTCCTTTTCTCTGATAGGAGTAATTTAGCGTTGATAACTCAAAGAGATTTCCTCGCTCAATGGATGATGAGATATCTTTATATCTTCATATTTTCTCTCTTCATCATCATCATCTTCTTCTTTCTTTTGGACTTCTATTTATACACCTTGAGGATATATTTGTTGTGACGATGCTTGTCTTAGGATTTGACAATATGACCGTTTGACGAAGCTTGTCCTGAGATTTTTCTCCTTTCTGACTATTTGTGTAAGTGTCAATCGTAGGATGATGACTTTTATCAAAGCAAATGTGTTTTTCTGAGCTTTTATCAAAAGTGATCTTGACTTTTCTTTTGGCACAACTTCTGATAATCTAATCAACACTCCTCTTTGTCTTTTTCTCAATGTTCATTCTGGCATCTATAAGAGGAACGTTTGTAGTGGTTGTCCTGCACAAGATAAATAAATATATAGCATATCTATTTATCTTTAATGTTTTTATCATTTTTTTAGGATTCTTGAGTTTTCTTGTGTCTTGTTATCACTTTAGTTTAAGATTCTTTTAGTGTTTTACTTCTTTGAGGTTTGTTTCTACATATGTTTTATATTATTCTTTCCTAGGGAGAGAATATTCCATGAATGTCTTTGCTTAGAACAATAAGGTACTTTTGAGTTTCTACCGTTAGGTAGCATTTTATAACTAAGTTTTTTTTCTCTAAGGATAGCAAGTGTACATATATACTTCATCATAAGATGATGTAGTTGTTATGCTTATGGCATCGTTTAGTCAAGTAAAGGCTTCTTTAGCTTATGTCTCTTTTTAGATAGATAACACTTAACTTGCGTAAGCTATTTTTCATATTTCAATAATTATGTCTTTTAATATGTATTTTCAGAAACATTGTCTCAATCTATTTTGTTTTTTAGAGAAGCTGAATACATATTCTAGGTATTATAATCATTGAATGTTTAACTCAATCTCTCTTAGATGCTTTAGGAACAACAGTGTTAAGCTACGCGTCTGGGTGTTTTAACCTAAATGTTTTTCTATTTCCTAAGTCCTATGTATTCTCCTAAGGTTTTTCTATGTTGAGTATTTTGGATTATGAGCTTTATGTAGTTTCATTGTGTTTGAGGACTCAGGTCTTAAGTTTTGTGAGCCTAAGTGTTTTTCTGGGTTTTTCTATGTTGTGGATTCTGGTTATGTGTTTTGGGTTTCAGGTTCTAAGTCTTTTGTTTTCACCATAAGTTTTTCTGATTATTATCCTATGTTGTTTTCTTGTTTTCTAGAGTGTTGAGTTGTTTGTCTTCGGTTGATGTCTTAAGTTTTCTTCTTGTATTATTTTTCCTTTTTTTTAAGTTGCTTAGTCTAGTTTTTCATTTCACCTATATGATCATACACAACTTTTTGGTATGTTCTTTCTAACTAGAGTTCTATCCTATTTCTAACTAGATTTTTATCTTATTGTTTCAGACCTTTTGTATTCTACTATATTTCCTGAGTAATTGTAGTTTCATTTCCCTTTCTTGGCTCGTGACTTTGTGTTCTTCTATCCTAATCCAAGGTTTTCTAATCTCGTATTTCTTCTAGCTTAGAGTTAGTTTTCTAGGATGTTCTACGTTAATGTTTGATGATTGCTTTTTATCTTAAGGTTTGTCTTTTAACTTGGGGTTTTTCTATCCTAGTGTCTAACTAAAGGTTGGTTTCGTAATTTAGGTTTGGAGTTTTCTAACTTATTGTTTTTATCTTAAGGTTGTTTGTTTCCTTAGCCTAGATATTTTATCCTATTTGATTTTCTAACTGTTTTTCACTAGTGCACAAATAACTTTTTATGACGGGTAAAATTAACCTATTATGATGGGTGAACTAACGACATAGTTCTGGCAATCATAATAAGTTTGCGCTATTTTATGACATAACGGAAAAGTACATCATAACAAGTTTAACATATTATGACGTAGTTTTTCTTATGACGTACTTTTTTTACCTGTCATAATATCTCTCATGTATTATGACAGGTAATTGTTCACCTATCATAATACATGTTTTTCAGAATTAACCTCTTATGACATACATTGTCATGTATGTCATAAAAGTTTGTTTTTTTTTTAAAAAAAAAATTCATGCTTACATTTTGACATCCAATCAATTTATAATCAATTTCTCTGTTTTATCATATCATCAAATCAATTTATAATCAATATACATGGAAATGAATAATTCAATTGAAGAAACAAAATAGAATTCATTTCACACATTAAATTGTCTAATAATACTTAATAGATTACCAATGACAATTTCACAAAAATATCCCTATGACATACAAATAAAATGGTGGTAGTAGTCATGCATATGAGTTCAAGAGGCATATCTATCTCAATAGTTTTATTCTCCATTGTCACTATTGTTGCTCCAAGTTGTTGGGTTTATTTTTAAAATCACCATGACCCACCTGCACAAGTTATTTTCACCAAGCTTATTTTCCGAACGATCTTTGTCACGTTCAACAGCCTTGAAACATTCATCATTTTCAAATATAGACACGACTTTGTTGAGTGATGTCCAAAAGAATTAATAGTAAAAAATAATAATTATCGTAAAGTATATCAACTGGGTGCAATGTCTTAAAAAAATCAACTTAAATATCTTTAGAAAGCAAACCTTAATCTAGTGAATGAAGTCAAGTTTGTCGATTCCTGAAACATAATTTAATATATTAGCAAAAGAAAGGTAAAAAGGAAGCCACACATAACACCAATGACCTTACATGACATTTTCATTTGAATTGAAATAGAATTAGCCTTGTACATATTAGTCTTATTAATCATGTCCTTCATGAGGGACCTTGTAACGATAATAAGTTATTAAAACAAAGTAAACAGAACAATCACAGTTCTAGAAGGTAGGGTGACTATAAGAGAGAAAACATGCTTGGAGGGTGCAGTAAAAAACGAAGTGCAAAAGTGATATGATGATGTAGCTGTTGCAGAAGGCTAGCCATGTTTGTACAATATATATACAGTAATTAACTTGGATTTTAATGACACACCAAAGAAGAAAAATTCTAAGCAAAATTAAGGATTATCTCACGTGATTATCCCAAGCGGTCCTTATTGTATATAAGAGTTGCACCTAAACTTCTAGCAGGGTTAAGTCCTTGTCATAGGAATTGTAGTCAAGTGCACTAGAAAGACAACAAAACCAATAGGCAATATTCACATGTGTATCATTATATTATCATAGAACACAATGTTACATTACAAATTTGATATAATTGAATAGAAAAGATGCGTTATTATAGAAAAGTATTGCTCATAGGAACATGGAAGTCTCTAGCCTTTCGTTTTGCATATGTGGTTGAAAAAACTGAGTAAACTAAAATAAATGTGCCTATAATTTCTGCTTCAAGATCACCTTTGGAGTATCTTTTATAGAGAGTGTTGGCACCACCACCAAGCCATTGGTTTAATTGGAGTCCCTTGATCACATGAGCACCACAAATAGCTCCTAGGAGAAAACAATAAGTAACAACAAAAGGAAAAACAACATCTATACTTTTGGAATGAAATAAAGGAACACTCACTTGGATAGATGGCTTGCTTAGATAACCCAAGTTGGAAGTTGTCTATCGTGGTTCCTAACCTAGCACATAGTTTGTTGATTAATCAGCCAGAAAGCATCAATTATCACTTTGCCTTTAACATTCTGAATGGGATCCACCACCACAGCACTACACGTTGATTTAAAGCCTCGAAACTCTTCATTAGAAAGTATATACATATTACATATAACTATCTAAAACCAGAATCCATAATGGAATAAGGGCTTATAATGGCTCACTTAACTAAGTTCCATATCTAACTTAATAAATATTAGTTTTACTCAATTAACACTTCTTTCATTTGAAATTATGAACAACCAAAGCACGAACATCGCTTGTCTATACATCCATATATTAGGAGCATACATACCTTGGTATGGTTTCACAACAACATGGATCATATCAGAAGTAGCCTTTGCCTTTGCCAATTGTGCTTGTTTGGCCTTGTGCTCTCTTGCTTGAGCTTCTTCAAATTTACTTTGCACAAGTCAAAAATAAAAATAACAGATAACACACAAGGCAATTGAAAAGAACTACGTTAAAGGTAAACACACTAGAAATCATAGAAGGAAAGAAACACACCATTTATAGCTTCAATTACATAACCAATGGGTTTTGGACTAATACAAGGAGAAAATTCTAAATTTTGCTAGTTGGGTTTTGCTGCGTTCACCAATCTTTAATTATTAAATTCTTGCTAACTTTGATTTATATATCTGCACCTAAAACCACAAAATGCAAGTTAAGAGAAATACAAAATAAGAATTTACCTATCCTAAACTTACCAAAGGAACTAAAAACAGAACTAGACTATTAATGCAAAATTATACTCTTGAAACTAAGAATTCTATTTACAACTAAACTAAAGCAAGAAAGCAAACATGATGCTAAACCTAAAGTACTAGAATATTCAAACATGAGTACCAAAAACATGAGTACTAAAGAAAGAGTACCTATGCTAAAGCTATAGTACATGAATAATTAACTATGTAGTTGTAGTTCACAACTTCAACAAAAGAACATAAAAAAAAAAAAACATAAATACTAACATCTATAGCCATCTTTTGTAGACTAGTGAATGTCAATTCTTCAAGAGCAATCCAAACAATGGCAAATAAAGAGGAAAATTATGTGAAAATGTATATGCTTCTAAGCTTCCGAGAGCTCCATTAGTTTCCAAGAACAAGAAGAACATGCAACAACACAGAGTGAGCAAGAGATCGAGCAGTCCAAGAACCGAGGCTAGGAAACATTTGTTGTTAATGCATTAGTTACAACCAGCACTGCCTATTCCCATAAACTACAACAATAGAAAGGGAATCTACTGGAGGAAACCCTAGGTGAACCGATTAATTAGTTAAAAGGTAAGACTGAAAGGTAGAAATGAGGAACGAACAGAGAAAAGGTGTTTTAATCGGTGGACAAGGTAATAAATGATGATTTAATCGGTGAAATCAAAGAAAAAGGTGAAAATAGGAAGGAAATCATGGAGAAGTATGAAACCCTAGCAGAGGATGATGTTTAGAGTTAGAGAAGACTCGCAAGACAACAACGAAGATGCGATTATGTGATGTGCAAACACGAAATCAACAAGATGTAAAGAGAATGAAGATGTATGCTCTTGTTGAAGAAGTCTCGAGAATGAGAAAGTTGAGAAGGAAGACACAAATTGGAGTTGTAGGTTTTGCAAAAAATGTGAGAGAATGAAAATTAGAGGGTTGCTTCGAAAATTAAGTGAAAACTGCGAATGAAACAAGGTAAACTGAAGTTAGAGATTTACACCTATTATGATAAGTAAGTAACCAACAATCATAATAGAGTCTTACTATGATAGGTCTTCTAAATCCTGTCATAATATGTTTTCATCATAATATCAATTTTGCCACCGCACCCTATTTACTATGATAGGTGACTTTTACCTGTCATAATACATATAATTTTTATTACTAAAATATCACTGCTATACTTATTATAATAAGTTTCTTAAAGTACGTCATAATATCTCTTAGTTTTATTACGAAATTGTCATCGGTCAATGTATTATGACGAATGAATTTCACTTATTATAATAAGCCGTTAAACTTTTTTTCATTAGTGTTTTTAGTTTGAAGTTAGCTTTCCATATAAGAAACTTCTTTATTTTGTGTTATTTAATTGAACTTCTGCGATTATATTAGACGAACATTTCTTACTTGACAACTTTAAAATTAAAAACAATATTAATAATAATTATAATTCTATTATTGAATAATAATAACTATATATATTTTTTATAATTAATAGGTTGAAAAGTATGATAGAGAGGATTTCGAATAAGTGAACATTTTTTACGGAAAAGTGAAAAATATAAAAACCTTTTTAGCTTTCAAATTGAGTTAAAAAAAGTTAATTTAAAAGCTACTAAATGAATTTTTATTTTAAAAAAATTCATAGCATGATGTGAAAACATTGAAATCTAAGAACATTGAGATCCTCAAAGTCAAAGTAAAGTAAAATATTCCTCTGTCACGGCATTTTCTGTTACTATATTGAATTGATTCACATCACACTCTATATTCTTCTTCTCTGTAGCTTTCCAAGTCAACTTAACTTCATATAGTCAAGGGAAGTTCCACTTTAGAATTTGGGGTTAAACATTTTCCAACCAATAATAACTTTTTCAAACACATTTTAAAGCAAAACACAGACATATAAATACTATAATAGTATGATAAAGTAGGCTTAGATTCGTAAAGTTATACTCCAATAATTTATTTATAACAGTTTAACCATGGATTTCTGTATAGTTAACAAATAATAATTTTTATTAACAATTTTAAAAGTAATACCTCATGTTTCCATCATGACATCACTTTTAAAATAATTATAAAATAACGGGGACACTGATTCAAAATATAATGATATTTAAGCTGAATTAATATTGATATAACAGTAATAATTAAATAATCATAAAAAGATATGAAATAAATATAATATCAGAATTTTATAACAGCAAAATACATTATTTTAGAAATTTTAAACATTCAAAGTACTTCCAAAAATTTAAACTAAATATATTAAAAATATTCAAGTTTAAATCTCCATAAAATACAACAGCATCCAATAAAAATAGAGTCAACATCTAAAATGAAATATATATATTACAGCGTATATATAAAAAATAATTTTATAATTGAATATAAATAAATATAATAATTGATAAAATAGTGTATACATATTTATAAGAAATTTTTAAAATAATTAATAGAAGGTTGACCAAGTTGGAATATAATTCACCAATTATATCTAATCTACTCTTTTGAAATTATATTGGCTTTTAGCATTTAAAACTTTTCTTTATCTTGAATATTTTGTTTCTTTCTAGTTAACTGCTATAATTCAATTCAATGCTACATCAGTGCAACCAAATAATGTATTATGCAGAGATTTTAGACTAATTAATAGTAATTTTATTAAGAAATAAAAGCAAATTAAATGTCACAATCGCAGCCAACCAAGGTGGTTGGAATTATTGAGGGAAGGAAAGATAGAAATGAAACATTCAACGAGATACAGCAAAGTGCAGCCCACATCCACCACAAGGAAGGACCAACATTTCCATAAATATTATATTTTCTCATAAATGTTTTCATACAATACTCAATGTGTTGAAGAAAAGAAAAATATATAATATTTATTAAACATAAACACATTCATTTTCCTACTAATAAAAAGTGTGGTAGAAAAATAGAGTTATTTTTCAATAAAAATGTAATCATTCATCTATTATTATTTCTTGAAAGTTGTCGTTCACTTTCTTGTTCCATATTCTTTAACATGTTATCAAAATAATTTTAAGTAAAATCAAAATAACATTTTATTAAATTTTACACAAAATAGCATGACTTTGATGTGGTTTTACTTTTGAAATTTTATTACGATGTGTTTAACATGAGGTTTCACCATCAATAAAATATCAAAAAAATTAAAAGTATTAGGATAAAATATGAAAAATAATAATAAATTTGTAAATATATCTTTAGTAAATGTCAAAATTTTAACACATTTATCTCACATAAGTCCCAACACGCTTCTCACACATTGAGATATATAGATTTCTTGCATGGCACTAAATATCATGAGTGATTTGATAACGATTTGATAATGGATGAAATAACATGTCTAACAAATAATAATTCGTTAGGATAAACTTTAATTCATAGTTTTGATATCATGTTAAAAAGTGAATTTTAAATCTAATTCAATATCACAAAACAAGCTTGTAAAGATGATGTTTGTATCCACTTTTATATTTTAAATTGGTTTTAACTTTAATTGACGTGAGATTTCTGACAAATCTCATATTTGGGTGTGAAGAGAAAAAAAAAAGTATCAAAATTTGAGAAAAATAAATATATAAAAAAGAAAATTGAGTGGTAGTGAAGAAATATATAAGATATAAAAATAAAGTTTTTCTAAAAAATTATATAATTTCATTAGTTTGTCAGTATATTAGAAGAAAAATAAAAAATAAATATATAAAATGTAAAATGGATTTCATCCTTTTCTTGAAAAATAGTTCTTCTTACTCACTTTTCCCTAAATAAACTATTTTTTCTACCCTATTCATCTTAACAAGATATAAGAGGGAGTTAACTATCTTCACTCACTTTTCCCAAGGTTTTAGTCAAGTAAAAGAAATATAATTTTGACTTCAAATTTAATTAAACTTAATATGTAATTATAATTTAATGAAATAAAATAATGAAAAAATTCAATTAAAATTTAACAATATAATTAATAATATGTATTCTTTTAGAAAAGAGAACGTGGTTCTTCTAAGGAGAAAAATGTGACAATTTAGGGAGCTGGTTTGACAAATTGAGTGTCTTATTGTTAAGTCGTTGGTGAAAACTTAGGAAATCACTTAATTCAATAAAAATTTAAAGAGAGTATTAAATATAATAATATAAAAAATAAAATTGATAGATTATTTTCTGTGAAATCAATGTGTATTTATAGACCTTTTGAACCATAAGCAAAGACTGAGAAGACATGCTTGGTTACTCTAGACTTTAAGTTTCTTATACACGAGTGGACTGAATATTAGGTACCAGAAATATCTCAAAAAATAATAAAATTAAGTGAGTAAATAAATGATAATAACATATTGTGACTTTTTTTAGTACCGACTTTTTATTTGACAATTGTAATCATTATATTGTATCTTTAAACTTTAAATCCTAAACTCTAAACCCTAAAATTAATAAAAATTATTTATTATAATGATGAGTATTTCACATTTATAAATATTTTATTCTTTTCTTTATTGAATTTTTTTATACCCGTTATCTTATCATATCATGATTTTAATCTCAAAAACTATATTTCCAAACTTTTCACTCTCTCGTTTCTCTTTCAACTATATAAGTATCTAATTTGAAAAAGAGATAGAATATTTATTTCTCATTTGTTTTCTTTCTATCCTTCAACTCAAGTTGTGACTTTCCCAAAGATTGATGTAATCTTGTGTTCCAATTATTGGCTCCTTTTGAATTAAAAGAAAATAAAGAGAAAGAAACGTGGCATGTTTTACATTTAGTACGACCTCTCTCACTTAATTATTGATAGCATAATCTATGATATATATATATATATATATAATAAACAACACATGCGCATATCTGTCAAATGGTCCATGCATTCAACCACCATTCTTAGGTTAAAAATATTTAGAGTCAAACTTCTTCAACAAATGCACTAATTAGAAGAAAATAATTGTGACACTATTTTAATAAATAACATATATGAGATGAAGTTGTTCAATAAATATATGTTAATATTCCAAGAGATGAGTGACATAAAACTTCAAAAGACTTTGGCTATGCTACTTATGATAATGTATTCTCAAAACCCACAATCATACACAAACAAAAATTTTGTGGATCATGACACAATCAAGAGTATGGAAATATTAATGAAACTGAATATAATGTGTTCATATGATAATTACTACAACTTTTTAAAAGTATATTGTTACTATATATTATGGCTTTTGTTGGTGTGTACGTTTGTGCAGTGCATTTGTGGGGCATACTGCATAGATCATGGATGCTAAGGTATTCTAATCATTTTATTATATTATATAGAAATTAGATTACGTAAAACCATTGGATCTTGGCTTGTTATCACTTAACAAAAACTGAAAAGACAATTCATAATTTGACTCTACTCATTAGACCCCACACCAACACGATAAAAATGAAAGAAATGGGACAATTTGGATCTTCTAATCTTTCAAAGAGAAATCATTGTAAAACCCTAGCTATAATGAAGCTTGTTCTGTTATTCTTAAGAAAAATTATAGTTTTTTTTTTTCTTTTATAAGATTGTTGCTCAATGTTTATATATTTTATTTAGACACGACTTGGCTTATTTTCCTTGAGAAATTTAAAATATTGTTTTTGAAGAAATTCATGATTAAAATGTAACACGAAAACTCTAGAAGGTGGAATTTGAATTAAGTTTTAAATATTTTTGTAAAACAAAGTTTATTTTTTTTATATCGGTTAAATGATGTAAGCTTTAGAAAACAATATGAGAATACAAAGATAATTCTTGGTTTTTCTCTTCATGCAGTCTTCTTTATATATAGACATTTTTGAAAAAAATCTTTTACTCAAAATTTTTGACTTTCACATAGAGATGTAGCCTTTTGTACTAGGTCAAAAGCTATGTTGCGTCTTGCAGAGACAACTATACTATGTACAGAGGAGATAGATAGAAAGAATGAAAGAAATATTCTTAAAATATCTTCATGTCCCTAAATGTTTTTTGATTCTGAAGCAGGCTATTGAATAAAGATAGTGTATTGATGTGATCTATACAAAAAAAAGAGAGCACAACACATAATAGATAAAAAAAAATACCATTATCATTTAGTTTTGTCTATTGGAATAAATAATTTATAATATTTAGGATATTTTTAATATAGCGTTTAGTATCCTAGGTGGTTTTGTGTTTAAACAATCCAACTTAGTTAATAGTGTTTAGACGATCTTTGTCTTAACATAAAATACAAATTATTTTAACTTAAAAAAATAAACTTTTTCATGGTGCTTTTTAAATAGTGATTTATAAACAATTTCAGCTTAATTACATAAAACATAGAATACAAATTATAAATAGCGTTTATAACGTTTGTTTAACTACACACTTTTTTTCTTTATTTTTTAATTATTTGGCTTATTGTGAATCAATTTATATCTAGAAAATATTTTCTCTCTTATCAGAACTTTTGTGCATTCATGTTTAAATGATGTAAATTAAATATGTCTTTTTTTTATGTTTAATATTTGAAAAATTTTATTCCTTTTTAATACTTTTATTTAATATTGTTTATTTTTTTCATGAAAATGCTTAACCGTCAAATTAAATGTTTAATAGTATAAATCCTTCATTTATATATGTAATATACACAAAATATCTTTATTATCTTATTTTTAATTTTGGTTTTATTTGAAGAAATATTTTTTGTTTTATTAAAACAATTTTTATTATTACCAACAATTTGACTATTTTTATATCTGAAAAGTTTTTTAGATCTTTATAAAGTATTTTTAATATTATCATACCTTTAATTATGTATTTGTGTTTTTTTTTGAAATTTTATTCAATAGGGTTTCCAAGACACACATTTGACTTTTTTTTAATATTTTTAATTTTTTATTTTTATAACAGAATATTATTTTGATGGTTTTTATATAATTATTTTTATTTTCTAAATCATTATAATTCTCTCACTAAAATTGTATAAAAAAATTCAATTACTATAGAATACTAATTTAATGTCATTATCATGAGTCTTGTTTATTATATTTCAACATATTTTGAAGTTCAAAAGATGAAAAATCTATGCTAAATTTAAATTATTATTAGTATAATATGTGATTTTCTTCAAATGGTAAATTATAATTTTTATTAATGGATAAAAAAAAGATTTCATAAGAATTTAAATAATGAGACTAAAGAAACATTTAAATATTTCTAAATTTGATTATTTATTTTTTCTTTTTTGTAGTTTTTAAAAAATATTTTTAAATTTTATTAACTTTATTTCATCAACTTTTCAAATTTATTAAATGTTTTGTTCTCATGAAATTTTATTTGGTCTCTAATTTGTAATGTATACAATTATAACTTCTTTATCAATATTTAATATTGAAGAAACAAAATACATAATTTTCACTTTGAATATTTGATAATATTATGTTTCATTTGCAAGATTTTTTTATTATCTTATAAAAATTAATTCATTGATATTAAAATCTTAAGAAAATAGGTACGAATATGGACAAGGGTATGAGTGTATACACTAACCCAATGGAGATGGCGGTGAGACAAAAATTCCATATCATTTGGTTTGGGCATGGGGATAAGAATGAACTTTTTCTTTGGGGATGAGTATATGATAGTGAAACCATTTGTCGCCCTACCCCGCCCCGTTGGAGAATTTTCAAAAACGGAACAAGCTTCCCTTTCATTTCCCAAGACCAATAACTCATTGCCAATAGGTACTCAAGGGTTCGTATTAGTTCCGACGCGTAGTGTAGGAACGAATGAAACGATCATGCTCACGAGATCATGGGCGACTATAGCACCTAAGCCTCCATACGAAATTATTGTAGATTATTCTTTGACTAAGGCCATACTACATGCTACCTTGCATGTTGTATTCACCGAATTGATGAGGCCAAAAGTAAGCTTGAAAATCTAGAAGAAAGGTTGAGGGCCATATAGGGGTTGAAATTACAGGTTCGATGATGTCACAAGTTTAAGCCTGGTTTCTGGTATGACAGTACTGCACAACTTTTAAAGTGCCAAAATTTGAAAAGTACAATGGTAATACATGTTCTAAAAGTCATCTGACCATGTATTGCAAAAATATGGTTGTTTATGCTTATTGTGACAAATTGCTTATCCACTTTTTCCAAGAAAATTTGGTTCGGGTAGCGCTAAATTGGTATACATACTTGGAATCATCTCGCATTTGTTCCTGGATGGACTTGGCGAATTCCTTAGTAAAGCAGTATAAATACAACAAACATATTGCGCATAGATTGCAATTGCAAAGAAGGATAATGAATCTTTTAAGGAATATGCACAATGGTGGAGAGAGTTGGCCGCTCAGGTTGAGCCACCCCTATACGATAAAGAGATGGTGGCAATGGTGAACAAACTGCAACCACCATTTTATGAACATATGATGGGGAATATGTATTCCAATTTCGTCATCTCATCATTATAGGCACAATGATAGAAATTAGGTTTAAAAGGGGGAAAATTGCATACTCTGTTCGCGGTGGAAACTTCTAAGAAACCTAATTTTAATCCAGGGAAGAAGAAGGAAGTGGAGGTGCATGTAACGATAGTGGTGCCCATGTGGGGAAATCAAGCTCCTACTCATAACTATCGACCACACCTGAGCCAACCTCCTTATGTGGCTAATACAATGTATGTCCAAAATGAGCTTTCTGTGCAAGACTCATATCCTCCAATTGCTTAGTCAAATTAGCAAAATGCTCTTCCATGGTGAGTGTAGAGGATGAATGTATGTGAGAAGGACCAGCTTCAGAAGGAGCAGCAGCTCGCACTGGTTCCGCCATGTGAGCATCCATATCTTCACTTCATTAGCATATGGATGATCATCATCTTTATGAATGATTACTCTTCCTCTAGCAACAAATCCCATTTGGCAAAAGGTGGTTTCACCAATTTCTGTCCCAATGGCTTGAATGCTTGGACGTGTTCACCTTCCACACTTACACCTTTGTACTCCAAAATTCTAGAAATTAGAAGGGCATATGGAAAGTGGTATGAGTGATATTTCTTGGCCTTCAACATGGTGTCCGCAATAAGTGCAGGCCAATCAATATGTATGTGATTTAGAATCCCATACAGAAGTAGAAGATCTTGCTCAAAACTTTGAGCATGCTTGGTGGCCCGAGACATAGAATCCACACAATCAGATAGTGGATCATCCTTTCTTCAACTTTAAATCCACCAACAAGCAGTTGTCGATGGTTTGTCTGTTTCTCAAGATGGCGCAAAAATGATTGAAATGTCATCAAACAATTGAAATCTGGAACACCAAGGTGAACTTTGACTACATCATCCCATATGGTGAGTTGGGCAACATTGGTCCACACATCATCATCCAAAATAATTTGAACGCCTTTCATTTTTGTTGTCACGATGTCGTCTCGATAGCAGAGATTGAAGTCAAAGACACAAATGAGATCGGGATAAACACACCCCTTTTGCTCTATTCGGTGAGTAAGGCCTTGAGCACCGAATAGATCCGGAAATTGAAAACCATAGAAACGATAAAAGTCAAGACATATGAACTTTATCGCCATGATGCATTGTTCTTGCCAAAATTTGACATAATATGCATGCTTCTCTTGATCCAAAATCACCCATCAATAGTGGCAGAACGAGGTCTGGAAGAAGAGGAAACATCGGCAGTACGTCTACGATTTCTTCTGGGTTCAACCATGAGGGAATTTGAAGAAGTGAAACTTTGAGATAGTGGGAAGAGATGAAGAGATTTTGGCTCAAATTTGAGTGTAGCAGTACTCTGGGTGCAAAAGAGTGACCATTAATCGATTATAGGGGGCTATAGAGTGCTCCAACGACTCTATTTTTGAAGCTCTGCACGTGATAATCGATTATAGTTAGTGATAATTGATTATCAGCTCATAGGTCACTTTCTAGAAATTGCAGAATAATCGATAACTGTTGAAGATAATCGATTATTTGTTCATAATTTTCCACTTTTGGGTTTAAGTGTGAATAATTGATTATTCTATGGGATAATCGATTATCTGTGATTATAGACTTTTGGAGAGCCAAAAATAATCGATTGTTATCCTATGATAATTGATTAAAAACGCTAAGTTTACGAAAATTGAGAAAATTTCAGAAAATTTGATCCTAAGACATATCTAACACACCTAACTCTCTTCTAAGGTCATAAAATAAAGTCACCCTCTCAAGTGGCTCTTCCCCTCAATACAAGAAAGATGCAACTCAAATTCAGCCTTTCAGCATATTCAATTAACCCATGAAATCAACAATCATTTATCAAACAATAATGAACGCAAACAGTAGCTAAAATGAATATGATCATAGTTGCTCCAGGTTTTAATAAAAAAGCATTTCTTTTATTAATCAGTTCAAAACTAATTTTGATAACATAATTTATAACTTCCCAAGCAGCAACTATGATTCATGCATTCACATATCCCAATCTGTTCAATCCCATGAATTTAGTTATGCATATCAAAATAACATATACAAAAATTCAAACACAAAAGTTGATTTAGATTTTATCTTTCAACAGTTTTTAAACCCAATAATTTACATCAAAATTATGCAAATTTGATCAACTGCATCCAAGCTCTCAATGTGTATTATCATAGCTCATATGATATGCTTTTGAACTTAAAAACAAATCTCCATAGAAACAACTTCGAAACAAAATTGTCAAATTAATCATCAAATGTCTTAATCATCCAAAAATGTCGATAGAAATTATCAACCAATTCATTCAAAGGAATCTTTCATTGCTTTTGATGCTTGACAAAAATTATACCAAGGCTAACTTCAAAGTATTCGTGAAATTTGAATACTAAACCAGTTAAGCACATATTCAATTTATAATAAAAAATCATTGAAATAACAATGCACATGATTAATCATATCAAAAGATTAAATTCAGCACATGAATGTCTCATAATAGATGTATTTCACTGATTAAAGTGTGTAAAACAAATAAGAAAACAACACAGGATGAATGAAACAGTGATGGACATATCTTTTGCCCAAACAGAAATGAATATAACAGTAATCTACATAATGAAAGATCAAGCAGAACAAAATACAACAACACAGTTTAAACAATACTTAGCTCAATCACTTTGTGCTCGAACCAAGGCTTTGGATATCACTTGATGGATTCACTTCCTACTTGAAGCATCAATTTCAAAAGCAGAATAATTTTAGAGTTCTCTTCTCCTTTTGAAAAACTTAACCTTGTACCCATAATCTCATTTAGGTCCTTTGAGGTTAAAAGCATATTATTTTATAACAGGAATCCAAGCATATTTTCCATTTGGAACTCCAAAATGTTTTATTCTACATTTGTTTGAAGTATGTCCCTTTTTCATGCAATAAAACCAACAAACATCATGCACCTTGTTTTTCACAAAAGTCCCCTTCTCAACCCAAACTCTACGAGTTTTTTTTACTTTGGACTTCTTATTTTGATGCATATTTCTATTTTTAACATTGCTTCTATTGAGGTTTGTCTTAGCATTTGAGTTTGTCTTGGTTGCCTTTGCAAGTAAGTTTTCAAGTATGATATGACTCTTACAAGACAAACATTCAACAGGTTGTTTATTTTCATCAGATTCAGATAATTTCATTTCAAAGATTACTAACTTTGTTTCTTAACATTACTTCTTCATCTAATGCACTTTCATATTTAATTTTTAATTCCTTAAACTCATTTTTCAAATTTTTATGATTTGCATCTAATTTCTCAGATTCATTTAACAATTCAAGAAAAGCTTTTTGTAAATCAAACTCACTAGTGTCAAGTCTAGAGCAACTTACTTGGCTTGTAGTGTCATCAAAATTAGCTGTCAAACACAAGTTTTCTTCTTCAACATAATCACTTGAGCTAGAAGTGCTTGATGCATTATCCTCCAAAGTGATACATACCTTTTTTTCTTGTGAATTTTCTTTTTATTTCTTTCTTTACTTCTTTTGTTGTTTGAACAGTCAGCTTTCATATGGCCTCTTTCACCACATCATAAAATTTGAAGCTTGAAGAGGAGCCTTGATAGTCCTTCTTTTCCTTCAAGATTTGACTTTCAGATGATTTATCGTTGGCCATCAAGCATAGATTTTCTTGCTTATTGGAATCACTTAAGCTTGAGGAGTTTGATGTAGAGCTTGAATCAGACAGTGTCAACTTATCCACATCTATGACTTCATTATAAGTGAGTCTTAAAAATTTCCACATTTCTTGTGCACTTTTATAAACAAAAACTTTGAAGAAATCATCAATGGTTAGTGAAGATAAAATTATATTTTGAGCCTTAATATCAAATTGGGCTCTTCTGTTTTCCTCAACAGTCCAGTCAAAATATGATTTTTCTACTTCTACACCATCAATTGTACTTTTAGGAATATATGGACCATTTTGTACTACTTCCCAGATGCCTTTGTCAACAGACCCCATAAATATTTCCATTTTGACTTTCCAGAATGAATAGTTATCACCAGTAAATAGTGGTGGTCTGTTGATAGATGCACCTTCAGCATAAACTTGATTTTGGTCACTGGCCATTTTCGAAAAGGTTTGAAAGAATATCAAAGCAAGCTTTGATACCAATTGTCGTTTGATACAATCGGTATCGTGGATAGAGTCGCACAGTGGAATAAAAATAAATTAGCGGAAAGCGTGTTCGGTCACAAGTTCAATTGAAATGGTCAGGTTTAAAAGTAAATTTTCTTACAGAAAATTTATCGAACAGTTGATATGCATAAGACAGTAAAGAGTGTAGGGAGTAGAAAAATGACACACTGAATTTTTATACTGGTTCGATTCAAAAGAATTTACGTCCAATTGTTAATCACTATAAAAAGTGATTACAGTTTCACTAAAAAACAATTTACAAATTACTATAAGAGTGAACAAAAAAATGATAAAACCTTCCTTCGACGAATGAACTGGAAGGGTGCTTCCTTCGACCAATGAACCGAAAGCGAGCAATCTACAATTTCCTTCGACCAACGAACCGGAACAGTGCAGATAACATCTTCTTCGACAAACAAACCGCTCCAACTTTCGACACACGAAACGTGAGCTTCTCCTATTCACGAGACCAGACAAAGCACTTGAACTAGCTTTTTAGAACTTCCTCAGACAGACTGTATTCTTAAAATGCTCAGAGTTACCCTCTAAGGGTTTAAGACCACTATATATAGTTAATTGGTCTGAAAATGAAAAGACACTTTACAATTGCCAGTAATAATCAATTTTTGTAAGTTATAATCGATTATTCAAGTCTGTTACAGGTTTTTCAAAACAGTGATAATCGATTATTCTGAGGGACAATCGATTATTCTAGAGACTTGGGCATTTCTCATAAGAACCAGTGATAATCGGTTATTTGGAGTAATGATCGATTATTCCAAAGCAACATGGTTTTTCAGAAAAGCTCAGGATAATCGATTATAGCTTCTCATAATCGATTAAATACGTAACAGTTCAAGAAATACGAAATTTTCTAAGTATTACAAATTCAAAGACTTTCCAAATATATTTATATTCTACAAAGTGCTTTTAAAACATTTAAAACATCTTCTTTAAGTCATTGTTCTTGTAGCATCATCAAAATCAATATCTTCAAAGTTTACCAATGTTCCTCATTGGTAACAGGTTTGTTGAGTTGTTGATAGCCTTCTCAAGGTAAGAGAAATTAGTTGCTTTAGTGTGCATGAGTTTGATAAATATGATGTTTTTGCATGTTGATTGAATATGATTTGTGTATATGTCTGAATTGAATTGTATAGTGTTGAGGATTTATTCGTGTTTGATTATTACTTAGGTTTCTGTGACTAAGAAAACTTAGGATCTGAACAATTGAGTAAATTGATATAAGTTTTAATGTGTAAAATTTATTTTGAACAAACTCATTGAGAAAGGAGTACCAATTTGAGTAATTGATCAGGTATAAGTTCACCTAAAATCACAAAATGTGCTCGTTATCAACTCATATAGTGTTGAGAGCTAGCTTCATTTAGGAGCATTTTAGCTCTAGCATGTTGAACGTCAAAAAGTGTTGTTGAGCACCCATTTTTGCAAATGGTTTGACACTAAGCGACACCAGGGTGTTGTTGAGTGCTATTTTTGTATTGCATTGAAGCCTTTTAGCTCGAGGACACTAAGCATTAGAAAGTGTCACTGAACATCCATTTTTGTGAGAAAAATGACATTAAGCTCTAAGACTATCTTTGAATGCCACTTTTTGTGAAAGGTTTGATGTTGAGTGCCACCTCTGAGCATCCGTTCGTATGTGGGATTTGTTTTCCTATTTGCCTGTTGAGATTGATTTAAATGGATTTTATGTATGCTTATGAGTATTATAGTGTTTTATTGAGATGATGACATTGTTATGGATATGTGTGGTGATGATTGATGAATGAATTTCAAGGATAAATTCTTTGTGGTGATTTTATTAGTGTATGCATTGGCATATAGGAGGTCAGTAAGGAGGTACCCTGAACTCTAATCATTATTCATACTTAAATAAAGTAGAAAAATGAGTTATGTGGTGAAAGTTGCAGAAGGTCTTAGCCATTAAACTATTTTGTCTTAAGTGCGAAGGGGAGTAAGTAACCTTATAAGTAGTAGGGTGATAACTCATTTGCTTATGACTCTGCATAGTATAAATACTACTGCAAGTGTTGTAGCGAAGCCTAATGTCAAAGACATGTATCCAAATAATTGAGTTTAATGTCAATTGTTTGTGAGAATATATGATTTGTTGTACGTTTATACATGTTTAATTGTGTAATTGATATATAATTTAGGATAATTCTTTTATACACTAACTTATCTTATTAATATTTTATGCTCTATTTGTTCTTTTGTGATGATTACTTCATAATGTGAAGAGATGAAAAGTTAAATGATGATATAGTTTTCATACAATTGTTCTTTTTAGATGTTATTAATTTTCTAAAGAGAAAACTCATAGTTCTCCATTGATTTGTATATTTTATTATTATAGTTATTATATTGTATAATTATATCAATATTATATATCTTTTTTATATTTGATTTATCAATTTTATAATATTTTATTTAATATTTTTATACTATTAAATTGAATGTGTCATTAATAACAATTTTAATGTTAAAAAGTAACATAAATAATATTATACTTAGTCTAAAATAGTGATGTCTAATTTTTATGTAAAGTTATTAGAATTTGTTTTTTATACGTTGTAAAATAATCAATGGTTTTTTTTTTCTTTTCACTTCAAAGAAGTATATCTGATTATAAGATTGAGAGAATGAAACTTCCAGCTCCCATTAAGATAGATGTATCTCTTTGTATTCATATCCATATCCATATTTTATATATATAAATACAACATTAAAAGGGGAAGAGATAATCTGAGAAACAGCTGTCTTGAGTTCTCATATGATTGAACTCCCCTCCACATAAAGAAAGTGGATATTTTTCATTTTCCTTTACTAGCTAGCTTCATCCTTGACCTGTTATAGGTGATAGTGATGCAATAACTGAAGAGGCGAGGGCACAGGGGTAATTTACTTACAGGGATATCAGATATTCAACTTAGTGACTCATACGCAATGAATTATTTTCAAGATATTCTTCGTACCAACTATCATGAGATGATGAAATCATGGTACCATATACTATCACAAATAAACATGTGAGAGATTGTGAACCCCTTCTTCTAAAAAAAAGTTTAAACATGTTTAGTCGCTGGATTTTGGGACGATTTTGGTTTTAGTCTCTCTTTCAAACTAAGGTATAATTTAGTCCTTCAACTTTAGAGAACTCTAGTTTTAGTCCTTTTTATCAAATTTTTTTAACTTTATTTGTTGTTTCAAGTACGTTTCATTATAGTATTTGGATTGTTTACACTGTTTGACACATTTTTGCTTCAATGTTAACTGAGAAACGTGTTTGAAACAACAAATAAAGTCAAAAAAAATTGGTAAAAAGAACTAAAACCAGAGTTTTCTAAAATTGAAGGACTAAATTGTACCTTAGTTTAAAAGAAAGACTAAAACCAAAATTGTCCCAAAATATAGGGACTAAAAACATATCTAACAAAAAAAAAACGAGTTTTGTTTATTAAAAAGTAAATTATCCTTATATTTTTCTTTTGCAACCTTAACTTTTCTTGATTGGATGAAACACTTCTGATTATAAATCGCACTAGTTAATATTCTCTTTAACTGTACGAAAAACATTGTGTACAAAATTACATGAATGTTTTTTATATATAATTTAATTTTGTGGGTATGTGATTGAGAGAAAGATAAAGAAAGAGTGGAAGAAACATATTAAGACACATGAATCACGATGAGATTACTGTGCATTGGGTGGCTAAAGAAATTGAAAAGATTTACCGACCATAGGAATTTAAAAATGAAGGTAATAAAAATAGAGAAATGGTTAGTACATGATCATGTCATGTGCATGAGAAATATACAGAGGATCTTGTTCATTAATCAGAACACAAACCGTAACTTTTGTCTTTAGTATAAAGGACACAAAGGTAGTGCCTCTATTAGCTGTAAGCTGTTTCCTAATATTTAAAGCTTCACTTACGTGTATCAACCATCCAGAACAATCCAGATTAATGCTCTTATGTAAGTAAACAAGCACTCTTTCTATTTTCACATAAATGCCACAAAATATCTTCTCAAACTATAACTATTTTAGATCTTATATAATTTCCAAAAATCTATTTTTAACTCCTACAAAACACAGATGAAACAAAGTTATCATAAGCCATAAACATGTAAAACAAATCATTATTAAACTTAAATCTTGCTTCCCTTTTACTTTTATTGCCATTTTAGTTTTTTTTTTTCTTCATAATTGTGGTTCCTAGATTATAAAATTTCTATAAATTTAGTCTAATATTATATATCTTAATAATACTTTTATTTCTATATTTATTTGATTTGTTTTATCTATATTTACTCAATTTAGTTTCTATTGTTTAGAAAATATTTAATATGATAAATTATGTTAAATTGATGGAGATACTATTTGGAAATGTTATATGTTAAAATTTAGTTTTATTATATATTAAAATTTATGTTATATTTTATCTTAAGATTTCTTTAATTTTGATACGTAACATTAGATCATAATTTTAAGACAGGACACTTTCAAACGGCTTTAATGTAAATTTAACGGAAGGGTCACATTAATTTATTTTTTACAAAAATAAAAACTCATCAAATAAAAAAAATTAAAATCAAAATAAATTAAATATATAAATATAAAAATTAAATTACTAATTACGTCTAATTTAATCGATAAAAATATAAAATAAATATACTAGATTATTCAAGTAAACATGTATGAGAGCCAATATTTACTTTTAAGATAAAGATTTTTAAAATTATCTTTAATTGAAAATCTTAATATAATGAGTTTGTGAATTTTTGTTCACACTTCATTTATCTTTATTAATGTTAGACTCAAGACTCACGTCTAAATTTATCATAAAATACACTTAAAATTAAGAGTGAAACCAGATTATAGAGTTGAAAATTCTCAAAACCAAAAATTACAAATCAACAATGAAGAATAATGAAGAAGAGGTGTTTTTGTGTGTTGAGTGTAATATCGACCATGTGTTATGGCGGTGCACCAAAGCTATGGTAGAAAAAAATTGTGGACAAAATATGGTGATGCATGATATAATTAAATTACAATCTTTTTCACCCTTTATTGCGTGTACATGCTTCATATCAGCCAAACAAAAGGTGAAAGGATCAAAAGAACTAAAGAACCTTTTTATGCACCTCATATTTCTTTCTTATTGCACTTATACATAATTCTTTCTCACATACAATGTTTTCATCTATTCAAAAATATGTCTTAATTAATTTGTTTTGTAAAGAAAGTCAGTCTTCTTTTATTTCTTTTATTTTACTTTTCATAATTTATATAATCTCTAATTTTTATTTAATCATCAACTTTATATATGTTTATTTTTTTTATTATTTTTGTCATACATGAAATGAATATATAATATTTGCTTTGATTAAAATAAAAGAAATAAAATGTAAACAAAGAGTTGGGAATTAGATCAACAGTCTTTTAAAATTTGAAAACCGAGAAGAATAAGAATAAGATCAAAGTTGTATTTTTTTTTTCAAAACTGTTAAATATTATAAATTTTCTTCGTTATATAATATCTTTCGCTTGATATCATTATTAAAAACACGACAGAGTAGAATAAACAATATTCTTTAACTTTTAAAACAACAAACTATTTAAAACAAAATTAAAAAAACTCACATTAGAATTATTTATAAAGAGAGAAATATATACTACACTTCCATGTTCATTCAGTGTGTCATTTTACATATACCTATCCCATTCACTGTCCGTTTAATATTATTTTATTACTTAAAGGTTGTAGGAAAAATAGTAAATAATGATTTAATAATATCAAGGTTGATTTCTTTATCTTTGCACGTGTTTTATATGAATGTATATATATATATATATATATATATATATATATATATATATATATATATATATATATATATATATATATATATATATATATATATATATATATATATATATATATATATATATATATATAATAGGTGTGTACTGAAGAAAATATAAAGAGGAAAGAGTGTACACAGGTATGTACATACTTAAAGTAGAAGAAAAGTACAATAATCAATAAATTTGCCAAAATTAAAATAAATAAAAAAAAACAGAAATAGGTATTTCAATTTTTATTTTAAAAATATTTTGTTTATACTTATTAGTTTTGTTTTTCTTGCAGCATGGTCCTTTTAAAATTAATAATTAATTAAAAATCAATTAAAAAAGTTTTAAAATCTTTTATTTAAAATTGAAAATATTTAATAAATATTTTATGTCAATCTTTAAATGAAATATTTTTAATATATATGAAGATAATATTTTGTAATATATTTGAAAGCACTAACCTGACATTCAAGAACAAAGACCTCTTAGTAAGTTCTGGTTAAAAATAGGTATACTACGTTATTATTCGAGAGATTAATTCAAAAAACATTACATGCTCTTCCAAATAAAAATAATTAAAGTTTTCGAAAGTGATATTTAAGAAAAAAAAATTACTTTTCATAGTAAACAGCATTTTTTACCAGGAATCGTACTAATGTGTGATGAACATCAGTGGCGGTATAAAGAAAAGAAAAACAAAAACAGGGTGACGAAAGAGTCACTTTTGAAGCATTCATTATTATATATATACGAGTATAACCAATTTTAAATGATATTAAAAGTGATTTAATATTGCAAGTTGAATTCCATCTTAATCAAACGAAGTAATATATTAATATTTTAAATAAAAAAAAGGACTTAATTAGTTACAGTACATGTATAATTTAGTTTAATTTTTAAAAAACGATAAGCTAAGAAAATATTTAAAGAAATACGATTTAGAAAGTAATAATTAATTTTGTATATTGGCGAGTAATTATATTAATTTCATCACTATTTTAAACTACAAAATTTATAATTAACTATTATTATTGAACTTTATTTTGTAAAGTTCACCCATTTCAGATAAGCCAAATCTCAATTTCTTACATTTGACTTAAATTTAGAAATAGATTTAGATAGCTTTCTTCATAAATAATAAATAATAAATAATGAATAAATAAATATAATAATGTAGCCATAGCCAATAATTTCTTGCACTTGGCTTCTATAAATACTGACCTTTGTCTTTGCTTTTTCCTCCCCCTCCTCCTTGCATCCTTCAATACTATTATACTACAATATTGCTATCTGAACTTTGCTTCTTCCTAACCCACACCCTATTCATTCTTCTGTTTCTGGTAAGCCAACTCCTTCAGTTGTTCCTATGCATGTTTTCTTAGAACACGAAAGTTTTCTGTTTCACTCTTCACTCATTGCCCATATTCCTTCCAAACCATGGCTTCTGAATCGTTCTATCAAAGACCCTTTATTACCATTAGTGCATGCCTGAGGTTTTACCTTTTGAATTCTCGAAATTCGTTGTCATATGAACAAATGTTTGGAATTCAGAACCGTACCTCTGTTTTTTTCTGAAAGCACCAATATATTTGGTGATGTCAATATGTGGACACGTCTTAACTTTCTTTTTCGCCCTTTATTCCCAGGCTTTAAAAAAATACGTTATTGCTAAGTGTTGAATCCAGAAAGTTTGATGAATGAGTGATTGTGTGACTCCAAAAGTTTAAGCACTTTGGAAAGAAATTTTCTGTGTCTGAAACTCTGTTCAAACGATTATAATAATGGGTTTTTGGCTTTGAGCTGTTCATGATTGACCTCTTTTCTTGAGGGTCCTCTTTTTTTTTTCTTTCATAATTTATGGTTATAATAATTGAAGGAAGTTTATGAACCCTCTCATGTATCTTTAAATTCTGTGCCCCAAAGGGGTACTGTTGCAACATTTATTTTTAAATTAACTTATTTCCTTGGTTGTGGATTGTCCACTCAGAATCTTAGCAAAGCTTTATCTCCAATGGTTTGGATCAACACTATGATTGTCTTCCTTTATGATGCTTTTGCTTATATCAGTGCTAATCGGAGAAAACAAGAGCATTTTTTTTTTTTTTATAAATAAGAGAACGCATCAACATTTGTTGGCTGAGAATCAGAGCGAATCCCTATATAAATTTTGGTTGGTTCATGTTTTCATGCAACACAGTGTTCACTTCCTTTTGTTGTCTCTTTTAAGGTTTTCTGCCTGAAATGGAGTACGAGGACCGCTTCAGACAGAACCAGAGACCAAAATATGATTGCCTTCTTTTTGGTGAGTTTTCTCGTGTGACAGTTCATTGATTAACTGCAAATTCTGAAACCTCATTTGGTCTGATTTAGATTATAACTCTTGTTCTGTGCTGCAGATTTAGATGATACTTTGTATCCACTAAGCACTGGAATTGCAAAAGCGTGTGGCCAAAATATTAAAGGTGAGAGTCTCTTTGCGAATAGTGTTCTCTGTAATGTGTTTACTCTTTATGTATGTTGTTGACACGAGTGGTACCATTGATCTAGATTATATGGTGGAAAAGCTTGGCATAGAGAAAAGCAAAATTGATGACTTGTCCAACCTCCTGTACAAGAACTATGGGACAACTATGGCTGGTTTAAGGGTATGATTAAGTTTCTTTTACTTGCTCATAAATGGAAGTGACTGTTGAATTCAGAAATCTTTAATAACTTATGCTTGTTTTGTTTCATTGTCAATGCAGGCAATTGGATATGACTTTGACTATGATGAATATCACAGGTACATGACCGATTTTTCTGATTGTTTTTACCCCCATTTGATTTCTTTACGTGTTTTGTGGTGGTGATACTGATTTTTGAACTCTGGCTGTTAACAGTTTTGTTCATGGAAGATTACCTTATGAGAACTTGAAACCAGACCCAGTTCTGAGGAACCTTTTGCTGAGCCTGCCCTATAGGAAACTAGTGAGTTCCTTAAATTTAAATTGCTCAAGATTCTACTTAGAAAAAATGAAAATAATCTGATGAGAACTCTTTTTGTCTTTTCCTTTTCAGATCTTCACAAACTCAGACAAAGTCCATGCAGTTAAAGCACTCAGCAGGCTTGGATTAGAGGACTGCTTTGAAGGAATCATTTGCTTTGAGACGCTTAATCGCATCCATAAAAACACTGTCTCTGATGATGAAGATGACATTGAGTTTGTGGGGGATTCAAACACAACCAATCCAACCACAAAAAAAGATGCCAGAACCTCACAAATCTTTGACATCATTACCCACTTTTCTCAATCCAATCCCAACACAGTTTTGCCAAAGACACCTATTATTTGCAAACCATCAGAACATGCCATTCAATTGTCTCTCAAGATAGCCAACCTTAACCCGCAAAGAACTGTAAGAAAAAACCATCCTATTTTACTTTGGATTCTCAGTTTTGCTGATTCTTTTTTCACACATTTTGGTTTTTCCTATATGTCACTTTCAGTTGTTCTTTGAGGACAGTGTCCGCAACATACAAGCTGGAAAACGTGTGGGTCTTCACACTGTGCTGGTAAGTCATTGGCAATTTTGTTCAGTAATAGGAACACTGCCAAACTAATAATGAAGAGGAATCAAACAATTTTATGCAGGAAGCATCATACATCTTATGATGCTAGTGGTCCAAAACATAAAAGAAAGAATATTTCTGTGGGAAACTGATATGAGCCTCTAATTGTTGATTACAACTTGCAGGTTGGAAAATCTCAGAGAATTAAAGGAGCAGATTATGCATTGGAGAGCATCCACAACCTTAGAGAGGCTGTGCCAGAACTATGGGAAGATGACATAAAATCAGAAGTTGCTTACCCTGGAAACCTTGCTGTGGAGACATCTGTGACTGCTTAGTAATCACAAACCAAAAAGAAAAACAGAGAAGCCCTTTGTGAATTTCCCAAGTTCGAACCTAGGAACTGCAGTTGATGTAGATGCTTTGATCATATTATAATAAATTAATATATGCACTTCACGTAGATGCTTTCATAACATAATAATAAAATTGATATGAAATATTAAATTCCCCCTTTGGGCCTCGCGTACTTTTTATAAATATAAAATGAGGAATCATTATTTTTTCCCCCTCCGTCTCCATCAAGTTAGGAAGATTCCTTTTACATTAAAGTGTAAGGGAAAAAAATTATAAAGTGAATAGAAACTCAATTGTCATCTAGTAATTAAGTCAATTATAGTATAAAACAACACATATAACAACTCGAAGAAAAGAAAAATCGTGGAATGTTCAAGAGCTTTGTCAGCAATATGGAAGGAAGCAAGATGAAAAAGAAAAAAAATATATATATAGAAATAGATAGCTGTGATGCAATCTTAACATAAACTTCCTTTAAAAGCAAAGGGTTATTTTATTTTCAAGAATGATGATTCATATTATTTCATACAAATTTATCATATCAATATTCATTCGCAACATACTAATCTTGGAATATTTTGACACGATTGAAAAAAATTACACCCACTTTAATGATATAATTATATATATATATATATATATATATATATATATATATATATATTAAGATTTTAAATTAAAAAATAAAACTAACAGTTAAAATATTATTATTTAGGATTATGAAATGAATGTTTTTAATTTCATGGTTGTAAAAATAATGCCATCCTAGAACAAGACATCGTGAATTAACTATTGAGATGCTTCATAACTTAGAAAAACTATCCATTTAAATAAAACTTGTTTCAGTTATTTGTCATAAGTTTTTGAAGATCACTCGTATGGACAACAGCAAGAATTAATTTAGAGCTAATCATTAACATGAATTGTCTGACAGTTAGTTAAATATTTATCAATTATTCGTAGCAATCATAATTAGAAGACAATTAAATTGTCAACATATTTGACATTCTTGGCACGCTATTAATATAAAAACAAATACCTAAGTTAAGTAGGTTAGAGTTTTAAATGCATAACGTAGTTCAATAAAAGAGATGGTTTATACGCAAGTTGCATACAACATTATCAAATTCATCATGTATTATTTTTTATAATTAGTTCAGCTGATTGCTTCTCGTCTACTATATATAGTGTAACCAATCTCAACTTTTGAATAAAATTAAGAAAATGTTTATTTAGAGGTAGTTAAGTGCCAAATTGACATATATATATATATATATATATATATATATATATATATATATACCGGGTTGCTAATGGGTGTATGCTCTTTTTTCAGTTGGTACATTTTAACAATGTGTACCGGGTTTTATTAGACAAAAATATCTTTATATATCATGGATTCTAAGTTTTAAGGTTAAGAATATTTTTAATGATAAATATTAAAATTAAAAAAAATTGATATAAAGTTTATTCATAGTTAAACACATAGCAAAATCTTCTTGTTGGAAGTAGCAAAACATGGCTGCCACTCCAGATGGATTATTTCGGTCGGTGTATGAAGAGTGCATTTCTAGTTACGATAGATAACTGCATTGAACGACATTATTTTTTTATCATTTAGTGTGAGTAGTTTACATGAAATTGAAATAAGTAAATTCATGTAATAAAAAATTAATAATAATAAATAAACATATTAAGATACAATGAATAATCTTATAACACTCCTTTTTTTGTAATACCATGCCTAGAATCGAGGTACTTCAAAGAACAATTTATGTATTTGTTGTTTTTTAACATTAGACTTTTTTGCATGAATTTCTCTATGAACACCTTTTTTAAGGAAAAGAAAATAAGAAAAAGAAAATAAAATAAGTTTCTCTAAGAACTAAAACTAGTTTATAATAAATTAAAAATCGTTATTATTATTATATGTTATGTAATAACATATAACAAAAAAATGTATAGTTATTATTGTGTTAGTAAATAATGAGAAAAATGAATGTCGTTTTGGTATTTCATTTTTAGGAAATTTATGGGTTTTGTTTTGTCTCTATTTTCACCATCTTCAAAAATATAATGCAGTGTAATAAAGTTCTACTGAAAAAAGCAATGCAACAGTCACATAATATAACCAATATCACAAGTTTAATTAAGAGAAAAGGTTAGGCAAATGTTTTTGATTTTTTAAATTGGGGCTACAATAGGGATGACTGAGAAAAGATTGGAGAGAGATGAAAGAGAAAGAGTTGAGATGAATGAGAGAGGTGTGTAAGGGTTTGTGTTTTTTTTTTTAGTTTTGAGAATGAGAGAAAAGGTTGGAGTGAGAGAGATGAAAGAGAAAGGGTTGAGAGAAATAAGAGAGGTGAGCAAGGATTTGGTGATTTTTTTTTTCTAGTTTTGAGAATGAGAGAAAAGGTTGGAGTGAGAGAAATGAAAGAGAAATGGTTGAAAGGAAAGAGAGAAATGAGTAAGGGTTTGATGGTTTCTTTTTTTAGTTTTGAAAATGAAAATTATTAAAATACCCTTAACCTTAAAACTTAAAATCTATTATATATAAGGATATTTTTGTCTACTAAAATCTGGTACACATTGTTAAAATGTACCAACTAAAAAACAACGTACGCATGTTAGCAAACCCCATGTACTTCATAGCCCCCTCATACGTGGGTTTTCTTGCACATTTTGTAAAGAATGGAAATCAAATTATGACAATGGGGGCCTAGGGGCTAACCCGACCCAAGTTAATACCAAGCCATTTCAGGGGGTTTTGGGGGTTGGAGCTTTAGAAAAGCCCCCTCGTACCTGGGTAAAAAAGAAGGGACTGATTATATAAAAGACTAGGGCTGGCCTTGGAGTTAGAAAAAAATATGACAGCTCTAGTCTCGAAAGTATCATTTCTCTAAATAATTAAACTTATTTTAGTTCATAAAGGATAATATTCTAATATGATAGCTAGATACTATGGTTTTTATTGAGAACTGGTGTTACTTTTGAGGGAAAATAGTTTATAAAAAGCTAAAAGAGAGGCCAAATGAGTATGTGGCAAGAGGTCTGGTTAGAACAGAAGAAAGCAAACAGAAGATTGGTGGTTCAGATGACATTTTATGTATGGGAGATAAGAGATGTTGAGAATGTTGATGCGGCATTTCAGTGTATAGATGCTCTCATAATCCTCACAAGTGCAATGCCAGGAATAAAACCTGGATTTGATCAAACCAAGCAAAAGAGACCAAAGTACTATTTTGAAGAGGGAGCATTTCCTGAACAGGAACTATTACATTTTCTGTGTTATGCTGATGTAATTTTGGACCATCCAATCTAGTAATTGCCTACGTATTTCAGGCTCAATGCTCGGAGCATGTGAAGTGTCTGCTTGAATAGTTATCTACATCTTTCAACTTTGATGTTTTAAATGTTGTGGACTCTGTCAAACTGAGGTATGGGCCATGGTTGGTTGAGGTAAAAATGCTCAATCTAGCCCAATCTCGGACACTGTTCTGTATTCATATTTTAGTGACTTTTACATGTTAGGTTGACTGGATTGGGCAGAAAAATCAAATAGATTCTGGTGAGAATAATGTCTTGTTTCCATTAATCATAGGTTGTAAGACAAAAACTAAGGCTTGCAATACTGAAACTGATGTGCATATATGTATGAACAGCTAAGGTTCCTGGAGTTAAGCAGACTGTGTTGGTGGGTCTATGGGTGGAACTGATGTTAATCATCCTGTGAACAAAATGTGCAAAGGGAATATATTGGTTAGTTATGAATGATTTCTTTACATTGTAACTATCTCCTTCCATAGCCCTCTGTGGCCTTGATTTTACATGATTAGTGTTTGGAATTCATCTTAACACAGAAATGCTCATTTGGTAAATGGATAATACTTTTTGTTTCCTCTGTATTCTTCTACCATTCCTCCTTTGATAGAAAGAATATACTTTTTGTACTGATTTCATGTTTCGAAAAGGAAGGCTGAGCAATATCTGGCCGATTCTGGCATCCCATATACATTTATAAGGTACACCAATGGTACTATTAATGGGAGAATTCAGTGGAAGATTACCAATAAGATCTGAATTCAACTTCATAAATATTGGCATCTCTTCTAACTCAAAAATCTTAAAACAATGAATTGATAAGTTTTCTATCTTATATGTAGTTTAGGGCTTCAGGGCTTCAGGGCTTTATTTTCCCTGATCATCTCCTTTTTGAATTTGAGTATTTTTCTCATGATGTTTAGGACTATGACAAATGATTGTTATTGTTATGTGAAATATATCGTGTCTTGGCAAATTTAAAGAAGTATCGTTTTCCTTCATCTGTGCCATCACATCTAGAGTGCAGAATTAATATAAAAAGAAAAATTGTTGGATATATGTAGAACAATTTCTAATCAAAACAATGCGATAGTTGGTAAGAGACTAAATAAAATTTCATATGTAAAAAATTATTCTATACTGAATCAAAAGAAATATAAATGATAATGACAATGTAAAGAGAGTGCTACTTGAGAGATAATATATGACTTGATCACGGTGTTATTGTATGACCTTGAGAAGAACTGTTATTAAATAGGATACAAGATAAATAACTTTTTGTTTGAGATGTGTTATGATTTATATTATATTAAAGATAAAATAAAATAAAAACTTAAAGATCCTTAATAAGATTGTCAATATATTTTAGTTGATGATTTATAATTTTATATACTTTGAGAGTGGTTAGGTATATAAATATATTTTGAGAATTTAAATAAATTTTGTTAAGTAGGTGGAGAGATAAATAGAATGAACTAGTTTTATTGTTTCGGTAAGATTTTGGGACTTCTAGAACTCGATATTTTATTAAAAGCGTATTTAATATTATTTTTAAGCACAATTGTTTATAGATATTGAAGTTTATTGGTTTAAACTTCTTTTTGGTCCCTAAGTTATGAGTAGATGTTCAGTTTAGTCCCCGCTTTTAAAAATGTAAACCTTTGATTCCTAAGTTATAAAAAATGTATCAAATGAGTCATTTTTTGATGTTCATGGTCAAAGTACAAAGAGCAATCTAAATTGCTATTATTATGAAGAAACAAATCAGAGCAATCTAAAGATGTAGCAGTGGTTAAGAAACAATCAAAAACAGTATTTCAAGTCATAAAAGGACTCATTTGATACATTTTCTATAACTTAGGGACCAAAGATTTACATTTTTAAAAACGGGGACTAAACTGAACATCCGTTTATAACTTAGGGACCAAAAAGAGGTTTAAACCAAGTTTATTAGTAGTATATCGTAAGGGCACCTTTAATAAATAACATATTGTTTTTATCCATAAACTTGTAAAACAAATGATAACCTTTGTACTCAATAATCAATTTAAACAACAAGATTACAAAAACTCTATCAAATAGATGGTGTGCAATAGAAAAATAACATAAACATAAAGTATTTATAATTGTCAAAGAGTATATTTTATCTATTTCATTTTCATACATTCACAATCATTTCAATTCATATTTCATGTCAAAATCAATTTACAATTCATAATGACTTTGAGCTAATGATAACTTGTTAACTTCTAGTTCCTTAAATTCTTCACTAGCAAAATTATACATTAAGTTTAAGAACCTTAAAATTTCTATTGAATCATGTTCTATCCATAGATACAAACTCCATTAGATACTTCATTTGTGTTATAGGTTCAAAAGACATTTTTCAACACCTCAAGAACCAACAATCAACTCATGAGTGATCAAACAATTACAAGCATTAAACATAGAAATCAAATATTAACATAGAAAGGAAAAAAAAATATATGTATACGCAAGAAAACAATTTATTACATATAATATCAAAAAATATGTTTAGCTCTCTATATCGTACGACCATAGGGCAGCCACACAAACCAACCATATAGGCTGACCACCTAGGCCGACACCTAGGCCGACCATCTAGGTCGACCACCTAGTATGACCACCCAGGTCGACCACCCAGGATGACCACCCTGTATGACCACACAATATGGCTAATCGGGTACGTCATGGTCAGATTATCAGCGGTAATAACTCATTAAGCCCCTAATGTAGATTAAGGTGTGATTGAATTGTCATTAGGCTAAAGAAAGGTAAAAGTTTATCACAACTACTATAAATAAAGGTCTCAGGTATGACTTCCCACATTATGCACATAATATGCTTGACTTGCTTTGCTAACTGAAGAGTTATCTACTACTTAAGCATTGAAGTGTCTTTTGCAGGTACCCTCCCACATGCTTAGGATGAGCAGAACAAAGTGTAGCTGAGCTTTCCAACAGCTCGACCAACCTCCTCAATGGCCCACCCAATTTATTATAGTGCTCGGTCAACCTCCTGCACGTTCTGCCCGGTCTGCTACAGTGCTCGTCAACCATCTCCAACCTCGAATTTGGTCTAAGATCTTTACACCCCGAAACAATTTCCATTATGGAAAACTTACGATTTACAAATTGAAGAGATATGGAAGAAATTGAAACCATAAACAAGAAGAAAGTATTTTCCCAAGGTTCTTAACAATTGTTCCACACTTTAATTGTGCCTTCCTTTCACATCTTTATCTCTAATTCGTAGCCCATCTTCCTCACCAAGAAAAAAGGGAAAAACCTCCATGGATGAAGGAGACCCTATGAAGAGAAATGAGAGCTTCCCATCCTCCAAGAGCCTCTCCTAAGAACCCAAGGTGCTTCTCTTGATGAAAAATGAGGAATGACCCCAAGGACATAGAAACAAGGGTGAATACCCTAAATTTTGAAACATTAGCACCGCTCATGCTCAGCCTCAACTAGGCACCACTTCAATAATGTTGTCGCCAAATTAATGCTCAACACAAGAAATTTGATGCTTAGCCTCAATACACTCAACCTTAGAAAAAAGTGACACTCGGTCTCAAGTCAGTTTTCCAGTTTTACCATTTTTTTCATGCTTCCTTGGACTCTACCTTGTCTTGCTTAACTAAAATGCTTCTTATTTGCTTATTAGACACACATTGATGGGATTAAAGGTATTACTTACTTTAAAATAACTAAAACATAACAAATTACAAAAATAAGATAAAGTTGATGACTAAACAAGATAAAAACTAAAACAGAGTTCATCTTATTAATGGAAATTGCTTAACATAAAAAGGTAAAAAATAATATTATCAAAACTCAAAGACTCGTTTATAAAGAATAAAACACGTTAATTAATTTTTATGGTGGAAATGCAATGCTTATATTAAGATATTTTTATATAGAAATTACTATACTTAAAATTTTATGGAACCTAAATGCACAATGGTTAAGTCATAAATTAATGCACAAGTTCTTTATTATAGTTCAATTAGATGGTGCATGTTGGGATAAATCGGCAAGTGTACCGAGTCGCACAAGTAATATAAAATGCTAAGACCAAGTATCGTATCTCAGAGGACTTGTTAACACCCTGACAAGTGTACCAGATCGTATCAAGTAATAAATAGACAGTAAGTCCATATATCGTTTCCCAAGGGACTCTTAGGCCTAGACGTTCATGTGAATTGATTTCCTAAGACTTGAGTGAAATATAATTGATTGTTGTGATGCAAAGACAAAATTAAACATGCATATGCAAAAGCTTGATCAATTGGCAAATAAAGATATGAATGAATGGGGTTGTTGGGGTTTACAGTTTCATCCTAATCCACCCTCCTATATCTACTCTTCTTCTTAAATTCAACTTTATTATCAATGTTCATTCAACTTTCATAATTTACTCTAAACCCCATCTCTCGACGAAAAGAGCCTATTACCATAATTACTAGTTTACTATCTCTAGTCTCCCTAGTAATTACTAATGCATTAATGACAAAAGCTTAAAGCAATTGACCGTCCTATTCCCATCTCTAAGCAATTTCACAATCAAGAGACTTCTTCTCAGTTCTAGATTTCCCCGTACATCTCCGTATCGACAAAATCAAAGATCATGGCACTGAATGAGTTAAACAATGCAAGCTTTAAAGTACAGAGAAGAAAACCCAAACTACTGATAATACAAGTATATGAATAAAATAAGAATTTTGATATAAGAGAGTTTCAAAAGGATTACATCGTTCTCCAACAACAAAAGGGTTTAGTTCACCATATTCATGGTGAATCTAGATGAATTGATGGAAAGAATGAAAAGATAAACCCTAGATTTGGTAGATTGGAGCTCCCACATCTAAAAGCCGCCTCCAAGGAGTGTAGGAAGTGTTCTGACATCTCTTTCTGCCAAAAGAGACATCTCTGGTGCATTTTGGGTCTATTTATAATACAGAAAAATAAGAGAATTTTGGCTCAGGCCCATAAGTACAGCACTCAGCGCTGGTTCCACCGCTCAGTGGTATGCAGAACTTCAAGTGGGACGCTCAGCGTCCACGCCCAGGCGTTAAATAGTGTTGTCTCAGAGAAGGCCACCGCTCTGTGGTGATTCTGGCGCTTAGCGGTAGGCACGATTCTTCATTTTCCCCTCAACGTTGGCGCTTAAGCATCAAACAGTGGCTTCCTCTCCAAAGTTGGTGCTCAGCGCTGGAATTGGCGTTGAGCGGTAGCTGCGATTCTTCTTTTGCACTTTTTTTCATCTCTTCTTGAGTCCAACTTCCCCCTACTTCACTTTCCATCATCCAATTCTCATTAAATCCTATCAAAACAATGTAAAACCAAACATAATATCTCTAAAACCACCTTTGACTCTCTTGTAACCTAACTAACGTGTTTTGCATAATTTTAAGCTCATTCTAAGTCATAAAGTGTGTGTTTTGATATCAATTTCAAGTATAAAAGAAACGGTTTTTAGACCGTTATTAGAACTCTCAGCGCTGAACAGTTGTGTGAAAACAAGATTAATTAAGACTTAAAAGTAAAAAGAGATCATTGGGTTTGGCAAAAAATAATAAAATAAAACAAAATAAAATTGTTCAGTGGCAAAAGAGTACAAAGATGAATGAAGGTTGATTTATATGAGACGGGTATGTTGTTGGGATTAGATTTCACCAAGTTCCCTCCCATGTATATAAGAATTCTTCTTTATGCATTAATTCCAACACCTCTCACTAAATTACCTACCCCGATCCCTCGGTGAATAAGCCTGTCCTTAATTACCAATTCATACAATTCCTAGCATTCCTGGTAAAAAGATGTGAAGAACAAGAGATTAAGACAACCAAGACTCATACCCTCATCCCTGAGAAATATAACCCTTAGGAGTAATTCAACAAGAACCTGAATTGAAAGGAACCTCCCGGCACTCATGCAATTCATAAATAATGCTATTGTATAAGCAAGAATAGAAACAAATGAATTGCTCTAACAATTAATGAAAAAACATATGAAATTAAGAATCAATTCAAATACATGAGAGTTTACAAGGTTACATCATTCCCCAACAACAAATAGAAATTAGTTCCCCATAGACATAAGGGAACTCTATAAACAATGGAAGAAAGAATGAGAATGAAAGCTTAAGAATTGGGAAAAGAGTGTATTGTTATGCTCTTCTCTGCTAGGGATGCAAAACCTAGAGCCCCAGGGTCCTTTAAATAGTGTCAAAGGCGTGTCAGAGCAAGGCCCGGTCCAAAAGAATCAAAACGGAGCAGAAACAGGGCCCGATCCACGAAACTCTACGCTCAGGCGTCCTGGGAGACCGCTCGAGCAGTCAAAATGAGTCATGTAAGGCCTAGGTGTCAGATTTGGATGCCCAGGCTTCGGAGCCCCACCGCCCGGGCGGCGGACGTCGATACTGCTTGCTTAAGCCACGCTTCTGAATGTTCGGGCTTCGTGTTTTCCCTCCTTCGAGTGCCTTTTTGAGCCCTTCTGAGCTCCATCTTCTTGGTTCTTCATCTCTTCTTCCAGTATTACCTCAATCTCTGTCAAAACAAGGGGAATTAGTCATAAAACCATTGAAATCAACCTCAACTCTCTTATTTAGACAATTTATTGAAAAAGCATGAGTCCAAGCAAGTTTCAAAGTGAAAAAGAGTGCTTTTAGTATCAAAATCACATCACAAATAATGGTGTTTTACATCGTTATCAATGCACATTGGTTCATGTTTAATAAAAAGAGAGATTGGTGGTGTAAATTGTTCATTAGAATCCTAGTCAGATGATGGGTGTTGTTTAGTGTTAAACCATGAAAAGATATATGCAAATTATTTATTAAATTGAAAATATATGTTGAATTCTGACTTGGTATGTTGTTTGAAGTTGTATTTTTACGTGCTTGAGCATATCATGTTGTATGAGTTGAAATGTGCAAATCTGTGAACTGTGTTGTGATGTTATGGGTGGTGTGAAATAGTTGAATCTGCTGTAATTGATCAAGTTGGGAGTGATTTGGAGCTGTTATAACTTTAGCTAGGTAGAAAACTTGGTGATTTGGTAATGTTTTAGATCATTTTTAGAGGAAGTGAGGTAGTGAATTTGAGAGTTAGGGGTTCTAGGTATAATTGGGTTGTTGGGGGAAATCTTAGCAAGTGGATTGTGACTGGTTTGAGTCACCAAATTGGTCAAAATAGGTACAAAGTGTTATAATTGGGTTTGGGGTCCTCTAACTATTGAGTTTGATGTTTTGGAGTAGAATTTGAGTTGGTTTAGTACATCTAATTTCTATCCAAACGACCAATGCAATACTTTACTTTCATCTATAAACATGTTTCATATTAATATTAGTGTTATAGATTTTAAATTGATCAATTGGATATGTTTAAGATGCACCAAAACTAGAAGAATCAAGTTGCTGTCAAATACTGATAAGAATAATCGATTATCTTACTTGATTATTACGTATGACAATCGATTATTATCGTCGAAAAATCATCTAGGACAATTTTGGGTGGTTTTCGGGGTTCCGGGTATCATTTTTAGACGTTCTTTAGGTCGTTTTGGGGATTTTGGTCATTTCTGAAACTGTTGGTGATGGTTTCAAAGTCATTTTCTTTGTCTATGATTTTATGGGGTTTTGTGTTGTTTGGTGGTTCTTCTAGGACTTTTGTTGTCTGGTAATGTATATGGAATGATTTCATGTGATTTGGATAACTTGTTGAGTTGTTTATGGTCTTTAGAAGTAAAATTATTGGACATAATTCCATGCTCCTCAAGGAAAAGATCCATGGTGGTGCCCTTTAGTGTGTTATACAATGATCTGCATGGAAGCTTAGTCTTGGGGGTTGTCCTGAAACTACAACGGTCAATCATTCTCAAGTAGAGAGGATTGAACCATGTCGTGAGTAGTAGCAGAAGATCTTAGTCTTGGAGGCTTCTAGTATGCTCCAAGACACGATACAGATTAACCTCGTGAGTGTGGTAGGGTGAAACCCATTGGCAATGGCTTTGTAAAGCAGTAGAAGCCACCACGAGTGCATTATCCGTTATAGCTTGGCAATCATTCTAAGTCCGGACGAGTCAAGTTAAAGTGTAACAAGTTATAATTTGTGTGATCCAATATGTTTGAACTAAATTTGCATGTTGTGCGTGATTGTTATAACATGTTTTTGTATACCTAGCTCACTCTTACTTCTATGTTTGTGTCTTGTTTGTGTTGTGTTTTTCTTTTGCAATGATCATCCACTTGGATGTGAGCAGAGGTCGATGAGATACCCTTGGAGCAGGCTCTGGAGGGTGATGATGCTGCAGCCTAGTCTCCTTAGGATTTCTTAGTCTTTTTATTTATTTTGAAAAACTCTAATATGTTTAAAGTTTTAAGTTATGACATCATTTTGGATGACTGTAATCTTAACACTTTAATTACAAGTCTACTCATAATTGTTCTTTAATATTATAATTATGGACTACTACATTATATTATATAGAACTATATAATCATGGACGTTACAATAATAATAACAATAACTATTATTATAATAATAATTATTATTATAATATAAGAAAAGAAGATACTATCAAATTTATTTTATTAACTATGTTTATTTCCTTTTGAAAAGTGTTTCAAAAAGTTAGTTTTTTTATCATTTGAAATTCTGACATTTTTATTTATATTTATTTTACTACCACGTGTACATTAATTCATTTTACTATTTTTTTAAATTTAATTTACTTATTTTCTTTATGCTATCGCATTTACACAGAATTTATTTTACTTTTAAACTAACTTGTTTATATATATTTTTTTTTCATTTTTATTTTATTCTTTTGTAATTTATAATTTGTTAAAGGTTAACTTATATTTAAAATATTAATATTTTATACTATTTTTTATTATTTATAATTTTATCTATTTTGTTGATTTATAATTACTTGCTCATTAATAAATTTAAATTTAAAAAATATATTTTATTTTTATTGATTAAAATAATATTATTTTAAAAATTAAATATACAAATTAGGTACACTGTCACATGAAATATTGTTTCTCTAACAAATTATTTTACTCTTTTATCCATTTAATTTGTTTTTAAATTAATTTTTAAATTTATTTAATGTAAAAAAAATATTATATTTTAATTGTAATAAGAAAATCATACTTTTTAATAATATAAATTTTGTTTTATATTGTTGAAAATTCACTTTTTATTCAACTTGAAAAAATGTAGAGTTTAAGAATTTAGTAAATTCGAAACAAAAGGAAAAACTAACAAACTAATTATTTTAAAATATATCATTATTTATATTGTCTTTAGTATTGAAATATATAGGTTTAATAGGTTCGCAAGTCCCTATTTTTGCTGGTTAGTTTCAATTGGGTCCTTCTATTTTGGAAGTGTTCAATTGGGTCTCTGTTTTGGTAAAATTGAATCAATAATACCTTTGCTGTTAATTTTAGTGGACGACGTTAACTTTTTAGCAAGATGACATGCTGACTATACAATTCCGAATGACATGGCACAGTCTGGTTTGCGAGTGAGGTTGTTATTGTTGCCGACTTCGACAACTTTATTCACCGCGGATCTCAACCACGACATGATTGCTCTCGGCCACTCCGAATGGAAATTCGGCTATTGAAGAGTGAGGCAATAAATTTATTTAGGGTTTCCAATCTTCAACCAAGAGCAAGAGAAATAGGAGCCTATCTTTTTTCCTTATTACACATAAAAAAACAAAAAAAGGAAACAGACACGAAAGTAGCAGTGATGACAGAGGGCTTCGACGGCTAGAGGAAGATTACCGGTTTAGAGCAGCGGCAACATCCGATTAAAAGGTGAGAGGGTAGCGGAAACTCGCGGAGAGGAGTTTGACGACAAGCACCACGACTACGACGACGGGGGCTCACCGATCTGGAGCGATCTAGAGTGATTCGGATCGATTCTCCCCTTTTTTGGTCCGTTTGTTTCCAGCTTTGCAGAATTTGAAAAAAAATTTCTTTCAATTGGTTTCGGGGGAGATCCGGTTGATTCTATCCTCATGGATCTCAAAATCTCATCGTTTGGTGAATAGTAGGAGAGTGACCTTAGAGAAAGGACAAGTCTTTTGAACAAAAATGTTGGACACGAACATAATTAACGAAGGGTCATGCCACAGGAAAAAATTGTCTTCTTTTTTTCATAACTGAGAAAAAGGAGTATCCAAATTCCAAGGAAGTTATCTAATTTCAGATAAACCATTGAAAAAATGCAAGAACTCCATAACATCAAAACTGCAAGAGGAAGGGGAAGGGGAAGGGAAGAAGGTTTCTAGACAAAGAAATTTTAGTGTTCCACATGATAATTAAATGATATGTCAGCATGCGACGTCGCTAAAAAGTTAACACCGTCCACTAAAACTAACGGTAAGGGCATTATTGGTTCAACTTTACCAAAATAGGGACCTAATTGAACACTTCTAAAATAGGAGGACCCAATTGGAACGAACCCGCAAAAATAGGGACCTACGAACCTATTAAACCAAATATATATTAGATGCATATTGACTAGACCAATTTAGCAGCACACATAGACAAATATAGCAAAAAAAATATGAGTCTAACAATATACAATTGGACGAGTTTGTGTATATATTGATTAAACGAGTAGAACAAAAATTATTAGACGAGTTTAGCAATACATAATAAAGAAGTATGTCCATACATTAATTAGATGAGTATAGCAAAAACATTAAATGAGGTATTCCATATATTTATTAGACGAGTCTAAGCATACACTGATTAGATGAGTGTAACAAAAAATATTAAACAAATTTGTTGATGCACTAATTAGACAAGTTTAGCATTATACATTATATAAGTTTGTTTATACAATCATTAGACAAGTATAACAAATAACATTAAATGAATGATTCTACACATTGATTAGACAAGTCTAAGAATACCCATTAAATGAGTCTATTAATATACATTAGAAAAGTATGTTCACTCACTTATTAGATTAATCTTGAAATACACATTGGATGAGTCTGCTCATACATTGACTAAATGAGTATAGCAAAAAAACATTAAACAGGTATAACAATATACATTAGATGAGTTTATCCATATACTGATTAGATATAACAAAAAATATTAAATGAGTCTTTCCATACATTGATTACGAGTTTAAGAATATACATTAGATGAGTATGTATGCACAATAATAAAGCGAGTCTTGCAACACATATTAGACGATTTTGTTTATACATTAATTAGACCAATCTAACAATATACATTAGACGAGTTTGTTCATACACATATTAAATAAATCTATTAATACACATTAGACGATGATATTCATTCTATGATTAAACGAGTTTTGCAATATACATTATATAAATTTTTCACATACTAATTACATGAGTCTAATAATACATATTAAACAAGTGTGTTTATATTCTAATTAGATGACTTTAACAACACATATTGAACGATTTTGTCAGTGTATTCATTAAATGAGTCACAATATATATTACTTCAGTATGTTCATACACTAATTTGTATTTTTAACAAGTTAACTCTACATATTTTGATGCATATCATTTATACTTTTAGATAGATTTTTACATTTTTGCATAATTTATTATTTATATTTTTATAAATATATTAACGTTATAAATCTCTAAATTATTTTTAAGGTTGATTTTATTCGAAACTTAATTATAAACTCAAATATTTTTTGTTTTTTTCTTTAATTTTTATTTTTTTAATAAACACACAAACAAATACAAGGTAGACTTGCATTTAAAACTAATACTATTTTTTTAACATCCCAAAAAATATAGTATAAACTATATTAAAAGAGTAATCACAAATATGATAAGATAAAACAGTTAAGGACCAAAATATAAAGTATAATCTTACAATAATCCAAAATAACCATAAAATTTAAATTTTATAAACAACTAGTCTACTATAAAACTATGTACAATGCTGATCTAACTAGTTTATGCTCCTGCATCACCTCCGTCCAAAGCCTGCTCTAGAGAAACCTCATCTCCCTCTGCTCACACCTACAGGATGATCATTGCAAAAGAAAAACACCACACGTACAAAACACAATCACAGATAGAATGGTAAGCTAGATAAAAAGAGAGTTCATACATTAATATAACATACAAAATACATATAAGTATTCATACAAGATAAACTACTTCAGACATCCTAACATGTTATGACCTAAACTTGACCGTCCGGACTTAGAATGATTGTCGAGCTATGGCGAGTTGTGCACTTGTGGTGGCCTCTACTGCTTTGCAAAGCCATTGCCAACGAGTTTCACCATACCACACTCACAAGGTTAGTTTATTCTGGGCCTTGAGGCATATTGGAAGCCCCCAAGACTAAGACCTCATTCTACTCCTCACGACATGGATCAATCTTCTCTACATGAGAATGAAAGGCCATTAGAGTTTCAGGATAACCCCAAAGACTGAGCTCCTGCATTCATTCTAAACAAACTTGAATCTCACCAAGAGATTACACCTTGAAACTTACTTTTACCACTTTGAAATCTCATACCTTTACTTTGAAACATAACTCATGACATAATGAATCATATACCTTAATACTCATTCATACATAATTCACAATGAATCCAACACTTCAGTTAAATCAAACTATGACAAAGAAATAAAGAGTAAACTAAAACATGGACTAGTCGCTTAGCGCACACACTCGCTGAGCGACCACAAACTCCTTTCGCACAGTGACCTAGCTCGCTGTGTGAATCCACTGACAGTGCCTCCAACCTCCAAACAACTCGCTCAACGGCTCAACTCGCTGAGCGAATTAAACTACCAGTGGTACCAAACCCCAACCCCTCGCTTAGCACCCCAACTCGCTATGCGAAAGTCCAGACATTAACCCAGACCCCCCAAACACTCGCTGAGCGCACCCGATCCCTATTCGAATAAAATTCCTAGTGCTCCCAGACCTCCATCAGTTGCTCAACGCATCTTCTCACTGTGCGAATCCTTAAATAGAGGGTTAGCCTCCATAACCACTTGTTGAGTGACTCCACTCACTAACGAGTCTGCATAATCTGTAGCACAAAATCTGCAGAATTACGCAACCTACATCAAATTTACCAATTCCAACTATTTTTCCCAATTTCTAATCCTCCTAAATTGTGTTATATACATAATTATACTTGACTAAATGTGTCTAAACCTTTCTAACCTCATTCTAAAGTGTTTGCTACCCAAACCACACTTCAAAATTCATCAATCATCAACCTATGGACTTAAATCACATTCTACCACTTTTGTCACAGTTTTAAGCAACTTAGGGACTCCAACAGTTCCCAAATGACTTGCTCAAGCCATTCTAACAGACCACTTTAGCCCTTAACCCCAAATTCACATTTTTACTACTCAATTTCCTCAAAACTAACTCTAAACCACTACAATGTGACTTTATTTCTAAGTAACCAACATTATAGCAGATTTATCATATTTCATATGACCAATAACATATTAAACATCATCCAATTCAGTTCATTTTCACAGTTCATCAATTTCACACTCAAACAGTCAAATTTCACACAATACAATTTACTCAACAACCTAAATTTCGTTCAATCAATACAATAAACACAGAATCATCACACTGACATTCCAAACTACTAATTAAAGCAATAATCTAACTCCCTTACCTTGAGAAATCTGAACAACTCTACACAAACCTCGATCGATGCTTGCACCGCAAGGAAATTCTAGAAAAACCTACAACTCACCGATTGATGATAGGAAACCAACCTTAGGACCTAAATGAAGTCAAAAATTGAAGGGAAAGACTACTTGATACATGCAAACAGAATCCCTTACATGATCAAGAGTCAAGAAATCACTAAGAAAAAGGGAAACAAACTTAACGACTCAAATCAAGAAATTGACCAGTAGAAATTGTAGCCCTTGACGCTAGAATCACCTAGACACTTCCTGATCGTCGAACAAATAATCCAAGAGTAAGAAAGAGTAGAGAGAAATGAGAAAAAACAAAGAGAAGTGTTTTAGAGAAATAGATAATTTAGATAATTAACCAAGCTTTAGAAAATATTATTTATATTATAAGATTATTTTAAAATAAAATACTCAGTCCTATTATTTTAATACATTTATTGTTCTAATACTCTATTTTATAGATTCTTACCATTTTAAAACAAATCATATATTAACGTTAATTTTTTCGTTAATAAATACATCACAATTAATAAAAATGGAATGTATGCTTAAACATATTTACTATTAATGAAATTTTAAGATTCTAATTATTTTATTTCATTAAAATAAAATAAAATAAAATATCTAAATACTTATTAGAGATGAAGAAAGTAGTTATCCTTAAAAAGAATAGTAATAAAAATAAATAAATATTTATTCTTAACTTAACACGTAAAAGTTAGAAAAACAAAATGAAATTACATAGGTTACGTCATGGTCGGAGATAAGGTAAATGGATAAGAAAATCTGTAATAGAAGGAAACTACACTTTAAATGTAACACACATTAAAGCTCAACGAATACTGAGGCGCGACAACCACCCTAACAGTGTTTGGTCTCTGCAGTGACTGTTATTGCATAATCCATCATCCTTCCCTGTTATAAAGTTCTAATCTTTTCACCTTCGCAACCATGCAACTATGTCAACTACTATGATGGGTATGGCAACACGTGTTCCCTTTGTCTGCGCTGCCAACTCCCCTAATCAATGTCATAAATACTGCGAGCTGCCACCGTCACTTCCTCTACCGGTTTCTTCCTCCTCATTAAGGCTTCGCGCTCACTCTCTTTCTTCTTCTTCTTCTTTGGGTTTCTTTTCTATTGCGAAGAAGAGGAACGAAGAGGTTGTGAAGAGGGTGACGAGAGAGTTTGGTGTTGTGGCCATGGCGGAAAGTGCAAAGAGTACGGTGCTTGTCACTGGAGCTGGTGGTCGCACAGGTAAGGCCTTTTTTGTTTGTGTTTTGATGGGTTTTCTCTGAATTGTTGTTTTTCTGTCTTGGCATGAAAAGAATTCGGATTTTGGACCAGAAAATGGTGTTTCGGGTTTTGCTTTTTCTGTTTTTCGGGTTATGAAAAATGAAAGATGTGGAGCTTAACGGTCTGTTATATGCTTTCATCCGTATTGTTCAGATTCCTTTTTGTTTTCCTTGCTCAGGAGAGAGAACTAAAACTGGAATATGAGTTCGTTGCTTTAGGTGAATTGAGTATCTTTTAACTCAGGATTAATGTTGCAAAATTGTTATTAACTCAGAAAATGCTGGTTTTGTTTTATGGGTTCTGTCATTAGGCATTTGTCTCATGCTGCATTTCATTAAATTAAAGATTAGGATACAATGTGGAAAAAACTATATAGTAATTCCCTTGTAGACAAAGTGTACAGTACTCAGACTTGATACTATGCTAAAATGGGTTTTCAAAGGTTTTTCTTTTCAAAATAAAAGAGGATTACGGTATTTAGATTTGATTTTGATGCACGATTCTGATTTGAATACGGATAGTGTATGGACTATGGTGTGATCTACATATTACATAATATAAATTTTTTTTGTTATATTAGTCTCAAGTGATTAAGATTCTTGGCTGATGTTGGCATGTTGCGTAAATTATATATGATTCTTTCTGGCATGTTGTTACTTGTAAGATTACTAATTTTTTCTTGACTGGACACGCTATGGAGATGTGTAGGTTCAACTTTCTAGGCTTGTAACAGAAATCACTCTAAGAATCTAACAAGTTGTAATTTATGACTTATATTTTGACCATACTATAATTCTGTTTTCAATAGCACAAATACAAGGACTGTGGTTTTTTCCAATAACTGAGAATTGATGCTACTTTTCAGGACAAATAGTTTACAAAAAGTTGAAAGAGAGGTCAAACCAGTATGTGGCTAGAGGTCTTGTTAAAACAGAAGAAAGCAAACAGAAAATTGGTGCTGCAGATGACGTTTTTGTTGGGGATATAAGGGATACCGGAAGTATTGTTCCTGCAATTCAAAGTATAGATGCTCTCATAATCCTCACAAGTGCAGTGCCACTGATAAAACCTGGGTTTGATCCAACCACGGGACAAAGACCAGAGTTCTATTTTGAAGATGGTGCATATCCTGAGCAGGTACTGTTACAGTTTCTGTCTAACTCTCAATTACTTATAAATTTATCTCCTTTTTTATTCATATTTTGGTGATTTGTACCTATTAGGTTGACTGGATCGGGCAGAAAAATCAAATAGATGCTGGTGAGAGCCCATGTCTTCTTTCCATTAATCATAGATTGTAATGCAAACATTTAATGAAGTTTTGTGATAAACTTACATGCTTACAATATTGAACTTACAGCTAAGGATGCTGGAGTGAAGCATATTGTGTTGGTAGGGTCTATGGGTGGAACAGACCTTAACAATCCTTTGAATAGCTTGGGTAATGGAAATATATTGGTTAGTAATGTTTTCTCCTTTACTTCTGAATTACCTTCTTCCATACATTCTGGCCTTGCTTTTATATGATTAGAATTTGCAATTCATCTTAATGCAAAATGCAAGTTTGGTAAATGTATAGCATTTTTTACTTCTCCTGCATTGATTGCAGGTTTGGAAAAGGAAGGCAGAGCAATATCTGGCTGATTCTGGCATCCCATATACAATTATAAGGTACACCGTTTCTTGTCCTTATTGAGACATATGACAGCTAAGTTTCTTCTTTATATAGTACCTTTTAGTTGGAATAATCTAAAATACTATTGACTGCTTGACTGTTACCTTGGAATGGTATTTTAAATAAAATGTTGATACCTTTAGCCCCATAACCTAAACTTCATCAGAAACACTATCAATCAACACTATAATGTTATCTTCATACCTGGTTGTCTCGCAGAACACTTCTGAATTTTTGGTGTTAGATTTTTGACAACGGAAGAAGAAAATGTGATCTCCATGTCACCAAACTTTTGGTGTTAATTGTAAACATCGATTTCATCAAATTGTCATCTCGAGTTTTTTTTTTTTAATTGTTCAATCTGTACCTTGCATTTGCTTTTAAAGAGTTCATAAATCACAAATGATAGAAGTATCTTCTTTTGTAGTATATATTACTTAGAATTAGATAAATAACCCAAGCTTTCATTGCCTACTTTTGTTTGACTGTGTATTTGTGGCTGATGCAAGGAACTGAATTTGGTTTCTTCCATAGAGTTTGCTAAAATTAAATCGTAAAATTCATATGTTAAGTTACTTTATAATGATAACCTAACCTATTTCCTCTTCTCTCCTCAACACTCGATTAACAGAGATGAATGTATGATTAACAGAGATGAATGTATGAATATGTATATTATTAACTCTGTAAAGCATAGAAAACAAAATTACAAGTAACCCAAGGAAGCCTCCCCTTCCTCCACCGGAACAATGATCCAGTCTCTATCCAACAGGCACAAAATATCTGATCCCCCCTCTCCACCTATTCTGTTATTATTTATACCCTCTCTCTACTAACAATTATCATACTACTCTCCTTATACGTGTCTCACACGTGTCTAAGTTACTCTCTTTTATTCCTAACACCTTCACTCAAATTCAAATATTAAGATAGTATTAGAACATATTCTAGTGATTTCTTAGGCCACCTGCTGTCATTATAACCTACTATCATTATAAGACCAGCAATAGATATTCAGCCTTGCAAATTTTGTGCTCATAATGCCTAATCCTTAAGTGAGAGTGTGTTAGGTTTCTGGGTTTGAAACCTAACTAAGAATAATTACATTAGGTAGAAACAGTAAAGAAAGAATGAGTTTTTCTATTATTCACGGTAAAAGAACTCTCTTTCCAAAGAATGTTTGGGAGCATAACCTCCCTGGTTGGGAGCATAACCTCCCTCTACAGGCTAAAGACCTGACTTACAATGAATTCACTCCATAATCCCCCTGTACAAAAATCACTCCCTATTTATAAAGTTTCTCTTCCCCTTCCCACTAACCAACTAACTGTCAAATAACTCTTCCCTCCTAACTACCCTTCTCATTTCCTCTTCCTTATATCCTAAACCCATCATAACTTATCACCCGGACATGAGTCCAAGGACTATTTATATGCACCTTCCTCATACTTACTGAGGCATGAGCAACTGAATTCCAAACCAGATTTAGTAATTGATTCTAACAATGTTATCCTAATGAACTTGAAATCGAAACATTGATGCCAACTATGTGAATGTAAAAGAGATTCAAAAGGAATATTCCTTCCCTTTAGCTCTTGACTAGGGGCTTATGTTCCGGTAGTTACATTAGTGTAGGAAAACCCTTACCTCACCATGTTGACTAAGCATTATCGAATTGACTTTTTCTACCCACACTAATGTATCTAATGAAACTAATCATTATCAACACCTTGTGTTGGTAAAAAAAGAATAGGCTTGAAGGAAATCTACTCTCTTTTCAAGACTTTTGTTGATCTTATGTTGTTCATTCATACATATTTAATGCCTCATGGTCTGAAAATAATAAGATGAACAGCTTTTGAAATTAAATCACACCTCTAGTTTGTCATAGATTAAATGATTTCTCTTTGAAAGATCCTATTTCTCGCTGAAGTAGGAAAATGATTTTCCTTCCTGAGAAAGAACATTACCAAGTCCTGAATGTTTGGCCTCACAACTTGATATGTTCTAAAATTCTTTGTTGAAGTTCAATATTGATGGGTGCTTTTATCATTTTCTCTTTTAATCGATTTGCAACTTATATGCCTTAGTTTCCTTAAATGTTTCTCCTTTAAGGCATTTGGTTATAGGAGCAACAACTGTCCTAAACACTGATGTGATTTTGCTGCTAGATAGACATTTTGGCCATGAAAACCTTGAACTTCTTGAAGAGAATTGAGTGAAGGCCATAGTGTAATAGCCCGAACTATTTTGGCCATGAAAACCCTGAACTTCTTGAAGAGAATTGAGTGAAGGCCATAGTGTAATAGCCCGAACGTTAGTTGGATCTACGCTAATTCCTTTGCAAGATATACACAACCTATGAAAGTTACCTTACCTTTCTATGGTAAAAAGGAACTTCTCGAAATTTGCTATAGATCAATATATTATCAAAATAGACAAGTATAAACTTGCCAATGGAAGTCTTTGGAACATAATTGGAAAGAAAATTGGAATAAAGAGAAGTAAAAATACAACTCAGTGCACCTTAGGAGTTAGAGATCCATGTAAGATCTATGAAGTCAAGATAGATGTTTTGGAAACTATAAGCCACCCTTATACTTTTAATGAACGATAAACAAAGCATTAGATGTATAAAAATTAAGTATTACATGCTAATTGTTTCGGGTATAGGATTGAAGTCCCTTACTCAAAGCACTCCAATTTGTCTTGAAGACCGGACGGGCTCCTTAGTTGTCCTCCATCCTCTAAGTTACATTGTTTGTTCTACTTCCTCCTTGTCCAAGCCGTGTGGGTGGGTACCTGTCAAAGACACAAGTTAGTAATGTAACCAAACGGTTGACACAGTAAGTAATGCATATATTGTACATCATGATCCTAAATTTATACCTAGGACCTTTATTTATACTAGTTGTGATGGGTCTTTATCTTTTGCTGACCTAATGACGGTCCAATCACACCTTAATCTACATTAGGGACTTAATGAATCATTATCGTCGGGTACAACTCGGGAGAAAGTCCTGGGGGGATGACCTAGTTAGTTGGATGGACTTAGAAGGACTGCTTAAAAGAACATCCTAGGAGGATGATCTGATTGGACGGCAGACCCTACGTACAAAGTGGTGGGTGTTGAATGTACGGTACACTAATGTTACTCTATAACTCTAATTACGTGCAAGTATCAAAATGTGATAATTCTTTAGTCTTAGGGATACGCAATCTAATAAAGGTTACTTATCTTCAATATCATTTTTGATATTTAGATGGAACTTGTTTTCTTCCCCTTTCTAATGAGAATATTAGTTATTATTTACACAGTTTTTTTCTTTCTATTTCTCTTTTTTAACTTTGCAATCATTTTGTTAGAATAATTACCCTATGTCTTAAGGGTAATGTGCTAGTCTAGTATCTAGAGTAGTACCTAGATATGCACCTAGGTGTCTAGGAAAAACTCTTAATCTTTCGTGTACATTTGTACCAGAATTTTATTATAAATAGATGAAAGTGAGAGGGATGAATTAAATCTTCTAGAAATATTTTACAGTTTTAATCTCAAGCCTTTCATACTTTCTGTACTGAGTCAGGGCTGGTGGCTTGCAAGACAAAGATGGAGGGCTTAGGGAACTACTTGTAGGGAAGGATGATGAGCTTCTCAAGACAGAAACCAGAACCATAAGTAGAGCTGATGTTGCTGAAGTCTGCATTCAGGTATATTATTTATATAATTAACTTTGCATAGAAACAGAGTGCAAAATAAAATAATCCACCATTTTTTAATTACTTCTCAATTCTCACCACTTAGTTGGTTTAACAGGCTCTAAATTATGAGGAGGCCAAATTCAAGGCATTTGACTTGGCATCAAAACCTGAGGGAGCTGGTTCACCAACAAAGGACTTTAAGGCTTTATTTTCCCAGATCACTACTCGGTTTTAATTTTGAATGTTGTTATCATGATCCATAGATCCTTCTTGTCTGCATTTGGGATTGAACCAAAGCATATTTACTTTATTTCTTGGCAATTTATTAAAGAATTTTACGAGTAAAAATGTATCTAAGTCATTAAACTTATCATTTTACACCTGAGGTCTGAGGTCTTTATTTAAAGTATGAGTATAAATCTTGTGTAAGTTCAGACCCCATTAGCAGTTGGGTTTATTTAAAGTTTTAATCCCTATAGAAGTATAAGTTTTGTGTAAGTTCAGATCCCATTAGCAGTTAGATTTTGATACCACTTCGAGAAAAAGAAAAAATTATGGGTGAAATGGTGAATTTGGTCTATGAATGTATGAGGTGCTGTAAAACATACACCAAATAAATTCTGTTGTTAAATTTTGTTGAACTAATAATTAAATTGTAATTTTAAGAAACTCTGTAGATATTAAAAAAAATAGAGGTTTGATATATTTAAAAAATGAGAACTAATGGAATAAATAAATAGGTAAATCTTATTATTTACTAAGATTATGGGAACTTGATCTCCTTGTCGGAAGCACATGCACTTCAACACTGGGCACATGTGCCCACCAATTTCAGTGACAGGAGAAAGATTTTGTTTGTCTGTCCAGTAAGAGAATGACATCTGTTAGAATCTTAGTTGCCATTATCTCAAATAAAAGTTGACTTTGAAATGAGTGATTATATTAAGCTTTTTCCATTAATAAAGTTGATTTTAGTGGAGGATTTACTAAAAGGCAGAGTTGCACTTCAAAAGGGATTTTACTTCACCAAATAAATAAGCTGAAATGATAAAGGAGTTCGGTTTTATAATAACATCCCAATTATACAATACAAAATTGATTCTGTTTGAATCCATTCCTACTCATGTTTTTCCGTAAATCCAATCATTGTTGAAAGGAGTTAGAGCTATGAATATAAAACAGTACAATCAAGAAAGGAATTGAACCCTCCGAAATTTCTTTTGCAAAATCATTGTTTGACGCACTATAGTCTGTCAAATTGTCAATCAGACATATGTTTCTTGACTTATAAATTCCAACCACGCTCTTTGTTGACTTACATCACACCTTTCAATTATTGTGATCTTAGTGTTGTTTTTATTTATGCGTGCATCACTAGTTTTCTGCTACGCATGTGGAGAACTGCAATTTCTTTTCCTTCTCTTTTTCTTGCATTGGAGATAAACTTCATTTCTTTTATTTATTGCGTAAAAACAATTTTTTAAGCATATTTAGGACCTTTTTTAACTAGTACTTTTAATTAGTTTTATGAAAATTAACAACTTCATTATATATATATTAGTTGACCATTTATAATTAAAAAGATAACATTTGTAATTAAATCATAAGAACAAACATGTTATTATTAACTTCATTAAATCATTTTACTTTGTCCATACAATCACTAGTGCAAAATAAGTTTTTTATATTAAACAAAAAAGTATAATTTAAAAAACACGGTGACATATAAGTAAATAAAATGAACTTAACAATGATGATTAATAGGTTAAACTATTGCAAAAAATAAAATGACGACGACTAATAGATGGAATCATAATTGAAATGTTTTTATAGGTCAAATGATGATTGTTATGGTTTTTTTCCTCTCTCAAAAATTTCACCCTCTTGTTTGCTCCTCCTTATCTCCCTCGTTCCTCTATTCATCATCTCTTTGTCGCTGATTTTTTCAAATAAGTCAAATGAAAGGTTAGCACAAACACTAGAAAGGAATAATAAAAAAGAAAGGAGAATATCAACAAGGAATTATGCAAATTTCATTTGTCATCTCCTTTCTCAATCATTAAAAATGTCTTTATAGCACCATACATACAACGTGTGATGAGTCGATATTTTATTGATTTCACTTAGTTTATTGTGCTAGAGTTAATCAGGGAATTGTGTTTAATTGTCCGGTATTTTCCCGTTTTTCTTAATTATGTTTAATTTGACCGGAAATTCTAATTTTAATTAATTTGAATTTTCTGAGTTAATTATTTGCATTATTATTTTCAGGGAAAATTTTGGAAACACAATTTGGGACATTTGGAGGACACCAAATAATTCAAGACTCTTGTCATAGACATTTCAAATTTAATTATTTTGAAACTTAGTAGTCTAGATAGTTTTTTATTAAATTTGTAAACATTGGGCCAATTTTTGGCAAAATAGTTTGAGCTCATTTAGGAAACATGACATGACACCTAGAGTTTTGCAAAGAGGTGGACCCCACACCCATTAAAAGGTGACACACGACCTTGAACATTTTCCTCCCAGCCGTCACATAATAAAAGGGCTGCAACGTTATATGGAGAGGAGACTTCTCGGCAATTTTTCTTTGGCCAGCTGCTGCAACGTTCTTTTCTCTTTTCCTTGAAATAATGTGGTTTGTAATGGATAATGGATGAATGGGAGAATGAAATTTATGCACTGCTGTCATTTTATTTTTTTTATCCTTTATATTTATATTTCAATCAGCATCTTTATTTTTATTTTAATAGTTGCAAGCAGTGATTGAATTAGGAGGAGTGTGTGGTGTTGCGGAAGCTTGTCTTTGCAAATTTCAGTTGCTCTTTGATTGATTCTAGGTTGTTACGGTGGTTATAGAAAAATTGAAGAAATACTTTCTTCCTTGCCTTTAGGTGATTTGACGAGATTAAATGGTGTGATGGGACTTTGATTTTAATTTCTTTTTGCATAAGCATCTCTGCTGCAAACATTTTCACTTTAAACACGTTTGGCCTTCAATTTTCTTTTCTTCATTCTGCACATGTTTCAATTAGGTAAGCCTTTTCATTTTAATTTGAGAATTGGGTGGGGATCGGTGATTAACAGATTGAAGATGTGAATTGGTGGGATTCAATGATGATAGGATGGGCTGGACAATTTTGGCAGCCATGGCCTAGGTGTAGCGTTTTGTCTTTTGTTTAAATTGAAGAAAACCATTTAGTTAATATTTAGTTGGAAGTGTCACGTCTGGAAGAGTGTGGAGAGAAATGATGATTTAGTTTATTGGGAGAAGGAGTTTTATATGTTTTAATTGCAATTTCATTTGGAAAATGGATGAAAGATGAAGAAAGGGGGATTGAAGTTGTGTACGACACTTGTGCATTTATATATTCCCATGAGCTTTTCAGTTTAATTGCATTCAACATTTTCTTTTTGAGTTGAAGGCAAGGCTGGAATGGAGGGGCCACGTTAATTTTAATTAGAAAAATGGTACACATGTTATGGTTGAAAAAAAAAGTGCTCTCATGGATGCACAAAGAATTCAATAGATAGACGTTACGACTTAATTTGATGCATTTCTTTTTTTCATTTTTCACTGTCACGGTTTCTTTATTTCTTTTCAGCACATTTCCATTTCTTTAGATTAAGCATGATTCATGACAAGGGAGGTCACGGCTGAAGAGATTTCATTTAGAAGTTTTTGCAATTTTAATTTTTTTTGGTAGATTTAATTAAGTGTTGGATTTTAATCGCTTTAATTATGTCTGGATATTTGTCTCTTGTAGTGTTAGGTTTAGCACTTATCTGTTTGCATATGGATTTTATTCGTCATTGCATTCTCAAACCTTTTCACAACCTCCCCTTCATGTTAGACCTAATTCTCGAACCACTATTTGGTCCTTGAGAGACGACCTAGGAGTCACTTGCTAGTCTATACTGCATTCTTTTATGCAATCAAATTTGAGTGGGTCGCGACAACCCATCAAATTTTGGCGCCGTTGTCGGGGACCAACGGTTCGGTTTTAGGTCTTTTATTGTGTTAGTGTGTGTTGTGTTTTGTCTTGTGTTGTGAGTGTGATGTTCTGTTTTGTGTGTTCGTCATTGTTCGTTGCATTTAGGTAGCTTTAGTTGCATATTTTCATTACATCCTTCTTTCCCCCCTTCTTTCCCATGTCTACCTATCTTGGCTATGTAAGTAATTCTCATTCTGCTTATGTTTATGATTCTACTCCTGCTTGTTACTCTAATATTGCTTCTCATATATACTCTGCTGATTTCTATGTTGATAACAAAACGGTTCCTCCTCCATCTCATGAGAGTTCTCCTAGGGAGCCGTTTCCAATTGATAAGGAGGATATTCGTTGTGTTTTCAACAGTGGACTGTTTGCTGCCTAGGTTTCATGGTTTTGCAGGTGAATGCCCATATAGACATTTGGAGGAGTTTTACACCATATGCTCTTCAATGAAACCTCCAGATGTCTCGGATGAGGACATGTTCTTAAGGGCATTTGAGTACTCGTTACATGGAGCGGCAAGGTATTGGCGGTTTTGTCTTCCTCGTGGATCCATCACCAATTGGGAAGATCTTAAGCAACTATTTTTGGAAAGATTCCGCCCTTTACAGCATCAATATCAAGAACCACCATTCCAAAATGCTTGTATGCCTCCCCCTGTCCAGGAACCACAGCAGTTGCAGTTTCATGAGCCTGCCCAAGCAACTCCTCATCCTTCCACTACTTCTGAGCCTACATTGAAGGAGTTATTGGAGCATATGACTATTCTGAACATTCAGTTCCGGCGAGAGAACATGGAGTTTCAGCAGGAATTTAGATATTCTATTCAGAGTTTGACTGATCATATGGGGCAGATGGTCACTCAGCTCACCGAGGAACAGTCTTATGTTTCAGAGGAATCACCATTTCAGGCTGTTTAACTTCCAGATGATGTTGATGTCATCCACATAGGAGATAGGGAGCAGAGTCATGAGTCTACTGTTGCGCCATCTACTTTCCCACCCTCCTATGTCCCCACTCTTGCACTTGAGGAGACTGATGAAGAATTGGAGGACCAGGCAGATATGAGCAACACCTTCGAGATAGGTAGACCACTTTCATCTTCCACCACTTTAACCACATCTAGGGAAGTGGAGGTAAGCATACCTAAGATTGATTCTGTTGCTGATGATCATTTTGTTGATAGGTATGTTATTGATGATTGTATTGTTGATGAACATGATTTTCATTCCCCCTCTTTGCATGATGAGAACCACTTTGTGTTATCACATCTGAATGTTTGTCTCCATGCACTGAACATGAATCTGAACCTGTGATTGATATTGTTTCTATTTCTGAAATTGATTCATGTTCTGAGGGTATATCTGAGGTTCAGCCTCTTACACTGGGATTGGGTGTTATACCTCTGCATGTTATTTCTGTTGAACCATATTGCACTAACCATGTTGCAGGAGGTACATATGGATTTGATCAACACATACCCATGGTGGAAGACAAAGGTGCTGACAGTTTGAAGATTAATAGGCACCAGCTGAACCTGCCCATCAATAATCATTGCTTCTTGGATCCAGCTGTGGAGGACATCTCCCTGCTTGATCAAATTTGGAGGATGAAGTAGTTCTTCCTGAACACTTCTTTTCTGAATCTTGTGGTGGAAGACATCTCCCTGAAAGTCCAAAATTGGCAACTGCCACCATGACCAGGGGAGTTTCCTCTCTTCCCTTCTCCCTCCTTTCCCGTTTTTATTGCACTTGTCCATGATATGTTGATTGTTCTGATTTCTGATCTTATGCTTGTGACACATTGAGGACATTGTGTAGTTTAAGTGTGGTCTATTGGGGGAGATTCTGAATTTTCTTTGATTAGTTTATGTTTTCTACGTTAAATTTTTTTGTTTTCTAGGTTGTTTTTGTTCTGTCTTGTGTACTGTTTTGCATGTTTCTCTTGATCTCTAGACTTGGTTTAGACTGTAGATGTTTCCTTCACTTCATTGATACTTTGATTTGCTTGAAATCCTTGCTTTTTCTCTGCTTGGAAAGATGATTATGATGTTTGAGAGGTTGATTTGATTGTGACAGAAATACCCTGTGTGAGAATTTGAGCCACTTGATATTCTTTCTTGTGTGTGATATGTCTCTTGATTGCTTGCACATATGCCTTGGCTTGACTCTTGTTGATGATTCTTGATTGATATGCATGTTTGGAAGTGATAAAAGCAGTTTTGTTGTTGAGCCTCTCTAGCCAGATTAGCCTACCTTGTTTTGATCCTTTGATAGTCCCTTTGAGCCTTTACTTTCCCCATTTCTTTGTTTTGAAGCTCATACACTAGCCCTACATGAAAAACCATGATTACCTTAACCTTAGGGAATTTTGGAGCTTTGGAATTGTTTTTGGAATAAGTGTGGTCTCCTTGGGGATTCTGATGAATTGGCTAGTTGGTTCCTCTTCTTGCTTTTGTTTCGTAAATATATGTGTATCTTGTCTTTTAGACTTGTGTCCTAGAAAGAGAGAATAGAAAAGAGACAAGATGGAAAAAAGAAAAAAAAATACTGAAAAATGAGAAAAATGAAAAAAAAAATTGTGAATAATGGAGTCAAGAAGAGGAGGGAATTAGAGGTTGTGGGTGTGTTTGAATGTGTTTACACTTGTTCCCCATTGATCCTCTGTTCCTTATGGTTTGTAGCTTCTTATCCAGATGTATCCTCCCTTGTCTTTGGCCCCATTACAACCATGAAAAGACCTTTTGATTTGAACATGCGTATGTGCTTGAGTGTTGATATTAGAGGCTTGCCAAGTCTATTTGTGTTTGCTTTCTTGAGTGCATTGAGTGACATTGATTTACCTTAAGCACTTGAGAGAAACACTGTTAGTGTTCAGCTGTGAGGTTCTGTTACTTCTGATTCACCTCTTGAACTGATTGATCATTTTGTCATGCTTTGAACTGCCTGGATGATTTCATGAGTATCTGCTTTCCTTGACTCTGTGTGGGATTCTGTTCACTTCCTTTCATTGTCCAGATTTCTTGAGAATTGTGTAATTCTGTCTGTTTCTTTCCTTGTTAGTCTTTGCGTCTGTCTGTTGCATCTGTGTCAATTCCCTGATGTCCGTTGAACTGTTCCCTGGTTTTCGTCTTGGTTTTGCCCAGGAATGCAAAAGACTAAGTGTGGTCTATTTAGCACCATACATACAACGTGCAATGTGAAAAAAGGAATAAAGTTTGTTAGACATGTGCCCCCTGCCTAACCAATTCCTACAGATACTATCACATAATCATTTGGTTACATAATCCTTGAGGTAAATGAGTTTCCTACGAATTCGTTGGGGTCTTACATCATTTTCTACTTCCTCTTGAATATTCTCTAGATTTGGTTGTTCGACCATAATGGGCCTATTAGGAGAAGTGGGCCTAACATCTCCTTCCTTTTCGAGATTCACTTTGTCCTCAAGGAGGAATTGGGCTTGAAAATGTGCCCATGGTTCTCAGGTGGCCTCTTCTAAAGGAAGGCTCAGTTGATTGTCTTCAATGTTAGGGGGAAGACTTAGTGGTTTAAGAAAAGGAAGAGGGTCCTAGTGAGGCCTAAGAAGGCTTGGATGGAACATATTATGTATCCTGGCAGTACAAGGAAGGTTCAATTTGTAGGCCACATCACCTATTTTTTCAAGAACTTAATAGGGACTGAAGAACCTTTTTTTGCAATTTGTCAAGGTATTGACCAGTGAGGAAGTGTTGGAGATGTGGACGAAGCCTCACATAAACCTAATCACCAATGTTGATGTGAACATCATGCTGATGGGAGTCTACCCAATGTTTCATGGCCTACTATGCTTTGAGAAGATTGGTCTGCAATTTGTGAATAATTTCTTCATGGAAGTTGATTTCAAACTGGGCTGTAACATTGGTAGTATCGTTAGCCAAAGTATGAGGGGTGTTTGGTGAAGGATGGTCAAACATAACTTCGAAAGGAGTGAAACCAATAAAGGAATTAATGATGGTGTTGAAGCACCACTCTGCCCAAGGAAGGAATTTGCCCCATAAAGATGGTCTACAATGGACAAAACAATGCAAATACTATTGAAGAATCTTATTTGCGACTTCGGTTTGTTCGTTCATTTTAGGATGGTAAGTTGTGTACATATCCAACTTGGTGTTACTCAAACGAAAGAGTTTCATCCAAAAGTGACTAAGAAATATAGGATTGTGGTATGAAATTAAGCTATGAGGAAGGCCATGTAATTTGCACACCATATTAGTGAAGAGATCAGCAACCATAGTGGCGGGGTAGCATACCAAAACGTGTACCTTTAGAAAACTGATCCACCACAACCAATATAGTATAGTGGCCCTGATATGGCGGCAGTCCAATTATGAAGTCTAGAGAGAGATCTTCCTAGCAACGTGACAGAGGAGGGATAAGTTATAATAGGCCTGAGGAATGTTGGGTGGGAATCTTTATTTGCTGACAAATGGTCCAATGAGCAACGAAAGAGATGAAGTTTTTCAGCATACAATCCCAATAAAAGTTAACAAGGATTTTAGCATATGTACGAGTATCCCCTGGGTGACCAGCTAAAGGGGTCGAATGAAACTCTTGGGGGAGAAAGGGAATCATGAAGCAAGACTTGGGAAGTCAAATTTTCCCTTTATAGAGTATCAAGTCCTGTTGAATGGAAAAGTTAGGGAACATGGAAGGGTCCTGCAAAATATTACTCTTAAGATCCAAGGAAGTAGCATCAAAATTGAGAGTGTGCTTAAGATCTTGGAGAAAGTCCATGTGAGACACAAAAATGAGGAAAATGAGTATGCATTAGGTGAAACACAAGAAAGTGCATCAACCATAATGTTTGGTTTTCCTGGTTTATAGTGTATCTTAAATTTGAACCCCAATAGTTTGACTACGTAAGACTGTTGGTCAAGAGTTAGGACAATTAGAGATAACAATTCCTTGATGATCTACTCATCAATATAAATTATGAAGTGGCGACCGAGCAAGTATTGACACCATTTCTGAATAGCATATGTGATAGCATAGATTTCCCTGATGTACGTTGATGAATGCCACAATTTAGGAAAAAATTGCTTACTAAAAAAAGCAATTGGGTGTCCCTCCTGTGATAAAACTACCCCCATACCAAAATCGGAGGCATCTGCCTAAACAGTGAAAACTAGATCAAACTATGGTAGAGCCAAAACTTGGGTAGTAGTAACAATGATTTTAAGGTTCTCAAAATTCATAGTAGCTGAAGTAGACCAGATAAAGTTATCCTTCTTAAGTAAATCAGTTAAGGTAGAAGCAACAGAGGCATACCCCTTTACACATTGAAGGTAAAACCCTATGAGTCCAAGAAAATCATGTAAGGACTTCTAAGGGGTTGTTAGTGGCCAACCGACGATATCTTGGACCTTTGAAGGATATGGTGTGACACCTTGTGACGAGACTACATCACCTAAATATTAAATTTATTGCTGCCTAATGAAACATTTAGAACCCTTGAGACGAAAACTATTCGGAGGGAGCAATTTGAAGACTGTTTCCAAGTGAGAGATATGGTCCTCCAAGGTGGGGTTGTAGACAAGAATATCATAAAAAATGACAATAATAAAATGACGTACATGAGGGCGAAATAGATCATTCATGGTAGCATTGCACAATTCGAAAGGCATGACCTTGAACTTGAAGTGGTCGATGTGGTGTGGAACGTCGTTTTAGAGGAATCAGCAAAAACCATGAGGATTTGGTAAAAACCAGCGAAAAAGTCTAGTTTCTAGAACCATGTAGCATTGCCAAGTTCATCCAAAAGCTCATCCACTGTAGGAATCGAACATTTATCCTTAATGGTGATGGCATTGAGGACATAGTAATCGATGCAAAATTGCCATGTACTGTCCTTCTTCTTGACAAGAAGAACATGGGAAGAATAAGTACTTGTGCTTGGTGTAATGAATCTCGAGTCCAACATCTTTTGAACCTAAAGCTCAATTCCTTGCTTCTAAAAATGTGGGTATCGGTAAGGACGCACTGAAATGGGAGCAATGTTGGGTAAGAGGGTGATGGAATGATCGGTGTAACGAGATGAGGGAAGGGTGGTTGGTGGGGAAAATAGAGCAGAGTAGGTGGTGAGTAAGTTTTATAGTTAGGGAATAGAAGATGAAGGGATAACAATATTAGAGGGCATAGGATGAATATGTGAAGTGGGAGAATGGATGGATGGAGAATGCTCAAGTTTGAGTTGAAAGAGTGCTTTTACTCTATTGGTGTGTTGTAGGTGTTCAAGTTGGTGGGTTGTTATAAGTGTAGGGTTTGGACCTTGTTCACCCTTGAGTTCTATCATCTTACCTTCCTACATAAATCTCATGAAAGGCCCATTATGGTCTATAATGAATGGGCTAACTTGAGTAAGCCATTGGATCCCTAATACTACATCAGTGCCAAATAGATTCAAGGGATATAAGTCAGTAGGGAATTCGAGAGAGGCTAAGTTAAGGTGGGCCTTAGGGCAAAATGTAGTGCAATGTAAAAATTCTTCATTCCCAACCATCACTCTTAGTGGGCTAGAGGTAGGCTTAAGTGCAAGGTTAAGAAAATGAGTTATCTTAGTCTGAATGAAGTTGTGAGTTGCACAACTATCGACCATGATCTGTACTTCATAACCATTAATAGAGCCCGTGACCCGAAAGGTTCTAGGGGTCCAATGACCCAAAAAAGAGTGGAGGCTGGTCAACCTTGCTTCCAAAGATGAATTATCTAGTGGGTCATAGTCTAATTTCGTGGGTGGCTCGAAGACATCATCGAGGTCAGAAACTATGAGCAAGAGGAACTAGGACTTACAACGATGACCACATGTATACCTTTCATCACAATTATAGCAAAGGTACATCTCACGACATGCCTGCATTTCAACTTTAGTGAGGTGTTTGATGGGTAGTTTAGAAGGAGGTGTGGGAAGTAGTGGTGGTAGTAGTTTCAAGGTAGTATAAGTGGTGGTTAGTGCTAGAGTCTGGAGAATTTGTTGAAGGGCGGAGGAGAGGGAGAGAGTTTGGATTTTTCATTGTGTAATTTGGCAATCGCCATAGCTTGTGGCATGTCGGCGGGCTGGAAGGCGGTGACCTCATGTCGGAGGTGGGGCTTAAGGCTTGAAATGAAGCAACTAAGGTAGAAGTTGGTTGCATACCCTAAGAAGCAGTTGACAATCGACTCAAACTCAAAGATATAGTCATGAAGGGTCTGAGTTTGAGTGAGGAGGCAAAGTGCAACAATCAGATCGTCAACCTTGGATGGTGCAAATCTCAGTTCCAAGGCATGGAGGAAGGCATCCCAAGAGGTGAGGAGGCTATTATTTTGCATCCATTGGTACCATGCGAGTGCAGGTCCCTCTAGGTAGAAGGAAGCAATCTAGGTTCTTTGTTCTAGTGGTGTCATGTGAAAATAAAAAAACTGAGTGATCTTGAAGATCTAACCCAATGCATCATCATCGTTGAAAGAAGGAAGGTTGAACTTAAGAGGACAAGCAAGGGTGTGTTGATGATGAAGAGGTGATACATGGAGTTTGGATTCCAAAAGGGAAGTGTAAGTAGCTATGTCATGTAACGTGTTTGAGAAATTGGCTTAGGAAAGAAAGATTTGCTCAAGTTTTTTGTCAATGGAAGAAAATATGTCAAAAGAGTCTATCATGGGAGAAAATGGGTCAACGAGAGCACCAACGAAAGGTTAGCATAGAAATCAGAAAGGAAGCAGAATATCATAGAGGAATTTTGCAGATTTCATTCGTCGTCCCCTTTCTCAATCATTAACAGTGCCTTTATAGCACCATACATACATCGTGCAATGTAAAAAAAAGGAATAAAGTTTGTTAGACATATGCCCTCCTGCCTAACCAATTCCTATAGATATTGTCAGGTAATCATTTGGTTACATAATCCTTGAGGTAAATGAGTTTCCTTTTCATTCATTGGGGTCTTGCATCATTTTTTACTTCCTCTTGAATATTCTCTAGATTTGGTTGTTCAACCAGAATGGGCTTGTTAGGAAAAGTGGGCCCAACATCAAACAACCATTATTTCTCTCTTGCTGACCTCGCCCAATAATCACCGTCTTTTTGCCGCTGTTGAGAGAACTTTTTAGGAAGGTTTTGATTCGCAAATAAGGTGTCTCCTCTACCATTCACGTCCTCTATTATTTGCATTCCTCCACTGCTCACGTTACTACATTCATCGCTAAACGAAGTCCTCTCTACCACTGACCTCATCGAACCGCCCTGTCGTAGCTATTTCGTTGCCATTTCATGGACCTCATGCACACTCACTAGGAAACCTTTGCATTGTGTTAACTGAATGACAAGTGTACCATATCGTTTCAAGTAATAAAAATGGTAAAACCCATTATCGTTCTTCCCATGAGACTCGAAAGGCCTTATCGTTCGTATGAATCAAAATCGTAAGACTTGTGAAAGAAAAATTAATAATTGGCGTGGATGCAAGAGCAGAAAATAAACAAGCAATGAGTGATTCAATTGACGAGAAAAGAGTATGAATGAATGGAGTTGTTGGGGGTTTACAATTTCATCTAATTCGCTCTCTCTTATTTACTCCTGTTGTTTAAATTGCTTTATTATCTAATTGTTATGCAAACTTTCTTGGCCTCTCCTTAACCCGATCCCTCGGCGAAAAGGGCCTATTACTAATTACCGGCTTGCTATCCCTAACCTCCCCTAGCAACTAGCAACGCATTACAAACAAAAGCAGAAACAATTGGTCATCCTACCCCCCTATCCCTATGTGGTATTGCTTAACAAAGGAATTACTCACCATTTCATGACATTACTGTATGTCCCCGTATCAATAAAGGCAAATAACAGTTACCGAATGAGTTAAACGATAAAAGCTTTAAGCACAGATGAGAACCCAACAATTGATAATAAACGCATATAAAAATCATATAATTAAACAAGAGTTTCAATAAAAGAGAGTATCAAAAGATTACATTGTTCCCCTAACAACAAAAGGGTTTAGTTCACCATTATCATGGTGAACCAAGATGAAAATAATGGAAGAAATGGAAAACAAACCCTAGAAAAGATGAAAAGGAGCCTAAGCATCCAAGAGATCCTCTCCAGAGAGTGAAAAATAGGTCTCGCCGCCCTCTTCAGTCAAAAGAATGAATTGGAAATCGCAACAGGGCTATTTATAACTGAGGATCGCAACAGAAAACAGGCACAAGCCCATCTGACATCCGCCCGGCGTCACACTTTGCCACCCGGCGGTTTCCCTTGTGCCGCAAAACCGCCCAGCGTCAGGGGTCTGCCGCTCGGCGTCCTCTGCTGCTGTCTTCTCCTCCCGTCGGATCGCCCGGCGCCAGGGGTTTGCCGCCGGGGGGTTCCTAGACTCTTCTTTTCTTCAATTTTCTTCATTTTCCTTGAGTCTAAGACCTTCATTTCATCCCCAATCTTCACATTCCTCAAATTTGCTGCAAAACAATGCAAAACAAGCATAATATCGCTAAAAACAGCTTTTGACTCTCTACTAACTCATTTATTGAGTTTTACTTGATTCTAAGCTCATTCTAAGCAATAAAGGGTGTAATTTAGTCCAAAATAGCATATGAAAATAACGGTTTTTCAACCGTTATCACATTGCATGCCTCTCATGGTCTTCTTTATAAACAAATAATATTGAGCTAAAAATATATATATATATATATATATATATATATATATAAGCATAATGGACACTGTATATTTAGTGGTAAATCAACTATCAACACTAAAAAGTCGCATGTATTTTGCTCAAGATATTTATATTATATCATTCATTTATTTTTTGTATTATCATTTATCTAAATAATTTTATTATAGATATAGTGCAATACATAAACTGGAACTATAAGTGTGATTATTACATCATGTAATGCATAACAACCATTGTACAAGCCGATTATCAAAGTGATTGGGATGAGGTTTAGGGTATATATATTATATAACCTACTTTTAACTTTCATATATTAATTTTAACATCAATTAACTTTGACAGAATTTTAAAGACCAACAATCATTCAATGAAAAAGCATTAACCTATATAGCTAGTATGGGCAAAATATTTCCTTCATATATATAAGAATATAAAGTAGATTGAGTTAGAGTTAGTTTGTAATACTTTTATATATATTAGTTAGTGATTTGTTTAACTTTTGATATCTTTAAAATGATTGTTTAAATGTTTTTAAACTGTTTGAATGTATGAACTATTTGATAGAATTGTAGTAAGACAAATTGTAAAAACTATATTAAAAAAATCATATTTCACACAGTTATAGTTATACCCAAAATCGTCATGGTTTTATAATCCTATGTTTTTTATATTTTATATTTTCATATCCATTATGACAATTCTAACATTTGACTCCACAACGACTCTAGACCGATCTTTCTACCACCTCTGCTCTATTTTCTAAATTTTTCTCTTCTTAAGCTTAAACAATGAGTGACAACAATGCTTGAGAGCAATCGTGGTTTGAGAAAAAATGAGTTATTTTGTCATGATTTATAATGACAACGTTTTGAATGACAGCTTTATAGACGCAGTAAACTTTGTAACAAAGAAAATACAGAGAAGAAAGAGAGAGAAAATAATCTCAATGCATACTGCCTTAATTTATTATTACTGTAGCAGGGTAATATATATACAAGATAATGGAGAGAAGAAAAACAGAGTGTAGTCGGTGTAGTCGGTTACAACCGAAAGGGAATACAAAAGACACAAAATGAAAAGATAAAGCCCAAGCCCAATAACAAATTATTCTTGAGACCCCCCCCCCCCTCTCAAGCTGGGAATAGATGTTTAGCATTCCCAGCTTGGAACATAAAGTGATAAAGTTGGAAGGAGATAAAACTTTTGTATAAATATCGGCAAGCTGATACGAGGAAGCTATGGGCAGCAATTTTAGGAGACCAGATTAACTCTCACGAACAATATGACAATCGATATCAATGTGTTTTGTATGTTCATGAAACACTTGATTTGTTGCTATTTGAAGAGCAGATTGGTTGTCACAGTAAAGAAGAGCAGGGCGCTGAACAGGGACATGCAGATCATCAAGAAGATATGTGAGCCATTGAAGCTCACATGTAGTGGTAGCCAAGGCACGATACTCGGCCTCAGAAGAACTGCGAGAAACAGTGGGCTGCTTCTTAGAACGCCAAGAGATTAAGGAGTCTCCAAGGTAAACAGAGAAGCCTGTAATGGAGCGCCGAGTATCAATACAACCCGCCCAGTCTGAATTGCTGAAAGCTTTTAATTGAAGAGAACTTGTAGAAGAGAAAAAGAGACCCAATCCAGGAGCAGATTTTAAGTATCGTAGAATGCGAAAAGTTGCTTGTGAATGAGTTGTTGTTGGAGCATACATGAATTGGCTAAGATGATGAACAACATGGGTGATGTCTGGGCGAGTGGTAGTGAGGTAAATAAGACGTCCAATCAGTCGACGATATGCAGTAGGATCAGAAATAGTAGTCCTTGTTGTAGCAGAGAGGCGCGTGGTATAATCCATAGGAGTAGAAACAAGTTGAGAAGCCAACATACCAAAATCTGAAAGAATGTCAAGGGTATATTTTGTTGAGAGATATGAATACCGGACTTATTTCTAGCAACTTCCAGACCCAAAAAATACTTGAGATTACCAAGATCCTTGATTTTGAATGTGATATCAAGAAGCTGAGTGATATGGCTTATTTCTGAAATATCATTACCTGCAAGAACCACATCATCAACGTACACAAGGAGAGCTGTTGTGGAAGAACCAGAAAATTTGAGAAATAATGAATGATCTGATTGAGATTGCTGGTAACCGTGTTGCATGAGAAATGAAGAAAGTCTAGCAAACCACTAACGGCTAGCTTGTTTCAAGCCATATATAGAACGTTGCAGTTTACAAACTTGATTTGAAGAAGTAGAATGAAGACTAGGAGGTAGGCTCATGTAGACTTCTTCATGAAACTCACCATGGAGGAAAGCATTATTTACATCCAACTGATTTAAGTGCCAATTAAAAATCGCAGCAATAGCTAAAAGGAGTCGAACAGTGGTGAGTTTGGCAACTGGTGAGAATGTGGCTAGGTAATCCAAACCTTCTGTCTGAGTTTACCCTTTGGCAACTTAGCATGCTTTATAACGCTCAATGCTTCCATCTGCATGATATTTTATCTTATAGATCCAACGACAACCAATAGCACGTTTGTTAGATGGGAGAGTGGTGAACGTCCAAGTGTGATTCATTTGAAGAGCATCTAATTCAGCTTTCATGGCTTTAAGCCAACAGTCACTTTTAGCTGCTTCAGCATATGATTTTGGTTCCGACTCAACAGAAATGGAAGAAATAAAATGATGAAATGAAGGAGAAAGATGAGAATAGCAGAGAAAATTTTCAATAGGATAGCGAATACCTGAATGAAGATCGGTTGCAATTGATGTGAGAGAATGATGAAAATCTTGTAAATAAGTAGGAGGCTTATGGGGGCGAGTTGAGCGACGTAAGGTTGGGGTAGGAACATGAGATGGATTTGTAGAAGAAGAAGGTTGATGTTGATCAGTGGGAGGAGGAAAAGGATTCAGTGTTACAGAATCATTTGTGAAAGATAAAGGTGTAATGGTAGCAATAGGTGTATCTATGGTATCTGTTTGTAGGGAAGGAAAATGATCTTCATAAAAGTAAACATTGCAAGAGGTAACAATGTTTCGAGTATGAAGATCATAGGTGAGGTAACCTTTGCTATATAGTGACAGACCTATGAAGATGCAAGGATGAGCACGTGGGTCAAGTTTCTTGCGATTGGAAGTAAGGGTAGATATGTAACATAGACACCCAAAGACTTTTAGTGCAGAAATATCACATGGATGACCATACAATTTTTGAAAAGGAGTTTTATTATTAAGAAAGGGAGTTGGTATGCAATTCATGAGATAAGTGCCATGTAAAACAGCAAAATTCCAAAAACTGTGAGGTAAGTTTGAATGAAAAAGGAGTGCACGTGTGACATTGAGTAAGTGTTGATGTTTACGTTCAACAATGCCATTTTGTTGTGGAGTTTCCACACATGAAGTCTGATGAATGATTCCTTTAGATTTGAAAAAATCATGCATGGAAAACTCAACACCATTGTCTGTTCGGATAGTTTAAACATGAATGTTAAATTGATTTTCAATGATAATTATAAAATTGATGATGTGCATGCGAGTTTTAGCTTTGGAGCGCATTAAAAATATCCATGTGAAATGTGAGTGATCATCAACAATGGTTAGAAAGTAACGGTGACCATATAAAGAGGGTGTGGAGCATGACCCCCATATATCCATGTGCAAAAGAGAAAAAGTGTGTAAAGCATGGGATGTACTGAGAGGGAAAGGAAGCTTGCGCTGTTTAGTATAATGACAAGTATTGCAAGTAAAATTTTTATTAATGGTCAAACATGGATAAAGTTGCTGCATAACATGTAAACGTCCATGGGATGGATGACCCAGACGAAAATGCCATATGTCAATGGGTATCACGTTACATTTTGGATTAACTATGGAAGAATGTATGTGGTGAGATGTAGTATGTTGGGGAATAAGCTTGTATAAACCGCCTTGCACATCAACTGAACCAATCTTCATCTTGGTGTTCACGTCCTGTATAAGACAAGTATCAGCAGTGAAAATGAGTTGACATGGTACAGTAGATACAAGTCTAGAAATAAAGATGAGATTAATACTGAATGAAGGAATATAAAGGACATATGTAAGGGTCAGATTAGAAGAAAATTGAACAGTGCCAGAGTGTGTAGCAGTGACATGATGACCATTAGGAAGTTTGACAGTTATAGGATCAATGTTGTGATAAGAAGTAAAAAATTGAAAAGAATAAGACACATGATCTATGGCTCCTGAATCAAGGATCCAAGGAGTGGTGTTAAAATTGTCTGTGGTGCAAATAACTGAATGGACAATACCTGAAACATGACGTGTGTGAGTGGAAGAAGAAGAAATGGAACCAAGCTGATTAGCATGAGCAGTAGTATTATCTAATGTGAAGTAGCATTTGGTGGTTGTTGGATTAAAGCTAATAGAGCCTGATACTATTGAGGTGTGAAACGAATTGCTTGTTGCTCAGTAGCAGTAGCAGTAGCAGAGAGATCTTTCTCAGTGACTTTGCCTTCACCAGTCACAATGCTATTAGCAGTAGAAATTTTGCCATTAAGGAAACGATGTCCAGGGGGAAACCCATGTTTCTTATAGCATACATCTATAGTGTGACCAATCTTCCCACAGTGAGTGCAAGTTTTCCCACGTTGAGACACATTCTTGTTATTCTTGTTATCAGAGTTGGATGGAAAACCATGTTTACGATAACAAGTGTTTTCAATATGTCCAGATCGACCACAGAAATTGCAATTAGCACTAACAGCATTGATGGAACTATGTTTGATTTCAGCAGTGAAAGGGTCACTGACAGTCAGCTGTCGTTCTTGTTGTGCAACATACGAAAAATTATTGGTGATGGGAGGTAGCGGATCCAATAACAGAACATGAGAACGAACATTAGCATATTGTTCGTTAAGCCCATAAAGAAACTGCATCGCTTGATTTTCAAGTTTTCGTTGAGCTAGAGTAGAAGAAACTTTACAACTGCATTTAACACTGCAGGTGCAAACTGGATTTGGTCGAAAATTCTCCAATTCATCCCAAATAATGCGGAGTTGAGTGAAGAAATTTGTGACAAACAAATCATCTTGTTTAATGGAAGATGCCTCAAGTTGTAGAGTAGATATACGAAGAAGATCCCCCTGTGAATAACGAGATTTTAGGTCACGCCAGATTTCCTCAGCGCAATCCATCCAAAGTATGCTTTGGCGAATAGAAGATGAAACCAAATGAACGAGCCACGAAACGACCATATTATTACAACGTATCGAAGCAGCATATGTTCGATCAGACTGAGATGGTTGTGGAGCACTGCCATTGATGAACTCAACCTTGTTTTTGGCACTAAGAGCAATAATCATAGATCTGCTCCAAGAATGGTAATTTGTAGAATCAAGAGAAGGGGATACTAGGGCCATGACTGGATTTTCATTTGGGTATAAATATAAAAAAACTATGAACATTAAGAGATGGGTCATTGTCACCACTCATGGTTGCAAAGAAAACAGAGAAGCGTGATGGAGAAAAAAAGATAACCTTGCTCTGATACCATAACAAAGAAAATGCAGACCAAGAAAGAGAGAAAAGAATCTCAATGCATATTGCCTTAATTTATTATTACTGTAGCAGGGTAATATATATATATATATATATATATACAAGATAATGGAGAGAAGAAAAGCAGAGTGTAGTCGATTACAATCGAAAGGGAAAACAAAATACGCAAAATGAAAAGATAAAGCCCAAGTCCAATAACAAATTATTCTTGAGACTTTGATGTGCATGAATGAAGCAACTGGTAGTTGGTTTTTATGCTTTTTTTATTCAATGATTTGCTGAGACATGAATCATACATTATTAATCTAAACACACTAAAATCTCATCCTTTAACGTAACAAATTCTTCTAATGGTTTCACCTTTTCTTCATTGTTTAGATTTTATTTGGTGTAAGAAATAAATAGAAAGAGCGAAGAGTAAAAGCATCACATCTATCACTTTCTCTCTCTTCTGATCTCTTACTTCACATTCAATCCACCCAAAAAGAAATGAACGTCTATAATTTTCCTTATGAAAACAGTTGATTCCTGCACCACATTCCACTCACCTTGCTTGTAAAATCTATAAGAACCTTTCCAAAGACAAAAAGGAAAAAGTTAAATTCCTCATTTGAATCTTCAAAACCGCATCAAACACACGAGGTCCCCACTACGAGGTCCACCACTATAAAATGCTCTATACCATTAGGTTATACATGCATTAACAATAGACTTTTGAGTCCACTATAATTGTTTAATGTAAACGTTCTACATTATGTTTGAGACGTTCAAACACTTTCATTGGCACGACAACACAAGGTGCAACATTATACTTCACACAGTTATTCAAGGACAAGGAATCAAAAACCAAATCCATAACAAATTGTGAAAGCAGAATGTATAAAATAGAATTTCTTCTTATGCAGTTTCAATAGCTTCAAGTTACAAGAATGAGCTAGTGGTGAAAGGTTTCAATAGCATCCTAGGAACGTGTTCAAATCATCGTGCCACCACTGTTCTATAGAACAATTTTCATCAGCTATCCACCAAAGGGAAAGCCAAATGGTTAATTGTGAGTGATGAATGATGACCAACTATAGATTTGAGTACGGGTCCAAATAAGTAGTAAATGTAAACCTCAAATGAAATCATACATTGAGAAAATGTTTCTCCAGTAATAATTCAACAAGGAAACTCTGTACCAGTAACAGGGTTCAAATTTCTAAATAGTGGCCCCCACCATCCATTATGGGTCAAATGTTGAAACAAGTCTTCAAAAGAAAATGTGAAGAGATCAACAATTTTCACATCACTTCCAGACTTGACCAATTGCAGCATCAAAGCTAGGTGGACCTAGTCAAACTTTTGCCCTTGACACATCTGGAATAGCAACATGCCATCTGGTGTGCAACATGTCTCCCAAAGTAAATATTCCATTAATGGTTAGGAGGAAATACACAAGCCATTATCTTCAGTTAAGTAGTAAACTATCAGAAATATTAAGGTAGAAAGCTCAAAATGAGTTACAGCAGTAATTGTTCTTGTTACATGCCAAATTCATCCGCCACATTAGATTGGATCATGATCATAAGACAGCCCTCAAGTGAGGTATCATAAAACAGAATTCAAAATGATCTATATGAATAACATGGATTATCTACTGTCATACCAGGCTATTCAGTAATCCTGTTTTCCCCAACTGAACTCAGATTGAACCCTTACTTTTATCTTGAACCCTGTATTGGACACACCCTGAACAATTATGAAATTGAAGTTAGTTCAAGATGTATCAAACAAAAATGAAATAAACCAGCATTGTTGGACAGAACGTGGATAATAGAAGTACCTGAGCTTCTCAAGAGTCAAACCAATTTGCAAAGCCCTAGTGAGATGCACTTGTACCATCTTGGTTAGTCATGCTGGTTTCCAACAAGAAAGGGCATAAACAATCCGCCCCTTCCAACCTTGCAACAACCACTGGCTATCTTCATCAATAACAAAATCCTTGTGGTAGCTAGTTGATACTTTCTCTATTGCCCTCTTTACTAAAGCATGTTCAAAAGATTGTTGCGAAAATCCAGCCCTAAGAATCCGGGCTTGCCACTGCCTATATGTCTCTGGCCTCTCTACTCTCTCACACCCTTCACAAGCTATGACATTCAATGCTTCCCTGCCAAAAATCTCTTTCTCTATTAGCATCCTCTCCCAGTCCTCTTGAGGCACAATAGTTTCAAGCATGTCAAAAAGTGAAGAGTAGTGAAACAGTGCCTCCCTGAATCGAGTAACAAAGAAAGGCGCATTAAAGGCCCCGTTAGTAATGCCATGAATGAATAAATCCGGGTTGATCTTCCTTATCAAACTGAGGAATTTGTTCCTCGGACTGTCCACGAGCACAGATTCATCAAGCACATTTTTACCACGATAAAAACAGGTGACAACAAGGTATTCCTCCCTATCAATCTTCAGTTCCTCAAGCTGAACTGTTTCCCACTTTTTTGCTATAGCATTATACTCAAATGGCACCTTAAATGATTCAGCATAAGCTGCCAAGCGGCGTCCAGTTTCTACAATTCTCTCAGCAGGCCTGAAACCAGGTTGTGGGAAGTCTATTCCTGTAATTCGAAGTTTAGGTGGTCCTCCAACTACTAATGAAAGTCTCTGAATAAAAGTAGGCCATTGGAAACCATAAAGGATACCAAAATCTATAACATGGACTCTTGCTGAATTTGTGGAAGATTCTCTTATTGTGACATTAGAGATAAAACTAGACATCTTCCTAAATGGGCAAGCAGCAAGATACAGATGATAGGCCTTCAGAAAATCAGAAGCTGATGTTCTTTTGCTAACAAGTCCTTTATAAATTTGGCTACCAGTCCCAGCCAAACGCGCTTCAAGGCCATCAGCAAAGATATGGGCCAACCTCTGATTTCCATCCCCAAAAGGGCTTGAGTGCTTCCTGATCCGCTTTAGAAACTCATGTGCGCCACTATAGTCATCTGCTGCAACAGCTTGTGCACAAAGAACCAAAAGTGTTCTCAAATCAATCACTTCCTTTTTCCCACTTTGTTTCTTACTACGTCCCTTACCACTGTTGGGAGCCTTTGATTTACCATTTGACAGTGCTATCTTGTCATTCTTAGTTTGCAAAGCCTCACGACGGGCCATCAAAACCTTCTTACCATCCCCTAAACTATGAAGCAGGATTACATCAATAGAAGATGATGTCAATGTAGGTTCAGAGAAAATTGCAGCTTGCTTGCTGCTTCTATTTTCTTCAACATCCACCTCTTCCCTGAGATGATGTTTCCTTCCTTTGGACCCAGCAAGAAAAGACACCCCCACATCCTTCTCAACCTTAACTGACAATTCATCGCACCCCATTTTAGGCTCTACTTTTGAAAAATTAGCCACACCCAAATTAGCAAAGAGATCATTTCCACTTGGAAGAAACTTGCTAGCTTCCTCAACACCCTTCTGAAATTGCAAAATGGATTGACTCTCACTGTTCAGATCAGGAACCTGGAGAATACTGCTTGGAGAGTCCACAGGTCCTTCCACACTACTTATCACACTATTTGAAGAGCTACAAGATGACTGTGAAATGCTATTGCCTCGTAATTTATGGTTAGGGAGTTCCCCCAAATTTTGACGAAAATTAGTAAAAATGCTACTGAGGTCACCATCATTGTAAGAACAGGTACCATAATCTTCAGAGAAATTATGATCCCCAACCCCACCACCTGGATCAACAGGACTTGGATTTCCTAAAAGCGAAGAAGGGTACTTTTCACCTATCACCTCATAGAATGATCTCTCAGCAATTTGAAGATCCAAAGAATCATGCAGCATACACGTCTTATCTTCCATGTCTTCCTCCATAAGGATCTGACTGATGTAACTCAAAATTGCATCAGAAAATTCACATTCCTCCGGAGAAGGTTCCTCGTGAGTCAAAACCGAGGACGAAGAAGGCGTCTTGGAAGGAACTAGATTGGATTGAAGGTAACCAAAGTCCCTACTTTGATCAAAGAAACCATTTTCAAATCTCTGATTTCCTAACCGGACTTCATTAGGGGGACCACTAAACCCACAAAGACGTGGATCCATTATGACCAATCTTTGCATAAAAGCTCAAACTTCAGTCCTCAAACAACCCTTCTTCTGGTCTCTTCTGAAAGTCCTTCAGAAACCAAAACAGAAGCATCAAAGCACAAACCTTTAAACCAAATCCTCTGAACACGTGTCATGACTTTCAAGCGTGTCAATTTATGCACAAAGGAACAAGAAGAGTACAACAAAATGGAGAAAAAGATAGAGTTCACTAAAATCATCAAACAAGGCAAAAGAAAACAAGAAACACGAAAGAGAAAAAGAAAAATAAAATAAAATAAGTCACCGCACAGTAGACGAGACCAAGAGGCTGCGTTTCAAACACGAGGCTCGATAATTGGAAGAAAATTAAATAAACACAGAGAGAAACGAAAAAAAGAAAAATACAATAAAAGTCATACTCAAATGGTGAAGTTGTAACAAAAAGCAGGAAAACAAAGAAGTCACAACCCAGAAGAGAGACAAACTTGTTTACCTCGTTGGAGACCCACCAGAACACTAGTTCCGAGAGAAAGCATAAGGAGAGAAAGATGAGAGAGACAGAAAGGAAATGAGAGCGCGAAAAGGTTATGTTAAGGAAATATATATATATATATATATATATATTATCTAAAAAAAACCTTTTGCTTCAAAAAATATTATTAATTTGTCAAATGACCAATCTAAAACACTTAACTAATGAATTTTTCACTTTTTTTCTCGTTTGCTCTTTCTTTTATCACGTGATATATTTAATTACACTCATATAGTTCTAATTTGATTCCATAAGTAAATTGATAATATTTACTAACATTAAGGATAAAAAAATATATTATATCGAACCAAAAGTACAAACTTTACAAAACAATACGAGAATAACGAAACATTCTATTTTTAGCTTCATTATACCATTAGCTAACTCTGGTTCATCAAAGACACTTTCTAAACTCATAACATTTGGTGATTATTATAAAAGATAAAACCAACACGTTTAGAAAAGCAAAAGAACATTGATATAATTTAAAATAATAATATTACACTTATCATCTAAACCAAACAATATAGAAATAATATCAACTTTAAACTTTAACCATTCGGATACATATATTGATGTCAGACTCATAGGGGATCTACCCCATGTGTGGTAAAACAACTTGCCCATCATACTACCACTCCATCAAACTACCACACACCTAAGTTAATCCATCAAACATCTATGGCCAATACATGACCATTAGACTAAGGACCTTCTCTTACTCTCTATGACATAACTATTTATCTCTACTTGAGATTGAGAGTTATTGAAAATGTCAAAATCATCTCTCAATCTCGAGGTCCTTACTACAATACATAACATAACATATCAATCATAAATATTTCCCCATGGAATCCTTTTCACATCATACTTAATTCACACTTACCATCCATAAAGCATTCATATGTATTAAAACTATACATATCATCATAACCACCATATTATCATATTATGTGTGAACAACTACCATACATTCAAATTACATTTCATGAAGCATCATGCATATAATTAAATTCATCCATTATAAACATATATATAAACATGTTCACAAACAATAAATATCTATTTACTTATAAGACAATCGATTAATTGACCTAATAATCGATTATTCCAAAGAGTTTTAAGACAAGACAACAATACCTACTGAAATAATTGATTATCAAATTTTATCTGATAATCGATTATCTCGTAATACCTACTGTAATAGTCGATTATCAAGTCTGATAAACCATTATTCTAGAGAGATTTTCAACAAATATGCAATTCTGTTTGAAATAATCGATTATCAAGTCTAAAATTCATGTCAATTTTTTATAGCAATGATTTTTCTAATTTCATTACCCTAATACATATCCAAATGACCAAAATGGTATCATTGACACTAGAATTGATTAAAAAACAAGTTTATATCCAAAATGGAATACCATTTTACTTATTTGACAGAAATGAGACACATCTAATCAAACCACACATAAAAACTCAAGATATCAAATTTTACAAGATACAAATCATGTTTTTAGTGCATTAAGATGCTAAACAGACCCTAAAAGACCTTGTTAAGTCCCTAGCAAGTGTACCAGATCGTTATCAAGTAATATATAAACAGTAAGTCCGAGTATCGTCTCCCAAATGAATCTTAGGCCTATTCTTTCATGTAAATTGCTCTTATAAGACTTGTAAAGAAATAAACTTGTGGTTAAATGCAAAGAACGAAAATAAACATGTACATGCAAGTGATTCAATTGGCAAGGAAAAGATATGGATGAATGGAGTTGTTGGGGTTTACAATTTCATATTATCCACTCTCTTATACCTACTCTTCTTATTAAATTCGCTTTATTATCTAATTGTCATGCAAACTTTCTTAGTCTACCCTAAACCCGATCCCTTGGCGAAAAGAGCCTATTACTAATCACTGGCTTACTATCCATAGTCTCCCCTAATAATTAGCAATGCATTATATCACAGAAGCAAAATACAATTGATCGTCCTACCCCTATCCATAGGCGGTATTGCTTAATCAAGGAATTTCCTATCAGTTCATGACTTCCCTGTACGTCCCCGTATCGACAAAGGCAAATATCTTTATATCGAATGAGTTAAACGATAAAAGCATTAAGCATAGATAAGAAACCCAACAATTGATAATATAAGCATATGCAAGCATATGAATAAAACAAGAATTTCAATATAAGAGAGTTTCAAAAGATTACATTGTTTCCCAACAACAAAGGGTTTAGTTCACCATGGACATGGTGAAACTAGATGGAATTAAATGAAAGAGTAAACCCTAGATTTCATAAATTGAAGCCTAAGCATCCAAGAAACCGTCTCCAAGGAGTGTAGAAGATCTATGGACTTCTCTACTTGCCAAAAGAATACTCTGAAGATCGCACTGGAGCTATTTATAACGCATAAAAGTAAAAGAATTTCAGTCCAAGCCCAGCAGACAACCGCTTAGTGTCAAATTTAACCGCTCAGCAGTTTCCCTCTAATCGCGTCACCGCTCAGCGGTTTGCCTCTAATCACTTGGACGCTCAACGGCACCGCTTGGGCGAGAGATAGTGGCTGCTCCCTCGAATATGGAGCTTAGCTCTGGAATTTTGACACTGAGCGGTGCATTGATTCTTCTTTTCTTCCTTTTTCTTCTTCTTTATTGAGTCTAAGTCCTTCCTACTTCACTTCCATCTTCAATTCTCATCAAAACCCTGCAAAACAATGCAAAACAAGCATAATATCTCTAAATACAACTTTTGACTCTCATGTGACTCAACTAAGTGCTTTTACTTGATTCTAAACGCATTCTAAGCTATAAAGGGTGTATTTTGATATCATATTTAAGCATGAAAATAACGGTTTTTAGACCGTTATCACAACCCCAAACTTAGAACTTTGTTTGTCCTTCAAGAAACAAGACAAAACTTAGCTTTCCACTTTTTCATCAAAATAGTTCAACATTTTTCAAATTCATTGTTCTCACAACAAGTTATTACTCAGTTCAGATTTTCAGTGGAATCTCATCAAGATGCATGCATGCTTTCAGTTCAATTCAGTTCACAAGATCTCATATTTTCCAACAGATGTTTTACTTATGAATGATCAATCAACTAAGCATAGATGTAAACATGGAATTTATCTATTCTCTCCAAGCAAGTGTTTCACTCAATCACTCAAGTGTTTAAGAGGATACTCCATCTCTCTACTATTCACATGTCACCTGAAACAAAATTGCCCTTCATCTAATACAATCAACATTCTCACATACAAATGTCATCACAAGGACTTTTTCCAAAGCTTATAATGAGGCCGGGCTAACAAGAAAAATCGGTTTTTCTGGATCACAAAATCCTTGAGTCAAGAGAGTTATTTTAACATTCAAAGTTCAAGCACACACTCTCTTTTTAACCAATCTCACTCATTCCCAACTTCTTCCATTTTCTTTTTAATTTTACATTGAGCTAATCTTTCATGCCCTTTATTCTTTTCTTTCTTTCTCATGCTTTTTCTTTCAACACTTGAGCTCAATGCCTTTCTTTTTGCCTTTCAAATTTTCTCAAACAACCCCAAACTTGAACCTTTTCAATACCATACAATTATATTCTCAACCCAACTCAAGGTAAATATTTTCAAGGCAAGGGTTTTCATCCTGTTTAAGGCTAAGGTTCAAAAAGGGTAGAATACATGGTTCTAATCATTTTAGGTGAAAATTTGGCTAAGTAAAGGCTTCCAAAAATGGTCTTCATCATATGACATGAACACGTAATTCAATCAATTCTAAAGGCAATATCATTCATGCTTCCATATGAATAGCACATATATCAATAAATACTCTAGAGCACAAAACCTCACACACTATGCTTTCTCACACATCATTCATACACCCTGCTTAGCATCATAACCACAGTCATATATCATCACACATATGTTCACATAGCTAGTGAACCATTCATCTATATATCAGCATGCAATACATTCTCAATCATCATTCACATCCAATCATCATCAAATAAACTCATCATGCAATTTAATTTAATCAAACCCTTTTTAGAAACAGTGTTCAAGCCAAGCATAGACACCGACAATCAAAATTCAACCTATTCTAAAAAAACATTCAAAGTACAAAAGTGCAAGATAAAACCCCTGTCCTAAGCATGGGCATCCATCAGTAGATGCCCTCAACTCATGTCATCATCTGAGTCCTCATGCTCTCCACCTTCAGCATCCTCGCAGTCATCCTCCTCGTCATCCTCATCCATGCCCGGTGCTCCAACTACTCCAGACCCACTACCCTGCGCCTACTAATGAGGCCAAGCCATAGAAACCATGGAACTCATCCATGGTCCACCTGTGCACTGGTGGATGATCATACAATCCTACTATCATCTCGGCAGTAGCGACCTGCCCTTTGCAGAGAGACTCCAATCTGGCCTCCACCATGGACATATAGATGTCCCTCATCTGAAAAGGCTCTGCATGTTGTGCAGGCTCATCATCCTGCTGGGCTGCTCCTCTCCTAGGACGTCTCCTAGGTGTTGCTCCAGCTGCCTCCTCCTCTGCACAAAACTGTTGATAGTAGGAAGCATCTATGACCTTCCTAGGCCTCTCGTATGGTGGAACTGCAGTATCCACCCCAGCCTACTGGCATAAATAACTAATTAGAGACGGATGTCCCAACAACGTCCTACTACTCACAGTAGTAGCGCAACTCTGAATCTCATCAGCAATAACTTTACCGACATTCACATCCATCTACCTTAGCATACAATAGATGAATATGATCCTGTGCATTGTAATGTCGGACACATGTGAGCACGGCTGAATATTGGCATGAGTAAATGTCATCCACTACTTTGCCAGGGGCGTCAGATCTACCCTTTTGATGTTGACAGGCACTCCATTTGGGTTGTTCTGAAAATGTCTTCCAGGGATGCACATAACCCTCTCAATATCAGCAATGTCTCTAAACCCCCCTACATGTGCTGCATATTGGCACTGCTCACCTGGCCACTCAGTGCCTAAGAAGCTGTTGATGGTGTCAGGGTCATACCGGATGGTCTGCCCCCTAACATAACTCATATATCTCCCAATCGACACTCCTCCTCTGACCAAGGCGTTTGTATAGAAATCCTTCACCAGTTCAATGTTGGCTGGTGCAGGATATGTGGTCAGCCTCTCCTAGTTTCTCCTCATGATCTCCATTCCAAATTCAGGAGCCAAGTTTGGGATAAAAGTAGTTTTCCTCTCCATCAACAGTCTTCTCTCCTGCACAGTCACATAGTGCTCCTCATGTTTCCTAGAGAGGAACCTAGGAGAATAGAATCTTCTTGGCCTCTCAGGCTCTTTTCTCTTGTTCCCAAGAGCTTTCACCCTCCTTGATGATGACGACATTTCTGCATCAAGTAAAATTCATAAAATCACATAAATTCATCATTAGAGGTTAGTACATCATCAATCTTATTTCAAATCAAGCATTGTCCAACACTGAGGGAAAAACAGGGCCCCTCAACGTCCCTGCATCAGAAATCAAGCAAACACTCAAAACTGCCGCCCACCGCTCAGCGTCAAAACAGACCGCTCAGCGACGGCGACGAGGGTTTTTCAAAAACCCTTTCCTAAACACCTTAATCTGCACTCTATCACTAATTTCACAATTCCAAACCAAATTTATGCAATTCAATCGGTTCAAACAGTTTCTATTTCATCAAATCATGCATAGAAATCAAAAACCCTAATTTCTCATATTCCTACACATGTTCTTCATCAAATTTCAATTTTAGAAACCCTAACAATGAAAGATACTTACTTGAATGGAGATTCATTAAATGCTTGCAAGACTCCTTGTAACTGATGATGAATGCCTCCCGATGCAAAGCTCTCACCAAAAACCCCAAACTTTTGACAAAGGAATGGTAGAAAAATGAGATTTTTGTGAGTGGGTGATAGGAAAAGTGGGGAAAACTCTTTGGAAAACCTTTGAAAGTGAAAATTGGGTGCTAGGGTTCATAGAGAATGCTTGGGCGAGCTTCAAAGAGGAGTTCCAAAATTGCAGACCCCAAAACGCTCAACTTTTAAAAGCCCGAGCTGGGTTTGCGCCGTCACCGCTCAGCGGTGAGTGTTAAAAAAATTTCTCTTCTTCTTTTCTTGCCTTCACGTTTCCACCCCTGTAGCACTTGATTTCAACTTTCAAAATTTTAATTAGGTTTAAACCCTTTTTTGGTCCCTAAGTTAAATTTTGATATTCAGTTTAGTTCCCGCTTTTAAAAATGTCAACTTGTACTCCCTATGATATGAAAAATGTATCAAATCAATCCTCATGACAGCACTTAATGAACAACAAATCACAAGTTTTCGTACCTAGGTATCCAATATTTTGTTATTTGTTAACGAAAGGTGTTATGAACAACAAATCACTTAATGAAAAACTTGTGATTTGTTAACGGATAGGACTGATTTGGTACATATTTCATATCATAGGGACTAAAGGTTGACATTTTTAAAAGCGGGGACTAAACTGAACATCAGAACTTAACTTAGGGACCAAAAAAGGGTTTAAACTTTTTAATTATGTATCTTTCCCCTCTCAAATGCAACATTCAAGCCTTTTATGCACTAGAACAGAGTTTAAAAACAAAAAACAAAAATAATCAACTGGGTTGCCTCCCAGGTAGTGTTTGTTTAACGTCACGAGCCTGACCCAAAGCTTTCTAGCACTCATTAGTAAGTGCCTCCCAACACCTTTCAGTAGGTGTACTTACCTGTATCCTTCAGTAGATACATAAAAATTAGCATCCTTCAGTAGATGCTACCCAAGAATTGTTTAAAAATCCAAAAATTACATGTCCAAAATAAAATAAAAAATGTTTTACAACACATGGGATTCATTCAAATACTACCATGTCTTCTCATCCTGGTTGGGATCTTCATCAACCCAACTCATCAGTTGTCTTTTATCCACTCTTCTGATTGCTTTGGAGTATGGTCTTCTGATCTCCACTACTCCTTCCTCTTTAATCTTGTTCACAATCCACTTCCTATTTTTGAATCTTACTTTTGAACCACATGGAAATGGTGTGTCCTCTAAGTGGATCGTTCCTCCTTTATCTACCTCTTCCTCTTTAGGTACCTACAAAATATTACAACTGTTAGTATCAGTACCTTCGCTTTCTTCACCTGCAACTTCTCTTTTCAATTTTCTGAGTCTGGCTCTCTTCCTTATTCTCATTTTTTTTTTCTTTAGAGCCATTATACATTAACACATGTTCTTGATCTCTCAACATTATCCTCTCATCATGGACACGCATCACCATTTTAGAAGTCCTCATAAAAGGTCTCCCCAAAATCAATGGAATTTTTCCATCATTCTCCATATCCACAACTACAAAATCAATCTAGAAATCCAGCTGCTCAATACGAACAATTGCATCCTCCACCATACTAGTTGGCTTCTTAATGGAACCATCTGCAACTGTTAAAGAAATATTAGATGGTTTTAATACTAGCCCTTTAATTTTCTCAGATAACTCAAGGGCATCATATTAATGCTAGATCCAGAATCTATCATAGCTCTTCCTATATCCACATAATTAATAACACATGGAAGAGTTAACCACCCTGGATCCTTCACTTTAGGTGGATGATGTTTCTTTCTAAGTTGTACCTGTACTTCCTGTTCATCTTCTTCATCTAAATTTATCACCTCTCCAAGATAATACTTTATTTTCTTGGAGTAAACAGGAATTTGGGGAAGAGTTTCATTCAAAGGAACAATAGTCACTTAGTTAAAAATTTCCTTGAATGGCTCACAGTGACTTCTTCTTCTCTCATTTTCTCTCTTTTCCTCATTTTCAAAATTTTTATCCAACCTCTCTTCTTCTTTTTCTTCCTCACTGTTCCCAATCTCTACATTCTCACTCATCTCTTCATCTTCCTCCTCACTACTTTCTACCTCAACAGCTTCCTCTTTTGCCTTCCTTTTACTCCTGGTTACAACAACTTTGCACTCCTCTTTAGGGTTAACATCAGTATTAGCCCTAAATTGATTTTTCTCTGTAGTTTCCACCCTTTTTGACAGCTGACCAATTTGGATCTCTAAAGATCAGAAACTAGCTTCGTCACTTGCATGTTGAGACTCATAAACCTTCAAAAATTTGTCAAATCTATCATTAAGGCCTCTAGCAATCTCTGTCAAATGGTTTACCTGCTGCCATAGGGATGATGGTTGATGTGGTCTGTTGTTAAGGAAGCCTCCTGCTTGCCCAGATGGGTTATTCTGAGTTTGCCCAATGCTAGGATGGTTTTTCCAACCTTGGTTAGTGTTGCCTTGATTGAAATTTCCCTGCCTATATTGGAACTGGTTACCCATATAATTTGCTTACTGTTGCATCTCTTCTGGCACAACACATTGACCATTAATATGGTCACCACCACAGAAGTCACAAAGTTGTTGAGCGTTGGAGACATTCCTAATCTCCTTTGGAAGCTGATAAAGGATCTTTGTTAAATTATCCAGCTTTTGAGTAAGAAGATGATTTTGAGCTAGCATAGCATCATCAGTAGGCAAATGCAAAACTCCTCTTTTCTGTACAGGTTCGCCCCTCTCACTAAATGTTTCCTGCTCATTTGCAACCATACTCTCGATAAGATCATAGGCCTCATCTTCAGTCTTTTTCTTTATATCACCTCCAATTGAGGCATCAAGCATTATCTTAGACTGCTTATTCAAACCTCCAAGGTATGCAAGAACTAGAGTTGTCTTGTCAAAACCAAGGACTGACGTCTTCCTCAATAGACCTTTAAATCTTTCCCAAGCTTGTCCGAGAGTCTCCTCCATGCCCTGTTTAAATGAAGAGATTTCCAACTTCCCTTGAGTGACTTTCGACTGTGGAAAATATTTATTCACAAATTTGGACGCCACAGTCTCCCACGTAGTAAAAGTTCCTTCCGGAAAGGAGTTTAACCATGCCTTAGCATTGCCTCCCAGTGAGAATGGAAACAAGATAAGCTTTACTCGTTCATCCGATACTCCAGTCATCTTTACAATATTACAAATTTCACTGAATACTGTCAAATGATCATAAGGGTTCTCATTTGACAAACCGTGAAATTGATTGCCCTCTACAAGATGAATTAACGCAAGGTTCATCACCATGTTTGTTGTATTATCTCTTGGCATGGCTATACTGTTGAAGTGGAAAGGACCCACAACATTGGATGCATCACCAAGTGTGTGTCTAGGGGGAGGTTGCTCATTTGCCATCTCTTCCAAATCTTGTGTAAGAGCTTCTGGTGAGGGTTGTAATAATCTCTCAGGAAAGGGAAACAGTTCTCTGGATGGACGTTTGACTCTTCTTCCTCTCTTGTCCGATAATCCTTCAAGAAGCGGTTGCTGGCTTTTCTTACTTCTAGTATGAATAACTTCCTACATACACAAGAAACAAATACCCTAGAAGCACTTTTATAAAAAAAAATTAAAAATTAAAACGAGAACAAAATACGAAATATATACACATAAGTCAAATTCAATCAATTTACACTACTTGAAAAGTTAAACCACGAGTCCCCGACAACGGCGCCAAAAACTTGTTAAGCCCCTTGCAAGTGTACCAGATCGTTATCAAATAATATATAAACGGTAAGTCCGAGTATCATCTCCCAAAGGACTCTTAGGCCTATTCTTTCATGTAAATTGCTCTTATAAGACTTGTAAAGAAATAAACTTGTGGTTAAATGCAAAGAACGAAAATAAACATGCACATGTAAGTGATTCAATTGGCAAGGAAAAGATATGAATGAATGGAGTTGTTGGGGTTTACAATTTCATCTTATCCACTCTCTTCTATATACTCTTCTTATTAAATTCACTTTATTATCTAATTGTCATGCAAACTTTCTTAGTCTACCCTAAACCCGATCTCTCGGCGAAAAGAGCCTATTACTAGTTACGGGCTTACTATCCCTAGTCTCCCCTAGTAATTAGAAATGCATTATATCACAGAAGCAAAATACAATTGATCGTCCTACCCCTATCCCTAGGCGGTATTGCTTAATCAAGGAATTTCCTATCAGTTCATGACTTCCTCGTACGTCCCCATATTGACAAAGGCAAATATCTTTATATCGAATGAGTTAAACGATAAAAGCATTAAGCATAGATAAGAAACCCAAAAAATTGATAATATATGCATATGAATAAAATAAGAATTTCAATATAAGAGAGTTTCAAAAGATTACATTGTTCCCTAACAACAAAGGGTTTAGTTCACCATGGACATGGTGAAACTAGATGGAATTAAATGAAAGAATGAAAGAGTAAACCCTAGATTTGATAAATTGGAGCCTATGCATCCAAGAAACTGTCTCCAAGGAGTGTAGAAGAGCTCTGGACTTCTCTACTTGCCAAAAGAATACTCTAAAGATCGCACTGGGGCTATTTATAACGCATAAAAGTAATAAAATTTCAGCCCAAGCCCAGTAGACAACCGCTCAGCGGTTTCCCTCTAATCGCGCCACCGCTCAGCGGTTTCCCTCTAATAGCCTGGACGCTCAGCAACACCGCTTGGGCGAGAGACAGTGGCTGCTCCCTCGAATATGGCGCTCAGCCCTGGAATTTTGACGCTGAGCGGTGCATTGATTCTTCTTTTCTTCCTTTTTCTCCTTCTTTTTTGAATCTAAGTCCTTCCTACTTCACTTCCATCTTCAATTCTCATCAAAACCCTGCAAAACAATGCAAAACAAACATAATATCTCTAAAAACAACTTTTTCTCATGTGACTCAATTAAATGTTTTTACTTGATTCTAAACTAATTCTAAGCTATAAAGGGTGTATTTTGATATCAGATTTAAGCATGAAAATAACGATTTTTAGACTGTTATCAGACCTCAAGAGTTCTCCAAACATTAAGTTTACTCCCACATTAATTACTTTCGATTGTCACCTATCAAAACCCTATTTTTTAGCCAATTTCATAGCTTTTTACCCATTTATATATATATATATATATATATATATATATATATATATATATATATATATATATATATATGACAACAGAGTAAACACACTACATATCAAATTTTTGTAAAATAAATGGCTAAGCAAGTCTTAATTTCCACCAAAACAGAATTTACACATCAAGTACCTTCCTAGACCAACACCTTTAGAATTCCACTTGTCAAAACCCCTAATTTTTTACTAGAAACCAACCATAATTCTCACTTTCGTTATATATAGTAATTTCTACCCATATATACTATCAAATCTATCAGCTCAAAAGATCAAAACAAGTAATAATTAACCAACATTCATAACAATACTCTTCCAATCTAGATAACACGCATATAATTCAATTTCAAGTAATTATACCAAAACACAACAGAATCCCAAACAAACTCAATCTCTTAATCAAGCTTAAGCATACCAACTCAGATAATCAAAGCACAATAGAAAAGATGTATTTAACTTCCCTTACCTGATAGAAGCTTGAACAACTCGAAAATACCTAAAACTGCTTCCTAAAATACCTGATAGACTCTATCTACACCTATCAACCACAAAATCATGATCAGGGTACGTGGTTAGAACCACTGATCAATAGAGAACATACCAGAAAACTAAGAAGACACATGTGATAAACAAATCCTCAAATGCATGGAAGATACGTATAACCCAAGAAAAGAGTAAAAACTAACTTATTCTTTTAAGAAAAATGATCGGCTAGATTAGAAGACTTTATCGTTGTGATCACTTTGACACCCTATAATCTTCAAATATATGATCCAGTAGGTAAAATACCTAAAGAAAATGAGGAGATCTAGAGAAACTACTCTTAGAAAAAATTGTATAAATTGAAATAATAAAATTTAAACTTTTAATATTAAAGTATTCGAATCTCACGTTAGTTAAGCTACCTTACAGTTATTTTATAAGTTTTTACATAAATAACTAAAAAGAAGAAGATAAAATAACTAGAAAGAATAAGAAACTCTAGAAAAATTGCTTTTAAAAAAATTATGTAGCTTGAAATAATAAAATTTAAATTTTTAATATTAAAATAATTGAATGTGACGTTCCTTAAACTATCTTAAAGTTCATAAATATGATTTTATAAGTTCTTACATAAATAACTAGAAAATAATATTTGGTAAATAGAAAATAAAACAGAAGAAAAAATAAAAATAAAATATGGAACTAATTAATATTATTATTGACTCGTTTTTTCATCACTTCTAATAAGAAACATGAATCTAGAATGAACAAGGAGAAAAGCTACCTTAATCAATAATGCGTAACATTTCCACACAAATCATCTCTTCTGTTCTTAGATTTTATTTTATTTTATTTCAAATCTAATGTACATTTTTAAAAGTTCATTACACATCACCTTAATAAAATTAATTACAGTTATTTTTTTCCCTCTCTCATTTTTTCCTTTAATCAATTTCATCTTAACCTAACATAGTTTAGTGGCTAAAATGAAAACAAAAATAACTAAATGAAAAATAAATTGGTAATGTGTAGTTTGATAAATAAGAAAATAACTAATTTTAATATTTGTTCGACTTAGTGTATTATTTTTTTTATTCACTTTTATCTTGTTTTTTTTCCTTTTTTTCATCAAATATCTTTAGCTTTTATTTTATTGTTCACATTTTTATTCATCATCTTATTTTCTTCTCTACAATACCACACATGAAAAGTAGGAAGAGAGAGAAAATGTGGTGGGGTAGGGAAAAGGTTAGAATGAATGGTAACCGTTGATTGTTGTGATTAAAGGAAAATGGAGAAAAGTGAAACATGATGTTGTGAAAGTTTGTAAAGGTTGAATGACTATGAAAGGAAGGCACACATAGCGCAAACTGTGGGGACTCCCAATGTTCTTCTCTCTCACTCTAACCTTCAACAATACTTTATTCATTTATATTATTCCTCTCATTAATACTATAATGTCATGTTCTGACTTTTCATGCTTTTGTATTATAAATTATAACAAGTAGTGTGATCTACCATGCCTGAGCTACTGAAACAAGAGACACACCATTATCTTTGTTTCATGTTTTCTACTTTTATTATATAAAAACTTTAATCAAACAAAATATATAGAAAGTTGGAACAAGCTTGTTATAGCTGATTGGTAAAATATCAACCATAGATAATTTCTTGTCCACCTGGTCATTCGCAAAATAAAAAATATACATTATTGTTTCAAAATCTTATAACTATAAATTTCAAGATAAAGTTTTGAAGGAATAAAGAGTGGAAAAATATTCATTTTTTAAACTTCTTTTTTAAGTTTGGAAAATAATTAAAACTTGATTTGTCTATCAAATCAGAACGTTCAAGAGAGTATAATAAATTGATTAAAGATGTAATATAAATAAATAGATTAATCTCTATTAAGATTTTCATTCATTTTATTTGAGTGCTTTGTGAAAAAAAAATATATTGTTGGTGTTGAATTTGATATTTAGAGGTTTTCTTGAGTGTTTTTTAATATTTGGAAGTATTAAAGGAATATTTTGTCAATAGTCATGCTACCTCCAAGTAGAATTAATGATAGTTTATATAATATGAAATTATTTAGATGTGGAATATATGTTGATGTTGGTAAACATCTTATATAAAGAGGAGATTATACATATTGGATTGACTTAAGAAGTTGGAGTATGTCTTTTTGGAGCATATCAATTAATGTTTAGTTTAGAGAATTCTATATTCATAATTGATGTTTTAGAATGATTAGAAAATTAATGATGTATTATTTCATTCTTATACTTTTTATTATTTTTATTAAAGATGCTTATAGGCTTAGAATATATTATAGTATATTGTTAAAGTGATGATTGTTTCAAAATTTACAAGTGTATAAATTTGCATTGTTTTGGAAAATTGTGTTAATTCATTAATTAAAGCTAAGAATTTTACAAACACGAAAATTTAAATTGTTAATGTGTATGAAATAAATTTAAAACTTGAGAAAACAATAAATTTTATGAGATTACTATGTAGTAAACACTTCACTTGAATTAAATGCAATGCATCCAACTTTCATAACCAATATATAGTATCTCTTAAAGTTAATTTTCTATGTTTCTAGAGTGTGTTTTTCTAATTCTATCAAGCTTTTTATTGTACTCAATTTTTATAATTGAAATAACCAAATCGGTTGACAACTGATTTTGTTGAGATATTTTTTAATATTTAGTGATTCTCATTAATTTGATTTTCGTAATTAAAGTAACTCAATCTATTAATAACTGATTTTGTTGAGATATTTATCAATATTCAATGATTTCCATTTGCATAATATTTTCAAAATAAAAACCAAATATTTTTATTTTCTAATTTATTAAATAAAAACCTTAATTTTCTAAATAATAATAAAAAGACTAATAAGAGATAAAAGTAATCAAAATAAAAGAACAATGATAATATCAATTATCAACGACTTATACCTTAAGTAACACTTAAACAATGTGTAATCATTACTTACACACTTATTATTGTTCAGGCAATAACATGACAACAAGCGAAAACATGACATCAAGTAATAAGGTTGTTGTAAATAGAATGGCATAGTTTCAATATCAAGAGGGGGGTGAATTGGTGAAAAGTAAAAGGATAAGCTTTCATAACTTTCTTGAAACACAAGGAATCAAATTTTTCAAATGCAGCGGAATATATTTGACTACATGAAAAGTAAAGTCGACTTTGAAAATAAAAGTGAAAGGATATGGAATTCAAATGCAGGTTTTTATACTGGTTCGACCAAACTGCCTACATCCAGTGTCCTTCCAATCCCAGGAAGCAAATGCACTATAATGATCAGGGTTTTTACACCAAGGTTTCTATAGCGACCTCCACGTCAAAATATAAAACACCTCTCTAACCCTCTAACCAAAATATAAGCATATACAAAACAAAGAACAACAACAAGATGTCCCCTCTCCTGTAGTCTTTAATCCTTTGAACAATCCTCAAAGTCCAGAATGTTGCACATCCTCTTCCAATAGTCACAACAGGGCAGCCGCAATTTTCACAAGATTGAGAAAAACTGATCATAAAGTAAACACCACAAGTGCAGGTTGATTAGACAGTAAGAGCACACTGAATCTTGCTCGTCAAGCAATCACCAAAGATGAACACCACGGTCTTCTTGATGAATTCTTGGAGCTTTTTCAAGTTCTACAAGAGATCAATAATCTGAAACAATTCAAATCAAAACATTAGAATCACAAAAAGTCTCTGCAAAATTCAAAATCCTGTCTATATATAGTTTTCCATAAAATAATGCTCCTAAGTCGACTTTGCTACTAATAGAGTCGATTATATTCAGACAGTTATAACACATAACAATAGTCAAACCAACTTAATTGATTACTCATTTAATACAGTTGACTAACAATCAATGCTTGGTCAAACATACAAAATATAGCCGTTAGACATCACAAGCAAAAACAAAATTTCAAAACATAACTAAGTCGAGCTGCTTGCGCACACAGTCGACTTTGTAACAATTCAATGCAGTTTTGAAAAACTTTTTTTCCAAAAATACTCACAGCACACTTTGAACTGTTGTTTTGCCACACAATTTAAGTTCAACAAAAGTGCATGTGGTTTTTCTTTTCTAAATCATATGTCATGCATTCACAAATAAGATCTCATGCAAAAGACAGTGATTTGCATGCTTTAACATAAACAACACCAACATGTTCTCATTTAATCATAAACATGAAAGTAATGAACATGTAACACATATAAACACATATAAAAACATGTGTTATTAATAATGTGTTATCATCATAAAAAACTAGAAGCTCTTTGAGATTGTAAGGTTTGGCTAAACCAGTGCTCCCCCTATCAAAAATCTCAACAACCCTCCCTTTATTGATGATGCACAACCATGATTAATAAACAACCATGTTGTACAAATCAATTCATATTATCAATCACAAAATTCTCATATCAGTTTGTATTAGAGCAAATGTTGAAATATTCTCAATTTTCATTCAAAGCAAAAACATCTCATTTCATATTAGAACATCAGAACATATCAGTTCATATCAGAACATATTAGAGCAAAATGTATATCAGAGCATTCTCCCCCTTTGTGCATTAGGAAAAAGGTATGCCTAATGATAATGATATACAGAAAAACAGTTATTCAGATATGCATCAGTAAATCATATTAATCAAACAATGATGCTCCCCCTGTCACAGATAATCACATGATAAAGATATAATCTCCCCCTTAAATGTAGGCATATGAAATATCTAAAATGTCATGCAATGCTCCCCCTGCCATTACGCATGTTTTATAATCAAAACCCAAATGCACAATACAAATTTCATAAAAAATTTCAGAGCATGTATAAGCATGTGACAGTATTATATCATATTAGAAATTGTGAAAACTTATCAATGCAACATAGATATAATATCAATTAACCAACAATCTCAATATAATCTCTCAAACATTTCAATCAATTAAAACACAAAGATATATTGAATAAGAAACAATCAACATATGATCAATAAACAGAATAACCAAATTCCAAATCATGGAATTTATAACCCCTGTTAAACAGTAATCGATTGATCCACAGTCGCAATCGACTTCATTGCTTTCCATTTAAGTGGAATCTCCAGTTGTTCATCTAGAAGCAATGTTCCTGCAAAACCTTTCAAGATCTTTTCCATATCAAGCATTTTAGAATCATTGTAATGCAAGAATTTGTTATAGGTATAATTTGTATGAATGCAATGGTAATCAATAAAGTAATCAACTTCATACATAATACAATCGACTTTAATTCAAACACTATTTGATACTCAGTATGACATAACCTCTAATGTCATTGGTTTCAAACATGAATTATAATCAGAGTTAAATAATTCTGCAACATCAGATGCAATATTAAAAAATGAAGCATATGAAATGTTTTTCAAAAAGAGTTTTGAGCAGTATGCAATCATTTTGATGCCAAACATGTATAGAATAACAGTATGAACATGTTAAGTAGTGTATTTCAGCAGAAATATACTTACAAACTAATGAAACATTTTTTTTAATCGATTGATTACAATCTAACCGATTAAAATCCTTTTGAGTGAATGTGTTCAATACACATATATGATCATTATGTATGTGTATGTGTGTATATGTATATAACATTAGATGATAAAAAGATGAAATATTTATGTTGATATAAGATAGGTGTACATTATTAAACCCTTTATTATAGAAAGATGAGGATAATATTCATATATCCTTATTTCTTAAAAGACATAGAGTAACAATTTGTACTGTATAAAGATATGATTGAAGATTCTCACATCACAGTAAGAAAGCTCTAATGATAATTTGTGAAATGTGATTATTGGATGTATGATTTGATTAATATATGAATATGTATGAAGTATATGTATAATAAATTAATGTTTAATTTAAATGTTAATTTACCTTATATGTATGATTAGTAATTACTCTACAAGAAAATAATATGATAAATGCTAGGATGGGATATATTATATTGTAAATTACATATATATTATTTTACCGAAATTTTTATGATTCAAGTTGTAAAATTGTGTAATTTATATAAGGTTACCTGTGTACACATTATTATATAGGCTTGGTATAGGAGTAATTAATTTGTTGGACATTATATTTGTAAAACTATGTAACAAATTACTAAAAAATTACTACTAATTAAACTATAAAAAAATGTTTCAAAAACAGATGCGAGATGTTTTTTTTTTTTAATTATCAGATACAAAAATTCAAACCTTAAATGAAGTAGTTATCAAAATTACACAATTAATCATAAAAAAGACTTTATGAGAAAAATAAATTTTAACATATTTAAGATATATATTGTTATTTACTTTTATTTATTTGCAAATGAAATATACGGGGACTTATCTTGATTTAAAACTTTAAAAGAATTATATAAGCTCAGATGAAATTAATGATAATAGCAACAAAGACATATGTTTTTTTTTCTTGTATACTAGTACATTATTTATATTAAGTTTGGAGTGTGAAAATTTCTTCATCCAAGGATAAATGCAGGCTGTTTATAAGTGTTTATTTGAGTAAAAATAAATAAATAAATTCCTGCTTTGATTGTTTATAATTGATCATTTTATTTTCATTTTTATATAAAAACAGTTTATTCATTGAAAATTATCGAGAAGCTTCCTATTTTATGATAAACTTCAGTAAAGGTGGTGATGCTTATCAACCTACGATTGCAATTGAAAAGGAAAACGACAAAAGGCTCCAAGGAAGCATATATACCAAAATGTGTTTATTCTCTATTACCCCTTGCAATGTTTATTCTAATGATTGGTTTTTTACTTATATTTTAAGATGAAGGTTTAGTTAATAAAATAAATATATTTATAGTGTTTGTCAAATATACTTTACTTTTTAAATACGAAAAACATATTTCTTTCTTGTCTATGTATTTTTCATCTCACAATTTAAATGTCTTCGTCTTTTATTTTCTTACCTACTCTCCTTAATTTTTCTTTTTTTGAACTATTAAAATTTTTTATATTTCATGAAGATTTTTTTGCAGATTTTATTAAAATTTATAAGTGTGACATCCCAAAAATATATAACGCATATATAGATATGAAATGCATCAATTCATGATAAAGAAAGCACTTAAGACTAATAGAGGTGCTTAGGATTATAGTCATCCTGAATGGTCTAATTTAAAACTCTTAACCACAACAAAGTATTTCAAAATAATCTAATAAGTGTCTCAACAATAACATAAAATAACTAGGTGGAAATCCTAGAGAGAACTAAGCTGCAACATCAGCGTCTTCCAGTACTTGTTCCAACATAACCTCCTCAACAACATCTGCTCCCATCCAAGTGGATGATCATCGCAAGAGAAAGCATACCCAAACACAATACAACACAAAAGTAAGGGTGAGCTAGGTAAAAAAACAACATACATATAATACAGTCAATCAATGTCAACATGCTTAATTAAATATAAAAAGAATAAGCAAGACATACCATTCAAAACACGTATCAAATACTCAACACGACTCATCCAGATTTTGTATAATTGTCTAGCTATTGGTTGTCTTTGCACTTGCATAGTTGAGCTGGCCCATCCCCAACACTATGCAAGGTAAATCCCCCAATCTGTCTATGTCTAAACTCCAAGACTATAGACGAGGACCTCCCTCTACTCTCACTACTCACACTGTTCTTCTCTATTTGAGTACGAACAATGCTTTGAGTGTAGGGATAGACATACCATTTCAAAGCTCCCAACATTATACAGACAACAACAACATCTCTACAATTACATTCACTCATCTCACCCTCAGATGTTCAGTTCGTACTCATTTTCATCAACCTAGAGGTCAAAAATTAATTTACCATTTAGAATGAGTTTTGACCATTTTAGCATTGCTAACAAGTCTCAATACCTTTCATATATAATCTCACAGTATATAATTTAACTAGATAATACCAATCTTACGTTTGCGTAAACGGACATCATAAAAAAAAAGAAATCACCTTACAACACAAAAATAAATTAATAAAGCATAACAATAAATTAATAAAGTATAGAATATAATATTGCAACATCCAAGATTTCTTGCACCTACTCCCTCTGCACATGTATTTTAATTTTCATTCCATGAAATTAAAGATGTGAAACATCACCCTAATATACATAAAATATAATATATTATTATGCTAAACTTTTCTACTACAACGTAAATCCTTAATATCTTTTCATTTTATACTAAGAAAGAGAACCCAACTTAGTTTTCATTCATTTTGCTTTATTTATTATTTTAAACTTAAAAAAAATATGTACGCCATCCATAAAACCTACCTACTTATTTCCAAGAAATCCAACCAAGAATAAAAGAATAAAACCTACCTACTTATTTCCAAGAAGTCCAGCTTAAACATCCCTATCCTAAATTCAAATCCTTTCTAAGAATTATAAAGTGGGGCCCATTCGATTCTTTTTCCAATGCTAAAATAACCTTTACAAGCCAACAACTAAATAATTTCTTTCCTCCATTTATTGTTTTATGAGAAAAACACCACCGAAGTACACTTTATATCCAAAACACAACTTTTTTTTTTATCTTTCCTCTCCAACTTTATGTTAAAATATATATTTTTGAATATTATTAAAAATAATATTTTTCTACGAGATATTTTAGGTCATGGGCCTGATCAACTTCCTCCACTACAAAACACTAAGTTGACTGTTTCAACCTTTAAAATTTGACTGTTTCAGCACTTAAAAATTTGACTGTCTGTTAATTAATAAAAAATATTAATATTACTAAAACGTTCTTGTGCAATAAAATAACATTATTACAACACTTCACAACCCCATTCTATTTCCTCTCTCTGTTGCAAAACAGAGACATAAGCAGCCATGCAAGTCCTCCTTACTGCAACCCCATTCTTATAATCAACTACTTCTGGGAACCAATGATGAAAGCTAACTATCAAATTCTAAAGCCTGATAGGTCTCTGTCAGTATGACAACATACAATCCAATGATTCATTGATTATAACAACCTATAACACAAAATATCTAATAGACCCTTCGGTGCTAGGGCATATATCAAACAATTCCTAAGGGATGGGAAGTAGAGCTTATATGGAGAAAGGAAGACAAAGTAGTGAATATTCAATTGTAGCATAACAGGATGCCTATCTGGCAGTGACAACGACAAATGAGTAGGGAAGAGGGATTTTGCTTGAAGGGATGAAATAAATGAGAGCAGACATAGGAAGCAGTTAGGCAAGAAATTTCGTAATAGTTTAGGTAGAGGTGTAGGCAAACCCTCAAAAAATCAGTATATGCCTCTATATCTTCTTTCTTTAGTGTTACCAGGTCAATTTTCCCTATTATAAGGAGCTACACTCCATTGTTTCTTATAAAACAGCAGGTCCTATCAATATCAATTTCTGGAGTGGATTCTTCACAGTTTGAAATAGAAAGCCAGAGCCTTTGCAAGAAATTGATGCTGTAAATCTGGGTCCTCTGAAGATCAATTGAGTGAAAATTGCAGTTTGGTAACAATTGGAAATTTACAAAATTGATTACCATGAAATTACAGAAAACACAATCAAATACTTATATTTCATTCCTAAATGCACATACAATAGGAACCATACACCTAGGTTTTAATTTTTCGTCATCCTACAGACAGACTACCAGCATACCAGGTGTCTTCGAAAGCAAGTCAAATTAATGTAACATTAATTTGAAATATGGGAAAGAGATAGTGCTGCATATATTTCATTTCCCTTCTATTGGCAATAGCTTCTTAATATTAAAAACAACCATATATTATTCGAAAAATTCCACAAGTTCCTTCGTTAAAGGATAAATTGTCCAAATATACCCAAAATTAATCATATAATAAAATTCAATAAACCTATAGATATAAACAAAAAGTATGGAAGAATGCATAAGCATAACAAATAGAATCTTTTCAAATTGAAACAGCGCTATCATCACAACATCAATAAGCATGCATGGGTACAATTAGGGAAACAAATTTTCATTTCGAAGTTAACCTAGTTTGACCAACAACAATCAGTTGTATCACACCTTTTGAGTTGCACAGTCAAATAAAAGATTCTTTTTCTCACGAAGTTCATACTATCGTGATATTGCACTAAAATATCCTACATACTTGTGTATCATTTAAAGACTCCTAACAATTAACACACCTATTTAACAGAACATTACCTAGCTTTTTATTTCTTTCCATCCATACCAGTATCATAAATGTCTAGAAGCATAATATAATTAATATCTCACGACAAGGAATGCAATATTCGTGTAATCTAGATAGAATTAGCAGAAAATCAAATAATGAACAACAGGGTATCTATGTTCACAGCTAATAGCAAAGAAACCAATATAATTTCATTTATAACCACAACCAACACTTTGAAATTAATTCGGACAACAACTTGCAACATTAATAAGAGACCTAAAAATCATAATCCCAAAGACTTCTATTAGTTCAAACAAGGTTCAATTAAATTTTAAAGCATTACAAAGGTTTCCCAGCAGCTTAAAACTCCTAATAGTTCTTTTAAAAATTGCAGTTGCACCATAACCACGTATAATACTACTCTTGCACAGGTTTGGCACACCAAAATACTTGGTTAAAATTTCAAAATAAATTGCTAAAAAAAAAAGCACAACAAAGATGAAATTTTCCAGCAACTTGTTTAAACACTTAGCCTTTCCACCAAGTGTATGTACCTACCAAAAGGTGATCCAATTACAATAACTCAACAAATGTCCTCATTTCTAAAGTGAATTTACCTTTTTTTAGCAACCTAAACTATGACATATTATATTCATAAGTGAAACATCAACCTGGAAATGGTCCCACCAAATCTAAATTTGTCTAAAGTGAAACCAACCCTTACGTCAACTTAACATTCACCTTGAACCTATAGTAGTTTTTAGCACGGTAAAAGTAGCTGCATCAAGCTATATCACCCATATATTTCAGCCACCACTAATTTATGGAAAAAGACAAAAACATGCACCATCCAAAATTCAACCTATTAGAAAAGAATATAATATGCCACTCTTTCACGTAAAAACTAGTCTAGCAAATTTCTAGGTACTTTAAACTAAAACCAAACATTGCATCCAACCAAAAATGATACTTCAGTTCACTTAGAAGCTTCTGAAAATAAATCTGCTGCACCAATTAAAACATAATCTAACTTGAATAGGTTGGGACAAAGTAAAACCAATGATCAATTTCCTCTCCCAACCAGCTTTGAGGCTATTAACGTGAATCATCATCATGCATAATATTTATCAAAAACTGGTTCTACCATTCCAGTTAAGAAGTAAGGAAGGTATACAGGTCAAGTTATCCTTGAAACAACATTCCTCTATTATTATAGAGCACAACACACTACTACAAAGGCAAGAACAAGACAAGAATTTCTATCGATAGTAACACTTGAATCACTACGCTTCCTTTCCCAAAACCTTCAGAATTAAGAAAGGAAAATTATCTCTAGTAAGAATACTGAGTGTGCACCCTCATTCCTTCTATAGATACATTTTCTGTTCTCAAAGCTTCCAGTTAGATACACATTTTTTTTTACGATCTAGACTTGGAGGAAATGGTACAACATACCATTCAGACTCAACTTTCCACAAGAAAGTCACGACAAACCCGCAACCCGTAGGTTATCCTAGGAACAAACTGCTCTGATACCATAATGTGACATCCCAAAAATATATAACGCATATATAGATATGGAATGCATCAATTCATGATAAAGAAAACAGTTAAGAGTAATAGAGGTGCTTAGGATTATAGTCATCCTGAATGGTCTAATTTAAAACTCTTAACCACAACAAAGTATTTCAAAATAATCTAATAAGTGTCTCAACAATAACATAAAATAACTAGGTGGAAATCCTAGAGAGAACTAAGCTGCAACATCAGCGTCCTCCAGTACTTGCTCCAACAGAACCTCCTTAACAACATCTGCTCCCATCCAAGTGGATGATCATCGCAAGAGAAAGCATACCCAAGCAACATACAACACAAAAGTAAGGGTGAGCTAGGTAAAAGAACAACATACATATAATATAGTCAATCAATGTCAACATGCTTAATTAAATATAAAAAGAATAAGCAAGACATACCATTCAGAACACATATCAAATACTCAACACGACTCCTTCGGATTTTGTATAACTGTCTAGCTATTGGTCGTCTTTGCACTTGCATAGTTCAGCTGGTCCATCCCCAACACTATGCAAGGTAAATCCCCCAATCTGTCTATGTCTAAACTCCAAGACTATAGACGAGGACCTCCCTCTACTCTCACTACTCACACTGTTCTCCTCTATTTGAGTACGAACAATGCTTTGCGTGTAGGGACAGACATATCATTTCAAAGCTCTCAACATTATACAAACAACAACAACATCTCTACAATTACATCCACTCATCTCATCCTGAGATGTTCAGTTCGTACTCATTTTCATCAACCTAGAGGTCAAAAATTAATTTACCATTTAGAATGAGTTTTTGACCATTTTAACATTGCTAACAAGTCTCAATATCTTTCATATATAATCTCACAGTATATAATTTAACTAGATAATACCAATCTTACGTTTGCGTAAACGGAAATCATAAAAAAAAGAAATCACCTTACAAGACAAAAATAAATTAATAAAGCATAGCAATAAATTAATAAAGTATAGAATATAATATTGCAACATCCAAGATTTCTTACGCCTACTCCCTCTGCACATGTATTTTAATTTCATTCCATGAAATTAAAGATATGAAACATCACCCTAATATACATAAAATATAATATATTATTATGCTAAACTTTTCTACTACAACGTAAATCCTTAATATCTTTTCATTTTATACTAAGAAAGAGAACCAACTTACTTTTCATTCATTTTTCTTTATTTATTTTTTTAAACTTAAAAAAAATATGTACCCCATCCATAAAACTACCTACTTATTTCCAAGAAATCCAACCAAGAATAAAGGAATAAACAATTCTAGCCTCTGGAAGTCTAGCTTAAACATACCTATCCTAATATCAAATCCTTTCTAAGAATTATAAAGTGGGGCCCATCCGATTCTTTTTCCAATGCTAAAAAAACCTTTACAAGCCAACATCTAAATCATTTCTTTCCTCCATTTATTGTTTTACGAGAAAAACACCACCTAAGTACACTTTATATCCAAAACACAACTTTTTTTTTTGTTTAAACCATTTAGGCGTCCCTGTTTTCGTTGGGTCCTCCCACTTTGGTCTCCTTCTTTTAAATTTTCCTAATTAAGTCCTCAGAACTGCTAATTTGAAGCAAATCAGCCTCTGCCGTTAAAAATCGTTAACGGTGTTAATTGTTTTACAGATGGAAGGGTGATGTGTCGATTTTTGACCACGTGGCTGTCTAATTTCTCTGCCTCCTATCCCACTCCAACTCCTCCATGGCCATTTCCAAACCCTAGCCGCCGCACCAAACCCTTCCCATTAAACCCTAGCCGCCGCACTAGATCCGTCGTCGGCAGCCGTCCCCCCAACAGATCAACACGCATTCAACCATCAACGACGACCACCACTCTCTCAATCTCCACCGCAGAAGCCGCCGGTAGCCACCATCAAAGCACCGCTGCATTCATCTTTTCCTCCATCACCGACCTCCAAAGCTTTGCCGAAATCCTCTGTTAGCCGTCGCAGGTCACGAGGCCTCCTTCTCCTTCATCTTCATCAACCTAAAATTCCCAAACAACAGAGTTCTCTACCAAATCGCACCATGGCCGCCGCGCTTTCTATCATCTGCGAGCACCTCCTCCACTCCCAAACTCCATGGAAACCGTGAAGCATCTTCACGAGTCTGCGCCACCACCTGCATCAAAACCAGACCTGCAACAAACAAACCCAGAAGCAGAAAATCCAATTCTAGGTCCGCGCATTCCTTTTTCGCATTCAGAAGTTTTTCTTCGAGCTCCATGGAAGCACCATTCAAACCATCAATCCTCTTCGAAAGAAATATCCGTTGTGCATCCCAAATGGGTTTTCTAATTTTATTAGATCTGATTATTTTTTACAGTGGGAGGGTTCTTGAATCCCTTTTTTCGTGCTCTGCCCTCTGATTCTCAGAAATGTAATGGAGTGAAAAATGATGATGATAGTTCGTCTGAAGTTCCAAGAGCAATTAAAGAGAACGACAACATTACCAATTTCGAAAGGGACTGGAAATCTGGGTCTGCTCACGGCGGCGGCGATTAGGGTTTCATTAGAAATTAGGTTTGTGTGGTTGGAAAAGATAACTCTGACGTAGGAGAAGTGATGTGGCAAAAATCGACACATCACCCTTCCATCTGTACAAAAAATTAACACCGTTAACGATTTTTAACGGTAGGGGTTGATTTGTTTCAAATTAACAGTTTTGAGGACTCAATTGGGAAAATTTAAAAGAAGGAGACTAAAGTGGGAGGACCGAACGAAAACAGGGACGCCTAAATGGTTTAAACCTTTTTTTTATTTATCTTTCCTTTCCAACTTCACAATGCCATTCTATTTCCTCTTTCTGTTGCAAAACAGAGACATAAGCAGCCATGCAAGTCCTCCTTACTGCATCCACTTCATTGCTTAAATTCTAAACCCAACAAAAACGTATAACAATTTTTTTTAAACTCCACTGTATCTAAACGACTCGTAATATGGAGGCACAAATCAATAACAACTAGTAACACTAGAATTTATTCAAATTGCTTCCCTTATCTTGAAACTTCTTTGCTCAACTCAAAGACCTGTAGCTACAGTACCCCACACGCGAATAATCTAAACAACACCCTACAACCCGCAATGCGGTGATAAGGAATAACTCTTAGAGTTAGAATTTGATAGGGATTGGAAGAAAAAAAATAGAAGACACATGCAACAGCAGATTGCATGGTCTAGGGTTCCAAAACAGCAAAGAACAGAGAAGAGCAACTTACAACAAAGAATCCTGAAATCGATTGGTGCCAATTGAAGCTCTCGGCATTAGGATCGTTTAGGCGCCTACGAATCGAAATTCTAACGGTTCAATTGAGAGAAAAGATAGAGCGAAGGAAGAGAAGAGGAATGAGGTTTTATAGAGAGAGAAACTTTCTTCAGAAAATAACTTTGTTCTTTTGAAAGTTCAGCAGAAAACTAAAGAAAATAAGTTTTCTTTTATTAAACGCCCCTCCCTTTTATTCTTAATTCAACTTTCACCCTATATTTATTTTTATAAATATTTATAATTATAATCAAAGTTCTTACAATAAGAAAAATGTTTTCTCTATGAATTTTGATTACCAATTTCCTACAAACTTTTTTAATGAAACTTAAATCAGGATAAAATTTAATAAACGTTTTAAATATAATTAATTAGGATAATATTTTATTTTACTTTTCTACGCAAAAGAAATTTAGAACATTAGCAACTACCTTAATTTTCTTAATTTTTCATACTTTTTCTGTAAAGTTTTCTTAGCAAGAAAAATGACAAAAACATATATAAATTCGCAGTAATTTTAATTTTTTTTCTTGCGAACAATTTTACATAAGAAATTCTACAGGTATTTCATGCAGAAAAAAATTCGCTACAAAATTTCTAAATGTTTCCTGCCAATTACATTTTGTATAAAAAATCAAATGAATTTTAAAAAAATAATATGCATGAGTTTCTTACTAAAATGTCTTCAAGAATTCACAGGTAATTAATAATTTTTTAGTAGTGTTTATTTTTGTATTTTTCACTTAATTCAAACAAAATATAAATGGTCCTGATGTTAAATATAACATTTGAACAAAATCTATTTTATAATATATGAAGAAATTTTTTTATTTCTCTATTTTTTTTCTTTTTAAAGTTTTCACAAAATGTTTGTTGTAACAATCCGTATTGTAACTAAGATCAATTATTAATCTTTTAATCTTTAATAATGTAAAATAAACAATCATATATATGTTTTTCCAAATTTTTTTCCAAATTTAAAAATAAAAACCACAACAAAATATTATGCAAAAGCATAAACAAATAGCTGATTTTTCATTTAATTATTATAATTTTAAGTATGTTGCATTGTAATTAAAGTAGTGAGTTCTTTTCACCGTGAGATTATGGAGAAAAACTATTGATTAAGGAAGAAAATGGTTTCTAAACCATCCCTAATCCCAATATTTGAGACTAAGACCTCTAGGTGTATTATAATAGTTCCTAATCGAATACAAGAGAGATTTTCGTATGGAGTATTCCAAAAACATATTATTAAAACTATAAATGAAACAGTCACATAATATAAAATTAACCAGGTAATAATTAGAAGAATATAAAGTCCTATTAAAGTCACTTATGCATAATTATAATCAAATTCCATATCCAAATTTATTAGTTTAAAAGCATATATACAAGATTTGGTGTTTTGAAAAACACCAAAGAGAAGTTAGAATTACTAAAGAGTTATAAAAAACTACTAAGTTGTTTGACTGTTTCCATCTAAAGCTTGCTCCACGGTCATCTCATCATCCTTTGCTTACATTCATAAGATGATTATAACCAAGACAACCAAGCACAAGAGCATAACAACAAGACATAAACAAAAGGGTAAGTTAGTGATACAAAACAATTCATATTATACAATTAACATTTCACACATGAATCATATTCATATAAAACAATCCAAGCATCTTAAACATGCAATGACCTAGACTAGAATATCCAGATTTAGTATGAATGTCAAGCTATGACAGGTTGTGCACTCGTGGTAGCCTCTACTGCTTTACAAAGCCATTGCCAATGGGTTTCATCGTACTACACTCACAAGGTTAGTTTGTACCGCGTCTTAGGCCATACTGGAAGCACCTAGACTAACACTAGTGTAGAAAAGGTCTTTGTCATCTATGTTTTTTGACCTTTAAGGTCTTAAAACATATCAACATCATATCGGGAGATGTTAAATTGATGTCAGATTAAAAAATTTGACGTTAATTGACGTCGGACATAGAGTAATCGGACGTCGGACATAGAGCAAATTAACATCAAATATTACTCTATGTCTGACGTCAATTAACGTTAATTAATGTCGAATTTTGCCATTCTCCAACGTTAATAAACTTTTTGGTTTTTTAATTAATTGTGATCAATTTTTACAACTCTACAAGACTTGAAAAGCAAAACAACAATAAATGTAATACAATTTTTAGTATTTTGTACAACATGAACTATGAACTATGATATAACATGTAGTGTAATATGAACAACAAATATGAACAACAAACAAGAATAATAAACAAGTTCAAGAAACAAGTTCAAAAGTTCTTGAAAACGAAGACTAACTTTCAAAAAGGTGAGCTTGTCGGAATAAAGTATTGTCATTAGTGAGAGAGAAAGTTGAATGCACCTATGAAGGAGAATAACACAAAAACAATAAGTCAAAACAAACGAAAATTATACCTAAAGTAGTTAATCAACATGCATTTGTATCAAATGAAAGAAAGATTATATGTGTAGGTCGTCAAGCTTCGTTCGAGAAAAGTTTGAGCAGAGAAAAGGGTCTCGCACTAAGATAAAGTAAATGAATTTTCAACCTCCCGCCCAAATTTTTACTGAATTCAATAATATATAACGTTTGATTCTAGGGCATTCGACGTCTTATAACCTTTTGATGTCTAATTTTAGGACATTCGACATCATATGTAAGTATATTTTCACCTTTTCTCCAAATTTTGCGAAATTTACCCAATAGGATGTCAGATTTCACAATATCCGACGTCTTATAACCAATTGACGTTGGACAAGATCTATGTTCGACGTCTTCATTGAACTTTTATTTACAAAAATCTCGCTAGTCATTTTTAATGTTGGCTATTCAATTGTTGGACGTGAACGTGTGACGTTATACGCGATTTTTGTATTAGTGTAAGACCTCCTACTACTCTCACCACATATATCAATCTTCTCTAATTAAGAATGAATGATCATTGTAGTTTTAGGATAATGTTAACGGAAACTGGCAAGCGTACCAGATCGTTCGAAGTAATATAATTGGTAAAACTCAATATCGTTCTTCCCAAGAGACTCGGAGGCCTTATCGTTCGTGCAAATTGAAATCGTAAGACTTGTAAAGAAAAAGTGATTGGTTTTGAATGCAAGAAACAACAGTAAACATGCAAATGCGATTGATTCAATTGACGAGAAAAAGGCTATGGATGAATGAAGTTGTTGGGGTTTACAATTTCATCTTATCCACTCTCTCTTATCTACTCCTCTTATTTAATTTGCTTTGTTATCTAATTGTCATGCAAACTTTCTTAGTCTACCCTTAACCTGATTCCTCGGCGAAAAGAGCCTATTACTAATTACTGGCTTGTTATCCCTAGCCTCCCCTAGTAATTAATAATGCATTATAAACGGAAGCGAAAACAATTGATCGTCCTACCCCCATATCCCTAGGTGGTATTGCTTAATCAAGGAATTTCCCCCAGTTCATGACGATACTGTACGTTCCCGTATCAATAAAGACAAACAACGATTATCGAATGAGTTAAAAGATAAAAGCTTTAAGCACAGAAGAGAAACCCAACAATTGATAATCAAAGCATAAAACAAGCATATAAATAAATAAGAGTTTCAATAAAAGAGAGTTTCAAAAGATTACATTGTTCCCCAACAAAAAAGGGTTTAGTTCACCATTGTCATGGTGAAACTAGATGAAAAATGATGGAAGAATGGAAAAACAAATCCTAGATTGGATAAAAAGGAGCCTAAGCATCCAAGAGATCTTCTCCAAGGAGTGAAAATTAGGTCTGGCCACCTGATAACGGTAATTCTTACCATTATCTATGGTGCAATTTTCTTACCAAATCAACACTCTTAAAGCTTGAAACACGCTTAATCCTCTCTCTAATCTAACCTTGTGAATAAACTCAGTTTAGGTTACACACTTTGGTTTTCATCACTAATTCCTCAAATTTTGTAGGAACTTTGTGAACTTTGGAAGGACATTCAAGTTATAAAGAGTGGAGAACCAGGGAAGAGCTTTGAAGATGAAGTTTTGAAGGTGTTTTCCTGCACAAGTGGCGTCCAGCGCCTTTCAATTCGTAGTTTTGCTCATTCGCCCACGCCCAAGCGCCCTTCAATTCGCAGTTTTGCTCATTCGCCCACGCCCAGGCGTCCCCAGAGGGCACTGGGCGCCCTTCAGCTCGCACTTTTTCTATAATGATGGCGCCTGGGCGCCCTAGAAAAGGGCACTGGGCGCGACTTTTAGCTGACTTGGCACCCTAGACTTATAAAAGGCACACAGTTTTCGAGGCTTGCGTCTCTTGGCGGCTGAGACTCAGAAACACCATTTTTGGACCTCTTCGAGCTGGTTTTGAGTTGTGGGAACTCTCCATTCTTCCTCCTTGGTCTCCTTCTACTCCATTTTCTTCCATTGTAAGTTCAAGCTCTCCATGATTATGGAGAGCTAAGTTCTTTTTGTTGGGGAATGATGTAAACTATACAACCCATTTGTAAATGCACTTGTTTTAAATGAAAATATGCTTCTTTCTTTACTTGCTAGTGTTTATTTCTTTGCTTAAAGCTTGTTATCACTTGATCAACCATGGCATGATGTTAAGGTTTGCTTAATATTGGGAAATGTTTTGTGAATCTTGAAATGAACTAAACACCTAAAGGAAATAGTGTCTAGGGATAGAGCTAGGACCTTCGGTTGTCTTAAACTTCTTTTCTTAATGCGGGTGAACTTGTTAGGTTGCCAAGGGATTGAGATTTAACAAGTGAACCTAGGCTTTCTCACCAAGGGATTGGGTTTAAGTAACTTAGCAAGTTGACAAGAGCAAGTTAATGAAGAAGAGTGTGTTAGTGTATTTGCATAAGGGTGTATTAGTTGAAATCATTCTCCAACATATCCATTCCATATTTGCATCAATCATTTCGTTTTCAAGTGTTTTGGCCCTAAGAGTTCAAACTTTTACTTATGCATTACTTTTACTTTCATTACACAATTTCACACTAAAATGGAATCATTCTTTAGCTTAAATTAGTCAGTAATTATACCTTATTAGAGTAGTGACCAAGTCTCTTGGGAAACGATATTCGGTCTTATCGGTTTACTACTTGTAGCGATTTGGTACGCTTGCCAATGTCTTAACACCGCCCTCTTCTGTCAAAAGAATAATTCTGATATTGCAACAGAGCTATTTATAGCTGAGGAGCATCACAGAAATCAGGCCCAAGCCCAGCAGACAACTGCCCGGCGTCACACTTATGCCGCCCGGCGGTTTGCCCATAATCGTGCCAGCGCCCGACAGTGAATTGCGCCGCTCGACAGTTTGCCTCTAACCGCAAAACCGCCTGGCTGCACCGCCTGGGCGCGAGATAATGGCTCCCCCTCGCATTTGGCCGCCCAACGTTGGATTTTGGGCGCTGGGCGGTTCCTAGACTCTTCTTTCTTCATGTTTCTTTATCTTTCTTGAGTCTAAGACCTTCCATCTTCAATCCCATTCTTCATCTTTATCCAAAATGCTGCAAAACAATGCAAAACAAGCATAATATCGCTAAAAACAACTTTTGACTCTCAACTGACTCAAATGACGTGTTTTGCTTGTTTCTAAGCTCATTCTAAGCCTTAGAGTGTGTATTTTGCTCTCAAATAAAGCATGAAAATAACTGTTTTTCAACAGTTATCACAACTTCAAACTTAGAATTTTGCTTGTCCTCAAGCAAACAAAACAAAACTTGGCCTTCCATTTTTCATCCAATAATTCAACATTCATGAAATTAATGACAAGAACTACTCAATTTCAGATTTTCAGTGAAGTCAAATCAGAATGCATGCATATTTTCAATTCAATTCAATTCACATGATCACAAATTCCTCAACAGATGTTACACTATATGAATGACCAATCCACTAAGCAAAGATGTAAGCATGAAATTTATCAAATTTTCACCAAGCAAGTGTTTCACTCAATCACTCAAGTGTTTAAGGTGACACTCTAACTCTTTATTATTCACAAGCTACATGAAAAAATTGTCATTCATCTCAAACAATCAAAATCTTCACATGCAAATGCCATCATAAGGACTTTTCTAAGGCTTGTATTGAGGCTGGGCTAACAAGAAAAATTGGTTTTTCTGAAATGCAAAATCCTTGAGTTAAGAGAGCTACAAAGATGTTCAAAATTTAAGCACAACTCTCTTCCTCACCAATTTCACTTATTCCCAGCTTCTTCCCTTTTCTTTTAATTTTACATTGAGCTCATCTTCATGCTCTTCTTCTTTTCTTTCCTTTTTCTCATGCCTTTTTCTTTCTCAACATTTGAGCTCAATGCTTTTTAAATTTCTTTTCAATTTCCCCCACACAACCCCAAACTTGAACCTTGTCAATACATACATTTAAGCTCAACCCAACTCAAGGTAAAAAATTTCAAATCAAGGGTTTACATCCTGTTTCAGGCTAAGGTTCAAAAAGGGTATAATATTTGAAGCACTTTGGGTGAAAAATTTGGCTAGAGAAGGGTTTTCAAAAGTGGCCTTGATCATATGACATTCACATGCAATTCAATCAATCGTCAAGATTAAGGCAATATCATTCATGTTTTTCCAGTGAACAATACATACAACTATGAAAACTCTGGAGCTCAATACCTCACACAACATGCTTTCTCACACATCATTCATTTATACACCTTTGCTTAGCATCATAACCACAATCATAATTCATCACACATCTGTCAACATTGCTAGTGAACTTTTCCACTTGAATATCAACATGCAACATAACTTAATTATCATTCACATCACATTATCATTAAATAGACTTATCACGCATGTCATTCAGTCAAACATTGTCAGAAGAGTTTCAAGCCAAGCAAAGATACTGAAAATATAAATTCAACCTATTCTACGAATTCAAAACGCAAAAGTGAAAGAGAGAACCTAGGTTGCTGTTGATGGAATGACAAGTGTACCATATCGTATCAAGTAATAAAAATGGTAAAATCCATTATCGTTCTTCCCATGAGACTCGAAAGGCCTTATCGTTCGTATGAATTAAAATCGTAAGACTTGTGAAAGAAAAATTAATTGTTGTGGTGAATGCAATGACAGAAAGTAAACATGCAATGAGTGATTCAATTGACGAGAAAAGAGTATGAATAAATGGAGTTGTTGGGGGTTTACAATTTCATCTAATCCGCTTTCTCTTATTTACTCCTCTTGTTTAAATAGCATTATTATCTAATTGCATGCAAACTTTCTTGGTCTCCCCTTAACCCGATCCCTCGGCAAAAAGGGCCTATTACTAATTACTGGCTTGTTATCCCTAGCCTCCCCTAGCAACTAGCAACGCATTACAAATAGAAGAAAATACAATTGATCGTCCTACCCCCTATCCCTAGGTGGTATTGCTTAACCAAGGAAATTCTCACCATTTCGTGTCATTAATGTACGTCCCCGTATCAATAAAGGCAAAAATCAGTTACCGAATGAGTTAAACGATAAAAGCTTTAAGCACAGTATGAGAATCCAACAATTGATAATAGACGCATATGAAAATCATATAATTCAAACAAGAGTTTCAATAAAAGAGAGTATGAAAAGATTACATTGTTCCCCCAACGACAAAAGGGTTTAGTTCACCATTGTCATGGTGAACCAAGATGAAAATAATGGAAGATATGGAAAGCAAACCCTAGAAAAGATGAAAAGGAGCCTAAGCATCCAAGAGATCCTCTCCAGAGAGTGAAAAATAGGTCTGGCCGCCCTCCTCTATCAAAAGAATGAGAATGAAGTTCCACTAGGGCTATTTATAGCTGAAGAGCGCAACAGAAAACAGGCCCGAGCCCAACAGGCAACCGCCTGGCATCACACTTATGCCGCCCAACGGTTTGCCTCATTGCTGCAAAACCGCCCGGCGTCAGGGGTCCACCGCCCAAACCTCATGGGTCCTCTAACATAATTACGGAGGCGAACTGTTCCACATCTCCTCCCACATAATGTTTGAGCCTTTGGCCATTCACTATCCAGCTCCGTTGTTGATTATCATCATTTGAATGCTCTAATTCCACTACTCCATTTTGGAAAACATGCTTTACCACAAAAGGTCCTTACCATTTTGATTTCAGCTTCCCAGGGAACAACTTTAACCGTGATTTGAACAATAATAACAACTCCCCTGGATGGAAAGTTCTCTTAATCAGCTTCCTGTCATGATAAAATTTCACCTTATCTTTGTAAGTCCTAGATGAATCATAGGCATGCAGTCGCATTTCTTCAAGTTCTAGCAACTGATTTCTTCATTTGCTTTGAGTCTCATTAGGATCAAAATTTAAAAATTTCAAAGCCCACAAAGCTTTATGCTCCGTCTCAACTGGCAAGTGACATGCTTTTCCATAAATCAACTGAAAAGGTGATAATCCCATAGAAGTTTTCATGACAGTTCTATATTCCCAGAGAGCTTCGTCTAACTTCTGTGACCAATCTTTTCTTGAAAAAGTGACCGTCTTTTCTAGAATTATTTTGATTTCTCTGTTAGAAACTTCAGCTTGGCCATTTGTCTGAGAATGATAAGGTGCAGCCACCTTATGTTTCACCTCATAATGTTTAAGTACCTTGGCTAGCTGAGCATTACAAAAATGAGATCCCCCATCACTGATGAGTACCCTGGGAGTTCCAAAACGTGAAAAGATTTGTCTTTTTAGGAATTTGATCACAGTATTAGCATCATTCTTAGGGCATGCTAAAGCTTCAACCCATTTACTCACATAATCAACAGCTACCAAAATATACTCATTATTGAATGATGGAGGAAAGGGTCCAACAAAATCAATACCCCAGAAGTTAAAAACTTCAACTTCCAGAATGCCTTGCAATGACATCTCGTGCCTCCTTGAAATAGCCCATGTCCTTTGACATTTGTCACAGCTCCGAGCATGATTATAAGCATCTTTAAACAAGGTTGACTAATAAAATTCTGCTTGTAGAACTTTTGGGGTAGTGCGTTCTCCATTATAATGGCCTGCATAAGGAGAATTGTGACAATGCCACAAAATGTCTTATGCTTCTGCCTTAGTTACACATCTGCTCAAAAGATTATCTGCTCCTATCTTGTACAAATACGGATCATCCCAAATGAATTGTTTGGCCTCATGTAAAAACTTCTTTTTCTGTTGCCAATTGAATCCTTCAGGAATAACACCCGCGGCTTTGAAGTTAGCTAGATCAGCAAACCAGGGTCTTTGCTGAATATGTAAAAGAGTTTCATCTGAGAATGATTCCCAAATTTCTTTCTCCTTGCTTGTTACTTCATCATTGACTAACCGGGATAAATGATCAGTAATTAAATTTTCACTTTCCAATTTATCACGAATCTCTATGTCAAATTCTTGTAACAGAAGCACCCATCTAATCAATCGTGGCTTCGAATATGGTTTTGTCAATAAATACTTTCTAGCTGCATGATCCGTATAAATAGTCACCTTAGATATAATGAAATAAGATCTAAATTTCTCCAATGCATAAACTATAGCCAAAAATTCTTTTTCTGTAGTAGCATAATTCAGTTGGGCTTCATTCAAAACTTTACTAGCATAGTAAATAACATGAAAAATCTTTTCTCTTCTCTGTCCCAACACAGCGCCTATGGCATAGTCACTAGCATCACACATAAGTTCAAACTCTTTATTCCAGCCTGGAGCTACAATCACTGGAGCAGAAATCAATCTTTTCTTCAAAATATCAAAGGCTTGCAAAGATTCAGGACTCATCACAAATGGTGTTTCTCTAGCAAGCGAATTGCTCAATGGCTTAGAAATCTTTGAAAAATCCTTAATAAATCGTCGATAAAATCCAGCATGACCAAGGAAACTTCAAATTCCTTTCACATTTGTTGGTGGTGGAAGTTTTTCAATAACTTCCACCTTTGATTTATCCACTTCAATCCCCCTGGCTGAAATTTTGTGTCCCAACACAATTCCTTCTGTAACCATAAAATGACATTTCTCCCAATTCAGAACAAGATTTGTTTGAACACATCGTTTAAGAACAACATCCAAGTTGGTCAAACATCTTTGAAAGGAATCCCCAAAAACTGAAAAATCATCCATGAAGACTTCTATGCTTTTCTCCATGAAATCAGCAAAGATTGTTTGCATACATCTCTGAAATGTGGCTAGGGCATTACATAATCCAAATGACATCTTTCTGTAGGTAAATATACCAAAAGGACATGTAAAAGTTGTTTTCTCTTGGTCTTCAGGGTCTACCACAATTTGATTATATCCAGAGTAGCCATCCAGAAAACAATAATATGCTTGTCCAACCAATCTCTCTAACATATGATTTATAAAAGGTAAGGGAAAATGATATTTTCTGGTAGCTGTATTTAACCTCCTGTAATCAATGCACATTCGCCAACCAGTAACTGTCCTTGTAGGAATAAGCTCATTCTTTTCATTATAAATGACAGTCATCCCTCCTTTCTTTGGTACAACTTGAACTGGACTCACCCATTTGCTACCAGAAATAGGATAAATAATTCCTTCTTCTAATAACTTCAATACTTCCTTTGTCAGAACTTCTTTCATAAGAGGATTTTGTCTCCTTTGCGGTTGAGCTACAGGCCTATACTCATCTTCCATCAGAATTCTATGCATACAATATGTGGGACTTATACCTTTGAGATCTGCAATTGACCAGCCTATGGCACCTTTGTTTGCTTTTAGAACTTCCACCAACTTTCCTTCTTCTTTTGGAGATAGCGAAGTACTAATAATGATTGGCTTTCTTCCGTTATCTGCCAAAAACACATATTTCAAATGTGGTGGTAACTCCTTCAGTTCAACCTTACTTTCTGGAATTTTTTCTTTAAGCTCAATCTTCTCAAAAAGAGCTTTTTCTGCTGGGATTTCTTTTGTTGCCTCCAAATCCTGAACACATTCCTGCTTTATTTTATCCTCCTTTTCATTTAAATCCTCACATTCGTTGATAAGGGTCCTTTCCAACATGCATGCATTTCGAACTCTATTTTCTTGCGTCATACAGAGTTCTTCCACAATGTCTATTTGAAAGCATGACTTGTCATCTTTAGGATGTGACATTGCTTGAAACACATCAAAATCCACCTCTTCATCTTGTACTTGGACTTTAAGCTTCCCCTTTTCAACATCAATCACAATTCTAGCTGTCTTCATGAAGGGTCGTCCGAGAATCAAAGGTTCATCTCCATTTTCTTCCATCTCCATTATAACAAAATCCACTGGGAATAAGAACTTATCTATCTTTACTATCACATCCTCAGCAACTCCATAAGGATATTTGAGAGATCTATCTGCTAGTTGAAGAACCATTCTTGTTTGTTTGATCTCCAACCCTTTAATCTTTTTGAACATAGAAAGAGGCATCAGATTTATACTAGCCCCTAGATCAATCAAAGCTTCCCCAACCTCTAACTCTCCAATAGTACATGGAATAGTGAAGCTCCCTGGATCTTGTGATTTAGGAGGTAATGACCTTTGTATGACAACACTACAATTCCCTTGCACCTCAATCGTTTCTTTTTCAGCATACTTCTTTTTCTTCGTAATGATTTCCTTTAAAAACTTTGAGTATGAAGGTATTTGCTGAAGTGCCTCCGAGAATGGCATAGTTATTTCTAGTTTCTTGAAAATCTCCATAAAATGCTCAAACTATTTTTCTTTCTCCTTTTTGGAATATCTTCGGCTACGACAATGGTTTTTCATACACCTTCTCTTTAAATTTTTCAGCTTCCTCTTCCTGATTTTCATTCATCATATTTACTTTTAGTAACAATCTCACATGCTTCTTCCGCCTTACTCTTCTCCACATAATCGACATCAAACACAATTCTATTCATAATTCTCTGAAAAATTTCTTTAGATTATGCACTTCTTTGTATAGGCATGAAATAAGGCTGTTGTGGAACAATTGCGGCTTCTATAACTGTCTGCGATAAATCAGATAATGTCTTTGTCATTATTTCCCACTGCTGAGCGATTATATTTTTTTGCTCCCTCGTCACAACATTATTTTGAATCATTGAGACTTCTTTAACAACATCAACATGTGCACCATGCATTTTTTCATTATCAGCCATAATTTCTATCAAATCATAAGCTTCGTCCTCAGTCTTCCTCCTTATGTCTCCTCCAGCTGCAGCATTCAATATCATTTTTTATTGCATGTTCAAACCTCCAAGGAATGTAAGTAAATATGAGGTCTTGTCAAACCCATGTCCAAGAGTTTCTTCCATTCCTTGCTTGAATGAAGAAATTTCCAGCTTCCCTTGATTGATCTTCGTCTGCGGAAAGAATTTAGTGACAAATTGTTTTGCCACAGACTCCCAATTTCTGAAAGTACCCTCTGGGAATGAATGCAACCAATCTTTAGCGTTTCCTCCAAGAGAGAAAGGAAACAAGCTGAGTCTGACCCTGTCATCCGAAACTCCGTTCATCTTGACGGTATTGCAAATTTCACCAAAGATGGTCAAATGATTATAGGGATTCTCATTTGACAACCTGTGAAATTGGTTGCTCTGAACTAACTGGATCAGTTCAGGGTTCATCACCATATTTGTTGCATTGTCTGTCGGTATGGCTATGTTGTTGAAGTGCAAAGGACTGAGCTCCCTGCATTCATACCAACAATACTTGAAACCACCAATAAGAAGCTCCTCCTTGGAACTCTTTTCCACCAATTTTCATTCACATATATATAACTTCATATAAACATTGCAAGCAATCACATGAAGTCACTAAGTATCCATTAAAGAACAAGAAACAACCCACAAAGAAATCAAAACACAACATAAAATTACCTAAACCAAGACCTAAGAGATGGTGCTCAAGTGCCCATAAACTAGAGCTCAGCACCCTGGCTGCTGTATCTAGAACTTAGACACCGCAAAACTAGCGCTCAACGCCAGGGCCACTTGAAAGTGGCTCTCAACACCCAAAAGGGACTATGTGCATTAAATCATTTGTCAACCCAAAAGTACCCATCCTCAATTCTACCCATTCTAACACCAATTTCTAAAAACTAAAGGTTTGAATAAATCATAATGAACTCAACAACAAACCCCAAAACCTCATTTTGATCACAACCTTTATACTTTAAGTTTTCACTAGTTAGAACCTCCAATTTGGACTAAAACGCGACAAAATAACAACATAATAACCCCGTATCAGATCCACCATACATTTGGCCTAACTCAACACCTAAACAAGTCCTAAATGACTTAAGAACTTATCCTAAACTACTGGTTTTCCCATTTAATCCTTTTCTCAAAAACTCACCTATCAAAACTCCTAAAAATGGACCAAAGAGCATATAAAGCACCCCTTATTAGCTAGAAATCAATTCTACATCAGATTACTTCTAATACATGACTCAAACAACTTCTAATTGACCATTAACCTAATCCAAAAGCACAACTTTTCCCAAATAATCATTATCTCAACTTTTCACTTATTAAAACCTCCTTTTTAGCCCAAACTTACTTAAGTCTTTTACTTAATGCCAATCATAGATCTATAACAGCTTAGCAACTCAGAATATACCCAAAAATACCATTTTAAACTCGTCAAAGGCAACTTTCATCTTAGCATAACAATTTAACACCATCATTCATCAATTTCCACAGTAATACACACGTTTACAAGCTACTCAACATGCTAGGTTTCTCAATTCGTTTTATCATTACAATTCAACCACATCATTATCATACAATCATAGATTATAACCTATCTACCAAGTAAATTTCAATTAAACTAGCTTTCTTTACCTTAAAAGAAATTACTACATCTCTAAAAAGCTCACTAACTTTTCTTCTAACTCAAGGAATCCTTAGAATGCCTACAAAACACGTAAAATAGATTAGAGAGAGTCTTTAGAACCTCTGATCAACAAGGAACTAGGAAAAGAGATCATAACACGCATGCGAAAAAAGATCACTATGAATGATCTCAAAATAATAAAGGAAAGAGAAAATGAGTTGAAACTTATTTGCTCGATAACAAAATATGATCGGATAGGAATATGGAGATTACTCAGCCGTGATCTCCTAGGAACTTTCTGATTGTCAAACAGATGATCGAGGAATCAAATATCTTATAAAGAAGTGAGAGAAAACTAGGAGGAAGAGTTTTAGAGAGATGATATATGTTCTAAGTAATGAGACGAGTGTAAGAAATTTTATTTATATTAACAAATTATTTTAACTTAAAATACTTGGTTTGATTATTCTAAAACACCTATATATCAACTCTAATATTTTATTTTCTCATCAATATTCAAATTTAAGTTAGTTGAATTTATTTCACGTAGCTCTTAAATTTTATTCTTATAAAGAAATTATAAACAACTCTTAATCTTTTCTTCTTAAGAAATATGGAGTCATTTTGCAGCGAAACATTAATAAAAGTAACTAAATGTTTCTTGTTTTTTTGAATCGGGAAACTATTAAAGTATATTAAAACTTGTGGACTGATGCCTCGTTATGATGTTTTGATACTTTATATATAATATAAAAGTATATTAAAGTTATAAATTATTCATTAGAAAAAGTGCAAACGAATAGGCAAAATTCTTACTAGAAACATCAACTTCATGGTGTAATTATTTCTGTTCTTTCATCAAACTCAGATAGTGTGAAAGAAAAGTCAGTTGAGGAGAAACATATATTTTAATACAGAAAAGTAAATAGTAATTATGCAGATGTGTGTACCTCATATTGAGTAATTAATCAACTTTATCATTCACCTAGTTCATACAGCATGGTTACTTATTTCTTTTAGTCCAGAATTTCACTTCTGTTTAGGTGAATTTAGCTTAGCACTTCTTACAATGTTAAGCTCTGGATTTCTTTAGTTCAGAATTTCACTTCTGTTTATAATGTAGCATTTTCTTTAGCCATGAAAACGAACAAATAAATCATTGTTCTCACCATGAAACATTCTCCTAGTCCAACATTTTTAGTTATTCCCAAACTTAGTTACTTGAAACTTTGGCAAATTAATGAATGTAATTAGAGTGTCTTAGTTGGGGAAGATTGATTTTTCAATTGAACTTTCAACGTCTCTTTTAAATAGCATTTGATGGGTTTTTCACTTCCGTACTGTTTAATACTTTTTACGGGCTAATTGTTGAATTATTGGAATTGACACAATATAGGAGCTTTTACAATTATGAGTCAATTCACATATAAAATCTTTAATATTAGGCCAGTGGATGTTTTTCATTATATTACTCATTTCTTCTATTCACCTATTCAAGATGGACAGCTAATTCTATATTTAAATTCTTTACGCACAATTATATGCATATATGTTGCAAGTATTGGTGTTTATGTATGTACATTTCTTTGCATAAAAAATAAGAGTGACAGTTGTTTGAAAATTCTTTTAAAAGTACTTTTTTTCAAACATCAAATTCCGTCTGTGCACTTCTTTAGATCTATAAACATCCCTACCTGGACCATTTCTTCTCAACCGTATCTACTAAACTCTCTTTTCCCTTCGATTCTAGATTCCTTGTCTATCTTCTGTTGATTGTCTATTATATGGCTCTTCATATGTAAAAGATTTATAAACTTCATTTTTTATTTTTAAATTGGATGTAGATCAAAGAGCTAAAGCAAAAGGGTTGGAGTGTATTCTGTCGGTGATTATCTTTAGATAAAAGATGATGGATAAAGAGTTGACTGAATTTCTAAGATTTAGTAAAGAGTATATAAATGTTGAGTTATTTTTAGATTTTGAGTATTCTAGTGGAACAGCCCAAGGGAATGAGATTTTATGTCCTTGTTCTAAGTGTAGAAATCTTTATTGGGCACGAAGAGATGTGGTCTATGATCATTTAATACCTATAGGATTTCTAAAAGTATACAATATTATGGATAGAAAATACTTGTTCTAGAGGATGACAACATACTAAAAAATGTGGTAGAAAGAGGAAAATAGTGAAAAATTATTCAAAGAAATTAAAAGGAAAAGTGGGGGAAGAAACTTAAAGAAAAAAAGAGACAAGAAGGGAAAGGAGAAACAAGAAAAAGCAGGAACCAACCTAATGATATTTAGTAAAATATTTGTTCTTATCCATTTCTTTTTATGTACTTGGATTTAACTGGTTCAAGTCGACATTTAGATAACTATAATTTAGTAAATTCTTCAATTTGAGTGTCAAAATATAATTATGATTTATTTACATTGAGAAAATAATTTATTTTACTATATATTAATTAGAAAAAATAACATTTTTTTATACAAAATAAATCACATAAATATTAAATATCCAATGTAGAAGACAATATACATTTGCTACAAACTTTTATTTCAAATGGTAACAGTCAGTTATCTAACTTTTATTTTTAAACAATGTAAAAAGACTATTAACTTTTGAAAGAAAACTAATTTAGTATAAATTATTCTAACACAACCAATACTCTCGTATTTAAATCTTAAATGTATATTTTAAAATTTATTATTACTAACAATCTTATCTTCTAATTTAATCATAATTGTCTGACCATAGTACCTTAATTAGCGTGTTTTTGATCCAACAAGGTAGACAAAGTTTATATAAATTTTTTAATACGAATGAAGTTCAAGTTTTTAGGTAAAGGTATATTATACTTAATGGAAAGTGAACTTTTGCATAGAGTATATATCTTAATTAATATAAAGCATGGCAACAAGGATGACCTAATTAAAGATGGAATCAGCCTCTGACACTATCACGTTAGAACTCGCTAGTTTATTTTTTTATTCAATATAATATGTTGCTTGTTATTGTTTTTGTGCCCCCACTAAGTATTAATTAATGTTAGGGTTTATTTTAAAAGTTACATATACAGTTCCTTGAAGAGAGAAATATCTTTTAATTTTTGAACTTTTACAATGTGTCGACAAATCCCGTGAATTTACTAGGCAACAGTTACAAGTTATAAAAATGATTTATTTAAGAGTAACTTTCAAGTTTAGTTCATATCATGAACAAATTATCATATTCTTCCGAGCTAGACACAATTAAATCTTTTTCTTACCACTATATTGAAGAAGATCCGTGAAAAATAAAAATAATAAGAGATCAAAATGGAAATATGATGAATTTATATCTTAAATAAAAATAAACTTTTAGTTAGTATGATTCTATAAATTTTAGAGTATTTATTATTCACGGCCTTAATATTTGGAATTTGATGGGTATCATGACATGTGCAAGGAACATGCATTAGAATTTAAAACATATATTTTTTATATTTTAAAAGTTTAATTTTTCACTTTAATAATTTTGTTATTAAATTTTAGATAATATTTTAAAATAAAATAAGTAAAGTAAGTTTTAATTTATTAAAAACATCAATTACACTTTCAACTAAAAACTTGAAGTAATTTATCAGGCTTTGTATAAAATACTCAACTTTCTCATCAATCTAATGATCAACTTAAACTCTTTTTATTTTCCAACACAATCCTAAATTCTACTCATTCATGGACCATTGTTACTTGTCAAGTGCTATAACTGTGGCCAAACAAATAATAATGCTAGTGACAATTGCAGTTGCATAAAAAACACACGATGTAATATATTATAGTTGCATGTTTCACCAGTTGTGTCAGCTATTGATACCATGAATTACCCTTTAGTAGTCTAATGACTTGATGCCTTAATGTTACTGCCACTGAATTGTATAATCGTAAAGGAAACTGTCATCTAACTCTTTGAACTTGAGAAACTAGCATGTATACTTTCATGAAATGTTCATTTGTATATGATAGTATGCGTTCCTTTATGTCATTGTAATGGCTTCCAATGGTGGACATAATGAGGTAGCATTAGCATTAGCAAAATTTCTAAGAGCTTTAACATGTATACATTCATTGTTCTGGTTTGCATTTCATAGCATACCAACAAACTAGCCACAAGAGATTATATGAATGTTCCCTTTGGCCCAAACAATCATGTATAAAAAACCAAACTATTATCAGGCTTATGAGGGTTAAATTGCGGAATCACATGTATATGAGTATACTTTGGAAACTTATACGTTCATACTATCAACTTTTTATAATAACTATACTACATCACCCTGGAAAATGTACTTGTGCAGCAATATACTTGTTCTTCTGCATCTTCAATATCTGAAATATCTCATAATGGTTTGAGTTGATGCTTACATTGCTGTTGAGACCAATAGGCATGAGCAGCTAAGACCCTATCCAAAAGCTCCTGAGGAACAGGTTCTCCCCTTCTCTGTTGAGGTGAGATTCTAGCAGTATGCACTAATGTCTTCCACTTATCCTACAACATTCTCATAGTCACCAAAGTGTTGCAACAATGCAAATATTGCATATTTTTATGTGGGTGGATGAAATGATCCTGCCACTTTAAGGATTTTTCTTACAAGGAAAGTATAATTGCAAACTTGAGAACTACTATCACAATGAAAACACCAACTATCCAATGTCAAATGCTGTCTCTTAACTATTTTTCTAGAAAATAACCTAAGCTTTTACGAAAGAAATAATAAGGAGGAGAAATTGTAAACGTCAAGTATGATCTTTCAGTATCTTGCAGAATATTTCACCCAAACAATGCATAAAGCGTCACATGAATTGCTGACCTTCAAATCAACGTAAGTTCGATGTTTTGCATGGTCAAAAGCACGTTGTTTGACATCACGCCACCTTCAACACACAAGTAGCATTTAATATTACGAAGAGGTATAGCTACTCATTAACCAAAAACATAAAAGACTAAAACTTCAACAACAGACCTTCCAGTTCCAAGTTTTTCAACAGCCTGAACCAATGCTTCTACTTCTAGAACGGAAAATGGCCTTCTAATTCGGCGTTGTGCAAAGTCAGGATTCCCAGATTTGCGTCGAAATGGAACCACAGCTAATGCCTCCATGTTTATGGCCGGAACTGCCACTAGAGTGCGACATTTTGACACGTTATTGTTAGCATAAGTATCTGGTTGAGAGGAGACCACATTAAGATCACCCTCGACACAACTTTCGATTTTGATCCTAGAACGTTCTTGGGATACATTGTATGTTCCTTGTTGTAACATTAAAGATGTTGATTGCCTGTTTATTGAATATCGTCAAATTTGTAACTGTTAATTCAAAGGTAATTCCATGGATGAAAGGACTAAGAAAGATAGATGGCTATCACATAAAAAGTTAAATGAATATGGTAAACAGAAATGGCTTGTTGAAAGGTTACTTGGATAATTTTTGCTGCGAACCAGTGGTTAGAAAACAAGGGTTATCATTGCATGAAGATGGAGAGTTTGAAGTATGTCTTGGCTCCAACATGAATCCTAATCTGTGACGTTTGTCATCTTGAGATATTCCTGTTTGGATTAGAGTTTTGCTATCATCTCGGACTTTCTTTCCCTGAAGAAGAATTCCTACATGTAGTTCATTTCCCAGTATGGTTGTCACAGCCTCCATTACTGTCCTCTACAAAATAATAGCAATAACAACAAGAAGAAGAATTAATAATAAGGACAATGATATTTTGACAACTCTTTTTTAACAACCTTTTGACAACAAGACACGTGTCATCATTTTATTGGCATGTTTGAATTTATGAATAAAAAAATATTTAAAACGGACCAATCATAGACTGCCACGCATGCGTTGTCAAAAAGTTGTCAAAAAAGAGTTGTTAAAGAGACTTTTTCCTAATAATAATAATCATAAAAGTAGACAAAGTGAGCATGAGAAAAGGTACAATGGGTCACTTACTATAGTTATTATACTTGCTTTATATATTTGAAATCTATTTTCATTTGGTATGAAAGCATGAGAACATACTATGAAAGTGGTTTGGTGTTAGGTTTAAGGCTCAGATTATGTAGTAAATTTGTTCATGTTTCTCAGTTTGTTTTATATTTCATTGCTTTAGTCACAAATGATAAAAATACACATAAAATGGAGTATATACCATGTCAGTAATGTGTGTTACTTAAAGAAAAAACTCAATTGCTTACTTTCAATGAACCGATAGTTGCAGTTTCAGGTATATTAATGAAAAGTTCTGGGACTTTAAAGGATTTTATGCTCAGCTTCACTGTAAAGTAAAAATGAAATTCGTTAAGACCTTATATAACAAGATGTTATGTCAGACTAAATTAGGATCAGATGTTCGTAATTGGTAACATTGATTTTCTTACCGTTACAACCCTTGGACCCAGAATGCACTTGTTGACCAACTATAGAGGATGATTCTTCAATTGCTGCATGTTATTAATTTGACCATTTAACCAAAGTTGAGTGCAAGCCTAAAAGGAAACCTACATTACAACGAAAAGTAAGAGGTAGGAAACCAAGCATTGTAGCACCTGTACCATGATTTGTGTCATTGACCCTTGTGGTATCAGAAGAATCAAACGTGCCTTGGCATTGAGACCCCCTATCAGAAGTGGATGATGAGGTCTGGTTGAAGAACTTCCTCTTCTTAAATGGATACATCCTTTGTAAATTTTCAAGCTCAGAATTTTCCCTACTATTGTTCTCATCTATGTCAACACAATTTACTGATTATTAATATATATACAAAATGTGCAAATTTTGGAAAATTAACTAACATTCATGAATATATACATCAATATAGATTTTTTGCTTCACATTTGGGAACACTATAAACTGATGTGAAACTTGGTATGAATTCAAAACCAACTGCAAGCAAAGCTACATACCACTCATAAGAGAACTTGCATATTTCAATTTTTGCATATCTGGTGGTGTGCTATATATCTTATCCCTGGAGTTTAGTTGAGTGCTGTTAACTAAGTTTTCATCATCATCTCTACCTAATTTCCTGCCACTGGAAGTGTTGGGGAAGGAATCAAGATGCCTGTGGCCTTCCAGTGACGACTTTGCCACATTATTTTCTGAACTGCAATCTTTAGACACTTTGCAACTTGGTTCTATTAACCCCTCAAAGCTACCTTTAATGTGAGTGTTTTTCTCATTTACTCTTCTTCTTTTTCCCCTTTCATCTTCCCTTTCAAGGATATTTTGGCCTTGGCCTTCAAGATGGTTGCCAGGAAAAGATGAACTGTCCGTGACTCTGGCAAGAGTTTTCATAGAACATAACACTGATGAGTCACGACAACTTTGCAAAGTGATTAAATTTATCATAAACAACAAAACCTGTACTGCACTATGCAATAAACATTTGGTAGATCAATTGTTAGTGAGTTAGAACTTTTAATTATCAAGAGAAACAACTATTCAAATGTACCTAAGGTTCTCATGTTTCCCTTGCCTGCTAGGGAGACAGACAGAGACAATTTCACTGCAATTTCCATGCTCACATAGGTCCTTCTTAAATGATCCTCTTTCATCCTCAAGCTTATCCTTCATGTCAGCACTAGAGAAAGTGTGAGGATCTTTTGCAGAAGCTACATTGTCAAGACCAGAATTCTCACTCTCTTGTAAAAAGTTGCCAGCTACATTAGCCAATATTTCAAAAGCTTGTATTTGGTTATTTTCAGGTTTCTTCTTGATTGTGCCCCTCCCCTAATAATACAAGATTTTGAAACAGAGCTAATAATACAACTCAACAAGAAGCATGAGAAAAGAAGGGAGAAAAGTTCATTTGCTTACCCTAATTGACCTTGAAGCTTTGGGAATGGCAGGCCCTTTATAGCCATTAAAACCATAGTTCACCTTCTTCTGCAACATCATTTTAGATAATCATTCCTATAAGGAAAAGTCATAAGATAAAATGTAATTGGCTTCCTGTGGTTTTGCAAACACCAAGGAATGAACCTGTCAGAATTATCAAATTTCAGTCAGTAGTTTGATGAGTCTTTCATTATACCTAGTTGCATGTTCAAAATGTTAAAGGGTTTTAATTCATTTTAGTTAGAAACTAGTCCATGCAAAGGCAAACAAAGTAACATCTTATTGTGCCTTATTGGTAGCTATGTTTCATTAAGAAAGCTAACAAGCAAGATATTTTCTACAATTGGTAATAAAAACTGAAACAATTTACAAAGGAACCGGGATAGAAGATACTAAGATAAAAATAGGCAATAATAAAAGTCTATCAATGTCAAAATTACAGGAAGAAGAATAGGACAAGATTACATGCATAAAAATAACTTTTTTTGGGATTGGGTTATATGATAATGACGTTAGAAGTTACTTGATTCTTGAAACTAATGAAATTAAGCTTCTATCATAATGAAATATCAACAAGAAAAAAGAGATTGAAACACCTGCACTTAAAGGGACATTAGAATAATACCCCTTCAACCATGTTAAAATAACTTTTTTCTAGTTTGAAAATCAAGGAGATAAAATACCCTTCAAAAAAGAGAAAGAAATACAAAAAGTAAAAAAGGAAGAAGATGCTTTCAATTAATTTTCAAACACAGAAAAACAAAAGCCAATTGCAGCACGAGGATTATAGTCATCCAAAACATATTCCCATTGAACAAAGTTAAGAATAACACAAACAACTAGCGAAAGAATCAGTGAACATATTCCGAAAAGAAATAACACATATCATGAATTGAATATATTGAAAAAAATAGATCTTAAAGCCCCCTGTGACCCTTTTAAGGAGACAACATGCGACAGGTTTTACAAATCTATTGCCACTTTGCATGCATGTACGAGAGAGAAGGAGAGAGAGAGAGAGAGAGAGATGAATTATACTAATAAAAGAAAAATATAGAAAGAAAAGACAGAAAAGCTAGGAATGTACATCATTAAAATGAATCAAACAAGAAAGGACCCAGAAAAAAGAATGTGGAAGAAAGATGGGAAATGCAAATTACAATATAGTAATGGAGGAAAAATGAGAAAGCAAATGATGAAAGTGAGTGTATTGAAGAAGTGATGAAAAAGAGTAAAATACCCATGAATCATAAAAACTTTTTGTTGTGTTTGCAGCAAAAGATGAAGAATTATTTTTGTGTGTAAAGAAGTTTTGATGAAAGGCAATAAATAATAGTGTTGGGATATTGTCTGATGAAGCAAAACCTCCTGAAAACCACCCAAACTGGTGTTTGTTCTTAAACCCCTCACAACCCCAACAAACTATATGAAATGTTTGACCACTCATATCCTAGGAAGGGACTATGATGTAACATGAAGTTAGATTGGCTATAGAAGGTTGTGTCAGCAAAACCACTTGGATGGAACGGTTCCTTCGTTTCGGGTGATCCACTCACTCCTCTCTCCATGTCACTTCTTTGCTTACCACGTGGAACATTCTCCACTCATTTGGGTTCCTTTCTTAAAAAACAAATGATTGAATGAGTTTCAAAACATAAGCCACTCCTTCTTCCTGTTTGCCAACAACTCCCCAATGTTTCAAAATCATTGTCTAAAAACTAATATAAATTCCTTTTATTATTATTATTATTATTATTATTATTATTATTATTATTATTATTATTATTATTATTATTATTATTATTGTCAATGAAAACAATGAGTTTTTTTGAGCTAAAGACAGTTATCCAAGGTTGGGTTATGATAAAAACTTAAGCACATAATGTCAGAAAATATAACATAAATGAGAGATGCATTAACCAGGTTAAAACACTGCGTTTTTATTAAATTAAAAAATATTATATTGTACACTTATTCTTAAAGCTGACAAATATATAGATTTTTTTTACGTAATTCGTTTTCATAAACGTTAAAATTTAAAATGTTTAGACCATACATTTTTAATTGTTAATTTTGTTTAATTTATATAAGTGCACATTTCCAAATTGTAATAACGAAACAAAAACAGATGTATTATAAGAGTGCACAACCTAATTTCACAAAATTAGTTCAGGATAATGAGATTTTTACCAATATATTATATGTTATAATTTGGTAATATTTATAATTAATGTGTGATTTCTAAAACACTGTCTCACATCCAATCATAAAATATAGGATAAAAGGGTCAGATAATAGATTATATGATCAATCCAATCGATATTTAGGATAAGTCATTAATTGAAAAGTTTTAGTATTATATTATGGATGTGAATTTTCAATTTAACTCAAATTTTAAAAAAATGACTCAATAAAATATTTATGTACATTTATATATTATAATGATTTGGTGATATATATAGTGGTTGATGTAAGATTTTTAACAAAATTCTTAAATTATAACGAAAAGACAAAGCAATTGTGATATTTCGTTAATAATTTGTAAGTTTTGTACAATTAGAATGGAAGAACCACAAATAATATATGGCAATATTTTAATTATTCTATCATTGGTTAAAAAGGTTAGACAAAAGATTAAACTTTTAAGAAAACAAAAAATAATTTAGATTTTTCTTTGAAAATTTAAAAATTAAAATCGAATGAATATTATTCTTCCTTTTCCTTGGTTATCTAGAGAGAAGTTTTTGTAGAAGAAAGAGTACCATTTAAATAAAATAAAAACGAAACAATCAATTTATATATTTTGTTTGTAGTATAATAAGAAAAAAAATTATGGTCGTAGTATAATTGAATGTGTTTATTTATGTTAGTAATTGAGATAATTAAATATCTCGGGTATATTTACTAAAGAAAAAATTGACATTAATATACCAAAACCTTCAAGGGAGCTTTTCAGTTAATTACATATTAACATTATTTTTTTCTCTAATAAATATATGTGACCATTACTAAATACAAATAACTATTAAATAAGCTTAAACAAAATTAATTAACATAATTAAAGTTTTTGTATTAAAATTGTAATTTATTTTTATTGTACTAAAAACAAAATATGACAATATTTGTTCTACTAAATCAACTATTTACCGTAAATAAATTAAAGTTTGAACAAGTTAAACATTTTCTATTTTATTATTATTTAATAAAAATAATAATAATTTAAATTTACCTCATAATATTGTTTCTTACATTTTCTTTTAAAAAATAATAATTCAAAGCCCATCATGTTTTAAAAAATAATAAGATAGCTATATTTATGTTTTTTTAATACACTATTCCATGTTGTGTCTTTCTTTGTTTTTCTTTTTCTTTCTCTCCCTTCTTTTTCTTCTAGATTCAAATTAAATATGGCCATTTAGACCATTAAAAAACACACACGTACACAATAAAAATGAAAATCTTTTTTATCTTCTCCTTCTTTCTCCTCCGATGAAAATCGCAATTCCAGCCACCAACTTTCTATTACTTGTTAGAATTTTCTAGGTTATATAATATATATAATATTGAAACGTCTTAGAATCATTATATATTTAGTTAAAATTATAAAAGGATGTATTGATATTAGGTTTATGATTAATAGTACAATTGTTATGAAATGTTAGTGTGTAAATATCATAAAATAATATTTCGATTTATGAGGGATCAAACTAAAATTATTAAAATTTGGAATGTAATTGACAGAAATTAAAAAATGGTTTACGGTTTCATTTGTAAATAAGGTAACATTATGTATTTTATTTCATGTATTTTCTTTATCTTCATAAAGAGGGAAAACAAAAATAATAATTAAGGTCCTCTATATTTGAAAGATCACATTCACTTTATTCTATCTTCATCGTCAATCAAGGTACGAAAGTATTATGCTATGAATTTTTTTATATTTATATGGGTAAAAGCATGTGGTTATGTACAATTATTAACTGTTAGAAAGTTCTTTCAAGTGTGATATGTCATCATACTTTATTCATGTATGATTTTGGAAATTTGAAATTAGGGTTTCTTTCCCACGTTAATATTATAATAGATTTGGTCTTTCACTTTTCTCAATCATCACGTGAATTGTTTGGTCAACTAATTTAGAATGAGTGAATTTTTTGAATACAACAAGAACTTCTGAGATACTTTCTAAGATCTTAAAACTAACAAGAAATTGGTGGAATAAATTACAACTTCTTTCTATAGGCTATATGTGTTTGTACAACCTTGAATAAGCCTCAACCACTCTCTAAAAGTTAAATATATAATGAAATTTGTGCTTAATATAAAACTTAATAAAATTAAATTATGTATACATAACAAATAAATTATTAAAAAGCTTACGCTTGAAGTATATTTTTAATTGCCAAAGTGTTAGGTTTCTTGTGTAATAAATATAAGAGAACTAATAGATTGTTGAGGAAGAATTACCAGTAATTGACGGTTACCTCTGCAAATTGAAACAATATTAGTGTCAAATAAGATTTACATCAATAAAATTTAATTTATAAAAACATATTTACAATGGCATAAGGTGCTAAGTAGACTTAATTTTTACTCTTTTCAAAGGCCTCTAATAGGTACTTTTTCACCTTTTCACCTTTATTCCTGATGGAATATGATTAGGGCCATGGACCTTTACAAGAGGATGCAAGAAGATCTAGATGAGGAAGCACCAAAGGACATAAAATCCTTATACATCAAGCTAAATTGGAAGCTCTTGGATCACTCAGCGCAAAACACAGGTTTATGTTTTGACTTGATGATCAAGCAACGCCCAACGAAGATGAAAACTGTTATAAAATGTGTTGAACATGTGGCTTATGATCCATGTGATGTGGCTGATCATCAGCCAATGCTCAACCTCGTGCAAGGGTGTTGAATCCAATATAAATTTAGCACCTCATCTATTGTAAAAATCACTTTTGAATGTCAAGTAATGTCATGCTGTTGAGATCACTCCAACCTTTGCTTGTACCGAGAGTCACCTCCTGTAAGCCCTCCTCACACTCCTATAGCTTTCTTCCTTTATTGGGATAGCCGTCTAGGCTGGTAGCACCACGCATACATCACACTTCTTCCATTTTCACCATAAATCTACATTTTTGCTACATATTTTGATTAGATCTCGAGTTCTATCTCATTGCACCATGGAGAATGACACCTTAAGCACTAAGGAGAAAGTCATCATGTGGTATTCAGAACCACGATTTGAGTTTTCAACAGTGAGATAAGTGTTCATTTTTGTTTTCGTCTTATTCAAGTTCTTTTCCAGAATTTGCCTTGATGTGTGCACTGTTTTATCAATTTGATTGTTCTAGTAGGTTTTTCTTGTGTAAGTGAGTTGTTCTAAGCTGAGTCTGTGTTTGATCATTTTAATCAGTGTAATTCATTTTGTTTGAGTCTTTTATTTTGAAATAAAGTTTTGTTTTGTAATAAGTCATGTTTGTCATTGATTTGGTCAATTAATTCTTGGTTTGAGCTTTTATTTCGTTGAAATTTATAGTGTCTAACATGTTTACAGGAAGTGTATGATCAATAAGAAAAGCCTAAATGAAAGTTTTAGTGATAATATGCTTAAGGATTTCTACTCATGAAGAGATGAAAAGAAAAATATTTCATAAAGAAACCATCTTAGAAATATGTGCAAAATAGTATAATGTGTTCTCAAGTTCTCTTATTGAAAACATTTAATCTTGAGAATCATAAAGACACTAAAGCTTAATATCTTACATCTAAATGTAGTGTTGTAAGTGAAAACATTTTATGAAGAATATCGTCCAATAAAAAGTGTGCTAAAATGTACAACTTTTTAGAAGAGTCTAATGTTTTACATCATCTACCTTTAATGTCTAACATTTTGTGAATGATGCATTAATTACGGACAAGATTTGTGATAAGATGATAAGATGTTTTGAGCAAGGAATACAAATTAGCATTTATAAACGTTCAAAACATTTAATGTCATTACATGCATGTATTGTAAAGTGTTATTTTGCTTGTATACTTTGTCCTTATTATCTGTGAAAAATAGGAATGCACATAGAATTAATCAAAAAATTTGCACACGTAGGATAAAGACGTTGAGAGAAGCAACGAACATTCTAGAATAACTCTCTTGAAGACTTTTGTTCCGACAAACCGTATAAGCTACTCTGATAAAGCATTGTACCTCTATAGAAAAGACAAAAGACTGGCCTACGACCTAAAGGCTACCTACTCTCCTAAAATCAACTCAGCATCCAATGTTTATCTCTCAAGAGAGCCTTTATAAAGAAGATCAATTGAAGAGAAATTGTTGTTGGTTGAAGATAAAAAAATATAAGAAAGGTGAAAAATAGAAGAAGAAAAGAACAAAAGAAAAAGGGAAAGTGAGATAATATGCTTAAGAAAGATCATCATTTATCATCCTTGCCTAATCTCGAAGCTTATATCGTCTTATACTCTTCAACTCAACTAATATGAATGAAAGCATGCTCTAGGTGAAGAGAATGAGAAGTGTGATGAATAAGAATGAAGAAAAAAGTCATCATCATTGTTGATAAGGGGAGTTATGTGAAAGTTAAACACAAACCCTTGTGTGTTTTTTTATGATGACAACAACATAAATGTTTTAATAATTTCTTGCACAACTACTGAAATGTTTCACTGTGTTTATATGCTTGTTTGTGCTTGAACGGCTTGGTTTGCATACTTACTATGGTTATACATGAGTTTATATCTATAATATGCATATTCATAGTTTTGAATGATAAAACACTTTGCACAATGCATATTTGTATGAATTAATTTATTACAGTGTTTATGAAATCAGTTAGATTCATCGAATATTAGTAAATGCTTAACTGTGGCAAACTACAAGTTTTAACCGATTACATTATATGTACAATCGATTAAAACTCGTGCCTTTGCTAACACCTCATTGTTGAGTGCATTCGGTCTTTAGAGGAGTTGTGATTATGTTGTGCACTGAGTGTTTATTTCAGTTGTTTAAATGTGTTATGTATGAGAAATAATGTGATATTAATGTTTGGTATGAGAATTCTAATGTGGTTATGAAAGAGAATTCCAAGGAGGAATGTCATAGTGATTGGTTATCAAAGTGGTGGTAAAGTATGAATATGGACAGTGAAATCCACGGCGTTCATCCTGAAATTCTAATGATTACTAATTCTTAAGTAGAGATGGGTAATTCATGTCGTGAGTTATAACGGGTTAACCTCGGATGGCAGTTGAGGGTGTTCCAGTTACTACACCCCCGGGAGCATGAACGACCTCAAACTACATATTCATACTTGTCTGGACGGTCAGAGTAAAGTGGTCGGTCTTTGCATGTGTTAAGGCGTTCGGTTATTGATTGCTTGAGTGGTCAATCATTGCATGATTTAAGTACTCGATTGTTACTTATTATGTACTTGGTTGAATTGAATGTTTACTTTGATAAATTAAATTACACTAGCTTACCCTTCTTTTCTGCTGTGTCATATTTACCCGTTTGGTTTTTCCTTTGCAATCCTGTGGATGTGAGCAGAGAAAGAAGAGTTCACCCTAAATCAAGCACTGAAAGGAGATGATCCATTTGATTTAGTATGAGACGTTCGGTCTTGTACACAGTTTCATATAAGTATAGGATTATGTAAAGTAATTAAATTTATGGTTATTTTAAGATAACTGTAAATTAATTTTTACTTTTAGTAACTGTTCTACCTTATTATTATCTTATTATTATGTGATGACTCTAAAATATAGTTTCATACTCTATATTTTGGAATTTTGGAATCTTACATCCTTTACTCTTTTGAGTTTTAAAAGATGCGAGTGATTTATTTTTTTTCTTTAAATAGGGAAATAGGAGAATATGTTTTGCATCTCAACCAGTAAACAATGATATGAAGTGTTCATGGATATATTTATATTAAGGGAAAATAAAATACAAAAAAAAAGAGAGAAAACCAAATCAAACCAATTAAATAAATTCTAAACGAAAGGATCAATTTTGGCTCAAAAAAAATTTAAAAAGTACAGGGTGAATTGTAACACCCCAATTCTTAGATGGTTACAGAAAATTCTAATAATTTTTTTTTATACTTCACATTTAAAACCACAACATTTATTTATATTTCGCAATAATACCATCACAAATTTTCAAAAGTAATAATTACAATAGAGACTGAATCTAAAAAGTTGTTCAGAATTACAAGCCAATTATTTCACAACTTAAAATTACATATTTGAAAATCCCATAGAGTTTCTCGCAATGCCTCCTCTCTCTACACTTCTCCAGTATTACCTGAAACATTATCTATTCCCGTATAACAACACGAGTTATACGATCATCGTAGTCATACAAGTAGGGTGAGCTAATCAAGTACAAGGAAGAAACAAGATACTTTAAATTTACTTATACCATTCATGCATTCATTAATAATACTTTCTATCTATCAACTTGTATCACCTCAACGTAATCAAAACAAATGAATTTGATTCCCTCTTTATTTTCATTCCCTCGCATTTAGATATTAGGTTTATCACAGTTTATGGGTTTGTCTCAGTTATATTCTTCTTATACATCCAAAACCGGTCCCTCATATGGACTACGGATAAGAGTCGTCTTCCACACGCAGCTCCAGACACATCTCCCTCATTTCTTCCAGGTCTTATGAGTAAAACACTGGTGAGTAACATCCATTTACCAATCACCTTACTCCACACTAGACCGAAACCTTAGGCGAGATGTCTGTATACTCTCGAGAGAGGAAACTAACAGGACTCGAATCCACCAAACGCCTTACAAAGGCAAAAGAAATCATCCTTTTAACTACCGAGACACAGCATAAATCTTCTTCATGATAAAACTAGAGTATCATCAAGATAATTTTATCGATTCTCTCATTGCTCCAAAAATCACATTCAAAACAATTTGCAATTAATTTTTTACCTTTGCTTAGTGGTTTCCTCATAACTCTTCCTAGAGAACTCCGAATGAGTTGATTCTTGTTTTTTTGAATTCTGGACTGAAAAATCTTTAATTTAAAACTAATTTCATAATTTTTAAATTACAAGGTTAGTTGCAGTAAAAATATCAAGATAAGTATTTTGATCACGTTTTTTGCCTATCCAACTATGACTTTTGATGACTAATTTACTAATACTTCTCTCTACATAACTCCAAATGATGTGGTTCTTATTTTGTTGAAATCTAGACTCAATTATCTTTCTTTTAACACTAGATTTGTAATTTTTAGACCACTATAATAACTGCAGTAAAATTGAAAAAGTAGTGATCAACAAAAGTTTCGGTTACTTAATATCGTTAGAATACTACAAGTGTATTAATTCAACTCCTGACTCTTAATTGAAAATCCGACCGGTCAATATAACCCAATATTTTCCTAAAACATGTAATAAAATTTTCAGTGTGATCTAACGGTTGGTTAAGAAAATTATAAATTTTTCCTTAGATGGTTTTGGAACTGAATTAAGCTGAAAAATCATATACTTTAAAATGTAAAACTTATATCTCTACATGTATATATTATTATGATAATCTGAACGGTCAAATTCAACATTTATATCTTAAGAAACATATATCAAAATTTTGAATTAATCTAACGGTTAACTTGTCCAGAATTTACGTTTTTCCGAGGGGACTAAATAATAGGAAATAAAGTTATCATGAACTTATTCTAACTTGTGAGATTTAATTCTCTAAGTATAAACTACACAATATTAATCCGAACGGTCAAAACAAAGTAATATGTCTTATGTATCATATATCAAAAATTGGACTGCATCTAACGGTACACAAAGTAAAAATTGACAATTTACTAAGATAATCTGAAAAATAGAATTCAATAAATCACATATAGGTAAATTAGATCTCAACATTGACATAAGATAAATAAAATAAAAGCATTGGGGAAATAAGAAGTTGCATCGGCAGAGCCAGTCATACAACTTCTCATCCTTCCAAAACTGCAAAGTAAATAAATAAAAGCGTAAAGAAATAATAACGTATTTGGGGAAATAAGAAGTTGAATTCGGCAGAGCCCGTTAGACAACTTCTCATCCTTCCAAATTTGCAAGGTAAATAAATAAAGGTAAGGAAAAATGTAAAGAACTAATAATGATTTGGGGAAATAAGAAGTTGAATTCGGCAGAGCCCGTTAGACAACTTCTCATCCTTCCAAAATTGTAAGAAAATAAATGAAAGTACAATAAATAAAATAAACATAACAGATAGAATATATCACACTAAATTCATAAAGAGAAACAAAATTCCAAACATATCCAAGAATTCAGATCATACAGAAACAAAAGACTCAATTAACTCCCATACCTCTATTCCAGACTTAATCTTCTGCTCAGTCGTTCCTCAAAACTTTCAGAATTTTCCCTCTCGCAACTAGAATATCTTTCAAACTCTCTCTTCTCTCAAAAATTTCTACTTCTTGGTGCAAAAAATTTCTTCCTCCCTCCTTGGCTATTTATAGCCAAAAATTTTACTATTCATTTTCTACTATTCATTTTTACTATTCAAAAATATTATTTTAATAAAAGTATGACTCAACATTACGTGTCTTCTTATCCTTTCCTATTATTTTTACTATTTATTTTTACTATTCATTTTTTACTATTCATTAATTTTTTTTATTTATTATTATTTTAACTACTATAAAATTTTCTCCAATACTCATACCATGTTCATAATCGTATCTAACTTAATAAAATACAATCAGATAGTTGTATATATTACAAAATAATAAAAATGGAAACATTTAATCATTTTTTTTCTAGATCTTACATGAATCCTGCCCAAGAGTAATTACCCTAATTTCTAATGCCAAAAGTAGGAAAAAGATCATCACATCTACTTCCTTCCATGTATTATGACATGCGATATATGTCTTTAGAAACTGATTTAGTGATAAAAATTTTTTCATTAGTCGCAGAATTTATTAAAGGTTACACAATAAAAACATTTAAAAAAGAGTTAGAGATACCAATTTCAATATCAATTAATTTTAAATTATAAATAGATATTTAAATAAAATAGATTGTGTCTATACAAGCAACATAGCTTCAAGGTTTCTCAAGGATAAAAGATAGTATTTCAATCCAAAATTCAACAAAGAAAAGGAAAAATGAAGGGTGCATATCTAATTTATCTACTAAAATTTATCCATGCAAACTGGACTGATGAATACAAAGCTCCTTGTTGCAGTTGACTCTTCATTCAGTTTATTTTTCTTTTGTGTATAACTGTGTATAACTGTTCAACACTTATTATGATGGGTTATTTTCTTTTGTTATGTTTACTGTAATGTGGAGGAAAAATAGTGGTGTTGTGTTATCAGAATTATATTCAGTATTCTGCTTTCCTTTATTCTCTCTGCTTTGTGCATCTTGTTTATGCTTGATTGAACCAACAAGTGACGCTGTTTGTGGGAATTAACAAGGACAAGACTGTTTTATTCACCAAGAAACAATGGCAGCAAAATTTGATATTGAGAAGTTCAATGGATCAAATGATTTTGGGTTATGGAAGATCAAGATGGAAGCTATCTTGATTCAACAAGGTTGTGATGAAGCCTTGAAGGGTGAAGAAAGTATGTCACCAGTCTTATCACAAGCGGAGAAGAAGAATATGATTGATAAGGCCAGAAGTGCCTTTATCTTATGTCTGGGAGACAAGGCTCTCAGAGAGGTTGCCAAGGAAAGAAGCGCAGCAGGCATATGGGCAAGATTGGAGTCATTATACATTACTAGATCATTAGCTCATAGATTGTGCTTGAAACAACAACTTTACTCGTTCAAGATGATGGAGTCAAGATCCATTGAAGAACAGATTTCTGATTTTAACAAGATCATTGATGATCTTGAGAACACGGGGTAAAACTTGAAGATGAAGATAAAGTTGTGATTCTTCTAAATGCTTTGCCTAAAACCTTTGAGCATTTCAGAGATGCTTTATTGTATGGGAAAGATCAAGTGATTACTTTGGAAGAAGTCATTACTTTGATCCGAACCAAGGAATTTCGGAAACTTCAAGATTCCAAGAATATGGAAGAAATATCTTCTGGGCTTGCAGTCTCAATGATAAAGTGGAAGAAGAGAGAAGGAAAATTAGGCAAGGCGAAGCAAGAAATCAAAAAGCAGGTCCGATGTTTCAAATGTCAGAAAATTGGTCATATTAAGAAGTACTGTCCTGAGAATGATGACCAAGACTCTCGGGTGAAAGAAATTGTTGATGTTGCAGAGGCTTCAGATGACTATGAATCTGGCTATGAATCTGTTGGAGTTTTGGTGGCTTCATCTGATGATTCCCAGAAAAGTTGGGTTATGGATTTCGGTTGCACATATCATATGTGTCCAATCAAAGATTATTTTGAGAATCTTGTTTTGAAGGAGTGTGGAACAGTGCTTCTTGGGAGCAATAAAGCTTGTAAAGTGCAGGGAATTGGAGTGATTAGACTGAGAATGTTTGATAATCATGAGATGTTGTTACAAGGAGTGAGGTATGTTCCATAACTGAAAAGGAATTTGATTTCCATAAGTGTTTTTGATCTTATGGGATATTCTACAAAGGTTGAGAATGGGTTTATGAAGGTGACCAAAGGAGCATCTGTAATTGCCAAAGGTAGTCGTGTTAATGGCTTGTATATCTTGGAGGGATCCACTGTTATGTCTCATGCATTTATTGGAAGTCATTCCATGGAAGACAAGACAAGATTATGGCATTTGAGGTTGGGTCATATAAGTGAGAATGGATTATTCAAATTGGAGAATCAACAACTGCTGATGGGGGATAAACTTCATAAGTTGAAGTTTTGTGATCAGTGTGTTTTGGGAAAAGCTCATAGAGTGAAATTTGGAGTTGGTAAGCACACTTCCACAAGACCTTTTGAGTATGTTCATGCAGAGTTACTCAAACTCATGGAGGAGGATCTTATTTCTTGAGTATTATTGATGATTACTCAAGAAGGGTATGGGTTTATATATTGAGAAACAAGACTGAAACGTTTCAGAAATTTAAAGACTGGCATATCCAAACTAAAAATCAGCAGGAGTCCAAGTTAAAGGTATTAAGGATTGATAATGGACTTGAATTTGTCTTTGATATCTTTAATAGCTATTGTGCTAATCATGGTATTAAGAGACATAAAACTGTGGCTGCAACTCCACAACAAAATGGTCTTGCAGAAAGGATGAATAAAACCATTCTTGAGAAGGTCAGGTGCATGATCTTGAGTGCTGGATTACCTAAAGTATTTTGGGGTGAGGCTGTCAACACAGCAGTTTATTTGATAAATAGGAGTCCATCATCTGCTATAGAGAATAAAACACCAATGGAGGTTTGGAGTGGTAAACCTGCAGATTACTCAAATATAAAGGTATTTAGAACTTTGGCTTATGCTCATGTAAAGAAAGACAAGTTAGAAGCCAGGGCTGAAAAATGTGTGTTCCTTGGATATGCAGAAGGTGTTAAAGGATACAGATTGTGGAGGCTGGACCCAAAACCATCTAAACTCATAATTAGCAGAGATGTAATCTTTGATGAAGCAAGGATGGGAATGCATACTTTAAACCAGGAATCAGGGATGGAGAAATTACAATTTGAGGTGGAGACTCCTATTGATAAAACTCAACAAGATCTTAGTGATGGCCCAAAAATTTCTTCACGTAACATTGAGCACTCATCTTCCAATCAAGTCACCAATGACTATCAACTTGTTCGTGATAGGGAAAGAAGAATCTCCAAACCAACTAAGAGATTTGGACAAGTTGATTTAATATGTTATGCTTTGAATATTGCGGAAGAGATAAATGAACCAGATGAACCAAGAAACTTCAAAGAGGCTCTTGAGAGTGAACAACAAAAGCTTTGGTTGTGTGCAATGGAAGAAGAACTTGAATCACTTCGGAAAAATAACACCTGGAGACTTGTAAATTTACCTAAGGGACAAAAGGTGATTGGATGCAAATGGATCTTCAAGAAGAAGGGTGAGATTCTAGGAGTTCAGAAGGCTCGATTTAAGGCAAGATTGGTGGCAAAGGGGTTTACTCAAGTTGAAGGTGTGGATTACAATGAGATTTTTGCACCTGTGGTGAAACACTGTTCAGTGAAATTGTAAACCAGTTTGATTTATATCTGGAGCAATTGGATGTCAAGACTGCTTTTCTACATGGAGACTTAGAGGAAACAATCTATATGAGCCAACCAGAGGGATTTGCAGTTGATGATAAGGTATGCCTCTTGCAAAAATCATTGTATGGTCTAAAACAAAGTCTCAGGCAGTGGTACAAGAAGTTTGATGACTTCTTAATGAAGTTGAACTTCAAGAGATGTAGCTACGGTAGTTGTGTCTATATACTCGAAAAGGGAGTTTGGTTGTATCTATTATTGTATGTAGATGATATTCTAGTAGCAAGCAAAGACCAAGGGATGATTAATGATCTAAAGCATGCACTGAATTCAGAATTCAAGATGAAGGATCTTGGAAAAGCTAGTCGAATTCTTGGAGTAGATATCATCAGAGATAAGCTGCAAGGTACTTTATTTTTGTCTCAAAAGATTTATATGAAGAAGATTGTGGAAAGGTTTAGAATGTATAAAGTTAAACCAGTGAGCACACCTCTAGCCCATCACATGAAACTCTCAAGGAGTCAAGACATCATGTCTGATGATGATAGGAAGAAGATGGAACTTATTCCTTATGCTTGTGGAGTAGGTAGCATTATGTATGGAATGATTTGCACTAGACCAGATCTTGCACATGCTATTAGTGTTGTGAGTAAGTTCATGGCAGAACCTGCACCTGCTCATTGGGAAGCTCTGAAGTGGATTCTCAGATATGTGAATGGAACTTTAAACTCAGGTCTTCTATATCAGAGAAAGACTCATTTTAAATCTATCGTTGAAGGTTTTGTTGATGCTGACTATGCTGGATGTCCTGATACTAGAAAATCTCTCTCAGGTTATGTGTTTACTCTGTTTGGAACAGCTGTTAGTTGGAAGGCAAATCTCCAATCTGTTGTAGCTCTTTGAACTTGGATTCAAAGAGAATAGTGTACAGATCTTTTGTGATAGCCAAAGTGCTATTCATCTAGCCAATCATCAAATGTATCATTCAAAGACCAAGCATATTGATGTTAAACTACATTTCATTAGAGATGTGATTGATTCAGGTGCTATTGAAGCGGTGAAGATTGACTCTAGAGACAATCCAGCAGATATGTTAACTAAAGTGTTATCTAGAAATAAGTTTGAAAAATGCTTAAGGATGGTGGGTTTTAGTCATGTTTGATTTCATGGAAGTGATTGTACAAACTGCATTGAAGTGTCAAGGTGGAGAAATGTTGCAGTTGACTCTTCATTTAGTTTATTTTTCTTGTGTATAACTATGCATAACTGTTCAACAGTTATTATGGTGGGTTATTTTCTTTTGTTATGTTTACTGTAATGTGGAGGAAAAATAGTGGTGTTAGAATTATATTCAGTATTTTGCTTTCCTTTATTCTCTCTTCTTTGTGCATCTTGTTTATGCTTGTTTGAACCAACACTCCTATTCATTAATCAAACACTACAACATCTAGTATAAGAAAACAACCCCAAAAGCAAATAGAAAATTTCAAGCATTCAAATAATGATACATTACAAAGTCAAAAACAATATGGCACTTAGAAAAAATAGAAAGAATTCGACAAGGATGCTTATTATTCAGCTTCCACATTATCATATTGCCAAGGGTTGAAGTCTGGTCTGTTGTCAGATTCATGAATGCCCTCTGAACTATCTATAGCAGCACGATGTTCAGTATATTTACCATTGTATTGGTAAACTTCCAACTCACCCCAAGGGGTTGTAGTTACTTCATCTGTTAAATCAAACCATCTTGGTGTGAATTTATGGTTCTTGGCCTCTCGGTTTCTCTTCTCAGCTCTTTGTCTCTCCTCCAAACTGATAAACAAGTTTAAGCACATGCAAGGTAAGGAATTAGAATCTTTGAGGTGATGCTAATAGAGAACAATCAAAATTTTAAAACATTTCTTCATCTTTGTTACCTGCTCTTCTCATAACCAGATGTGGATAGATCACCCTTCTCAAGGGCCATTCTATCAGGACGCAGACGAGAATCAGATGCCAACAACTTCTTGGGAGCAGTGTCAAAGCTATTAATCTTATGTGCAAAATGTGTGTATTGAAATTTGTCCTTCTTAGGGACATCTGCAACTCTCCAAACCTGTGCAGAATGGAACAGGTTACTTCACACAACATTATCAAAATTTCTGGAACAACATAATTAAACTACACCTAGAAAAAAAGAGATAACGAACCTCTTTCAGTTCAGTGCCTGGAAGTGGTTCTCCTTCTGAGTCACAAACTTGGTAACTCATGAACTCGTTCCATTTTCCAGTCATTAGTATCTTGGGCTCGTCAGCAGAATTATACACGTATCCGTCCACTTCATACCTACCCGCACTGTAAATGCAAAAATCTTTCAAGTTAGATAATATGCATGACAGCAGCACTGAAGAAGTTACGGAATAAAAACACCGTATGCTGAGAAAGTAATAGGTTAAACGTGAAGATTTGATAGCAAGAGAAAGTAGTCATACCCAAACCAGCCACATGGTTGAAAATACAGCACCACTTTGTCCCCTGTGGTCAGATTTGTCAAGATCATCTCTCCAGGTGAATCAATCCACGTTCGTCCGAAAATCAAGTTGCTAACTTTTGTAGGAGGAGGCACCAAATCAAGGACCACGCCATCTTTCTTGAGGGTAACACGTGTTCTGCATCCATGTAAAAGTATGTTGCAAATGATGATAACTAATGAATATAGTTGTTGTAGACTTCTGGCATAAAAAACTACATAATAAATTGATGTAAAGTGATATGAAACATCCTTAGCCATAAGATACAGTGCAGAGTCAGGTTGTTTTGCAGAAATAATTTGTCAGTAACATAAGCGAAAACCATAAACAATCCCCAGATTTGATATAAGGAGAGAGAGGGAGTTTAATAACATCAAATTGCACAAATATAAGTAAAAAGGCAGAGAAGTCTTACCTTCCAACAGGATATACATCCACTGAGTTGCCCAGAAATTTAGTTTTCAATTTCGATGTCACATCGTAAGTGAAATGTTCGTTTTCAGCATGCCCAGCACTCATTGGGGGGTGGTGGCTGACCTGCAGCAGTTTAATTTTACATGTAATCACAAGTCAGAACCATATTTAATACAGAAGCTTCTCAAAGAAACTGAAAAATTTGAATACTTCCATTACAATATGTATATCAAGGAGGCCAGGCCGTAATCCCCAACCCCCAAAATGAAATATGAAAGGCATAAATACTTTGTTGGTTCAGCATTTTGTCTGAAGAAACTGACAATTAACAGAAACTTAAACGCACCTGCTCTGCTATAAATGTCATGTCACCATGGTTAACCATTTCGTAAGTCTCACCAAGAATTGGATTGAATGGCTTCCATGTTCGCTGATATGCATAGTAGACAGATATGAAGAATGATGCTGCAAAAATCATTTGTAAGCTAATGTTCCATGCAATGTATACAGAAATAACAGAGATAGGATGAAAGTCATCCGTACAAGCATATACTAGTCTCATGTATGGATCCTCAGTCTTGTCCGCCATATCCAACAGGTAAGAATACTCCATAAGCTGTGAAATTTATTACAATCAATGAAGTTGCACTGGCAGCAAACTTGCATAAAATACTGTGTCAAGGGAGTATCAAAGAAATGCAGCAATTTATAAGTATGAGACAGACCTCAGCCATTCTCTGCAGCATTGTCATTGGCTCAAAAATAATAACTGGAAGTGTCACCATTGATGTGATATCGGAGCCAACATACTTTTGCATCATTTTCCAGTAACTATCTCGGTCCTGTAAAGTAAGGGAAATAACATAACATCCAGAGATGATACACTACAAAAGGATGAAAAAATCTCCAAAGTTCATTTTGAGATAAAAACTAACTCATATTCAGATAACTAAAGATGCAATTGGTTTACACTGCATATTATCTGTAGAAAATGCCAAAAAGCAAGAAGTTCACCCTAACATGCAAACAAGACCACATATGTTTGCTAAAGCAGAAAACACCACAGTTCAATAAGCACATTCTCATCCCTCTTTTAGAGAAAGATGACAAGCAGCAATTTGATCAATAAATCTAGATTCAATTAACTTCCTCACATGATAAATTTTCTTTGACTCAGATTATGTTTTCATCTCCTATCTGTTTTCATGTTTTGCTTAGACAATCATGTGTGCAAGCCTTTCTTCACTTCAAAATGTAAATTCAATACAAAATTAGAATAAGTAGTATACCTCTTGTTTCCAACGTCCCTTCTTTGCTTCTTCTTCAACATCTTCAGTTCCTCCTTCTGGATTAATAACCTCCAGTCCCTCATAGGCCATCATACTGAATACGAGTGTCAACAAAAATAAACCTTATTAGTCCAAGAGATCGAATCAGGCACGCAGAAGACAAATCAAACAATTACAAGTCATATTTTCAAGTCCTGGTGAAACTGAGAATGCACAATTCTAAACTTGATTAGAATATATTAAAACAATCAAGAATCTCTTACATCAACCCATGCATCATAAGTGTAAAACATCCATAAGCTAAAACACAACAGTGATATCATAATAATCAACAAACCAACAATAAAAGATCAATTGAGAAAGATGATCTCCCAAAGCAAGGATCTCTTGCATCTAGCAGTGTTAAAATTTTCAAAAAGGGTAAATTCATCATCGGGAGACACCCCAGATGAACGAATTATAGAAAATCACAATCAAAACAAAGAAATTTAACAACTTCAAAAATTCAGACTCCAAAGGATTCATACCCATTAACGGATTTGGACATAGCACTGCCAAAATTGGACAAACTGGAAGCAATAGAAGCAAAAAAGCCCCCACCACCAGAAGCAGCAGCTTGCTTAGGATCATTTGGAGCCATGTCAAAAACTAAATCAAAGAAGGAAATCCAATTGAGAGAAGAGAAGATTGTTGGAGAAAGAAATAGTAGCAAACCCGATCTACTGAAGCAAATAAAAAAAGGGTAAGCTACACTTAAATATGGTTTATTTATGAAAAGAAGGAATAGTGAATAATGAATATTTAAAAAACAATAATAATATTATTATAATAGAGAACAGCAAAGAAAGCAGTGATTTTGGTTGGCGGTTCTCGAATTTGAAAAGTCCAACCAGACTTAATGGAAAGCTGGGGGATGTTTCTTCCTTGAAGTGAGAACAGAATACAAATCAAAGAAGAGTTTGTTCAGCACGCGCGTACAGAACGCGTGGCAGTGAAGGGTTAAGTTGAGTTTAGAAAATCCAAATTGGCGGCTTTACAGGGAACATGAGAGGCTGTTTTGGGATTGCAATGAGAACGATCACAACTTCTTGCCGGCTGCTTTGTTTCTGTCATCATATGATTTACATTAATACATGTCTTTTATTTAGGCTAACAATGAGATTAATTTGAAATAATTTCAAAATTAAATTATCTTTTAAATAAGATCGTATTATACATAGGTCTAAATAAAAAAATAAAAACTAATTTATTTTAATAATTAATCATTGTTATAATTAATTAAAATTATTTTTTGTTGAGTAAAATTGTTAAAAAAATAATTTTAGAATAATTATTTTCTTTTAAAAATTAAAAATAGGGTTTTGTAAATTGTCAATGAATAATCATTAGCTATAGATGTTTAATTTCATAAAAGAATTATATATTTAAAACAAATTCTACAAATGTTAAGTATTGTTTCAAAAAAATATCTGAAATTAGAAAGAGTTTTTATATAAAAGATCTAAAATGAAGAAAATAAATATTTCACCAACTTACACTAAAGAGTATTTATTTGTTTACAAAAGAAATGTATATTTTTAATAAGATTGTACTTTTTTGTGATAAATATGGAATGATAAAAAGGATGTTCTTATAGTATATTAAATGTATTTATCAAATAATTAGTAAAATTAGGAAAATTAATACATGATATATTACTCATCAATATTTATCAATTATTTTTTTCATTCATAATATTAGGTTTTGACAAAATAATTAATATACATTTACTCATTTTTCTTTTTTATAATTCTTTCTAATAGGTAAATCTTATAATCAAAGTCACTAGATAAATTATAAAGTAAGGATCCTAAAATATATGGTAACATCAAGTTGCAACTCTATCCATTATTTAGTCAAATAGTCAACTAATTACTTTGAAGTTATAACACCCCTTCTTTCTAGGTACATAATAATATCTTAAAGGAAAAATCTTCATACATTTGTATCTAAGCTTTTTTTATGTTACAAAACTAAAGTTTTCTTGAAAACTAGAAAAAATTATTGATAAAACTTAAATGTTAAATGTTAACTTCTTAATAAATAGTGACATGAGTTTTAAATAATATACAAGATGTTGTGAATGATTGTTTTAGTTCTTATAAAAGTGTTTTTAATGGTGGTAAATCTTGGAAAAGATCTCAAGTTTAAAATCTATTATTTAAAATCTCTTATATTAAAGGAAGAAATAATATCTCCTTCAAGGAAAATAAACTTTTCTACAAAATATTTTCAAAATAATTAAAATTATCATAAAAAAAAAAAATCAATATTGGATTTACAAAAAATTAGTCAAGAATTTAAACTTGGATCTATTATTAAAAGGAAAATTGTATAAGATCTTAAAATAAGATTTTGCAATTCTTAACATGTCACACTCAATTAGGTCTACATTTAGATAAGGGAATTTTACTACCTAAAAAACTCAAATACAACATGCATCAAATCTTTAATTAAGTCCTAAGATCTTGACTACAAATATTCTTCCTCTATTTTTCCTTCTCAACTTCCATAAATCCTTTCTTGAATCCACCAAACGTTTGTTATCTTCCTTTAGTCATTCCACATTCACCTCCAAATATACTAAATAACTATTGAAACATTCTTCCCTTTCCAACAAAATCATCAAATCGTCTTCTTTTTCATCAAAATCCTCTTATTAAATTATTTGTAACTCTAATTACATCAATGAGCTTTTTACCAATATATTTTCCTTCAATAGTTATGAACTTCTTTCCTTTCAAATTATCTTAGGAATTTCTATACAAAATAAAAAGACAATATCAAAATAGTTCTGACAGATCATACCCATATAACAAGAAAGTTGGGATAAAATTCCCATGACTTACTCTTCAATTCACCTTTTCCTCTAAAACAATTAGTTATACATAGCACGTGAGAATAGTTATAGAGTTAGGTTGCTAGTACAAAAGAAATTCATTTAGAGAAAAAGTACCTACACACAACTAAGACATATCCCTAATAAATACATATTCTTGAAACTTTAGAATGTTTTCACCTTTACCTCTATCATTATCTCTTTTTTTTGGCTAAGCCATAATGTAAAATCTATTATAAAAATAAAGAAAACGCACTCATTAAAGGTAAAAGAATTTTTTAGCAATGAAAACAATTTCTAAATATTCAAACAAAACCTTACATGCTTCAATAAAGCCTATGAATTCAAATGTAATTAAGTAGGGATTAACTACATGTATTTCTCTTTCTTTCGAAAGATACAATATATCTCTAATTTATTTTAATGTTGTTTTGTATTTCTTATGAAATATGATAATTATGATATTAACCCTGCACTTTATATACTTAAAAATATAATAATGAGAAAAAGTCTTTTAATATATGTTTACACTGGTATACTGATATTAATTAACACTTGTATTCATTTATTATGATCAACTGCTCATTTAATTGAACATTAACATTAACATTATCATTTATTTTTAATGTAATTCCTCGGTTTTAAGTTTTTAATTTAGTCACATTTTTATTTAAAAGGAATAATACTACATTGCTAATGTTGTTGTAGTTAATGAAACAAATGTGATTGGATAACATATGCCACTTTGTGAATTTATTATGTCACATTGTTACTCTCTTAATGCTAACAACAATTTAAATGAAAACACTAAAATGACTATTTAAAAATATAAAATCAAGTTGCGAATTTCAAAAATATCGGAACTACCTTAAAAACATTTCAAATAACAAATCTATTTAGCCATGATATATAATATAATCAGTTGGAAAGAATTGAAAAAAATAAAGCAAAGTATTAAATTAAATACTTCCATCTATTTTGAACAAATACTTCTTTCTTAAGAAATGCATAACGCAACCTATTAATCAACATTTATTAAATATATGTTATTTAGATCAATTTTTCTCTAATTTTTATAAATAAATAATATATAAATAAATAAAATTAGTTTTTATAAGTTCAAATTTATTCATGCATAAATAAATTTCTATAAGTATCTTAAATAATTTTAAACAATTGATATTAACTATATTTAGCTTATAAATTTTCATTTTTATGACTTTTTTTTTGTTTAAATAGGTTGCATTAATAAAGTAATGGTTTTTCTTCAACGAGTTTGTTTTACAATTGATTTGTTTTTACTTTAACGGACTACAATTATTGCATCGTTTCTCCTTTTTTTTTTTTAAGAAATCGATATATTAATTTCACTTTTTACCAAAAAAAAAAGTTAATTTGGTAATGGAAATTGAGTAACATAAATATATTTTAATTATCGAAATTAACATCATGAATCAATTTAAAACTTTAGACTATAGAAAATGGGTATCTATGGTTGGCCACGTAATGCATAGCCACACACATGGCAAAGGAAGAAAAAGGGCTGTCTTTTTGTCTTCGCTTTTATTCTTGTGTATAGGGTCATAATAATGATGCAGATTTTTAAGAAATTCAAAATTCTTCAACTTGTTCTAGAAGAGAGGTACTTCTCAAAAGAGTTTTTCTTCTTCTTTTACCATTGACTCAAGAATTTAAAACCAACGTGTCAAAGAGGTTTGAAAGGAAATCAACCATTGAAATTAACAAAATACCTTGTGTTTTGTTTATAGGTTTTTGCTTCATTTATCATATTGCATGTCGATAAATCATATTTCTCAAAATATTTAAACTAAAAAATTATCACTAAGTATATTTAAACATATATTTGATTATAATATATTGTTCTTATATTTTTTTTTGTTAATTTAAAATAATTTAATACACTTAAAAAATATATAATTTTATTAGGGGTTAATTGTTAACAGTTTAGATAAGATTTGTAAATTTTTAGTGGTTTTACACTTAGGGTTTTTACTTTCCTTTTTTTAAAAGATTTTGAAGATTTTATGAGTAAACAGTTGATAAGGATTGCAATTAATTTTATTTTATTTTATTTTTAAAAGATATATTACGATTTCTAGATTAAATTACTGATAAGATATGTGAAATTATTAAAATCTTTAATTTCTTCGTACTTATGTTTGTGACCTCTTCTTCTTCACTTGCTTCAGTTTTTGGCCGTATATGCTTCAGTTCTCAAATTCTTGTTCCTCATGCATCATATTCTTGTTCACACATGTACATCACAGTCGTCCTTCGCCCTGTCCTCGTGCCATTGAAATCACTATTTAGTTTGCCATTATTCGTCAAACCGCAATCCCTAAGATCCCTAAGTTTAGGTTTTTTTTCTTCCTCCATTACTGAGTCTTCTTCCTTCATCCCATTAGTGTGTCGTCATTGTTGTGTGGGTCTGTCTTTTGTTCTTCGTTCATTGTGTTTGTCATTCGCAATCCCTAAGTTGATGTTTTCTTCATCTTCCATTATAGAGTATTGTTCTTTGGCCCAATTATTGTGTATTTGTTAACAAACATCTCTTCTCTGCTCATTATCTTCGTCATTGTTGGGCATTGTTGCAATCCTTAAGTTGGATTCAATTTTTAGTTCATCGTTATGGTGTCTTCTCCTGTAATTCGTAAATCCATCGTGGCCTAAACTTAAAATTTGTTTTACATCCCCTACAGTGTTAACATCAACCCTAATTCATCTCTAATTTTCCCTCTAAACTCATAGAGGGGTTCCATTCGTGTAACCACTATTTTTTTCCTTCATGATTGAGGGTCCAAAGTGGTAAGGATAGCGAGAAGGTCGAGTGAACAACGTTAGCAGCTTAAAGGCTTTTGGTGACGAGGGATTTGGCTGTGAGAAGAACTAGAACCAGGTATGAGGGAGCTAATCTATGTGTGTCCTTGATTTTTTTTGCTTGAACAAATGTGATAAAATGATTGGTTCTGATATTGCTATAATTTTTTATGTTGGTTAGTTAATGTTATAACATGCTAGGTTGCTAGAGTATAATTTGATAAAGAATCTCACATTTTGATTAGACTAGAATGTTCTTGACTTGGGTTGTTAATTATTTAATGTGTGATTAAGAACTAAGTGTAATGGGTAGGATTTATTTTAGTTGCAATGTCATGGTAGTTAGATATTAACTTGTCCTGTTATTGCCAAAGAAGATTATATGCATGTCCATTAGAATGAAAACAGGTTCAAGTTAATAAAATGTAGTCTGAATGCCTATAAGTAAGACTACTTGATACATGTGTCACTGTTTTGTTTGCTTAATGTTTTAATGATATGAATAAGATGTGAATGGTCTATATGTTGTGTCTAAAACGGAAGTGTAATTGTGATTTCATACTTAGTGCTTTATTCATTCACTATTTGTTATAACAAAATGAAAAAAATCAAGTCAAAGTTAATCAATAATCACACTGCTAGAATAGTTAAACCATGAGTCCCCAACAACGGCGCCAAAAACTTGTTAAGACTCCGGCAAGTGTATCGAATTGTATCAAGTAATAATAAGTGGTAAGACCAAGTATCATTTCCCTAGAGACTCATAGGCCTAGACTTTCATGTGATTTGTTGATTACTTAAGACTTGAATAACGAAAATTAGGTTTATAATGCTAAAACAAAAATTAAACATATACATGCAAAAGTTGATCAATTGGCAGTTGAATGATATGGATGAATTGTGTTGTTGGGGTTTCCGACTTATCCTAATCCACTCTCATATATTTACGAATTCTACTTTTTCATTAATGTTAATGCCACTTTCTAATTTACCCTAATCCCAAAGTCTTGGTGAAGAGAGCCTATTCCTAATTACTAGTTTACAATGTCTCGTCTCCCTAACAATTGTTCATGCATTACATTCACACAGAAGCTTAAAGGCATCGGTCCTCCTATCCCTATGTCTAGGTAATATTGCTCCCGAGAGAATTCCCTCATGTATAGATCTACCCATATGTGTCCATAAAGATAGAATCAAAGATCACACTATTGAATAATGTCTTAAACAAAGAATGCATAGATAATGGAGGAAAAACTCTAACAACAATGCATCAATTCAATATATGAGAGTTTAAATAGGATTACATCGTTTCCCCAACAATAATGGAGGTTTAGTTCACCATAGACATCGTGAAACTAGATGAAAAGAATGAAAAGATAAACCCTAGAACTTGTAGATTGGAGCTTCCGCATCCAAAATCCCCCTCCAAATGGTGAAGAGGGTGTTTCTGCTTCTCCTTTTGCCAAAAGATGACCTATCTAGGTCATGCAATTCTATTTAAAGTTCATTAAAATCAACAGAAACTGGCCCAGGCCCAAAACAATGGCGCTCAGCGCTGGGCCACCACTCAGCGGTGGGTACGACACTCAAGATGGACGCTCAGTGCTCAGCAGTGAGGTAGTGCTCAGCGGTGGGCGCGATACTCAAATTCTCCCCTCAGCATTGGTGCTTGAGCGTTGGACAAAGATCCATTCAGCAAAGCTAGCGCTCAGCACTGTCCTAGTGCTCAATAGTGGTTGTGTTTCTTCATTTATGTACTTTTCCATCTTTTCTTGAGTCCAACTCCTTCCTACTTCAGCTTCCTTCATTCAATTCATGTCAAATCCTACCAAAACAGGGAAAACCAAGCATAATACCACTAAAACCACCTTTGACTCTCTTATTCTCTAATTTAAGCAAAATGTATGATTTCAAGCTAGTTTTTAAGCCATAAAGGATGTGTTTTGTATCAAATTTAAGTATAAAAATAACGATTTCTGAACCTTATCACAACCCTAAACTTAGAACTTTGCTTGTCCGCAAGCAAACAAAATGCAACTCAGTCTTCCACCAATCATCACAATGACTCAATCACATTCAAAAGCTTTTTCTTTCAAGACAAGTAATCACTTAAATATGCTTATAAATAGAGTTTAGTCAAGATGCACACATGCCTTGATTTCCAATGCTCATCATGGTGTTCACCCAATCACATAATACTCAACAGATGCTATTCTCATGAATGATCAATTAACTAAGCACAAATATAATCATAAATTCATGGAATCATTCCTCACCAGATAAATTGTTTCACTCAATCCCTCATGTGTTTTAAAAGGTCACTCCTTCCCTTTACTATCCACATGGCACATAGAATAAAATTGTCTTCATTTACCACAATCAATCATCATCACACATACATGTCATCACAAGGACGTTTTCAAGGCTTATAGTATGGTTGGGCTAACAAGAAAGATTGGTTTTTCTAGATCACAAAATCCTCGAGTTAAGAGAGTCATTCAAACATTCATAGTTCAAGCACAAACTCTCTTTTTACCAATCTCACTCGTTCCTAGCTTTCCCTTTTCTTTGCATTGAGTTTTTCTTTTTCATTCTATCTTTTTCATCTTTTCATTCTTTGCTCAACAATGCTTATCTTTCTCTCAATTTTTCCAACAACCCCAAACTTGAACCTTGATCAATACAAGACAATAATTCTTAACTTAACTCAAGGTAAAGATTTTTCAAAAGGGATTTCACATACTATTTAAGGCTTAGGTCCAAAAAGGGTAGAACACATGGTTCTTTTTCATGGGACAAAAATTTTGCATTGGCTAAGAAGGGCTTGTTCAAAAACAGCCTTGATCATATATCACATACATGCAATTCAATCAATCATAAAAACCTGGGCAATATCATTCATGCTTTTAAGTAGATAGCAAACACTCAATCAAAAACTCTGGAGTTCAAAACCTCACAATAAGCTCACTCACTATTCCAAACATCCCAGATAAATACCATGCTTAACATCATAACTACAATCACAATATCATCATGCATCTGTTCACAAAGCTTGTGAACTACCACATGTTTATCAGCATATAGCACAATCTCAACATCAATCAATATCAAGCATCATTAAGTAACACTCATCATGCAAAAACATCAATCAAACCATCATAACAGATAAAGTGTCAAACCAAGTAGATTAAAACCTATACTACTAAACAGAAGCAAATAAGGTTCAAATTACAAATCCAAAAAGATAAGAAAATGAAAAACTCTTGTTCTAATCTTTATAGCATCCATTAGTAGATGTTATATCAACTGTTTTGCCCATGTTGTCGTTTGAGTCCTCATCCTCAGCATCCTCGAAGTCATCATCATCCTCATAATCCTCGTCCATGGTTGGAGCTTCAACTGCTCCAACTCTACTACCCTATCACGTTGTTGAATTCATCCATCATCCACCGGTGTGCAAGAGGTGTATCGTACATCCCTATAATCATCTCTGTAGTGGCCACCTACCCCCTGTGGATGGACTCAAGTTTTGCCTCCATCATGGACATGTACATGTCCCTCATCTGAAAGGGTTCTACATGATGTGCTGGTCTAGGATCCTGTGGTGCTCTCCTCCTGGTAGGTCTCTGAGGCACTGGTTGGGCTGCTTCCTCTCCCCCACAGTACTGTCTGTAATAAGCCTCATCAATGGCCTTCCTAGGTCGCTCAAATGGTGGAGAAGAAGTGTCCAGCCCAACTAGCTGGCATAGATGTGTTATCAAGGAGGGATGCCTTAGAGGTGCCTTGTTGCTCACAGTGGTGGCACAACTCTTAATCTCATTTGCAATGACCTGGCCTATGTTCACATTGAATCCCCTCAGTACGTAGTAGATGAACATAGCCCTGTGAACTGTAATGTCTGAGACATGAGGGCATGACTGGATATTGGAATGAGAAAATTGATAACGGTTCCAAAATCGTTATTTTCATACTTAAAATTTATATTAAAACACAACCTTTATGACTTAGAAATAGCTTGAAATCATGCATTTTGTTTAAGTTAGAGAATAAGAGAGTCAAAGTTAGTTTTCTTGGTTTTATGCTTGGTTTTCCTTGATTTTGTAGGTTTATGGAATGATTTGAAAGAATGGTTGAACTATCAAAGAGTTACAGTGTAGAAAAGTCAACCAGGAAGCCGAAAAGTCAATCAGTCAACTAGAAAAGTCAACCAGTCAACCAGAAAAGTCAACCAGTCAATCAGAATGCTGAAAAGTTCACCAGAGTGCAGAAAAAGTAGCGCTGAGTGTAAGATCCAGATAAAATAAAAATATTTTTTTTATTTTTTTATTTTTAGAACTTCTAATATCAAATATTTGTTTATGGTATTTATTGGGTGATAAAAATTTTAGGATTGTATAAAAATTTAATTCATAATCATTTTAATTTTAATATTTGAGATTTACATAAAGAAAGGTTTACACTAGTACTATTATATCAATTAATTGAATTGGTTTAGTTGTAATTTATGAAAGTGTAAATATGGCTAATTGGAGGGCATGAATTTGAAACACAGTGACCAATTCTAACCAATTTAATTTTGGATTGTGCAATTCGTGTGGGCCCACGAAGAAAAAAAAATATAATAGTAATTAAAAAGTGGTGATTTAGGTGAAGTGGACCGTACTTCAAGTAATGGGAGGAGAGAGGGGGAAGTTTTTTTTTAATGTATGGTTACGTGAGAAAAAGTGGTTTGGGAGAGAGAAAATAAAAACATGAATATTTGGCCTCCTTTTACGTAAGAGAAGAGAGTATTATACGAGGGTTAGAGGAGAGGATTTTGGAAACACATTCTTTTAGGTTAAGTGAGAAAAAAAACGGGGACACTTCTACGACAGTCGTAGGAGAGAGAAACACAAACCCTAGTGAATTGTTGTGGAACGGTAGGGCAAGAAGAGTGCATCAACGAAGAGAGGAAGATCTTCTTAGACAGGGAGGGATTTACAAGCCATTAATAAACCTCTGGAGTCCAGGTAAGGGGAGCTAACATATGAGTATATGTTGCTAGGTATATATATAAGGATTTTGCTCATTCTCTGTTCGCATAAAAGTAATGAACCATGGATTGGGTTTTATACATAACATGGGGATGAAGATACGAACAACTTTGGATAGGCGTTGTGTATATGCGTGTTGGATGGACTTATTTTCTTTCATGTGTATAGATTCATAGGCTTTTGAAGGTGGCATGAAGATTTGGATGGATATATTGAAATTATTTTATTTTAATTGATTTGGTGTTAGTTATTAGAAAATGTGTGAATATATTATATATTTTCCTTTTTCTTATTTTGGTTGACATGTCATTAGTTTGATGATTGATTTATCATTGTTTCGAGAATGTTTATCACATAAGGGTTTATCGCTTGATTGTGCGAGTATAATATTGTTAATTATTTTGGAATTGGGTTTATGCTTGTGATGCCCAGTGAAGCTCCTGGTAGTGTGGTGGAAGTAGCACTAGTACTTGTCCGGTGAAGCTCTCTGAGAATAGAGTGGTGGGAGGTGTATACTTGTCCGATGAAGCCCAAGAGGGTGGTGGAAAGCATATACTTGCCCGGGGAAGGTCTAAGAGAGAGTGGTGGGAAGTGGTGTACTTGCCAGTGAAGCCTTCCAGAGAGTGATGGGAGATGTCATTATGTAATGGTATGGTAAAGTGCACTGGCCCGGTGAAGCTCTTTAAGAGAGTGGTGGGAGGTGACACTCGACCTTATGTTGTATATGAGTAACCGGTGATGATTCAATGTATAGTTAGTTTCAAATAAATTGGGGTATGGGTTGGTGAATGATCGAGGGAATCAGGGTGTGAGTTGGTTACTTTGACGAAATCATTTTGGGGTTATATGTTGGTGACTTGAAATTCTGGTAGTGTGGATGTTAATTATTTGATGTGTTGTCATGTGAAGATGTGTGTAAGTGAATGATGATATGTATTATTCTATAATCTTATTCTAAGTTGATGTTAATGCTTATGTATGCTTATATGACCTGTTTCTGTTATCTCACCCTTGCATGTTTGTGGTTGTGGTTTCCACCTACAATGATCGTACTTGTAGGTGAGTAGATATTGTTACAGGTGTAGCTGAAGCGAAGTTGAGCAGCGAGATATATGGGAGAACTATGGGGTTTTAATTTCAATGTTAATAATTTTGTAATGAAATTCTATAAACGCTTTATAGTTGCATTTGATTTATGAAGATTTTATTTAAAATCGTATCTCATAATGGTATCAGAGTTAAATTTCAACAGTTTTTGTAAACCCGTGACATCCCAAAAAAAATTGGGGTGTTACACTGAACAGTGAACTGGGCGCTGAGTGCCACTTTCGTGACCAGTTTTTCACTGTTTTGTCGCCTGGGCACCGTTGGGGGTTGATACCAAGTGTCGCACCCACCGCTGGGCAGTGTACTTATGGGCCTGGGCCAAAACTCTATTATTTTTCTAAGTTATAAATAGACCCCAAACAAACCAGAAGGGGTATCTTTTGGCAGAAAGGACGCATCAACACGGTTTTCACACCTTGTAGGCGAATCTTGGATGCGAGAGCTCCAATTTTACAAATCTAGGGTTATCTTTTATCTTTTTTCCATTCAATTCATTTAGTTTCACCATAATTATGGTGAACTAAGCCCTTTGTTGTTGGGGAACGATGTAATTCTTTGAAACTCTCTTATATCGAATTTCTTATTTTATTCATATACCTGTGTTATTCAATAGTTTGAGTTTTTCTTTCGTTCTTGTCAATGCTTTGTTTAAGACGTTACTCAAATGCATCATCTTTGATTCTTTCTATATGGAGACGTATAGTTAGGTCTAGACATGAAGAATTTCTCTTGATGAAGACATATTACCTAGAGATAGGAATACGAAAGTCAATTGCTTTAAGCTTCTGTTTGTATTGCATGAATAATTACTAGGGAGACTAGAGATAGTGAACTAGTAATTGTGATTAGGCTCTTTTCACAGAGAGATCGGGTTTAAAGTAAAATAGAAAGTTGCATAAACATTGATAACAAAGTTGAATCTAATAAGAATAGTAGATATTTGAGAGTGGATTAGGATGAAACCGTAAACCCCAAAAACACCATTCATCCATATCTTTCTCTTGCCAATTGATCAAAATCTTTGCATACATGTTTATTTCTTGTTTTGCACCTAAAACTCAACTTATTATTCATTCAAGTCTTATGATTTTCATTAATCACATGAACGTTTAGGCCTAAGAGTACTTGGGAGACGGTACTCGGATTTACCATTTATTTATTACTTGGTACGATCTGGTACACTAGCCAGTGTGTTAACAAGTTTTTAGCGCCGATGCCGGGGACTCTTTGGTTTAAGTATTCTAGTAGTGTGATTTTTTATTGAATTTGACTTGATTTTTATGTTTGTTTTTATTTTTGTTCTAATAAATGTTTTCTAGGGTTTTGTGCATAATGTTTGCAGGATGCAGTTTGGACAAGAATTTGACTATATAGGCACTCAATTCTACCAAGATGATCTCAACCACTGGTGGGAACCTCACTAAAGCATGGATCAAGATCAGAATGGACAAGTAGGAGGCCATTCGATAGACCACATCAACCATCATTACTATGGCAACAAGTATCTGTTTTGAATGAGAAAATCAACAGATTGGACGAGACATTCGAACGACTTTTGCAAAATGCCATCTTCCATCATGAATGCATGGAAGAAAGAAATAAAAGGATGGAGATGCAGATTCGTCACTTCACCACTGCAATATTAGTTGGTGCAGGATAGGTGGCAAGCTTCTCCCAATGCCTACTTTCTATCTCCTCTACAAATCGTGGAGTAAAGTTCGGAATCCATCCCGCCTTTCTCTCCATCAACAAGCCTCTTTCTTGACAAGGAAGTGGTGTTGCTCATGTCTCCTAGATAAGAACCTGTTAGAGTAGAAACTCTCTAGGTCTCTCCTCTTGTTTCAAACAATTTTAATCCTCTTACCAGATGAGGAAGTCATTCCTACATCAAATACAATTCATAAAACCAAAGAAAAACTCACTAAGCGTTGTTAGACTTTTGGCAAGCGTACCAATAGTCAACTGTAGTATAATGATTTTTAAGTAAAAGTGTCAAACCCACGAGGAACAGTTTCGATTAAATAGATAAATTTTATCTCAAACAGTATATATGCAAGGATGTTCAATTTGATTCATGATGGATGTTGATAATTTAAATTACTTTGCGTGAAAGTAAACTACTAACAACAGATAAGTTAACGAAAATTAATATGAGAAGTTGGGATTGAATTCATCTATCTCACTCATCTGTAATCTGGATGAATACAAACATATAGCAACTGAAATTACCAACATTGATGCAACACACAAAAGTCATTTATATCGATTCCTCGCATATAAAATTCATAAGATCAGTTCCTTGAATATTGATTCCTCACATATCCAACAAACTGTCCAGCATTATATTCAAGTGTTATAAGCAATTGATAAACTGAAATCTATTCCTAACATCACAGAATATCAAGTATTCTTGCTCATATAAGGGTTTTAGAAATACTTTCCAGTTAAGTCTAAAATCCACATCCATGAAACTATTGATCAGGTAGAATCAAGCATTATGAGCAGAACAAAAATACCAATGTTGAATAAAAACAAGAATGCTATATGTAAATATCACCAGATTACATCCGAGTTCGAATTGATTACATTTAATCCCAAGAGAAGAGATCAGTCACTCATGGCGGCCATTAGCATTCTAAGAGATGAAGAAGAAGATCCTACAACTAAAAATGGAAGAAAAACTCTTTGGGTAGCTCTGGGTTTCTGTTCTCCGCGCTCCTTCCCGTCATCCCTTTTTCTTTCTGCCTCATGAGTATATATATTGCCTGAGTTCTCGCTTAAGCTAAATTATTCTCGCTTAAGCAAGAAGAAACTTCTTGGAGAAGATAGTCATTCTCACTTAAGCTAAATTATTCTTGCTTAAGCGAAAATGACTTTTACAGCAATGGCTTCCTGGATAAATCTAGCTTAAGCGAGATAATTCTAGCTTGGGCGAAATGTGCAGGATTTACTCTTCTCTCTTAGTTTACCTGAAATATATACAAAACAGGTATCAAATAATTTCCTTTTAATCAACAACTCAGAAATACAAAACAGGTATCAAATAATTTCCTTTTAATCAACAACTCAGAAACATGTGATTACATTTCATCTTTCTTAGATTGGGGAAAATTGATACAAATGTACCCAATTCAAAACATAAGTGCCACAATTCCATATGAAGATTTACTACTTTTTTGCACTTATCAAGCGTTAGCAAACCTCAAAACTCGTCTAAACACATCATTGATCAACGCTGAGGGCAAAATAGGACCCCTCAGCTTCACCTGCACAACACATGCAAGCAAAAACAAAATCTGCAGAGTTGACGCTCAACGCCAGCCAGCGTTCGGCACTATCAGCTACAGTTTTTCAAAATTAACCCTATGCGACTCTAATCTCCACCCACATGTAATTTCCTTTGTTCCAGACCTCAATCACACAATTTAATCATTCCAAACATCAATTATTTCACTTAACCATGCATAAAAATCAAAAGCCCGAAAATTTCAGGCTTGGACTAACATTCTCATACAAATTCATGCTTTGAAACCCTAGAATGTATAATGTATGACTTACTTGGGTGGAGAGACTTCAAATAAGTGCAAAGTGCTTTATGGATGTTGATAAATGAACCCCAAGTGTTCTGCTCTCACAAAAACCCCAAACTTTGATGATGGAGAGGTGCAAAAATGGTGGAAAAAGGATTTTTGAGGAGGTGAGAGTAGGGAATAGTGAAGAGGGTGCCTTGGAGAGAGCTTTAGAGTGCCAAATGAGAGTGGTAGGCTTAGGTGAAACCTAAGGGGTATTAAAATGTGCAATGGGCCAACTCACGCTGAGCGTAACTTAAAAACCAAAGTGTGCAATCTGCGATGCCACCGCTCAGCGCTAGGTACAGCTGAGCGGTGGGAGCGATTTTGAAATTCCCGCTTTTTGGCTTGCCTTAAGGGTCTTTGCCCATGCATCACTCAAATTCAACTCTCAATTTTCAATTTTCATGCAATTTCCCCTCACTCCACTTAGTCATGCAATAATTAAACCCTAAAATGCAACTAAAACAGAATTAAACATGCAATAGAAGTAAATCAATCAAATAGGTTGCCTCCCAGGTAGCACTTGTTTAACATCACAAGCCTGACCCAAACCTTTCTAGCACTCATCAGTAAGTGTAAATCTTACCAACACCCATTAATAGGTGTACCTTCTTGTATCCTTCAGTGACTACTCAATCATTTAGCATCCCTCAGTAGACGCTACCCAATAAACAATGTTTAACAATATTCAAAATTACATAACCAAAATAATCAAATGAAACAATGTTTTTAGGTTACTGGTGTTGAAATTGTTGACAACACAATATCTATATCACTTTGGTTTTTTATGATGACAACACATTTTTAATAAAACATGTATTGTTGATGTGTTACATGTTCTATTTCTTCTTGATTGATATATTGTTGAACGTGTTTTATGATATGTGAATGCACATTTACTGAGCTTATGTATATGTTACATCATATCTTGTTGCATTACACATGTTTTGAAAGGTGAAAACCACATGCACTTTTATGAACTTACATTGTATTACATATCTGCAAGCTGTAAGTCGACTTCATTATGGGGGAAGTCGAATTAAGCTCGTGACTATGCACAGATTTTAAAAAACAGTGCTATGTGAGATTTTACATTGAAAAGAATTTCAAAGTAAACTACAGTGTCGAAGTCGACTGTGTGCGCCATGCATTCGACTGTATTAGTTGCTTGTTTTGAAATTCTGTTATGCTCATGAACTATAACGGCTACATTTTTAAAAGTTAGTTGGGCATTAAATGTTGGCCAACTGCATTGACTAAGGAATTAATTAGTTTGACTAAATTGCTGCTATCATGTCTTAACATTTATAACTGTTATAATATAGTCGACTCTATTAGTAGCATATTCGACTACAGGAGCGTCTGATTTATAGAAATCTATAAATAGGCGAGACCTAATCATTTACAGAGAACTTTTGGATTACTAACATTTTCATATTCTATTTCAGATTGATTCTCTGGATTTTAGAGCTCCAAGAACTCATCAAGAAGACGGTTGTGATCTTTCTTGGAAGAGTTTCTGAAGGAGAACTGTGTTGCACGCACTGCCTGATCATTATATGCACAATTGAGGTGCTTCTGGGTTGATCAAGAACTTTGCTTGTCCTCAAGTAAACAAAATGTAACTTAGTCCTCCATAAATCATCACAATGGTTTAACTCATTCCAAAACCAATGCTCCAAGACAAGTCATCACTTAATTCAGCTTATCAATAGAATTTAACCAAGATGCACACATGCTTCATATATGCTCATCACAGTGTTCCCACAATCATATAATCTCAAACAGATGTTATTCTCATGAATGATCAATCAGCTAAGCACAGATAAAATCGAAGATTCATGGAATCATTCCTCACCAGACATGGTGTTTCACTCAATCACTCAAGTGTTTCAAAGGTTCACTCCTTCCCTCTACTATCCACAAATCACATAGAATAAAATTGCCTTTCATTTAACACAATCAATCATCATCACACACACATGTCATCACAAGGACTTTTTCAAGGCTTATAATGAGGTTAGGCTAACAAGAAAGTTTGGTTTTACAAGACCACAAAATCCATGAGTTAAGGGAGTTATTCAAACATTCATATTTCAAACACAAACTCTTTTTTTGCCAATCTCATTCATTCCCAACACAATCTCTCATTATTTCAAACACAATCTCTCGTTATCATGATTGCACTCCTGTCTTGTCATCTTCCAAAAATCCCTAATCCTAGAAAGAAAGTTTCAAGAATTATTTCTCCATGGGTTCTTCAAGTCGCTCTAGGTATGAAGACAAAGAAATGCAATTCACCATCACCAGGGAACCAAATCCATTGGGATGGATCAGTGAGGAAGAGGAACGACAAAGTTTCCTTAATGATTCCTTCAAAACTATAGTTACTTCAATGAACATCAATTTAGACATGTTCAAAAGAGAAGGCTTCATGTTTCAAAACTGGCTAGAAAAGCAAGGATTGTCTGACTTCGTACAGATGAAAGGATACTGGTATCCTGACCTAATCAAGGTGTTCTATCATAATCTGAGGGTAGAGAATGGCGATATATTTTCCAAGGTGAAAGGGGTTGAGGTTCATCTTGATGATTTTATCTGGAACATTATGACAAATCTACCATCTGAGGGTGCTTATTCATGTGTACCCACAACTGAAATAAATACCTTGCTAAGCAATAAACGGGTATACCAAGAATGACTGAGATTTCCATGTACGTACTCTACTGAAAATGTGTTTGTGCATGAAGGGCTATTGAAAGAAGAAAATATTCTTGCTCATCTCTTGGCAACGATTATCTTACTTGGTTGATATATTGATTATGGCTAATTGATTGTGTGTATTCAGAGTATTTTGTACTGATATTTGACTGCTATATTATGTTTACTATGAATTTTGTTTGGTATTGTACAAACATGGTTGTTTATTAAAAAAGGTTGTACATCATCAAAAAAGGGGGAGATTGTTGAGATTGTTGACAACACAATATCTATATCAATCTGACTTTTTATGATGACAACACATTTTTTAATAACACATGTATTGTTGATGTGTTACATGTTCTTTTGCTTATTGATTGATATATTGTGGAACATGTTTTATGATATGTGAATGCACATTTACTGAGCTTATGTATGTTACATCATATCTGGTTGCATTTCACATGTTTTGAAAGATGAAAACCACATGCACTTTTATGAACTTACGTTATGTTGCATATCTGCAAGCTGTAAGTCAACTTCATTATGGGGGAAGTCGACTTAAGCTCGTGACTATGCACAAACTTTCAAAAATAGTACTATGTGAGATTTTACATTGAAAAGAATTTCAAAGTGAACTACAGTATCAAAGTCGACTTTGTGCGCCACGCATTCAACTGTATTAGTTGCTTGTTTTGAAATTCTGTTATGCTCATGAACTACAACGACTATATTTTTAAAAGTTAGTTGGACATTGAATGTTGGTCAACTACATTGACTGAGAAATTAATTAGTTTGACTGAACTGCTGCTATTATGTCTTAACTGTTATAATTGTTATAATACAGTCGACTCTATTAGTAGCATATTCGACTACAGGAGAGTCTGATTTATAGAAATCTATAAATAGACGAGACCTGATCATTTACAGAGAACTTTTGGATTACTAACATTTTCATATTCTGTTTCAGATTGATTCTCTGGATTTTAGAGCTCCAAGAACTCATCAAGAAGACAGTTGTGATCTTTCTGAAGGAGAACTGTGTTGCGCGTATTGTTGATCATAATCTGCACAATTGAGGTGCTTCTGGGTTGATCAAGAACTTGTTTGGCATCCGTGGTGATTGTTGTGATTGTTTTTACCTATTGTGACTATAGGGGTTGGACTCGTGGAGTCTAGTACACTTTGAGGATTGTTCAAAGTGGGTTGCAGATTGTAGGAGAGAACACATCTTGCTGCAAGTCTTGTTGTGTTGTTTGCCTATACTTTGGTTAGAGGGTTAGAGAGGTGTTTTATATTTTTGACGTGGAGGTCTTCTATAAAAGCCTTGTTATAAAAACCTTGACCATTATAGTGCAGTTGCTTCCTAGTACTGGAAGGACACTGGATGTAGGCATTGAGGTCGAACCAGTATAAAAACCTGAGTTTGAATTCTCTATCCCTATACTTTTATTTTCAGTCGACTCCATTATCTGCATGGTCTACTTTACTTTTCCGCTACAAACGGATTTCTATAACTTGAGATTCAAGAAAGTTTGTAAAGTTTTATACTTTGATTTAAAGATTGCGAAAAGACTCTGATTTTGAAAACCCACCAATTCAACCCCCTCCCCCCCTCTTGGTGTTAAAACGAAGCTTACCTGTTTCCCAACACAAAATACTTCACTAAAAGAAAACAACAAACTCGGTCTGTATTCCCTTTGTAAAGTTCTAATCATTTCCCATGTACAATAAGTAACTGTCAAAATGGGCCACCTGACCCAACTCGGCCCAACCTACCACGGATTGATCACTTAGTGAGCCAAAAAAATTCGAACCCGACCCAATCCACTATTCCCAAATTTCACTCCTAACATGGGTGCTTAATTATTTTTGAAAATAGAAAACTTAAATAATTTTTTCAAGCAAAAATAATAATAAATATTTTCTTATAAAATTATAATTAAATTTTAATAAAATTAAGTAGGTGGGTTGGTGGGTCAACCCAGCCCAAGACAAGTTTAAACCGGATGAGTTGGGTTTAAATAAACAGGATTGAAATCTGACCCACATAAAAAAATTTAATTTTTTCAAACCTAACTTGTCTTTATTGTGGAGGGCCGGGTTAATCCGCTGATTCTGACCTATTTTGACAGCTCTACCAAGAGGGTTGATCCCTCCTCCTCCCCATTTCCACCCTCCACCTTCCAAATTTTCTTTCTTTTTCTTTATTACAAAAATATCTTATTGTCGTCACTTTTTTAACCTTTTTGCATTTTTTTTACAAACCCTTTCTCTCCATACATATTCACGATCTCCTCCTCTACCCGTTTATTTCACGCTCACAGGACATCTTTCCCTGCCTTCCTTTTATTCTACTATAAATACTTCCTTATATTACACCTCCCATATCTCACAATCCTAAACCATGTTTTAACATATATAACAGGACATCAACACTAAAACAGTACACACAGACATATATCTATTACTTCATTATACACAACAACAAAACTAATTACTCGCCACGGTCATCTAAATATGTATTCAAATTATAAATTCAAAATAAAAAAAATAAAAAAAATACAGAACTAGAAGACCAAAATGGATGTGGAATATCCGACGTCCATTCACGGAAGTAGATATCCGTTGAATTTAAATGCAGTAAAAGTCTTGCAGATTTTTTTATTTTTATCTTTTGCAAAGTTTGATTTTGTGATATCAAATTCCACAAGTATCACACCCTGTTTCAGCCCACAAGCTCCTCAAGCTCACTGCTTACGTTTCTCTTTCATATGCACACAAACTGTTTGATCAAATTCCTCAACCAGACTTGTTCATTTACAACACCATGATCAAAGCACATTCTATGTTACCCCATTCCTGTCACAATTCCTTTGCGGTTTTCCGCTCATTAATCCAGGATTCAGGTGTTTTTCCGAATAAATATAACTTTGTGTATGCTTTCGGTGCCTGTGGCAATGGGCAGGAGACGGATATCAAAATGTGGGGAGGTGGAGCTGTGAATACAGAAAGGGTTGAGGGTTACTATGCTAAATAAAACAAAAAAGAAAAAAAAAAGGTTAAAAAAGTATAGAAAAAAGACACTTTTATAATAAAACAAAGAAACATAAAACTGGAGAGGTGGAGGGAGGAAACGGGGAGGTGCAGGAGCAACCCCTGTACCAATTAGATATATCTCAAAGATGAGTCTAAACAAATATCTTTGATAAAAAATAAAAATAAAAAATCATAAATGAGCAACGGGTTTTATACTATTTGAATGAATTTCGAAATTCGGAAAATCAACGAAATTCAAAATTCATTCAACTTTAAAGGGTTAGGCGTTTTCATGTATTGGAGATGCAAGAAGAAATACTTTGGAAATACTTAGAGGTGCAGTTAAAAGCCCTCACTCTTTTTCCCAAATTTTATTTTCCCACGTTGCAATTTGAAACACTCTAAATACTTTTTCCCAAGTCCGACTTACATTCCCAATTCATGTTCACCCAGTGATTGGAACCAAGCTCTTTCTCTCAATTTCCCAACTCGTGTTCTCAATGCACCCAATTCTCAATTTGCGTTCCCACTCCCAACACCTCTACCCAGTCACTGGAACCAATCGCTCTGTGTTCTTCCTTGTTCATCAGTGTCCTTGATTAGAGACATTGAAGAAGGTATGTGACATATAGAAGAAGTAATTGGCCCTGACAGAGGATTCAACTGTTACTGTGGTTTCATATGATATGTGTATCTTCAATGCTCCTTTTTTACATTATGTTATCTCTCTGAAATCTGAAAAAAATTGAAGCCTGGTCCGAATATAGTTTTGGTGTTAGAGAGTAATCTCCGTTATTTTCCAGGTCGCACATTCTGAAATTTTATCTGACCATGCGTTTATTTACATTGAACTTTACCGCATTAAGACTTTTCTATGATCAAATCCATCTGCATAATGCTGATATCATGATACTATGACCATAACCATAACCATCTGCATATATGGGAAATAACCAAATAGCTTCCTTGACATTCTTTTCTCCACCTCTGAACTGAATCCTTCTATCCCCTGACTTGAAGAGTAAATGTACTACTACTTACTTGTGAATAAATGATTTTCCAAACTTCCTTTATTCATAAATCCTTAAAATAGAAACCTATTTCTACCATATGAGTAGCAACCAATAAGTTTCACCATATTTTCATGCTGAAGTTGGCTTAGATAATTGACTTCTGCCTGCAAGCATAATGAGCAGAAAATCAGTAAAGGTCTAACAACATCAGGGGTTATAAAATAGTTTAAGAGTCTATGTAGAACATGGAAATACCCACCAATCTTTGTAGCCTTGAAAAGTTTATTGGGAGCATAACTGTTTTTAACTATACATTCCTTGTATACAAAACCATGCCCTCCTTCTCCAATTAAATTTTCTTACCTGAAGCTTTTAGTGTTTTGATAGTCATCCTTCTTAAGCTCTATTAAATAAAACTAAGTTACTTCTTCATTAATGCAGCATAGGATTCGACCCAGGTTATTCCAAGGAGAGCTAGTGCAGTGAGTTCATTGATTGTGTTGAAAGACAAATTTTTGATGGTTTTCATGAGTAAGGATCGAAAGTATTAACAACTAAAAAGGCTAGAATAATGAAAATGCAATTAACACTATGAAATACAGGCTGTCAAACTAGAAAACAAAAATGCAACCAAACCAAGATTGTGAAATGGAGTATGTAACAACAAAAGGAAGGTGCATGGTCCTTTCAAGCTTTTGCATTCTAACGTCCCAAGGTGGGTTGAACTGCTTTTTTTTTGTAGTACAAAAATCAATAAATATGGGCAGAATAAATATGTTTTATCCTTTATTTTATAATTTCTTTGAATGAATACTTTGGTTAACTAATTCTTTTAGTTAACCCTATTTCATTTAATTGTTTTGAGGATACTACACATTTCCTCTTATTTGTATGATCCCGTTTCTAAATAATGAATTTTTTTCTTTGGTGTTTGTTTTGTAGTCATGCTAATAGATGAATAATGGATTTCTAAGCCAGTGAACACCATTGAATATTCAAATGGGTTGAACGATTTTTTTTTTTTTTTTTGGATTTTCCTTTTGAACATGCTAATGGTAGTGTTGTTAAGTGTCCATGTTCAAAGCGTGGTTTCAAAACATGGCAAACTAGGGATGTAGTTCAAGAACACTTAACATGTAGAGCTTTCCCTGAAAACTACAAAACATGGTATTTGCATGGTGAAGGACCAAGTTAATTGAGTCTATGGCTGGTATAAGTGCAAATGTGGTGGAAGGCTTTTGGAATCTTAAAATCCAATGGAAGATTTGAATGATGTCTTCTGGTTTATAAGGAATTATGTCATTGATTTTTATGGGACTATTGAAGATGATGGTATGCAAACTAATATGATGTGTGATGAAGGCAATATAGATTTTGATGCGCTGATGAAGGACAATAACCAACCATTATGTGAAGGTTGTGCAAAGTATTCAAAGCTATCATTCATGTAGAAATTTTGTCATATAAAGTGCATGTGTAGAATGAGTGACAACAATGACAATGATTCTAAAATTGCTAAAGGATGCATTTGAAATGCTAAGTTTCCTAACTCATAGAGGCCAAGAATGTTATTAGCAAACTTTGTCTTAATTATGATTAAATACCAATTTGTCCAAAAAGACTGCATGTTATATTGGGTGAAGAGAATGAAGGCTTAGAAGAATCTAAGTTGTGCAAGACGTCTAAATGGAAAGATAAAAGTAAGAAGCTATTGTGATACTTTCCCTTAAATTGTTTGTGTTATAACACAATTGACTCTATTACATGGCATGCATCAAACAAAAAAAAAACATGTTTCCCTTGATTGGTTGATAGTTATGAAGTAATGAACACAAACCTAACCACGTAAATAAGTGATTAAAATATAAATATGGTTTATCTCCTCTTATTTATAGACAAAGTGACATTGTGCACCATCATAATCCATACACAAAAAATAAAATAAAAAAAATAGAGGTCCACTTATTCGACAAGTATGATTTATTTATGAGCATTTAATATACTCACTACTCACGTATAATTTCTACTGATTTGATTTGAATGTCAAAAGATTTTTTTATAAGAACTTTACTTTACCCTTCAATCTTAGAAAAAAAAAACGAGATATGACGTAAAAAGAGAAAAATGTTTTAAGAAAACAAAAATATTTGTATAAGCACATAATACAAATTATTTATATAAAAAGAATATCTATCTAAATCGTGATCATATTTCTCTAAACAACAAAATCATAAATTTATTTTCTATTAAACCATTACAAATATGATATAGTATAATGAGGTTAACGTAAATGCACTACTAAAGGACAAATAAATATAAAAAAAATCATTAAAAATTAATTTATATTCAAGAATGATATTTGAGAAGTGAAATTTTATTTACTTTTATTCAAATATACTTAAACAATGCCATTTTTAAACATAAAGAAGTGTAACAATTATTCTCAATTCAGAAATTCTTTTAGAACTTGTCCACAAAATTTAAGTGCTTTTAATATATAACAAAGGAAAAATTAGAATAATTTGAATGACAATGTTGTTATGATAAATTAACAAGATTTTACAAAAAGCGAGAATGCTAACAAAAGAAGCATGTTTGTACTTCGGAATTCGATAGACAACTATTTTTTTCTCTTTTGTATTGGCCCCAAAAACCCATATTTAAAGCTAATTTCAATCCTATTATTTGAACTCCCTTTTAATTCTTTTATTTAAAATAATATATTTATCTTTATTTTCTCTTTCTTGTTTCATACTATAAAAAGAAAATAAGATATTTTAAAAATATATGTATCCTTAAATGGGAAAAGCGATAAAACTGTTTAAGTGGATATTTTCATAGTAGTGTTTTTACATTTAGAAAAGTACTTTGGAAATGTACTTTTAGAGCTTTTATTTATTAATTAATTAATTTATTTTTATGTTCCAAAAAGTACTTTCGTAGATTTGAAAAGTGTTTCCAAAATTTATTCTTCAACATTTTTTTTTAAAGATTTGATTATTAGTTAGAGGGGAGACAGATGGCAACCAAATAAAAAGGAATTATCATTTTCAAACTAAAAGCTTATGCTATATAAAAAAAAATCAGATTTTTATTTGATCAGTTCCTCTTGTTTGAAGAAACTATCATCCTCTTGTTAGAATTGCTGTAGCGGAATTCTTAGCGTGGAATAACAAACCAAGAGGGTTTTTAATATTAATTTGTGCCTTTTAATTTCTTCTCCATTTATCTTACTACGCAAATAATAAATATAAATAAAAGAGTAAGGTTGAGAGAAATTTGCACAGATGATTTTTATACTGGTTTGGATCTTACCAATCCTACATCCAGTCGCTTATCTCAAACCGAGATAAACAGTTCACTAAGCACAAAACAATTACAAATTACAATCATAAAGAAACAATTTGTAAGAGTTTAGAAACCACCTCTCTTGATACCACAAGAGATGAACCTGCACCTCCTTTGAATCTTCACAAAGGATGAGACACCTCCTTCGAATACTTCACGAAGGATGATCCTCTTCCACACACCTCCTTAGACGCGCCAAGGATGAGTCAACTATTCCTCCGTCACCGTAGTAGCAATGTACCGGCACCACAAACAAGAGTTTCCTTAGCTGGGCAAGAGCACACACTTCTCAAAGAGTTCTGAGTGTTTCAGCACAAAGGAAGAGTTGATTCTGGTAGAAACAATGAGCCAATTTATAGACTCAAGCCAGTGCTATTCCATTTTTCGAAACTGGCCATTTTTAACGCATTTAATCGATTAATATAAGTATTAATCGATTAAAATGAGTACAACGGCTAGTTTTTCAAATCTGAAACCCCCAACGGCTAGTGTTAATCGATTATTCTCAGGAATAATCGATTAACTAATCGATTATTATTAGCTTTAATCGATTATTACATGGGCAGTTGGGTTTTTAGTGTCAGCCTCGTTTTAATTGATTAAAACTGGGTTTAATCGATTAAAACAGCTTGTGTTTGATTCCCAAAATAATTTAATCAAATATAGATTACATGAATCAACCCTAATACATATTTGAACACTATTACATCAACTTTGATTATTATAAAAACTTTATAAAATACAGAGATCTTCCATTTGTCTTCATGGATCTTGACATGTGCAAATCTGTTCATTATCAAAACTTCATCTTTTATTTTTTGCTAACATTCTCCCCCTTTTTGATGATGATAAAAAATTCTCCTGAGTTTAAAGCTTTTTAATAATCTGAAACAAACACAACTCACGAAAGGAGAGATCATTAGAAAAATAAAGAGTTTAAACTATCTTCTCCACCTTTTTGATCATAAGAAAAAATATGTGCTCCCCCTTAAGAAAAAGAAAGTATGCATAGAAGAAAAAGAAATGAACAACAACTTTTTATTGAAAAAACAATGCATACAATCATAAAGGTAAACAACAAAGCAAACAAAGAGGATCTAGAAATCATCACTAGCGTCACTATTAAAGTGCCGCTCTAATCCTGAAATCCTAGTGTCTAGATTCCGGAGATGAGTACATATTTCGTCGTGACGAGTGTTTTGAATGTTCATCATCTCATTTTGGAGGCGAGCCATCTCAGTCATTTGTCTAGAGAGGCTCTCTAGACTATATTCCTCATTCCCTTGAGATGGGCCAGCAACATGTGTGGGGTCAGGCATGGGGATATCCGTAGCTTCGTCTGCATTATCTTGCCCACCAATGGCATCCTTAGGGTGGATGTAGGAGAGTCCTTGTTTGATAAAACCCATTTGCCTCAGGGAGGTATCTCCAACCTTATGACCCGGAAGGACAGTCTCATGATGTTCATTTGTGACATCTACTCCTTTGTACTCACAAATTTGGGAAACAAGAAGAGGATATAGAAGAGGTGCAACATCTAACCTTTTGGCCTTGAACATTACTATCTGAATCAGGTGAGGCCAATTGAGTGGAATGCTCTGAAGTATTCCATACATAATGATGAGATCAATCTCAGAGCATTGGGCATGATTTGACCCTCTAGGGCACAAAAGCCACACAATAAGGTAGTGCAAGAGGCGTTCTTCCATCTTGAATCCACCAACAAGGAAGAGACGAGCATTCTGTTGTCGAGGATTGCGGAGAAATGACTGGTACACCGCTATCTTGTTGAATTGAGCAAAGTCATTTGGAACAATTTGAGAATTTTCTAAAACAGGGACTTTTGCTACATTTGTCCAAATGTCATTGTCCAAGACAATGTCCACACCTTTCACCCTTGTTTGGAAAACCCCATCACGAACCTTTAAATTAAAATAGAAGACGCGAACAAGATCCGGATAGTACCTTCCACGGAGTTCCATTATATGTTGAACCCCTTGTTCAATGATGAGATTGGGAAATGAGAAGTTGTAGGATGTATACCAAGCAGGATCAATGAATTTTTGCTTGATGAGCATCCTTTCCTTCCAAAATTGTGAGAATGACGGTTGATCTTGCTCATCGGAAAGCCACCCTTCTATGGTAGCATCTCTTCTGCGAACATTACTCTTCGAAACTTCACTTGTTCTTCTTCTCCTTCTTCTTGAATATTCAGCCATTGAGATGGATGGAAAGCAAGGATTTTGGAGAAAGAAAGGGGAAAGCAAGAGAGATATGCTCAAGATTGGTTCAAGTATGGAAAGTGGGGACCAAGTGGGGTATAAATAGGCTCAAGAAGGCTCCCGAACGTGCAAAATTTGAGAATTTGCCTGTTACTAGCCGTTGAGAGCCGTTAGCAACGGCTAGTTTAATGAAAACTGCAAAGTTTTCGAAAAAAAATTGTCTGGAGCGCATTTAACGATTAAACTGGATTTTAATTGATTAATTAATCGATTAATACTTGGATTAATCGATTAAGCCATTCGTAAATGTGTAGGTAACGCTTTTAATCGATTTACACGCAGATTAAACACGTTAAACAACGAAAATTGCAATATTAAGCCCAAAAATGCCTATTATACTATTTCTTATATGCCTAGATCTCTTCTAAGCTCAAAAAATTCTATCCTTAGGCAATGCTTTGGTGAAAATATCCGCTAATTGATGCTTAGAATCTATGAACTCCATTTCACAATCACCTTTTTGGACATGATCTCTAAGGAAGTGATGCCTAATTTCTATATGCTTGGTTCTAGAATGCATGATAGGATTTTTGGTAAGGCTTATGACACATGTATTATCACACTTAAGCGGAATATGATCTAAATGAATATCATAGTCTTCTAATTGTTGTTTCATCCATAAGATTTGTGCACAACAACTACCCGCAACAATGTATTCAGCTTCAAAGGTTGATAAGGCTACACAGGCTTGTTTCATAGAGTGCCAAGAGACTAAGGAACTACCTAAAAATTGACAGGTTCCACTAGTGCTTTTCCTATCTATCTTACAACCTCCAAAATCAGCATCAGAAAATCCTAAAAGACTCGGTTCAACTCCTGAAGGATACCATAAACCAAAGGATGTTGTCCCGTTAAGGTATTTAAAAATGCGTTTTACTGCAGTAAAATGAGACTCTCTAGGGCTTGACTGATACCTAGCACACACACATACACTTTGCATGATATCAGGTCTACTAGTAGTAAGATATAATAGAGAGCCAATCATACCTCTGTATTTGGTCTGACTTACCTCTTTACCTGTCTCATCTTTGTCTAAGTAGCACGATGTTCCCATGGGAGTTGATACTTCTTTAGCATTGTTCATCTCAAACTTTTTAAGGATTTCCCTGCACTACTTGGTTTGAGATATAAAGGTTCCTTCCTCCATTTGTTTGATTTGAAGTCCGAGGAAGAAAGTAAGTTCTCCCATCATTGACATCTCAAATTCTCCCTGCATGGACTTAGCAAAATTCTCGCAAAGAGTTGCGTTAGATGAACCAAAAATAATATCATCTACGTATATTTGAACAATTAGAAAATGTTTTCCAACTCTTTTAATAAATAATGTTGAATCAATTTTTCCTCTGTTGAAACCATTTTCTATAAGAAAAGTGTTAAGTCGTTCATACCAAGATCTAAGTGCTTGTTTTAAACCATATAGTGCTTTCTTTAATTTGTAGATGTGATTTGGGTATTTAAAATCCTCAAAGCCTGGTGGTTGTTCAACAAATACATCTTCTTTGATATAGCCATTTAGAAAAGCACTTTTAACATCCATTTGAAATAATTTAAATTTCATTATAGATGCATAAGCAAGAAGTAGGCGTATTGCCTCTAACCCGGCAACTGGAGCGTATGTCTCATCATAATCTATACCTTCTTCTTGACTATATCCTTTTGCCACAAGCCTAGCTTTATTCTTGGTGATGTTTCCTTCTTCATCCAGTTTGTTTCTGAACACCCACTTTGTTCCAATTACTTGATGAGTGTCTTTTCTGGGAATTAATTCCCACACTTGATTTCTTTCAATCCTGGTTGAGTTCTTCTTGCATTGCGATACACCATTTTTCATCTTGAAGGGCTTCTTTAATATTCTTTGGTTCAATCTGTGACACAAAAGCAACATTCATACAATAATTTACAATATTACTTCTTGTGTTTACCCCTTGTGTGATATCGCCAATTATGTTGTCCAAATATAATCCTCTAGGTTGTCGCCATATTTTATTTAAATCTTCATATTGAGGATTGTCATGATTCTTCTCTTCATTTGTCTCCTTTGATGAATCTTCACTTGTTCCTGCATCAGATTCTTCTGACTCAAGAGGTTTTGCCTCAAGGTCCACAATTTCATCAAAAGTGACATGTATGGATTCCTTTATTGTGAACATTTTCCTATTAAAAATTCTATATGCTTGCTTGTTAAAGAATATCCAAGAAAAATTCCTTCATCAGCTTTTGAATCAAATTTTCCCAAATTTTGTTTTCCATTGTTTAAAACATAGCATTTGCATCCAAAAATTTTTAGATGGGAAACATTTGGTTTTCTGTTTTTGAAAAGCTCGTAAGGAGTACGTTTTAAAATAGGTCGAATTATCATTCTATTTAAAACATAGCAAGAAGTACTCACAACATCAGCCCAAAATTGTTTAGGAACATTATTTTCATTTAACATAGTACGAGCAAGTTCCTCTAAGGATTTATTCTTTCTTTCTACAACTCCATTTTGTTGGGGAGTTCTAGGTGAAGAAAAGTTACGAGAAATACCATGTTCTTCACAAAAATTTTCAAATAATTCATTTTGAAATTCACCACCATGGTCACTTCTAATAGCCTTTATTCTTAGATCCTTTTCATTTTGAACTAAAACAGCAAACTTTTTAAATTCTTTAAAAGCTTCACTTTTAAGAGTGAGAAACAAGGTCCAAGTGTATCTTGAAAAATCATCAACAATAACCAAATAAATCCATATGTAAAAGTTCTAAAGGTTTTAAAGTAGAAACAATATTTTTTGAATGAAAGGAATTTTTAACTTGTTTACCCTTTTGACATTCATCACACAATTTGTCTTTTACAAACTTTAATTTAGGTAATCCAATTACTAGATCTCTAGATATAAGTTTGTTTAATTGTTGCATATGTATGTGAGCAGCACGCCTATGCCATAACCATGGGTTTTCCTCTTTAACAACTAAACGATGAAATATTTTTATTTGATGCATTTTCTAAATCAATTAAATAAATATTATTATGTCTAACTCCTTTTAATGCAATTTCAGAAGAATCATTCTTAAAAATAATGCAAGAATTCTTTTCAAAGGTTACCTTGAGTCCTTTGTCGCACAGTTGACTTATGCTAATTAAGTTGTGCCTTAGTCCTTCTATGTATAGCACGTCTTTGATCATCAAGGTGTCTTTACTTCCTATATCCCCTTTTCCAAGAATTCTTCCTTTGTTGTTGTCACCATAGGTGACAAAGCCTTGTTCCTTTTCTTTAAAATTTGTGAACTTTGTCTTGTCTCCTTTCATGTATTTTGAGCAACCACTATCAAGACACCACATGAATTTTCTTGATTTCTATAATACCTGCAAAAAAAAAAAGAACAAGCCATTTTAGGTACCCAACTTCTTTGTATGGGTTCTTTTGGGTTAGATTCAAATTATTTAGCAACCCAAACATATCTTCCACTAGAAACACCAAAATGTTTAATTATGCATTTGTTTGAGGTATGGCCTTTTCTCATGCAATAGAAGCAGGATACAACATTTGTGTTTCCATTAATCGTTCCTTTTTCTACCCATGCTCTGTGGGTTCTATATTTACTTTTAGGGACAAATTTCTTAACAGCTTTATTTTCAGAAATTTACTACATTCTCCAATAGTTGTATTTTCAGAAAAATATTTGAATTTTATGCAAGATTCACATTCATTATTAGTAATATATTTTTGTTTTTCATAATATAAAACTTTATTTTTCAAATTTCTGATTTCTTCTACTTGATATAAAAATTTATTTTTCAAACTTCTGTTTTCTTCAGACAAATTTGTAAATTCAGTTTTCAAAACATCATTTACTTTAGAAAGCTTTTCAGAAGTAAATTTCAAATTTTCATTTTCTTCAAGAAGGCTGTAAATTCAGATTTTAAATTTTTAAAATCCTTTTTCAGCCTTTTATGAGAAACATCTAATTTTTCAGATTCAATTAATAATGCAGCATATGTTTCATGCAATTAATCTTCATGAATGTGACTATCATTATCAGAATAATTAGAATTACTTACTTGATTGTCATTATCATCATCTGCCATTAAACAGATGTTTGCTTCTTCATCTGAGTCGCTTAAGTCTGAAATGGTTTCATTGTCATCCTCCCATGCAATGTTGACCTTCTTTTTCTTGAAGAATCTTTTCTCCTTTTTGTCTTCACCCTTCTTTTGATTTGGGCAGTCTGCTTTTAGATGCCCCTTTTCTCCACAGCCGTAGCATCGGTAATTTGAGGAAGATACTTGATTATCTTTCTTTTCGTATCTAAATCTTCCTTTACCTTTAGACTTCATGAACATGTTTAATCTTTTGATCCCAAGACTTAAATTTTCCTCTTCGTCTGATTCTTCATCTTCCGATTTACCTTTGCTTCTTTCAACCTCAGACTTTAATGCCAAACTCTTCTTGTTGTTTTTGGCTTTTGCTTCTTCTTCATCAAGTCTTCCAAGATCTAGTTCATGTTCCCTCAATTTTCCAAAGAGTGCCGCCATAGTCATGGTGTTGAGGTTTTGTGACTCCGAGATTGCAGTCACCTTTGGTTGCCACGACCTGTCTAAGATTTTAATGTTAAGTTCATCGGTATCAAATGACTTACCCAGTCCAATGAGATGATTGACAATGTTGGTGAAGCGTTTTTGGACGTCTGAAATTGTTTCTCCTTGCTTCATCTGGAACATTTCATACTCTTGGATTAAGGAGTTCTTCCTTTCCCTCTTTACATCATCTGTTCCTTCATGCGTTACTCTGAGTACGTCCCACATCTCTTGAGCAGTTTTGCAGACAGAGACCCTGTAGAACTCATCAACAGTCAATGCTGATGCAATGATATTCCGGGCTTTCACGTCATTCTGAACCCTTTTCTTTTCTTCATTGGTCCATTGACCACGGGGCTTTGGTTCCTGTGTATTGTTAGTAGGGATAGAAGAGCCAGACGCAATAACATCCCAAATTTCACAATCAATGGATTCAATAAATATTTGCATTCTTACCTTCCAGAATGCATAATTCTCACCTGTGAATAGTGGGGGTCTATTGATTGATGCACCCTCTGCAAAGGTTTGATGTGATCCTACCATTTGAATGACTATCAAAGCAAGCTCTGATGATAATTGTTAGAATTGCTATAGCGGAATTGTTAGCGTGGAATAACAAACCAAGAGGGTTTTTAATATTAATTTGTGCCTTTTAATTTCTTCTCCATTTATCTTACTACGCAAATAATAAATATAAATAAAAGAGTAAGGTTAAGAGAAATTTGCACAGATGATTTTTATACTGGTTTGGATCTTACCAATCCTACATCCAGTCGCTTATCTCAAACCGAGATAAACAGTTCACTAAGCACAAAACAATTACAAATTACAATCATAAAGAAAAAATTTGTAAGAGTTTAGAAACCACCTCTCTTGATACCACAAGAGATGAACCTGCACCTCCTTTGAATCTTCACAAAGGATGAGACACCTCCTTCGAATACTTCACGAAGGATGATCCTCTTCCACACACCTCCTTAGACGCACCAAGGATGAGTCAGCTATTCCTTCGTCACCGTAGTAGCAATGTATCAGCACCACAGACAAGAGTTTCCTTAGCTGAGCAAGAGCACACACTTCTCAAAGAGTTCTGAGTGTTTTAGCACAAGGGAAGAGTTGATTCTGGTAGAAACAATGAGCCAATTTATAGACTCAAGCCAGTGCTCTTCCATTTTTCGAAACTGGCCATTTTTAACGCATTTAATCGATTAATATAAGTATTAATCGATTAAAATGAGTACAACGGCTAGTTTTTCAAATCTGAAACCCCCAACGGCTAGTGTTAATCGATTATTCTCAGGAATAATCGATTAACTAATCGATTATTATTAGCTTTAATCGATTATTACAGGGGCAGTTGGGTTTTTAGTGCCAGCCTCGTTTTAATCGATTAAAACTGGGTTTAATCGATTAAAACAACTTGTGTTTGATTCCCAAAATAAATTAATCAAATATAGATTACATGAATCAACCCTAATACATATTTGAACACTATTACATCAACTTTGATTATTATAAAACCTTTACAAAATACAGAGATCTTCAATTTGTCTTCATGGATCTTGACTTGTGCAAATCTGTTCATCATCAAAACTTCATCTTTTATTTTTTGCTAACACCTCTCTGCAGCTTTTTCTTCTCCCTTGCATTTCTTCCAAATTTCCTCTTCATTGAACAACTCAATTCCAAAATCAGAAGACAGTTAGGAGCTCAAGTGTCCAAGCTTCAATTCTACCGGTTGATCCTCTTGTTATTCTATCAGTAAGTCAATCTTCTTCCTCCGCATTTCTGAAATTGGGATTGCATGCACCAATTTCTGAATTTCATGAGTCTTCTATAGTTTCTTCCTAATTCCAATTCCATTTAGGTTTCTAATTCCATTTCGTACCACAAATTGGTGGTCTATAGGTGATTCTAGGGCCTCTTGGGGTGTGCTTTACGTGAGGAATTTTCTATGGGTCGGAGTACTTCACTACAAGGTAAGGGGAGCTAAATCCAACTAAATTTCTGAAAATTTTGTAGATGTGAGCATGATTCCAATTGATTGATTTTGATGTGAGGAACCGTATGGAAATTGATTTTTCGTTTAATGGGTAGTATGATTTCAAGAAAATTAATCAAATGGGTTATTACCATGGCTTTGATATATGAAATTTTGGTATGAACTTTATGATGTGAAATTGTTGAATATATGTTGGCTTGATGGTGGATTTTCGTCCTAGCATGTTGATCTATTTGTATATGAAGTTTTTGTGGATTTAGAGGTGAAATGAGATGAAAAACATGATAGTTTACTTCACTTTTTCATCAAGTGCGAAAATGGATTGCTTTTGAGTGGTTGATGAAAGTTGGAGGGATAAATTAATGATTATGGAAATAAGGGTGTGGTGTAAATGTTTAATTTATGGTTATCTGAAACTGTTTTAGGTCCTTAGTAAAAGGAAAATCTGAAATAAAGGGATTAGGAATTTAAATGCTAAGTTTTGTATGGTTTTAAGTTCAATTTTAGAGTTTTGAATGGGCAAAGTTTAAATGGAGTGAGTATGATTTGAACTAGACCTTTGAGTATGTTGTTGGAGGTATTTAAAACTTGTTTGTTCCTTGAGAAGTGTAGAAAATTTGTTATAAGTTCATTTGATGGTTGGTAGGATGAATTTGACTTGATTTTGGACTAGCTTTATGAGTTTTGACAACTGATATTTTGAATTAGATGTTCTGGGCTATAGGTGCTAATTTAGAATCTGTTATTGAGCCAATTAAGACTTGTTCAAGTGGTTAGTTTGCAGAAAACAAGTGTATAAGGTGTAGGTTTGAGTTTAGGTGTTTTTGGAATGTTAAAAATGGTATGATACACCTTGTTTCGGGTTTGATGATCCAATTGACGTTTAATTTCAGTTATAAATATGTTTTTCAATCAATTCTAATGTTTAGGAAGCCCCTTTGATGATTAGAATAAGTTCCAAGTGTATGAAAAGCTAAATCTGCACTTGTTGTCAACTGATATCGCGCTCAAGCGCCACTGATCTCGCTCAAGCGCTACTGGACGCAGCAGCACTTTTCAGATTTTGTTTTTGGTAGTTTTTGGGGTTCCAGATGTTCGTTTTGGACGTTCTTTAGGTCGTTCTGGTGGTTTTTGATCCTTCCGGAGCCATTGGTGAGGGTCTCAAAGCCATTTGAATTAATTAAATATTGATAATTAAAGATTATAAAGATATTTGTGTTAATAAGTGATGCATTCGTGAAAATATGTAATGTTTGAGTAGGTATAAGTTGTTTTTATGACATAACTAATGAATAAGTGTGTTCCATGTGGTGTAATGTGATTCAATGATTTAAGTTATATCTCTAGGTGAGATCATGTTAAGTTAAGTAATGGAATGAATATAGGTAACTCAGTCTTGGGGGTTTTCCTTAACACTCTAATGGCTATTCCATCTCACTTAGAGAAGAATGGGTCATGTGGTGAGAGTAGTAGGAGGTCCTAGTCTTGGTTGTCTCCATTTTAAATGGGCCAAGGTAAGTGATAACGGACTAACCTTGTGGTGGTAGGGTGGAACCCAAAGCAATTGGCTTTGCAAAGCAGTAGAGGCCACCACAAGTGCATAACCCGCCATAGCTCGATATTCATTCCAAGTCCGGACGAGTCTAAGTCTAATATAACTTAATAAAACTATTCTTCTATGATTGTTTGCTTGCATGTTCATTTTATTCTAGCTAGTCTTATATAACTTTTACGCTTTTTGGAAATCTAGCTTACCCTTGCTGTTTTCTTTTGTTTTCTTGTATGTCTGTGTTCTTCTTCTTGCGATGACCATTCAAACATTGAATGTGAGCAGAGGTAGATGAGGTACCTCTGGAGCAGGCACTAGAGGGAGATGATGCAGCCCCTAGCACATAGGATTCTACCCTATAATTCTCTGTATCTTGAGATACTTCACTTATGTATATAGGTTTCACTTCAGCTTTAATTCCTCCTCTTTTTTGGATGACTGTATTATATTCTACTTCATCATACATCTGTCCTTAACTGCTTTGCTTTATTATATATGTCACATTCTATCTTATATAGTAGTATATAAATGGGATGTTATGGAAACATCTTTTATAATACATTTTATTTTCTTTAACATTCTGAAAATTAATTTACAGGAAATGAAACTGAAAATAATATTTTAGAGAGCACATTTTAAAATGTAAAGAGAGTGTTTAAAAAAGTACTCTCTTCAATATTTGTTTTTTACATTCAAAAAATGTACTTTTAGAAAATTCTTTTCTTAGTATTTGAAAAGGTAATTTCTAGTATATGTTTCATTTTCAAAATAAAACATGACATAGTAAAGAGAAGATAAAAGTAAATATTTCATGGCAAATAAATAAATAAATCAAAATTATATGTATTAAGAAAAAAGGGAGTACAAATAGTAGGAATCCTAAAGACAAAACAATAAAGGGCTTTGGCCCAGCTAGAAACTGAGTTTTAGTAACATCTCTAACTAGTCATATCAATAATATAATTTGTAAAATAATTAAATTAACAAATTTAGTATACGTATTGGATTATAATAAAATTAGTTTATATAGTTACAGTATAATTTTTTTCATCTTTTATTTTTTCTAATAACGAATAATTTGATAAGCTAAAAATTTGAGTTTTGTGAAATTTAAATTAAAAGATTTTCTTAATAGTGTTTTCATGTAAATAATAATTTTTTTATTTTAGAAAAATGAAAATATAGAATAAAGTCAGTTTTCCTTATACAAGTCTATTATTTTAGATTTTCTGAATTCTAACCCTTTCCCCAATTTTAGATTTTGCAGAGAAGCCCCTGGTAAAGAGAGCTGGCATGGTCAAAATCAGCTTTTGACCCTTGCTTCTTTAATCAAAACGCACAGCTGAACAAAGGGGCAAGCAGCTCGCGCCTAAATGGAATCAAAGGGTTGAAGGAAGAAGCACGAAGTAGAGCCAATGATGTTGAGCAAACACGAAGAAGACAAGGTACACGAGGTTGCGCGAGTCACCTCCCAGAGAGCACAAGGCGGTCATGATGATGCCCTGAGTAAACTTTTTTTATCCATTTCCTTGAACTCAATTCAATGTACATTCCTCTTTTTTGAAATAAAATTTTGATGCTATATGTTTCGTGAAATTTTAATCTTCTGTTTCTAACTTCTAAGTTCTTTTAATTTATTGTAATGCTTTACATTTCTTTAGAATTCCTAAAGCATGAGTAGTTATCTACAGGTTTTATTCCATTTCTTTGTGTATACGTTAATTGCATTTTGAATTGTGAAAACTGCAAATTAGTGATCTCTAACCGAGAGCTTGCTTGTATTGGCCCCAAAGTGGACTTTTCTTTCCCAATATGTCTTCTTAAGCCAGGACACAATTCAATGAACTAAATGAGTCAAGAGGTTGAATTCTGGATTTTAGGGTATGTTTACTTTAAATTCTGTTTTGAAATGTATTTTTGTTCTTACGTGATTGCAATAAGTGTCATTGTTCAATTTCATTGTTTGGTAATTTCTAATTTCGTGCATTCCTGTCACTAGTCTGTTCATTCATTAGTTTTGATTCTGATTTGCATTTATGAATTTAAGTTCTTGCACTGCATAGCATCTTGAATTTTCAGGTTTTATGCGTGATGCTTGATACCCACTTGGGGGTTTTAGGTTTTATTCATTCCTTAGATCAAGTAGAATTATGACATTTAGGATTATGTCATATTGTATTAAACCTGTTCATAACATGTGCATACTAGTAAATCTGCAAAATTGTGTAAAACGCTGCAATCAAAGTCTACCCAGAGTGTGGTTTCGTGTTTTTGCAGTCAAAAACAGGTTCTAGATGTGTTTTATGACATAAGACATATCATCTATGTTAAGCTAGCATCTTTCATGCATTTGCATCATTCTAGACTTAGTTAACTCACTTCATTTGCATTCATGATATTATAGGTTAATAAAGCATAAGTTTAGCATTTAAAGTCCTGTGACAAAATATGAATTGAGAGTTGGTTGCTAAACTGTTTTTATCTCTATCCAGACTTGCTGAATTGGTTTGCATGCAAACACAGCATCAACATTCATATTCTGGGTTACGTGCAACACATTCTACTCATCTAGGGTTTATGCATGTCTTATAGTGCTGATTGTACATTGCATAATTCCGGGCATTATCCATCTTTCCTTACCATTCCTAGACTGAGCATAGTATTTACATCTGCATCAAGCATCCATTTCCGACATTATACATGACAATTACATCTGCATTATAGTTTTAGATTTTAATCTTCGATTCAGCTTTGAATCCTAGAATAGGGTATCATGCATTTCTTTTAATCGCTGTAAATTTTAATTTTAATCATTAACTTTGATAGTTTCTCTCACTAAATCATACCTTGCATCATAAAAATTAGTAGATAAGTTCTATAGTGGATTAGCATCAACCAAATTTTAAAAATATAATAAAATTCTGCATCATATTAGATGGCTAACCATCATTCTTAACTGATTTGGCCATTGCATCTCATGCTTTTATATCATTTTTAGTAGTTCATTCTCTTTTCATTAATTTCGTTTTATTCCCCCATTTGCATTCTCGTTATAGCTGGGATAACCTACAATCTAAAAATTTAACCCACACCATTTTCTTGGATTCAATCCTGAGTCAATTTCCTACTACATTGGGGAGAAAACTTCAGATTTTTTTTGTCGGCCTTTAACGCGACTAAAAGGTTGTCAACAATCATGCCTTGACAGTAGACGTTCTGCAACTGGTTTTTGTGTTTTCTTAGGGAGTTTTTTAATCTCCTGGAAAGCAAAACATCAAAAGACTGTCAGCAGATCCTCTGCAGAAGCTTAGTATAGAGCCCTAGCTTCTGTTTTCATTACAATTATTTGGTTATGGAATTTATTGACTGACTCTCATGTTTCTAATTCTTTTGTAGTGGTTTATTGTGACTACGAAACTACTATATAAATTGTCAGCAATCCTTCACACCATGAAAGAACCAAATATTAGAGATTGACTTCCACTTCATCATATAACAGTAGATAAGATATTCTTCCACTTCATGTTTCCTTGGTTTTTTTTTTTCTTTTCATGTAACTTCTGTAAGTGCGCTTTATATGCTCGTCATTTTCCCCTTTGTACAAATATTTTTTGCTTTTAATAGAAGTTGTTTCCTTTCTTCTTGAACTTCGTTTTATCTGATAATATTTTCTCATAGTGAAAATATGTTGAGCTACAATCTATATCCCATTGGAGAAGTACAGTTTCTAGTTACTACCAAACGCATGTTACCTGTGGAGGAATATGTGGATGATTGAGATTTTAGAACTTGCATTTAACAATTCCACGGTTCTCACGAGATTTTCGTTAGCCAAAACAAGTATTGAATTGAAATGTTGGACTCGACAAACACTGAGATTCACCATGCACAATGCAGAATTCACGTGGTGTGCTTGTGACTATGCCTAAGTGGGTCATGGTCATTCCAAAATTTTTCAAATCCATTTTCATTATTGTATAACACAAAGTTATTCTCTAGTTACCTTATCCTATAAAATATATTGCATTTATATAATGCATTCCTTCTTTAACACATTGTTCATGTACTAACCTTTAATATTCAATATAGTTATATATTTTATTTGTTCACAAAATATATTAAAATTTTATACATGTGAAAATTTTAAACTTTTATTAGGTCATAATTTTTGGTCTCAACATTTGGACTCCCATGATATTGGTGACAACCTCAAACAAAACAACACTAGTTTGCCTGAATAGCTTTCTTATGACACCCAATACAATTTCACTTGTTAACTGCAAATGTCCAAACACCCTAATGTAGGTTTTGGTTGGCCTCATTCACGGACGAATACCCTGGAAAGATAATAGATCAACAAGAAATGAAAGAAGGAAAATATCAGATTGATATATTTTTTATAGGATAAGGGGAATATGAAAGATAATAATTTAAATAAATTTGTAGAAGAAATCATTAAAATATTTAGCTTTAAAGAATAATAAAAATGCAATATCTGTATTTAGCTTTAAATATGTAGAATTATTAGAAGTGATAGAAATAGTTGTTTGGTGTGAAATGGTGAAAGAGATATGGTTGCGGCGCATTGCCATAAAATAGTAGACAGTGCATTAACTCCTCATAGACCCATTTGTCGCCATTCTGAGGTGATTTTCAATAAAACTATACATGCATCTTCTTCCAAATCAACAAAACATAGCTACTGTGCATTAACTCCTCATAGACCCATTTGAAATCAACAAATCAGAGCTACTGTTTTCTAATTGAAATGATTTTTTATTATTTTTATTTTTGCTAGCAGAAAATACTTTAACTTTGACTGGTTTGAGAAATTGTACCAAAGATCTGTCCAGTTTACGTTTTATTATGTTGAATAGAGCTGAAAAAGTTGTGCCTAGAATTATTTTTGTACAGGAATCAAATTAAATCTGTCTCTCCCTTTGGTAACTGATAAAAAGATTATATTAGAACACAAGACATAGCATATTGTAGCTGATGGAAAAAAAGAAAAAAAAACAATATATATATATATATATATATATATATATATATATATATATATATATATATATAGGATTCACTAATTTATGTAAGGTCTTTTTCTAGTTGATATATTTTAACAAAGTGTATCAAGTTTTAAGTTAAAAAAAATTCCTATTAAAAAAAAACTAACTTTAAATCCAAAAATATTTTAATAATTTTAAAATTTAATTTAAAATAAAAAAATAAAAGGTAGTTATTTATCATTCATGGTTGTCACGTGTATTACTAGTTATTACCTTTTATTTTATTTTTTATTTAAAAAAAAAACTATCTTTTATTTTATTTTTTATTTAAAAAACATCTACCTTTTAAAAAATATATAATAAAAGGTAATAACTACTAATAGACGTGGTAGGATGATAAATGTGACATCCCAAATATTATATGGACATACAATATAATAGGATTAAGCTATTATAGTATGAAAAAACAGTCAGAATAACATGTGACAGTATATAAGGGTACAATCATCCCAAATTATAGGCAGAATTTAAACTTTACGACTTAAGAGTCCTTCAAAATAAAGATAATGTAATTAAGGATCCTAAGAACTAGGACACCTAGATCTGTTTATATATATATATATATATATATATATATATATATATATATATATATATATATATATATATATATATATATATATATATATATATATAACAAAACATATATTTAATGTCTGAATTTATATCATATGATTTTAAAATCAGAGTCATTTATTTAATAGTATTGATTTTTGAGATTCCACTTTAAGTAATTATTATTAAGTATTGAATTGATTTTCAATTAAAATAATATATTAAATTAAATAAATGAAATTAATTTAACTATTTTAATATTAATTAATTTGTGTCGGTTTGGTAAAAGAGAATTGTTTGTTCAAGACCTTCTTCTTTAACCAAATAAATTACAAATGATAAAATAGAAAAAAAAAATTGTAGTGGATGAAAGAGAAAAATGTTAATGAAGATGAGACTAAATGATGAAGATTTGTGTAGATGAATGAAATCAGTGTAAGAATATTTGAGATAGTAAATAAAAAAGATAAGTGCAACAAGATATATAAAGGAGAGAGAAAGAAAAATTTTAAGTTAAAAGATTTATCATATTGAAATTTAGGTTTTTAAATTAAATATAATCTATGGTTGATGTACAAATCATACCGTATAAGTTAAATGTCTACTTAGACCATACAAACTTAAATAAACAAAAAGATAAATAAAATAATGTTTAATAAATATAAATACTAAAAATAAATAAGATTAAAAGGAAAATAATGAAAAAGAACAAAAAAAAGTATTTATGTTGAATTTGTATTTGTATAAATATATACCATTAAGTGTAACATCCTATTTTAATGGTATAAAACTACTAAAATGTTACGTTATATATATGATAATAGAATTACTTAGATGAAAACAAATCTACAAGAAGACAATAGATCTATCTATGTAGATCCATTTCTCACTCATATGCTTCGTCCTCATCTCTCTCAAGAACAACTAAAAGGACTGTCTTCCTAACCTTACACCATTTAGGTGATCATCGCAAAAGAGAAAACAACACACAACAAACAACACAAAAACAAGGATAAACTAGATACAAGAAAAACATAAGATAATAATTTGGTTTAACAATTAACAACATTTAAGAACAAACAATTCATATAACCACAAGACCACTATACTTAATTATCTGAATATAATTTATTAATGTTATGAAATTAATTTAACTATTTTAATATTAATTAATTTGTGTCGGTTTGGTAAAAGAGAATTGTTTGTTCAAGACCTTCTTCTTTAACCAAATAAATTACAAATGATAAAATAGAAAAAAAAAATTGTAGTGGATGAAAGAGAAAAATGTTAATGAAGATGAGACTAAATGATGAAGATTTGTGTAGATGAATGAAATCAGTGTAAGAATATTTGAGATAGTAAATAAAAAAGATAAGTGCAACAAGATATATAAAGGAGAGAGAAAGAAAAATTTTAAGTTCAAAGATTTATCATATTGAAATTTAGGTTTTTAAATTAAATATAATCTATGGTTGATGTACAAATTCATACCATATAAGTTAAATGTCTGCTTAGACCATACAAACTTAAATAAACAAAAAGAGAAATAAAATAATGTTTAATAAATATAAATACTAAAAATAAATAAGATTTAAAGGAAAATAATGAAAAAGAACAAAAAAAAGTATTTATGTTGAATTTGTATTTGCATAAATATATACCATTAAGTGTAACATCCCATTTTAATGGTATAAAACTACTAAAATGTTACGTTATATATATGATAATAGAATTACTTAGATGAAAACAAATCTACAAGAAGACAATAGATCTACCTATGTAGATCCATTTCTCACTCATATGCTTCGCCCTCATCTCTCGCAAGAACAACTAAAAGGATTGTCTTCCTAAGCTCACACCATTTAGGTGATCATCGCAAAAGAGAAAACAACACACAACAAACAACACAAAAACAAGGATAAGCTAGATACAAGAAAAGCATAAGATAATAATTTGGTTTAACAATTAACAACATTTAAGAACAAACAATTCATATAACCACAAGACCACTATACTTACTTATCCGAATATAATTTATTAATGTTATGAAATTAATTTAACTATTTTAATATTAATTAATTTGTGTCGTTTGGTAAAAGGGAATTGTTTGTTCAAGACCTTCTTCTTTAACCAAATAAATTAAAAATGATAAAATAGAAAAAAAAAATTGTAGTGGATGAAAGAGAAAAATGTTAATGAAGATGAGACTAAATGATGAAGATTTGTGTAGATGAATGAAATCAGTGTAAGAATATTTGAGATAGTAAATAAAAAAGATAAGTGCAACAAGATATATAAAGGAGAGAGAAAGAAAAATTTTAAGTTCAAAGATTTATCATATTGAAATTTAGGTTTTTAAATTAAATATAATCTATGGTTGATGTACAAATTCATACCATATAAGTTAAATGTCTACTTAGACCATACAAACTTAAATAAACAAAAAGATAAATAAAATAATGTTTAATAAATATAAATACTAAAAATAAATAAGATTTAAAGGAAAATAATGAAAAAGAACAAAAAAAAGTATTTATGTTGAATTTGTATTTGTATAAATATATACCATTAAGTGTAACATCCCTTTTTAATGGTATAAAACTACGAAAATGTTACATTATATATATGATAATAGAATTACTTAGATGAAAACAAACCTACAAGAAGACAATAGATCTACCTATGTAGATCCATTTCTCACTCATATGCTTCGCCCTCATCTCTCGCAAGAACAACTAAAAGGATTGTCTTCCTAAGCTCACACCATTTAGGTGATCATCGCAAAAAAGAAAACAACACACAACAAACAACACAAAAACAAGGGTAAGCTAGATACAAGAAAAACATAAGATAATAATTTGGTTTAACCATTAACAACATTTAAGAACAAGCAATTCATATAACCACAAGACCACTATACTCACTTATCCGGATATAATGCTGATATAGACTACTATAGTCATACATTCATGATAGTATTTATACTCTACAAAGTTATAAACAAGGGTAACTCGACCTACTCACCATGAGGTAAAACTTATACTCCTAAAACTCAGAGGGCTTGGGTGAAGACCTCTTGTCATTCTCTCTGACACCCCATTCAACTCTACATGAGTTAAAGGGTTGGTAGAATATCAGGATACTTGGGTACCGCAATCTCTCTATCAAGCATTCTCTTACAACTAGCTATAATATACAATCTTTCCTTGAGATTCTTCTCATAGCACAATTTTCTCATATTAAATTACAGACAACTTTCGTATAAACTATATATTTGTATATACATTACATATAGTACATGAATCCATTTGAAACCATATACATATAACCTTTCACTTTTACCTTACATACAAACATATATAACATTGATTATACTTCAAAGGACCATAACAATCCCAACAAGTCATGAAAAATCACATGAAGTCATTCCATATACATAAATACACAAGAAAAACCCAAGAAGACCCACTAAACAACACAAAACTCATTTAAACTCAAACTTAGGCAAGGAATACAACTTTGAAATCCTCACCAATAGCTTCGGAAGGGTCCAAAACCCCAAAACGACCTAAAGAACGTCTAAAACGGACACTTGAAACCCCGAAAACTATCCAAAACTAGTTTTGTGTCGCTTAGTACCGCCCAGGAATAGCGCTTAGCATGGGAACATCAACACCCAACGTTGGTTTTCAACGGCCAGAGCACAACTTTCGGTATTTTTAGTGTTCGACGCCCAATTTGGGCACTCAACATTATCAGTAAAATTAAGACTCAATTTTCTAACTTTGAACACTTTACCCCCAACTTCTAAAGACTCCTAGGACCCTCCAGACCTTGAGATAACTCTGAAAACACTGCTGCAACAAAAAATGACTTATTAAAACCCAAATTCACTCTTATAAGCTACCTAAACTTAATTTTACACATTCCAAACCCCATATCAATTTACAAACTGCATAAACAAGTCTAAATACACTTGTTAGCACCCTTCAATACTTTAGTTTCATCCCAACCTTCCTATTTTACATTCCCATCACTTAAAACCTCTAAATGACTAAAGAACTCAACCTATGAAACTCTTTTTACTTCTATGACAAATTTTTCTAATATAAACCTTCTAAACAAGTCCTAATTGATCTCCTAACTTACCAAAAACTCTCCAAAACAGTTTACAATCATTCCCTCACAATTTCACTACTAAAAACCCAAAGTTAGAACGAAAAACATGTAAAAACTCACTAACAAACCACTCAAAATCTCTTATACCATATTTTACTGATTTGAAAGCTTACTCAAGTCTCAAATGACTTCCCAAAAATTCACCTATCAGTACCCCCTTTTTTATTCTTAAAACTCAAGTAACCAACTTTTTTTCAATTTCGCTCCTCTGCTTCCCATTTCAAACAAGCAAACATCTTCATCATACACAATAAAAAATGCAAAAACATTTAAACACTCAATACCAAGCATTCAAACATCATTTAATCATTTATCATCATGACGAAAAATAGTAGAAACATCAACTTATAAATTATTACTCAAATCAATTTATCATTCAATTAGACCATAAATTTCACACTACAAACATAATCTATAAAGTCTAGCTTCCCTTACCTCATAGTAAACTTCCCTACTCAAAGAACGTTCCGCTGATTGCTTGAAACGCAAGGAATCTCTAGAAAAACCTACAAAACACCAAATTGGAAGCGGACAGAGTCCTTAGAACTCTAGAAATGACTAGGAGAAGCATAATCACACATACATTGACCATTCTTTCTTCTAAAAACATATAAGGAACGAGAGAGAAAAAAGGAGTCGAAACTTACTCTATGACAAAAATTGATCGACTAGAAATGTAGACCTCATCGCCGTGATCGATTTGACACCTTCTCATCGTTAAAGAGATGAGTCAGGAGTCAGAACTCTTAAAGAGAGGGCAGAGAACTCTAGAAAAATGTTTTCTAAAGAGATGATACGTATTAAAATAATGAAACTCATTCATAACAAAATTATTTATAATAAAACCATTTATATATTAAAATAATCGAGTTTCACTATTTTTAGACTACCACCACTTCTAAAATATCATTTTATGGGGTTTTACATTGAGCTGAGAATATCATTAAGTGTCGAGCGCGTGTGTTATGTTGAATTTGTATTTGTATAAATATATACCTATTTTGTGAAAACTTAAAATTTGATTACAACATGAAAAGTTGAAAGGTTTAAAAATTGAAAGTAAAATACAATGTAGAGGTTTTTTAAAATGAAATGATAAGTTTAGTACATTAATTTTGTTATGGACCTTATTTTAATTATGGAAAAAGGGATGACACCTTAATTAATTCCATTATTGGAACTACAACTGTGATTTTATAAATGATTCATTGATTGTAGTTTAATATGTTTTGTGACATCAAATGAAAATTATGGGAAGGAAAGTTGAAGGATCTGTTAGGGCAAAGAAGGTTTATATATTAAAGTTATTTATAACATGTTTTGCGACATCAAATGAAATTTGGTGGAAGGGAAGTGGAAGGATATGCTATTGTAAAGAAAGTTTATATGTTAAAGTTATTTTTTTTTGTTGAATTATGATTACATGTTAGTTGTGGCAGTGACAAGATTAATTAGGTGTCATTGAGACATTCATGAGTAAAAGTGTTGTATCGAATTAACCTTTTTTTCAATACTATCGTCTATTAGTGAGAATGTAAAACTAAGTAGAACATTACTAATGAAATTATATAGTAAGTGGGTAAATAGGAGAGGAGGTTTTCAAATTAGGTTGGTAGTTGTACCATAACAAATACTACTAATATTCCTTGTTTAACAACATTACTAGTGAAATAAACAAAAAATTTAACCAACATTAAAAAAAGAGAGGATTAAAACAATATCATTCCACCTATCTTGTTATCTTAATTTACTCATAAACCATCATGCTACTCTCAAATATCATAACGTACAAAATGCATTTTATGTACAATATTGTGATAAAGGCCAATTTATGTGTAAAACATTGAAGTTCAACAAAAGAGTTACTATGTCAAATTTTCACCTCAATCTTAACATATTCAAGTTAATTTGTTTCAATATCTATATATGAGCCTCAACTATTAATCTACAACATCATGAATAATAATTGAAGTTATCAATAACAGTTAAAAAAAATCAAATTTTATCTATATGTACTAGTTTTTATCGTTATCACCATGTGCAAGGTATGGTTTGTACAACCTTGAGAAGTTAATCACTGGAGATGAAATTTTCTACTCAATGTAACCAATAATCACTGTATTTATATGAGCACTCATTGATAGTCCCTCCCAGCGTTTTACAAATAAGGGCATATCATTAAAAACTTGTTTTTGTAGAAGTCTCACTTTTTGTTCAAGTCAACAATGTGAAGTACCTGAAAACACTAGAAGGAGGTTGAGTAGTGTTAGTGGAAAACTTTTTTGCAACCTTTATGATATAGCACTTTTGTCGAGTTTAAGATTTTTCAAGTAAGTTGTTAAATATTCGAACTTACAATTAGTTTTAAACAATAAATTCTTTTCAAGTGTTGTTTAGAATATTCTCTGCATTGTTTGTAAAGACTTCCTCTTAATGAATAATCGTTTAGTATAAGCTTTTATATTTAAAACGAAAAAAATGCAATTGCAAGTTTCTAAGAGAAGCATTGAGAGAGAAGTAAATAGTAAATGCATATATATTTTTATACTAGTTCACTCCAATTGAGCTATGTCCAGTCTTCTTTAAATTTATAGGGTTCCACTATAATCTTCAACAATATAACAACTGAGTATTCTTACAACTCCTGGTATCCCTAGACAATCCTAATATAAACTCCTAGTTTCACCCACTCTTGGCTATGCAATATTCTTCACCACTCTTGGTATCCCTAGACACTTTGGTGTACCCAAATACACTGTCTAGTTGAGTTCACCCACTCTTGGTTTCCACTAGACAATCTGTAAGACCCTTGAAAATGGTTGTAATTAAGATGCTAGATTTTTAGAAATAATAGACAAATTTTGTAAAAGCTACAGTAAAATGCTACAGTAAAATACGTATAATGCTACAGTAAAATATGTATAATGCTACAATGAAATATGTACAGTTGTACAGTACCACGTGAATCATGTGTTGCTACAGTACTGCTATAGGAAAAATGTAGTACGAGCTACAGTACTACTACAGTGAAATGTAGTACAACTACAGTACTGCTACAGTAAAATGTAGTACAGCTACAGTACTGCTACAGTAACCCTAACTTCAGCTATAAATAGGAGTGAGGAAATGAAGTTTTTCACAAGGAGAGTGAAACTAAGAAAGAGTTTCATAGAAAATAAGGAGATTTTAGGGCTAGAATTTGAGTTGTAGAGAAGTTAGCAAGAGTTTCTGAAGAGGTGCTCTTTATCTGCAAGAAGAGAATGAAGTAAGGGAAGCTAACATTTCTAAGCTTTTATATTATGATTTACTATTGTTAAATCACTATTCATGTCTTGAAGTTCTGTGTGAATATTGTTAATGGAAAACATATGTGTTTGTTGTATATTTATTCATATTGATTTCTTTTGTTAATATTATATGCCGTTGTTTTGAATCTGTGAATGAGAAATTTGTTAAGAACAAGTTGAGGAACACTTTGGCTAAGGAAAGACTTGGTACTTAAGTTGTCCATTGTGACACACCTCTCTTTCCTGGAAGTTTACTCAATGAGTTTTTAACCAAATTCTTATCAAGCAGATTATGTACAGTTAAATTATTTTGTAATATAATAAATTTGTATGATATTTGTGATGGATGGATTTTATGATGAATTATTGTGTGTATATCCTTATTCTCTTGTACCTATGTGGAAGGATAAGAAGATGTCTAACCGGCTTTGCCAGATTCAACTTCTTGGTTTCCCATAACGTTTATATAAAAAAAATTATTTTTTTGGTAGCTTACCCTTGCTTTTTGTGGTTGTACCGGGAAAATTATATTGTCATAATCATATAACGTACATGTTATACGAAGTAGATGAGGGAATGTCGTTTAATCCAGTGCAAGTGAAGATGAAGGCGAAAGAATATTAGAGAAGAGTTCGATTTATCTTTATGGAGGGGAAGTTGAAATCTGAGTTTAAAAGGTGTAATTAGCGTGAAATTCTTTATACTTCCTTGTGGAAGAGTGTGTAAATGTTACAGTTCTCATATTATTTATATATATAAAATGAATTAAGTGTAAAATTATGGGATGTTACACAATCCTGGTATCAACCTGACGCTGCTTAGTAATCCTTAACTCACCTGAGTTAAACAACAAGTGTTTTAATTCTCTTCAGATTTGCAATCCATTGATTGCTTACAAGTCGTTAGACGAATACTCTCACAAAGAGGATAAATATTTAATACAATACAGGCTACATACTCAATGAGTGTTTCTCTCTACTTACAAATTGTAAGTTAATATTACAATTATGCTTGAGAGTGTTTCTTAACTTTTGCTTTTTCTCTTCTTAGATATTCTCTTTGAGCTTAAGCTTCTCTGTGTTTTTCTCTAAATGATATGTTTCTTCTCTTTGTAAGATGATATTCTTTTCGTAAATTATCCTTTTGATTCTTTCTTTGAATAATCTTCTATTTAAAGGTTTTTCAAAACATATTCGTTAGACTGAACTCTTGCCTTGAATTTTGTGTCTTCTCTGTCTTGTAGTGTGAAACAGCCGTTGGTTAAAGTCAACTTGTCAGAGCAACTTGCTTTCTCAGTACTTTGATGAAAGTAGGTTGTACTATTTTTGTGGCATGACTTCTGATGTAGAGAACATTTCATGAATGTCTCCTTTGTCTCTAACTTTCATTTATGATATATTTTGAATAGAGTAGGTGGATGTGTGTGGTTATCTACATAAAATAAAGTAGATGTGCATGCAATAAATATGTCTTTCCTCTTATCATTTTTGCATGCAACAAAGTGCTTTTTATATTTTTTTACCATTGAGGTGGCATTTTATCATTTAAGCTTTTTCTCTAAGATACCAAGCGTTGAATAAGAAGTTCATCATTGGATGAAGTGAAGGGTTTAGCTTATGGTATCGTCTAGTTTGTTGTAAACACTTTTGAGATTTTTCTTTCTTTAGCTAGAGCGTTTAACAAGTTTTGTCTTCTACATGTTTTTGGAATATAAGTTGAGACACTTAAGGATTTTACCAAAATCATTGTTTCGACACTTCAACATCCTTATCCATTTGAGAGTTTAACTGATTACCATTTGGTACAATATAACTTTCTCATTTAGCATAACTCTCATAGACGCTTTGTCTTGGAAATCATTTGGTGTTGCATCTGGATGCCTTAACTTTGGTTGTTTTATGTTTCGTTTATGTCTAAGTGTTTTCTTAAGGGTTTTCTTATGTTACTAGATGATTAGAGATTTTTAGCCTAACACTTTTCTGCTTATCCTATTATTCTAGTTATAGCATCTTCATACTCTCCTTTCGTTTAGTGTTATTTGGTTAAACTTCCAAACATATAAGAGTGTTTAGACATATAAGTCTTATAGATGATTTTGTCTTAACACAATATGCTTATCATTAGCCTTAACTTGAATTCTAAACATTTGTTGCTCATTGACAATAACTTCTAGTCTTTTCCCTCAGCTTTCAACTAATTAGCAATGTTTCACATATTTCAAGTAAACCCTTTTTTCATTGTGTACCAAATCAATCCCACATAATCTACCAAAAAGGAAATATAAATTCATTTCACTATAATAAAAAAAAATTATCTATGCATCTTAAAACAATATGAAACACATTATATATTACCCCATTATATTGAAAAGCATAACATAACTTTGAAGAACATATGTTTACCATATGTCATTTAAGAAAATGGGAAAAGAACAACTTCCACCACCATCAATCGTACTTACATGTTCAACAATTAATAGGTCCCCAATTTAAGTGAATTCTAAAATGATTCAACCACTTATCTTATCTTTTATTTTGATATGTTTATGTTAAATTCACTCAAAATTAGTTTGTTTTGCAGTTTTAGGCACAAGAAGAGAGTCAAAGTGGAAAAATAGAGAAATTAGATGGGAATAATGTAAATCTAAACAAACTATGACTGACGCGGTTGAAAGGAAGAATTAAGGCTAAGCAAAAATAACAAACCTCAAGCACTAAACCTACATCTGAGTCATAAAGACCCCTTCTCAAATAAGGAGGTGAGCATTAAAGCATGAGGCTAAGCCATAAAAGCAAACTCACATAGAAGGGAAACCTTTCATGTTATTCCACAAGTGCACTATTGAGCACTATTATGAAAAGTTTATAAAACATAGTTGAACCTTTGTTTTAAGGAGACTTTTGGAGTGACCTATTTTATAGATTTTTGGTAAAGTTTTAGGGATCTTTCACTGTATATTTTTAGAGAGCCAAGGCTACTCCAAGCTATATATTAACTATCATCATGAGGAGCTAAACTCTCTTGTATTGGTAGTATTTCATTTATCTATATGTTTTTAATTACATGTTTTGAATTAGTTTACATTTGTTGTTGACGAATTGATCACTCGTCTTGTTTCGCTTGCTTGAGATTGAGTGAGAATTGGTTCCAATTGGTGGTCTAACTAATTCTCTTCTTGTTTTTAGATACTAGGAATATATCTAAGGCTTTACCTGATTATAGTGTCCTAAACTTAAAACAAGTTATTCATTCAAACCGTCATTGGAGAATCATACTGAAGTTTGATGATCTTATGCTAATTGTCAAGAATGAATATAGAGTTACATTTAAAGAGCTCTACTAGAACATGAATAATTTCGTCTTAATATATTAAAATAATATTAGTAAAAGAGACGGATAAGGAGTGAAATCAAATATCAACACGTCTTTGTCATATATATTTTAAATCTTTTAATTACAATAACTTATATATCAATTCTCACGCAACTCAACCATTATTTTATTTAAATCAAACAAGTTGTAAACATCATGTATTCTTTCACATCCCTATGATACAAAACTTGTTGTACTATACTAGCTAGTATACTTATTAGAAAATTGATAACATTAAAGCATCAAACACAACCCAAAAGTTTTTACTAAAATATGAAATTGTAAAAAATAACAACTTTATCATATTCATTTCACAAATTCATTCTAAAGAACAAAAAATAAATAAAATTCAACTAGATCTTTCAAATGTTTCAACAATCATGCATAACACATACTTGTAAAACAACAACACATTTAGATAAGTGTAATTTAGCCTCATTTGTTTGTTGGCTAAAGTTTTTAGAAGCCTAATTTAAACTACTAATTATTAACTCATGTAAAAAAAAACAGCTAATTATACATGTCCAACTCATCTAATTTATCTAACACGCTAAATGAAACCTTATTAACACCCTTTGAGATTCATGAAAAGTAAAACACTGCAAAAGTCATCAATATGTTTTCTTTTAAATTTACTTTTAGTAAACTTTTTAACAATGTTTGCCACTGTTATACCCTCCCCGCAAACAAATTATTAACCAAACCACTTACATCATTATTCAAATTAACCATTTCACTACTACTATGTAGCTCTAAATAAAAACAAACGGATGTAAATTGCACTAGATGTTATCTAATCCTAAGACTTTCATATTCAACATCCACTAAAAAACACTGTAGTTACCTGAAATGTTTACATACAAATTTATTTTTGAATGTAAATAGTCATTTATACAACTTTTTATTCATATGCATAGTTAAATTTTGCTTTCTAAAGATACGTTTCTGTAAGGAATGGTCATATGTAATATGAATGGAATCATAGGTAATAAAATTAATTTGACACATAAAAATTTTACTTCCATATTATTAAAAATTAATACAAAGAGTTTCCTGTTTTTTATTGTATTTTTTCCCTAGTCCCAAATAAACCTAAAAGAGCACAATCTACCAAAGTCTCGTTATGGTTAATGGTCAAAGGTCCTAATTTATTGTAGGAGGTAGCCATTCATCATCAACAGCTGTTGTTCATTATTGTAGGTCATTGTTTATTAGTAGAAGAGAGTTGAAAATACTACAAAAAAAGAAAAATGATATTTTAACACCATTTTTTGACACCATTTTGACACTCCACACATGTCAAAATGTGATTGGACGATTTCAAATTAAAAAAAAATTAGTTTTTCTTTTCCAAATATGCCATTGTTTCAACTTTTTTTAATTTGAAATCGTCCAACCACATTTTGACATGTGTGCAGTGTCAAAATGGTGTCAAAAAATGGTGTTAAAATATCATTTTCCACAAAACAAAGTCATGGAATAGATAATGATCTACACAGCGTAGTTGAAGAACAGAGAATTATAACCGCCTCTCATATTGTCTCCTTATCATGACTCTGTATGACAACCCTCGCTTTGTATAGTAAGATTTAAATTTTGTTATGTTTCCCACACTTTCACTTTCTATAAGACAATTGTTTTTTAGTAATGGTGTCAATTAATCTTGGTGTACCACTTTTGTAGTTTGCATTGCAGTGCTATTAATAAAGAGAGTTAGTCAAACATAATACTTTTAAGTTTGAGAAAAAACATATAGATATATATATATATTTGGAACCTGAAATATGACGTGATAATAGAAAAATTAGATAATATGTATATACATAACAATATTGAATAATGAAATATGGATTTAAGGAATAAATATGAGAATACATGACAAATATTGGTGAAAACATTGCAGATTATATTTCTTGAAAATTTTATTTGATTAAATTGCCAAAGGTAATGTATAAAAAATAGAAATATAAAGGATATTCATTTTGTTCCATGTTAGATATCAACTTGCTTTAAGGTATTTATAAATATTATTTTAACATTTAAAATGATCATAGAGTTTAACTATAATTAAATTTTCGAGTTATTTATTTCTTGATATATAAGTAGTTTTCCACTCCTTTTGAAAAATTTCAAAGTCTTTAAGGCTTAAGTACATTTTTCTTCAATGTGTTACAGGGTGTAGCGAAATGTTTAACGTAAACAATAAATCACAATAAATCAAGAGAGAGGTAAATTAATTTTTTATCGCAAACATGTGTCTTTAATAATTTTCTCTTAATTTTAATCTTTTTAGCAGATAATTAAAAAGAAGAGAGCAAATTGCACAAATAATTTTATACTGGTTCAAATCACAAGGATCCTACATCCAGTTGCTAATCCCAAACGAAGATTAACATTCTATTATCACAAAACCAATAACTTACTACAATCACACAGAAAGACAAGTTTAAGGATTTAAAAAACACTTCTCTTGTTATCGCAAGAGATGAAACTCACTTCCCCTCAAGGCCACAAGGAATGAACACCTCCTCTGAATGCTTCATGAAAGATGAACACTTCCTTTGAATCTTTACAAAGGATGACAAACTTCACACAGCAACAACAACAGTTAATTATACCCCCAATGAAAGTTCTCGTTCTATGCCAACACCAAGTTCTCAAAGCCAAAGCATAAGAGTTACATACCATAGATCACACTTTTCACAGATCAAAACAAATAGATATGTTTTTCATGTCTTAGAATGAGAGTCTAAAACATCTTTATAAAGACCACACTCGATGGCACCTCCAAAAACCCATGGTTAGCTTTTTCTCACATGATAATGTATTATTGACTTATGGTAATTGATTATGCATTTAATGAATGCACAATAGTAAAAAACATGCCTAAAAACTCCAATGGCTAATCGTGATAATCGATTATAGTAAGTCATAATCGATTATGGATAATCGATTATCATAGGTTGGTAATCGATTATTTTAGAGACAAAATGAGTTTTTAGCAACATTTAAAAAAGTCTCTGTGATAATCGATTATCTTAAGTGTTAATCGATTATTGTAGAGTTTTTGTGACTCCAAAACAAATTTTAAAGCATACAATACATGGAATTAACAACAAATATAAAGCCCTACAGATAAAATTACTTATTATAAAAGCTTTACCACATAAAGTAAGTTTTCATGGAGGTCTTCTTGCAAAGTGAACAATTAAGACTTAATTTGAACATCATCAAAACTTTTAATTTCATGAGTTTGCTAACATAATGTACTTATATGACTGCAATGTCCAGTTTTAATCTTAGATTAAATGTAGATAATACGTAATTTTAATTTTCAATTTCTATAAAATAATGAATAGCTTCTTGGTACTTGTTTAGACTATAATAACTTTTTATTTTCGCTGACTTGGATATCCTTGTGTCAAGAATGCATGGTTTGAAGATTTGTTGTCACTAGTAAAAAATCTGGTTTATACAGCGCCCATTATGCCACGGTTCAACAAAAACCGCAACATAATGGTGCGCGGCGGCAGTTTTGTAAATAAATCGAACATATATGCCGCGATTCCCCAACTAACCACGATATATACCCCAGTCAACCATCACCTTTGACGCCACGTCAGGAAAACAATTAATTAACAGGGGAATAGGTCGCGGTTCGCTGAGCTACCGCGGCATATTCCCTTGCAAATTTATTGGAGGTGCTGACTGATGAGGAATGTCAGGATGTAGCAGGGGAATATGCCGCGGTTGCTCAGAGAACCGCGGCCTATTCCCTCAGCCACCTACTGACATTCCCCAAAAGGCAGTTGGGAAGACAGTTGAGTAGTCAGAACGTTAGGGAATAGTGATGAGTCGTTATTTCTTGACTATATTTGGTTTATTGCACTCAAATAAATCAGGGAATTGTGTTTACTTGCCCGTTATTTTCCCATTTGTCCTAACTGTGCTTAATTTGGTCAGAAATTCATATTTTCACTAATTTGGATTTTCTGAGCTAATTAATTGCATGTTTAATTGCAGGGGAAATATTGGAGACATATTTTGGAACATTAGGAGATGGCATGGACATTCAAGATTTAATATTTAGTCATTGCAAATTTAATTAAAATTGTAATCTAGTTGATTAAGAACTTTACTTAAGCTTTTGGTGCATTGGGCCCATGTTGGCAATTTTTATGATAGGCCCAAACTTTGAGGGACATGTGGCACTTAACCTAGGGTTTCTAGGAGGTGGACCCCACCATTTTTGAGGGGTTTTGGACAGCATTTGGAGAAATTGCCGAGACCACCTTAGCACACACTTCATACTACACTTTCATTTTGCTTTTGGCCTTGTATGAACTCTCTTGGGAGCCTTGGTATGCTATTTTCGTTTTCTTCACTATGAATGAGCAAGATCACGTTTTTCTTCTTCTATTATGTGCAACAATGCTTGTTCTTGCTTGATGGAATGAAGCTCTACCATTTCTCTCTTTAGATTTTCGTTTTGATGGTTGAATGCTTGAGTTTGAAGCTTCTTCTTTGCTTTTTCATGGTGGTGTCTTTGGTGGAAGGGAGACCCATTGTCCATTTCGATTTTTTTCATCATTTTGCTGCAGTGATTTCGAATTTATCTTGTGTTTCTTGGATTGGAGGATGAAAATGGAGTTATTGTCAAGTTTGGTAGTGAAAAAGGCTTAAGTTGGTGCATGGGTATTGTGTTCTTGAGCCATTTTCTTCTTGCATTTTGTTATTGATGTTTGGAAACATATTTGGAGCTGGATTTTATGTTTAATGATGGTGGCTGGACAGTGCAGTAATGGAAGTTAAGGGTTTGGTTTTGTTTTGGTCAAAAGTTTAAAGAAAAGTAAGTTTGAAGTTGGTTTGAAGAAGGTAGACTTTGCGTTTCTTGCTCTTGAATTATTTTGCAATTGAACTATGGAACTTTGGGTTTTTGGTGCAGCATTTTCGGTTTTAGAAGATGGAGAAGCTTTGGATGTTTGCTTTGGTAGAGGAAAACCGAAAATGGGTTGAAAGGGAGAGAGAAAATGGTGCATTAATTTTTTACCCGATTTGGCCAAGCACATTTGATGCTACTTTTGACTAAGGAAACATTTCCTCTTTAAGTTTTTTCCTAAAGCTTGTTTAATTACCCCTTTGTTTTGCATTAATTTGCATTGTAGGATTAGTTGTTTTTTAATTTCTTTAATTTAGTGTTGCATTTAATTTAATTTAACTGTGCTTAGATATTTGTTTTGTCTAGTATTTGGTTTAGCATTTTCACTCTCTGGACTCGATTTTAAAATAATAACTGCAACCATACCAGAGGTCCAAGTGCTACGTTTTATATGTCACATGAAAGATATTTGAGTCTATTTTCCAGGAAAAAAAACCTCATCTCATTTAGAGCTCTGTAGAAAAAGTTATGGGGAAAACATTGAGCAAAGGTCAGAGCTGTCCAGTTCCAGCGTGAATTTTTGTATTTACTGAGCAATTTCGTTTTTACTGTTTTAATTTTATTTTCATGCATGGTGAAATGTGTTGTTGCATTTAGTTTCATTTTAATTAATTTTAATTACGTTTTTACATTTGCATTTTAATTTAAATTCCATCTGCGTTTTAATTTTAATTTTTGTGCACACCAAACAAACTTTCAAACTTCCCCCCCACTTAGTGTTAGACTTGACTCTGAACCGCAGTTGGTCCTTTAGAGACGACCTAGGGGTCATTCCCTAGCATTATACTGCATTTCTAAATTGCAATTAAATTTGTATGGGTTGCGACGCCCATCAAATTTTGGCACTGTTGCCGGGGACCAACGGTTCAGTATTGAGTCTTTTGTCTGTGTTTGTGTGTTTTGTGACTGTGTTTTGACATGTTGTGATAGTATTTTTTGTGTCTTGTGATTGTTTTCTGTGTTTTGAGATTTTTGTGCTATTGATTCATGATTACAGTGTGTTGTGATTTAGTGCATGACTAGAGGAAATCCTAGATTCATACCACCTTTTGACCCTGAAATTGATAGGACGTTTCATAGGTTAGTTAGGCATTCTAGGAATTTGTCTTTAGAGTCTGTTTTTGAGTCTGTCCCATTAGATATTGTTCATCCAACTGTTGAGTATTCTGTGCATACTGCATCCACTGCATCTGTTGCATCTGCACTTGATTCTGATTCTGATTCTGTTGGTTTTCACACTGAGAACAATATGGCACAACCTCCACCTCGTGAGAGGACTTTTAGGGAGATGGCTGCACCTGATTTCGATATTGAAAGCTTGTGCATCCAATATCCTGATGAGGACGTTCCATTTGTTCTCAAGACTGAATTGATCCATTTGTTGCCCAAGTTTCATGGTCTTGCAGGTGAGAGTCCACACAAGCATTTGAAGGAATTCTACATTGTTTGTTCCACTATGAAACCTCATGATGTTCCTGAAGAGCACATCTTTTTGAAAGCATTCCCTCACTCATTGGAAAGTGTTGCTAAGGATTGGCTGTATGCTTTGGCGCCTAGATCCATCACTAGCTGGGATGATCTGAAGAGGTTGTTCTTGGAGAAATTTTTCCCAGCATCCCGAACCACAGCTATCAGGAAAGACATCACTGGGATTAGGCAACTTGGTGGAGAGAGCTTGTATGAGTACTGGGAGAGATTCAAGACACTATGTGCAAGCTGTCCCCACCATCAGATACCTGAACAACTCCTTATCCAGTATTTCTATGAGGGTTTGAACAACATGGATATGGGTATGATTGATGCTGCCAGTGGTGGAGCTCTTGGAGACACCACACCTGCTGAGGCCAGACATTTGATTGAGAAGATGGCTTCGAACTCCCAACAGTTTAGCGCCAGGAATGATGCCATTGTGGTGAGGGGCGTACATGATGTGGTTGCCAAGTCTTTATCAGCCATTGAAAGCAAGTTGGAAGGCAAGATTGAATCTCTTATAAAGTTGGTGACACAGTTGACTACCAACCAGAGATCTGCAGCTCCATCTGCATCTGTTGCACGACTATGTGCTATTTGTCCTTCCAGTGACCACTATACAGATGCTTGTCCTACTTTGCAGTCCTCAGCTGCCTCTTATGTGCCTCAGGCTTATGCTACTAACATATATAACAACAGGCAGCCACAACAGCAAAGTCATGACTTGTCGAGCAACAGGTACAACCCAGGGTGGAGGAATCACCCCAATCTTAGATGGAACAATGCGCCACAGCATCAGCAGCAGGCGCCACCTTTCCAGAATGCTGGACATCTAACAGATATGTGCCTCCACCTATGCAACAACACCAGAGGCAACAGCAACAACAACAGCAGCAAGAGGCACCTGCCCAACCAGTTGCCCAACCTTCCACTTCTTCTGAGCCTTCATTGGAAGAGTTAGTGAGACAGATGACTATGCAAAACCTGTAGTTTCAGCAGGAGACTAGAGCTTCCATACAGAGTCTCACTAACCAGATGGGTCAGATGGCTACTCAGATGAACCAGGCGCAGTCTCAAAATTCTGATAAGTTACCATCCCAGACTGTGCAGAATCCGAAGAATGTGAGTGCCATTACCCTCAGATCAGGGAAGCAGACTGTTGTGCCTTCAGAGCCCGCTTCTACACCTACACCCGTGCCTGCCACTTGTCCTAGAGAGGACGACCATGACGGTCCACGCAGGGCATTTGAGGTGGGTGGATCTTCTTCTTCAGCCGGTGGTTCTTCTTCAGGTGGATCTTCTCCCTCTTCCACCACCACCGCTGCTGCGCCTTCTCCATTTGTTGACCGACCTATCCCTCTTCCATTCCCTTCACGGGCACTTCCTAGCAAAAAGACTGAAGAGGTGGATAGGGAAATTCTGGAGACCTTCAGGAAAGTAGAGGTAAACATACCTCTACTTCATGCCATTAAACAGATTCCAAGATATGCCAAATTCTTGAAGGAGTTGTGCACACACAAGAGGAAGATGAAGGGCAATGAAAGGATTAGCATGGGAAGGAATGTATCTGCGCTTATTGGTAAGTCGGTCCCGCACATTCCTGAGAAGTGCAAGGACCCAGGTATATTTTGCATTCCTTGTGTGATTGGAAACAGTAAATTTGAGAATGCCATGCTTGATTTGGGTGCTTCTGTTAATGTCATGCCTTTGTCTATATATTCATCTTTGTCTCTTGGTCCTTTGCAAACCACGAGTGTGGTCATTCAGTTGGCCAATAGGAGTGTTACTCACCCAACAGGTTTCATAGAGGATGTCTTGGTTAAGGTTGGTGAATTGATTTTTCCTGCTGACTTTTATGTTTTGGAGATGGAGGAGGGATTCTCTCATGGATCCGCTCCCATTATCTTAGGCAGGCCATTTTTGAAAACTGCCCGAACTAAGATTGATGTGTATGCTGGAACTTTGTCTATGGAATTTGCTGATATTGTTGTTCATTTTAATATCCTTGATGCAATGAAATTTCCAGCTGAGGACCATTCTGTGTTTAGGATTGATGCATTGGATGACATTATTGATGAATTTGTTGTTCACGACTTTCATTCTTTGCATGAGAAGAAACATTCTTTTCTATCTTCTTTACATTCATGCATTGAATCTGGGATTGAGACAGAAATTGAGAATAATATTGAATTGGATGTTGATTTGGATGAGAATTGTGATGTCCAAGGTATTGTTGATGTCCAGGTTATTGATGATATGCATGTTTTTGATGATTTGGATGATATTGATGATGTTGTTGATATACCTGTGATGGATATTGATCTGGATTGTGATGAGATGGGTTCTCTGCCTTTACCTGTTCATTCTTTAGAGTCAGAATGCATTAAGCACGTTGCAGGAAGTACACTTGAATCTGACTTGCAGGAACCCACTCTTGAGCTGAAACAGCTCCCAGAAAACCTCAAGTACGTGTACTTGGAGGATGATGAGAGGAAACCGGTCATAATTTCCACCTCCCTTGATTCTGTGCAAGAGGAGAGGTTGCTTGGAGTGTTGAGGGCGCATAAGAAAGCCATAGGTTGGAGTTTGGCGGACATCCCTGGTATTAGCCCATCCACATGCATGCATAGGATTCTGTTGGAAGATGGGGCCAAACCAGTGAGACAGCCGCAGAGAAGGCAAAACCCTGTGATCTTGGACGTGATTAAGAAGGAGGTGATGAAGCTTTTGCAAGCTGGGATCATCTACCCTATTTCAGACAGTCAGTGGGTGAGCCCCATCCATGTTGTGCCAAAGAAGACTGGCCTCACGGTTGTGAAAAATGAGAGGGATGAGTTGATTCCCACAAGAGTGCAGAACAGCTGGAGAGTTTGCATTGATTATAGGAGGCTCAATCAAGCAACCAGGAAAGATCACTTCCCCCTGCCATTCATTGATCAGATGCTGGAGCGCCTGGCAGGTAAATCTCATTATTGCTTTCTTGATGGTTTTTCTGGTTATTTTCAAATCAATATTGCTCCTGAGGACCAAGAGAAAACCACATTCACCTGCCCCTTTGACACTTTTGCCTATAGGAGGATGCCCTTTGGCCTATGCAACGCCCCTAGTACCTTCCAGCGGTGCATGCTTAGCATTTTTAGCGACTTTCTTGAGAGTTGCATAGAGGTGTTTATGGATGACTTTACTGTGTATGGATCCTCTTTTGATGCATGTTTAGACAGTTTGGAAAAAGTTTTGAAAAGATGCATAGAAACAAACCTTGTTCTCAATTTTGAGAAATGTCACTTCATGGTTGAACAAGGTTTGGTTCTAGGGCACATCATTTCTGAAAAGGGAATAGAGGTAGATCCTGCCAAGATATATGTGATTTCGCAGTTGCCTTACCCCTCTTGCGTGCAAGAGGTTAGATCTTTTCTAAGACATGCAGGTTTCTACAGGCGCTTCATCAAGGATTTCAGCAAGAAGGCGCTTCCCTTGTCTAGACTACTGCAGAAGGACATTGACTTTGAGTTTGATGACAGGTGCAAGCAGGCGTTTGATTGCCTGAAGGAGGCTTTGATCACCACTCCGATCATTCAGGCACCAGATTGGACAGCCCCATTTGAACTCATGTATGACGCATCAAATCATGCTTTGGGAGCTGTCCTGACACAGAAGATTGGCAAGGTGCCTAGAGTGATTTACTACGCCTCACGCACTTTGGATGTTGCCCAAGCAAACTACACCACGACTGAGAAGGAGTTGTTGGCAATTGTTTTTGCCCTTGATAAATTTAGGTCGTATTTGCTTGGATCTCCTGTTATTGTGTATACTGACCATGCAGCTCTGAAGTTTTTGTTGAGAAAGGCTGAGTCAAAGCCTAGATTGATCAGGTGGATGCTACTGCTCCAGGAGTTTGACTTGCAGATTAAAGACCGGAGTGGAGCACAAAATTTGGTTGTAGACCACCTCAGCCGCATTGAAAGAGCTGAGGATGAAGCTGATGTGTTGCCCATCCAGGATGACTTTCCTGATGAAAGTTTGTTACTGATTTCTTCTTCTCACCCTACTCCTTGGTTTGCACACATTGTGAATTATTTGGTTGCTTATGTTTTTCCTCCCTTAGCATCACGTGCTCAGATTGCCAAAATCAAGAGTGATGCTAAGTATTATGTTTGGGATGACTCATATCTGTGGAAGTTGTGCAGTGACCAGGTTACTAGGAGATGCATTCCGGACCATGAGATTGACTCGGTCCTGCAGTTTTGCCATGCCTCCTCACCTGGTGGTCATCTGGGGATACAGAGAACAGCTCGCAGGGTGCTTGATTGCGGTTTCTACTGGCCTTCTATCTTTAAGGATGCGGAGAGGACTTGTAGCACCTGTGAGCCATGCCAGAGAGCAGGAGGACCTATTTCACAGAGACAGGAGATGCCTTAACAGCCTATGCTGTTCTGTGAGGTGTTTGATGTCTGGGGTATAGATTTCATGGGTCCTTTCCCTGTTGCTTTTGGTTTCTCTTATATTCTCCTTGCTGTGGATTATGTTTCAAAATGGGTGGAAGCTAGAGCCACCAGGACTAATGATGCTCGGATTGTTGTAGATTTTGTTAGATCTCACCTCTTTTGCAGGTTTGGAGTGCCTAGAGCGATTGTTAGCGATCAGGGAACCCATTTTTGCAACAGATCCATGCAAGCCTTGCTCAAGAAATATGGGGTGACGCACAGAGTTTCTACACCTTACCACCCCCAAACAAATGGGCAGGTTGAGATCTCCAACAGGGAGATTAAGAGGATTTTGGAGAAGATTGTCCAGCCCAACAGAAAGGATTGGAGCAATAGGTTGGACGATGCTCTTTGGGCCCACAGGACTGCCTACAAAGCACCCATTGGGATGTCTCCCTATCGGGTTGTCTTTGGAAAGGCATGTCATTTACCAGTTGAGATTGAGCATCGGGCATATTGGGCTGTGAAGATTTGCAACTTCTCCATTGACCAAGCTGGAGAGGAAAGGAAGTTGCAACTGAATGAATTGGATGAGATCCGATTGGAGGCCTATGAGAATTCGAAGTTCTACAAAGAAAGGACCAAGAGGTTCCATGATAGTTCCATTGTTAGAAAGGACTTCGAGGTTGGTCAGCAGGTTTTGTTGTATAACTCTAGGCTTGGCCTCATGGGTGGTAAGTTGAGATCAAAGTGGACTGGACCTTTTGTTGTGACTAATGTTTATCCTTATGGTGCAGTAGAGATACAGGATCCATCTGCAGCTACAAGCTTCAAGGTGAATGGGCATAGACTGAAACCTTTCCTCAGCAATCCTTCTTTGTTGGATGCAGTGGTGGAGGAGACGTCTTTGGTCCACCCCACCTACCCTCCCATCTGACTCAGGGAGCTTCTTTTCTCCTTCCCTCCTCACTTCTATTGCACTTTGTCTATATCTGCTGAATGTGCTGATTGTTGATCTGTTGATTGTGACACACTGAGGACATTGTGTAGTTTCAGTGTGGTCTATTAGGGGAGGTTGTTCCTTTGTTTATGTGTTGGTTTTTATGTAGTTTTTTTTATGTAGTTGTTTTGTCTGGAGTACAGTTTTGCATGCCTTTTGTGAATTCTGGACTGTGATTAGGTTGCTAGTTTCCCTTCACTGCATTGATACTCTGTTTTGTGGGACTCCTTGCTCTTCTTTGCTTGGAAGATAATCATGATGTTTGAGAGTTGGACTAATTGTAACCAATTACCTGTGTGAGATTTGAGCCATTTGATGATCTTTCTTGTGTGTGATATGTCTCTGGATTGCTTGCACATTTGCCTTGGCTTGACTCTGTTGTTGATTCTTGATTCATGAGCATGTTTGAAAATGATAAAGGCATTTTGTTGATTGAGCCTCTCTAGCCAGATAGCCTACCCTGTTATGATTCCTTTGATAGTCCCCTTGAGCCTATACTTCCCCCATTTCTTTGTTTTGAAGCTCATGCAATAGCCTAAGTGAAAAACCATGATTACCTGAACCTTAGGGAATTTTGGAGTTTTGGAATTGTTTTGGGAATAAGTGTGGTCTCTTAGGAGTTGCAGATGAATTGGCTAGTGAGTCCTCTTCTTGTGGTTGCATTGTAAATATCATGTATCTTGTCTTTTGAATTGTGTGTTGAATAGAAAAAAAGAGACAAAATGAAAAAAAAAACAGAGAAAAATGAGAAAAAAAAAATTGTGTGAATAATGGAGTCAAGAAGAGGATGGAATTAGAGGTTGTGGGTGTGTTTGAATGTGTTTACACTTGTTCCCCATTGCTCCTCTATTCCTTATGGTTTGTAGCTTCTTATCCAGATGTATCCTCCCTTGTCCTTGGCCCCATTACAACCATGAAAAGACCTTTTGATTTGAACATGCGTATGTGCTTGAGTGTTGATATTAGAGGCTTGCCAAGTCTATTTGTGTTTGCTTTCTTGAGTGCATTGAGTGACATTGATCTACTATATACACTTGAGAGAAACACTGATTGTGTGCATCTGTGAGGCTCTGTTGCTTTTGATTCATCTCTTGAACTGATTGATTGTTTTCCATGTACTGAACTGCTTGGATGATTCTGTGAGTATCTGTTTTCATTGACTCTGTGTGGGATTCTGCCTATGCCTTTCACTGTCCAGATTTTGTGAGAACTGTGCAACTTTGTGTCTGTCTGTTGAGTTTGTGTCTCTTCTTGATGTCCTCTGATCTGTTCCCTGTTTTGCATCTTAATTTTGCCCAGGAGTGCAAAAGACTAAGTGTGGTCTATTTTGATGAGTCGTTATTTCTTGACTATATTTGGTTTATTGCACTCAAATAAATCAGGGAATTGTGTTTAATTGCCCGTTATTTCCCCATTTGTCCTAACTGTGCTTAATTTGGTCGGAAATTCATATTTTCACTAATTTGGATTTTCTGAGCTAATTAATTGCATGTTTAATTGCAGGAGAAATATTGGAGACATATTTTGGAACATTAGGAGATGGCATGGACATTCAAGATTTAATATTTAGTCATTGCAAATTTAATTAAAATTGTAATCTAGTTGATTAAGAACTTTACTTAAGCTTTTGGTACATTGGGCCCATGTTGGCAATTTTTATGATAGGCCCAAACTTTGAGGGACGTGTGGCACTTAACCTAGGGTTTCTAGGAGGTGGACCCCACCATTTTTGAGGGGTTTTGGACAGCATTTGGAGAAATTGCCGAGACCACCTTAGCACACACTTCATACTACACTTTCATTTTGCTTTTGGCCTTGTATGAACTCTCTTGGGAGCCTTGGTATGCTATTTTCGTTTTCTTCACTATGAATGAGCAAGATCACGTTTTTCTTCTTCTATTATGTGCAACAATGCTTGTTCTTGCTTGATGGAATGAAGCTCTACCATTTCTCTCTTTAGATTTTCGTTTTGATGGTTGAATGCTTGAGTTTGAAGCTTCTTCTTTGCTTTTTCATGGTGGTGTCTTTGGTGGAAGGGAGACCCATTGTCCATTTCGATTTTTTTCATCATTTTGCTGCAGTGATTTCGAATTTATCTTGTGTTTCTTGGATTGGAGGATGAAAATGGAGTTATTGTCAAGTTTGGTAGTGAAAAAGGCTTAAGTTGGTGCATGGGTATTGTGTTCTTGAGCCATTTTCTTCTTGCATTTTGTTCTTGATGTTTGGAAACATATTTGGAGCTGGATTTTATGTTTAATGATGGTGGCTGGACAGTGCAGTAATGGAAGTTAAGGGTTTGGTTTTGTTTTGGTCAAAAGTTTAAAGAAAAGTAAGTTTGAAGAAGGTAGACTTTGGGTTTCTTGCTCTTGAATTATTTTGCAATTGAACTATGGAACTTTGGGTTTTTGGTGCAGCATTTTCGGTTTTAGAAGATGGAGAAGCTTTGGATGTTTGCTTTGGTAGAGGAAAACCGAAAATGGGTTGAAAGGGAGAGAGAAAATGGTGCATTAATTTTTTACCCGATTTGGCCAAGCACATTTGATGCTACTTTTGACTAAGGAAACATTTCCTCTTTAAGTTTTGTCCTAAAGCTTGTTTAATTACCCCTTTGTTTTGCATTAATTTGCATTGTAGGATTAGTTGATTTTTAATTTCTTTAATTTAGTGTTGCATTTAATTTAATTTAACTATGCTTAGATATTTGTTTAGTCTAGTATTTGGTTTAGCATTTTCACTCTCTGGACTCGATTTTAAAATAATAACTGCAACCATACCAGAGGTCCAAGTGCTACGTTTTATATGTCACATGAAAGATATTTGAGTCTATTTTCCAGGAAAAAAAACCTCATCTCATTTAGAGCTCTGTAGAAAAAGTTATGGGGAAAACATTGAGCAAAGGTCAGAGCTGTCCAGTTCCAGCGTGAATTTTTGTATTTACTGAGCAATTTCGTTTTTACTGTTTTAATTTTATTTTCATGCATGGTGAAATGTGTTGTTGCATTTAGTTTCGTTTTAATTAATTTTAATTACGTTTTTACATTTGCGTTTTAATTTAAATTCCATCTGCGTTTTAATTTTAATTTTTGTGCACACCAAACAAACTTTCAAACTTCCCCCCCCCCCCACTTAGTGTTAGACTTGACTCTGAACCGCAGTTGATCCTTGAGAGACGACCTAGGGGTCATTCCCTAGCATTATACTGCATTTCTAAATTGCAATCAAATTTGTATGGGTTGCGACGCCAATCAAATTTTTGCACCGTTGCCGGGGACCAACGGTTCAGTATTGAGTCTTTTGTCTGTGTTTGTGTGTCTTGTGACTATGTTTTGACGTGTTGTGATAGTCTTTGTTGTGTCTTGTGATTGTTTTCTGTGTTTTGAGATTTTTGTGCTATTGATTCATGATTACAGGGTGTTGTGATTTAGTGCATGACTAGAGGAAATCCTAGATTCATACCACCTTTTGACCCTGAAATTGATAGGACGTTTCATAGGTTAGTTAGGCATTCTAGGAATTTGTCTTTAGAGTCTGTTTTTGAGTCTGTCCCATTAGATACTGTTCATCCAACTGTTGAGTATTTTGTGCATACTGCATCCACTGCATCTGTTGCATCTGCACTTGATTCTGATTCTGATTCTGTTGGTTCTCACACTGAGAACAATATGGCACAACCTCCACCTCGTGAGAGGACTTTTAGGGAGATGGCTGCACCTGATTTCGATATTGAAAGCTTGTGCATCCAATATCCTGATGAGGACGTTCCATTTGTTCTCAAGACTGGACTAATCCATTTGTTGCCCAAGTTTCATGGTCTTGCAAGTGAGAGTCCACACAAGCATTTGAAGGAATTCAACATTGTTTGTTCCACTATGAAACCTCATGATGTTCCTGAAGAGCACATCTTTTTGAAAGGATTCCCTCACTCATTGGAAAGTGTTGCTAAGGATTGGCTGTATGCTTTGGCACCTAGATCCATCACTAGCTGGGATGATCTGAAGAGGTTGTTCTTGGAGAAATTTTTCCCAGCATCCCGAACCACAGCTATCAGGAAAGACATCACTGGGATTAGGCAACTTGGTGGAGAGAGCTTGTATGAGTACTGGGAGAGATTCAAGACACTATGTGCAAGTTGTCCCCACCATCAGATACCTGAACAACTCCTTATCCAGTATTTCTATGAGGGTTTGAACAACATGGATAGGGGTATGATTGATGCTGCCAGTGGTGGAGCTCTTGGAGACACCACACCTGCTGAGGCCAGACATTTGATTGAGAAGATGGCTTCGAACTCCCAACAGTTTAGCGCCAGGAATGATGCCATTGTGGTGAGGGGCGTACATGATGTGGTTGCCCAGTCTTTATCAGCCATTGAAAGCAAGTTGGAAGGCAAGATTGAATCTCTTACAAAGTTGGTGACACAGTTGACTACCAACCAGAGATCTGCAGCTCCATCTACATCTGTTGCACGACTATGTGCTATTTGTCCTTCCAGTGACCACTATACAGATGCTTGTCCTACTTTGCAGTCCTCAGCTGCCTCTGATGCGCCTCAGGCTTATGCTACTAACATATATAACAACAGGCAGCCACAACAGCAAAGTCATGACTTGTCGAGCAACAGGTACAACCCAGGGTGGAGGAATCACCCCAATCTTAGATGGAACAATGCGCCACAGCATCAGCAGCAGGCGCCACCTTTCCAGAATGCTGGAGCACCTAACAGATATGTGCCTCCACCTATGCAACAACACCAGAGGCAACAACAACAACAGCAGCAGCAAGAGGCACCTGCCCAACCAGCTGCCCAACCTTCCACTTCTTCTAAGCTTTCATTGGAAGAGTTAGTGAGACAGATGACTATGCAAAACCTGCAGTTTCAGCAGGAGACTAGAGCTTCCATACAGAGTCTCACTAACCAGATGGGTCAGATGGCTACTCAGATGAACCAAGCGCAGTCTCAAAATTCTGATAAGTTACCATCGCAATCTGATAATGTTACTGATTCCACCATGGAAGAAGATCGACCGGATGAAGACAAATTGGAGGACAAGATCCGCAATGTTGGCGCAGAAAATTTTGCCAAAGCTCATGTGTATGAGACGATGTCGACTGATGCGGAAACACCTTTGTATGTCAGTTCAACTAAGTTCACACGTTTGTCAGCGGTGTTAAGGCTCATGAATTTGAAGGCGAGCAATGGATGGACTGATAAGAGTTTTACAGAATTGTTGACGTTGTTGAATGAAATGCTGCCAGATGGAAATACACTACCTACACGTAATTATGATGCGAAGAAAATTCTTTGTCCAATGGGTATGGAGTATAAAAGGATACATGCTTGTTCGAATGACTGCATTTTATATAGGAAAGAGTTTGAATTTTGACAAAGTGTCCAAAATGTGGTTATCACGACACAAGTCAAAAAACAATAGTGAAGATAATGGTCAGATAGAAAAAAATGGATCTGCTTTGAAGGTAGTTTGTTACCTTCCAATAGTGCCCAAACTTAAGTGTTTGTTTGCGAATCCCAAAGATGCTAAAAACCTTAGATGGCATGCAGATGAGAGAAAAATTGACGGGCTGCTTCGTCATCCAACTGATTCAAAGCAATGGAAAAATATTGATCAACAATTCCTCGAATTTGGTAAAGAGTGTAGAAATCTTAGGCTTGGTTTAGCCACTGATGGAATGAACCCATTTAGTAATATGAGTACCAATCACAGTTGTTGGCCAGTTATATTGATAATTTACAACTTATCTCCTGCATTGTGCATGAAGAGGAAGTACATGATGTTTTCTATGATGATATCTGGTCCAAAACAGCCTGGAAATGACATAGATGTTTATCTAAGCCCACTAGTTGAAGACTTGAAGTTGTTGTGGGTTGATGGGGTTGAAATATTTGATGGATTCGCTTCTGAGACTTTTCTGATTCGTGCAATGTTATTTTGCACCATTAATGACTTTCCAGCTTATGGTAATTTGTCAGGATACAGTGTCAAGGGTCATAAAGCATGTCCTATCTGTGAAGAAAACACTACAGCTCATCAACTGAAACATGGAAGAAAGACGGTGTATCTGCATCATCGGAGATTTCTGAAACGTAATCATCCATATCGAAGGTTAAAAAAAGCATTCAATGGAGATCAAGAGAGGGATGAAGCACCAAATCCAATTACTGGCCTTCTAGTTCTTGAAAAAGTTAATAAAATACATCATGTATTTGGGAAAACATCCAAGAAGTCATCTGTAACGACCCCTTGGAAGAAGAAATCCATATTTTTTGATCTTCCATATTGGTCAAAGTTAGATGTTCGACATTGCATAGATGTGATGCATGTAGAAAAGAATGTATGTGATAGCTTGATTGATACACTACTCAACATTCAGGGAAAGACAAAAGATGGAGTGAATGCTCGTTTGGATTTGCTTGACATGAATATCCGAGAAGAGTTGGCACTCAAGGAGATTGGTAAACGTACTTATTTGCCCCCTGCATGTTACACAGTGTCTAGACAAGAGAAGATAAGTTTTTGTCTTTGTTTAAAGAGTATCAAAGTACCACAAGGATACTCTTCAAATATGAAGAGTTTAGTGTCACTACAAGACTTAAAGCTTGTTGGCATGAAGTCTCATGATTGCCACGTCTTAATGCAACAGTTGTTACCGTTGGCTATTCGTGGAATTTTGCCCAAAAATGTTAGTAAACCATAAACAGGTTGTGTTCATTTTTCTCGTCAATATGTAGTAAAGTCATCGATCCTACAAAGTTAGATGAACTTCAAGGCGAGATTGTTATCATATTGTGTCAACTAGAGATGTTTTTCCCTCCATCTTTTTTTCACATCATGGTACATTTACTTGTTCATTTGGTTAGAGAAATCAAGTTGTGCGGACCGGTATACTTAAGATGGATGTATCCTATTGAGCGTTATATGAAGATTTTGAAAGGGTACGTTAAAAATCCATATTGTCCTGAAGGTTCGATGATTGAAAGGCATATTGCTGAAGAAAGTATCGAGTTTTGTTCAGATTACATGACATCAACAAATCCAATAGGAGTTCCTCGCATATCATGGTTGAATAAATTTTCTACAAGTAAAAGCATCCGAGGTGTGAATGTGGTGACAAAAGATCGCGATGAATTGTTGCAAGCGCATCTTTATATATTGAACAACACAGATGAGGTGATCCCTTTTTTGGAAACACACAAAGCCATTGTTAAGAATAAAAATCCAAGACAATCAGAGAAATAACAGTTGATGGAGCATAATAAAACATTTATGTCTTGGTTCAAATATGAAATTGACAAAGAGCCACATTCTTCTCAAACTTTATTGTGGCTTGCAAATGGTTTGAAGTTTGATGTCGTGTGTTGTACAGGTTATGAAGTCAATAATTGTACATTCTATACGAAGACTTTGGATGATAAAAGCACAGTACAAAATAGTGGAGTTAGTTTAGAAGCTGAGTCGCTTCAATTTTCCACATCAAAAGATCAATCTCCTGTACTTGGATCAATGATATATTATGGTATAATAGAAGAGATATGGGAGGTTGATTACACCAAGTTTTTTGTTCCATTGTTCAAATGTAAGTGGTTTGACAATAAGAGTGGTGTGAAAATAGATGAATCGGGTATGACACTGGTTGATTTTTGAAAGGTGGGTTACCGAGACGAACCGTTAATCATGGTTCATCAAGCATCTCAGGTTTTTTATGTCAAAGATCCTGCGTCTGACCATTGGTATATCGCTCTTCAAGGCAAAAAACAAATTGAAGTTAACGAAGATAATCTGATTAATATTCATATTGCTGACAACCATTCATTTCAAACTACAACAAATTTGGATGACCAATCTCTAGTTGACGACGATGTACATGCAATTCGGTCAGATCATGATGAGGGAATATACATATGATGAATTCATATCTTTATGTATGAATTTTCAATTTCTGTATAAGTATTTTATTAATATCACATAAGTTTTCCTTTCCTTTTATATATTTCCTATGATTACTATTACATGTTTTGTTAAATTATATGATATTACATAAGTCTTTTATTAATATTTCATGTTGCTATTTTGATAGATATATGGTTGATCATCCACATTCTTCAGGGGATGAGGCTTCCCCTACCAGATCCACTAGAGGACCCACCAGGATGAAACAACTTTTGATGAGAAAGAATAGTGGTGAAAGAACTCCAGTGAATGTGAACGTGATCACGGGTGTGGCAGTTGGCCCCTATGCAGATGACTTCCGGTCATGCCTTGGAGTAGTGGCACGTGATAGGATTAGTATTCTCACTCCATCTTTTGATCATGTGTCCGAGGTTGATCGGAACATTATATGGAACGATATATTGGTAAGTTAGTTAATATAATTTGAATTAAAATATGTTTATGTTGATAATTTTGTACTGATACAACTTTATTATGTTTATTTCAGCTGACATTTGACATTCCAAATGTCGCAACACTTAGAAATAAGTGTTTGTCAACTGTTGCTGAAAACTTCAAAAACTTTAAAAGTAAGTTGACATCAAGATATATCTTTGGACACCTTAAACATAAGTCTCCATATAGTACATATAAGTCCATTGATGAGGAGACTTGGCGACTTTTTAAAGAGAGTCGGATGACAAAGGAATGACAGGTTAGTATGGTTGATATTATTCAATTCCTCATTAACAAATATATATCATATGAACTAATTAATTAATGTGTATGTGACAGGCAATTAGAAGCAAAGCACAAGGAACAAGTGCTCATAACAAAAACCCCCACCTATTATCTCGTGGTGGGTATAGGAAGCTTAAGGAGAAAATCCTCAAGCAAAAGGCAGATGTTAGACCACCATCTCAGGGTGGTAGCCCCCTCCTCCCCCAGCCTCCTTCTCCACCTTCTAGACATGAAAAATGGAAGTTAGCTCGTATGAGACCATCGGGCGCATACTCTTCCGACACTGCACGAGAAATTTCCGAAAGAATTGTAAGTTATCACTATTCCTAAAATAATAATAATTGTAATTATTCATACTACATTGAACTTTTTAAAGAATAATGATGTTTTGTAATGTTACAGGACTCGTTGGTTGAGCAGAGCTCCCAAGGTCAATTCACTCCAGAGGGTCGCCAGGATATTCTTGCTGCTGCGATTGGACGACCTGAGCACCCTGGACGTGTACGTGCTGCAGGTCCTGGAGTAGGAATTAAAGATTATTTTGGGAGCTCTACTCGCCAGCCTTCATATGCATACAGCGAAGCACAAAGAGAAAGGATGACACAAGAGATCACAAGAAAGGTCCGAGCTGACCTTACGGCCGAGATCACAAACAAGGTTAGATCAGCGCTTAGGGCTGAATTGTACAGTGAGTTCAACTCCATGTTCGAGCAACGTTTTGAGACCTATGGCATGCACCCGGTGCCACCTCCTGTACAGGAACAGGAACATGTTGTGCCTCCCACAGGTAAACTTAATAAACATTTATGTGCAATTATTTCTATCTTTTGTATAATCTAACATTTATTCTGACAAGGAGAAGCGGGAAAGGAAGTTGTTCCGCATCAGCCGTCCCAGGGGATGACATGGACGATGCTAGTCCATGTCTGCTATACATTTTAGACGATACTGAGATGGTCGTGGTAGCTCGTGGAACACAGTTTAGGTCAGCGACTGTTGTTCATGGTGAGCAGCTATCAGAGGATGAGGTGAAGGTCTCAGTGGACGAAATAATCATACCAGATGCCTCAGTTCCTCTGGCCACAGATGAGATTTTCACTGTGGAACAAGCATTCAAGTCATTTATCGCTTGGCCTAAACATTTGGTTGGTTCAGTTTCTGACTCCCCGGTATGAAATTCTTCTTTACACTTCTCAATTTTAAAGGTTATTGATGTCAAAACTTATACTATTTTTTCATGTAACAACAGACGCAAGAACAGGAGAAGATTCCTCTATCTGAGGATGATCCTCTTGCTTCATTGCATCTATTTGCTGACATCCTTGAAGATAAGCCTTTGGAGGTTGAGTATGATGCTAATGTATTTGGGACAGACTCTGAGGTCCCAATATACCTTCATAGCCAAGATGTCAGAGAGCTTGCGTCGGGAACAAAAGAGTTGAATATTTCAATTATTCAACTATGAATGATGTAAGTCTATGAGCAATTATTTATATATAAAATTGATTTATATATGAAGTATCCTTATATCAAAGTTAATTTTTTTATTTCAGGTATATGTTTGGGGTCAGTAACAAGTTGGGGCGTTCTGATGATTATGGATTCATTGATCCCCAATCCATTCATGAATCAAATGATTTTGATACGATCAACACAAATCTAATGAGAAGTTTTGCAAGCGGCAAGAAAATATACTTTTTGCCTTATATATCCGGGTAAGTGAACTTTGTTAACATATTAAAGTTCCATATGTGATTTTACTATATAATAGTTAAGTTATTATGAATTTTAGGCGTCATTGGCAGCTTCTTGTTATGTCTATGCAAGAGAACTATGCTTTGTGGTTCTGCTCATTCCACAGGCTTCCTCCTACACAAGTTAGACAAGCAATTGATTGGTAAGAACCTCAATGTTTGGACTTTCTTTGTTATATAAAAGAATGCTAAAACCTTTTTTTATATATAGTTCTATACCAGCAAGTATGATGATTGTTGGGAAATCAATTACTACCAGTAGAAAGATTGCTTGGATTTCTCTCAAGGTTTGACATGCTAAAGCCATACTTTCTTATAGTTGTTTTATTTTAATGACATATGCTAAAGCCATACTAACTATTTATAACTGTGATCATATATTGTAGTGTAACAGACAGAGTGGGTCATATGAGTGCGGTTATTATGTAATGTATTGGATGACCCACATTGTTCATTCCCATATCACAAGAGGCTGGGAAACGGTAACAATTAACTTTAACAAATTTTGATTTTTTCCAAAAGTTAGAATTCATATACACTAATTAATATCAATTGTCTTGTGCAGAGGTTCAAGACTACTACACCAGTTCCTGAGAAGCCACTATCATTCATCAGGAAAGTTGCTGCAAAGTATATAGTTAGGTTATATAATAGTTCTTAGTTACTAGATTTAAACATTGCATTTGATTAGATTGTATTTTATTAGACTTTGTACTTATGTGATGTTGAAATACATTTGAATATGTGTTTGATCTATTGAAATTGAATCTGTGTACATCTTTTGATATGCAGGTCTGTTTTTGTGGTATTGGATATCACAAAAACAAACCTACTATTTTAAAAAAAAGCAGGGGAATATGCCGCGGTTGTTACCACAACCGCAGTATAAAGTTGCGTATATGCCGCGGTTGATACCACAACCGCGGTAGAAAGTTCCATGTTTTAATTTTATTTTTTTTTAAATTAGACTTTTGGCCGCGGTTGTGGTACGAACCACGGTCTATTCTTGCCTTTTTACCGCGGTTCCAACTGTGGCATATAATGCTAGGATTTCTTTTTTGTTTAAAAAATAGAGGTTTAGGCCGCGGGTGTGATAGGAACCGCAATCTATTCCCCAGACTTTGTACCGCGGTTACAATCGCGGCGTAAAGTCTCAGACTTTTTACTGCGGCTGAATATGTCGCGGTTCGGGAACCGCGGCCAAAGGACGAAAACAATCGCTGTCGTTTCCCCTTACTACACTAGTGTGTACACCCACAATTTATTCTATATGTAGTTTTATTCATGGATTTTTTTTGTATGTAACATTACTTATAAATTGTTTCGTATGTAGTATTATTGATGGAATATTTTTTGTAAGTAAATGTACCTATCTGCCTCTTTTACATATGAAAGTAATCTGGATTTAGTGCTTTATCTACCCGTTTTGTTAGTCCAAAACATTGATTTTTCTTGAAGTACAACTTACTAACTAAATAGGAGGACAACCCTTGAAATAAAAAGAAGTTCTTCTAATTCATCAAACCATTTAAATTACTTTTCCTTTATTCCCTCATGTCGAAACTGATTATCATTACGAATGATTTTTACAATATAATGTTTGAACTCTATGTATTATTACTCTAATATGCACATGTCAACCATAAACATTTTAATATTTTAATTATGCATACAAATCTTCCATGCATAACTATACATTTCAAAACTTCACTATTTCAATACACTAATTATATTATTTCCTCTTTCACCCGCTCAAGTAATATCCTATAACTTTTTATACACCAAATTGAAAACATGATATTTAATAGAAAAGTAATGAAGTATTCATTTTACAACAGCAATATGAATTCAAAACAATGTCAAGTAATCATTTTCAAGCACTTAAATAGTAAAATAAATTCAATTTCCTTTCACCAAAATATATATATATATATATATATATATATATATATATATATATATATATATATATATTTTCATAATATGTAGACACTTACATTTCAATGTAAACAACAACCCCATACCAAAGAAATTTCCAAAACATTATATCTAAAACCATTAAGATCTTCAACATAAGAGTGATTATGTGAAAACAAATTTCCAAATAATTATCACAAAAATAAATAACCATTCACACATGTTATTATCAAATCAAAATTAAAACCTACAAAATGGCCCACAAAATGTTACCTTACCTTTTTTTTTTCGCAAACAATGAAGCCATCTGAGCTCATAAAATTAGACAAATTCTGAAATTCAATCTAATTATGATGTAAAAATTCATTATAATAATTAACATGAGATTTAAAAAATAAGAAAAAGAAATAGAGAAAAAAAGAATTATTGAAGATATTGTTGAAGTGGTGCAATTGCATAGCGTTGGAATAAAGAAAATAGGAAGTGGCCCAAAGAGTGAGAAACTTTGCATCAATCCCTGAAATATTTGTATGCGGAGAAGAGAGAAAGCACATGCAACTCTTCCATCAATTCATCATAAATACCATAAATTTCAAGTCTCAAACGGTGGCTCTTGTCTCCTTTTATTCAGAGCTTCACACATGCTTCTTTCTTCTCATTCATCTTGTCTTTTTCATCAAGATTTCCTTCATCTTTTTTTTTTTCTTCTATATAATATTTAAGTATTTTTAACAAAATTGTTTTTCACACCTTGATGTGTTTGTTTAACTGAAATACTGAACATGAACATGAAGATTCATGTGTATGATAATGGAAAATAATGATTAGTCTATTTAGAGTGAATAAATGTGTAAAATATACACCCATAACGTATTTACTATTAATTTTAAATCAATTTGTATAACACCATATATATATATATATATATATATATATATATATATATATATATATATATATATATATATATATATATATATATATATATATATATATATATATATATATATATATATATATATGAATGAACTGATAATCTTCAAGGAATAACAGTTTTACTTGGCCATGATTAAATGATTGAGGATATTACTATAATTAATCAATCTAACTTTTGTTTTTGTAGATGAACGTTACTGTTTTAATTAGATTTATTAACGATTATTCATGTTTTTTATAAATCCAACATATTTAAAGTAATATATATATATATATATATATATATATATATATATATATATAAGACAATATCAAATACAATAATTCGTACAAAAAATTTAATCTTTTATTCTATATTATTAATTTTTAGAAAACTATTGATGTTTATAAGATTTAGATATATTCTTTGTTTTGATGGATTGTTATTTTATAAGGGAAATAATAAAAAACATTTTATTTTAATAATAACGTTCTATGTGTCTTAATACATATTTTCTTTTTTTTTTTAAAAAAAATCACTAATAACTTTTCTTTATTTTGTGTTATTATTGTTTGTTATTAGAATTATTTCATTCCATTAATTTCATTTAGTTATGTCTTTGTTTTCTTTTTTTTTTTACTAAACATAAACATTATACAAAGAAAATTGTGATAGTTTAAAGTGAAGGGAATGTTCTTTTATAAAAGAGTTATTTCCAATTGGCTTATTTATGTAGCCAAAAATCAAGTTGTGTGTGGTTCGTCAACTTGCATACAACTTGCAAGAGATGCCAAGAATATTATCATCACAATATGTACAGGGAATCTAGAGTTTGGAAGGCATACTTTTCTTCAAGTTTTCCAAACTTGATTCACCAAAATTTGCAGGCAACATCAAATTAACCTGATAAGGCTAATACGAGCCTAAAACCTTTGATAAGCCTATCTTAAACTCATGCATTCAAAATACGGAGGCAAATACCCTAATTCAAACAACACTTTCATGAAAACAAATATTTTATTATCTATTATTTTTCCTTTATTCACGTCACTACAATAATTTCCATGATTATCAATATATTATTATTGACAATAACTAATCCATCAATCAACTTTAATTTATTGACAAATTTTCAAACAAATTTTACAATTTAATTTATTGATAACGGTTTAAAAATCATTATTTTCATACTTAAAAGTTACATCAAAACACACCCTTTATGACTTAGAATTAGCTTGAAATCATGCAAAATGCTTAAGTTAGAAAGAAAGAGAGTCAAAGAGGGCTTTCTAGGTTTTATGTGTTTTGACAGGACTTATCAGGAGGATGATGAAGGAATTGAAGGAAGAGAAGTGTTGGATGCAGAAGAAGGTGGAAAATTGAAGTAAACATGAATCGCAGCCACCGCCGGGCGGTGTTAACACCACCAGGCGATGTGACCTTATATGCATAATGTCGCCAAGCGCTTAAGGGGCACCGCTAAGGGGTGGAGTTGGAATCACACCCACCATCGGGCGGTGTTAACCACCATCGGGCGGTGTTAACCACCGCCGAGCGGTGTACTTATGGACCTGGGCTTATTTTTAGTTATTTTTTTGTGTTATAAATACATTGGCATGACCCAGGCATGTATCTTTTTGACATAAAGGACGCAAAAACACAGTTTTCACACCTTGGAGGCAGATTTTGGATGTGAGAACTCCAATATTACAAATCTAGGGTTATCTTTTATCTTCTTTCCATTCAATTCATCTAGATTCACCATGATTATGGTGAACTAAACCATTTGTTGTTGCGGAACGATGTAATTCTTTGAAACTCTCTTATATCGAATTTCTTATTTTATTCATATACTTGTGTTTATCAATAGTTTGAGTTTTTCTTCCGTTCTTATTAATGTTTTGTTTAAGACGTTATTCAAACGCATCATCTTTGATTCTCTCTATATGGAGACGTATAGTTAGGTCTAGACATGAAGAATTACTCTTGATAATGAATATTACCTAGAGATAGGAATAGGAACATCAATTGCCTTAAGCTTCTGCTCACATTAATGCATGAATAATTACTAGGGAGACTAGAGATAGTAAACTAGTAATTGGGATTAGGCTCTTTTCACCGAGAGATCGGGTTTAGTGTAAAATAGATAATGGCATAAACATGGATAACCAAGTTGAATTTAATAAGAATAGTAGATATTTGAGAGTGGATTGGGATGAAACCGTAAACCCCAACAGCACCATTCATCCATATCTTTTTCTTGCCAATTGATCAAAATCTTGCATACATGTTTATTTCTTGTTTTGCATTTAAAACTCAAATTATCATTTATTCAAGTCTTATGCTTTCCTTTAATCACATGAACTTTAAGCCTAAGAGTCCTTTAGGAGACGATACTCGGTCTTACCGTTTATTTATTACTTGATACGATCTGGTACACTTGCCAAGGTGTTAACAAGTTTTTGGCACCATTGTCGGGGACTCATTGGTTTAACTATTCTAGTAGTGTGATTTTTGATTTAATTTGACTTGATTTTTGTTTTTGTTTTTATTTTTCTTTTATATAAAAGTGCTTTTTAGGGTTTTTGTTTCTTGTGTATGCAGGAGGCAATTCACACTAGAAGCAAGAAAAATCAACAATCTCTTCTTGAAGGATTGAGTGAAAGGAGGGGAAGAAAGTCAGAAGACCATCTAGAAAGCTATTCCCCTCTCCTGAAAGACTTTTGCAACCCTCACCAGGAGCATCTAGCCAGAGCATAGAAGAGATGGCTAAGGAGGAAGCTCCTAGGAGACGCACCTTGGCATATGCTACCACTAATGTTAGCCCTCAACATTTTAATAGTATTGCAAGGCCGAGGGTCAATGCTTTGAACATGGAGATGACGCCAGCGTTGATTCATTAGGTGCAGAGTAATCGGTTTAATGGACTGTTGTTAAGTCCCTGACAAGTGTACCAGATCGTTATCAAGTAATATAAAATGGGTAAGTCCAAGTATCGTTTCCCAAAGGACTCTTAGGCCTTAACTTTCGTGAGAAGAAATTAATTTTAGGGTTTTTTATGCAAATAACAAAAGTAAACATGCAAATGTAGTGATTCAATTGGCTAAAAGAAACTATGGATGAATGGAGTTGTTGGGTTAACAATTTCATCTTATCCACCCTCTTATATCTACTTTTCTTATCTAATTTGCTTATTTATCATATTGTCATGCAAACTTTCTTAGTCCACCCTTAACCCAGTTCCTTGGCGAAAAGAGCCTATTAGTAATTATCGGCTTGGTATCTCTAGCCTCCCCTAGTAACTAATAATGCATGATAAACGGAAGCAAAATACAATTGATCGTCCTACCCCTATCTCTAGGCGGTATTGCTTAATCAAGGAATTCCCCTCAGTTCATGAGATTATTGTACGTTCCCGTATCAATAAAGACAAAAAACATTTACCGAATGAGTTAAACGATAAAAGCATTAAGCAAAGGTAAGGAACCCAACAATTGATAAAGATAAGCATATGCAAGCATATAAAGAAGATAATAATTTCATTATAAGAGAGTTTCAAAAGATTACATTGTTCCCCAACAACCTAGGGTTTAGTTCACCATAATCATGGTGAATCTAGATGAAAAGTAATGAAAGAATGGAAGAAATAACCCTAAACTTGGTAGATTGGAGCCTAAGCATCCAAGGAACCTCCTCCAAGGTGTGTAGAGTTGTTGTGGACGTTTCTCTCTGCCAAAAGAATGAGTTTTGATTCGCACTGGGGCTAATATATAAGCCACAAAAATAACAAAATCTATCAAAATCTAAACACAATAAAAACTGACAACCGCTCAACCCTTAATTTAACCGCTCAGCGGTTTTCCCTTTAGCCGCAGGACCGCTCAGCGGTCAGTTTTACCGCTGAGCGTTTTGCATCAAATCGCCCTAGGCGCTCAACAGTCCATTCTGACGCTCAGCGGTTTCTTCAACACTTATTTTCATCCTTTTTCTTCATCTTTCACGTTTCTAAGTCCACCTTGCTTCACTTCCATCTTCAATTCATCTCAAAACCCTGCAAAACTATGTAAAAACAAGCATAATATCTCTAAAACCAACTTTTGACTCTCACATGACTCAACTAAGTGTTTTACTTGACTTTAAGCTCATTCTAAGCCATAAAGGGTGTGTTTTGATATCAAATTTAAGCATGAAAATAACGGTTTTTAGACCGTTATCACAACCCCAAACTTAGAACTTTGCTTGTCCTCGAGCAAACAAGAAAAAACTTGGCTTTCTACTTCTTCATCAAATAGTTCAACATCTTCAAAATCCATATTTCTCATGACAAGAATTACTAGATTCAGATTTTCAGTGGAATCCTATTAAGAGAGATGCATGCTTTCAATCCAATTCAATTCACATAATCACATGATTTCTAACAGATGTTTTATTCATGAATGATCAATCCATTAAGCATAGATGTAAATAAGGAATTCAACAATTCTCACCAAGCAAGTGTTTCACTTAATCACTCAAGTGTTTAAGGTATCACTCCACTCTCTATTGTTCATATGTCACATAAAACAACATTGCCATTCATATAAAACAATCAAAATATTCACATGCAAATGCCATCACAAGGACTTTTCCAAGGCTTGTAATGAGGCTGGGCTAACAAGAAAATTGGTTTTTCTAGAATACAAAATCCTTGAGTTAAGAGAGTTATATTATCATTCAAAGTTCAAGCACCACTCTCTTTTGAACCAATCTCATTTATTCCCAACTTTTCTCCTTTTCTTTTATTGAGCTCATTTTACAAGTTTTCTCTTTTTTTCTCCTTTCTTTTCTCATGCATTTTTCTTTTTCAACATTTGAGCTCAATGCCTTTTTCTCGCCTTTCAATTTTCCCCAAACAACCCCAAACTTGAACCTTTTCATCACATACAATTATTCTCAACCCAACTCAAGGTTAATAAATTCAAAATAAGGGTTTTTCATCCTGTTTAAAGCCAAGGTTCAAAAAAGGGTATAATATTTTAAGCACTTTGGGTGAAAATTTGGCTAAGTAAGGGTTTCCAAGCATGGCCTTGATCATATGACATAAACATGCAATTCAATCAATTCTCAGACTAAGGCAATATCATTCATGATTCCCTGTGAACAATACATATATCAATGAATACTCTGAAGCTCAATCATCTCGGCAGTGGCCACCTGCCCTCTGCGAATGGACTCCATCTTTGCCTCCATCAGGGACATGTACAAGTCCCACATCTGGAAAGGCTTAGCATGTTGTGACGTTGCATCTGCAGGGGCATCCTCCTGCTGTGCTGCTGCCCTCCTAGGACGTCTCCTAGGAATTGCTCTGGCTGACTCATCCTCTATACAGAATTGAGAAAATAGGGAGGATCAATAGCCCTCCTCGGCCTCTCATAAGGTGGCACTGCGGTGTCCACTCCTGCCTGCTGGCACATGTATGTGATCAGGGACAGATGTCCCAGTGGTGTCCTGCTACTCACAGTAGTAGCGCAACTCTGAATCTCGTTGGCGATCACCTTGTCGACGTTAACATCCATCTGCCTCAGTATGCAATAGATGAGAATACTCCAATGCATCGTGATGTCGGAGACATGGGTGCATGGTTGTATGTTGGCATGAGTGAATGCCATCCAGTATTTTGCTAGGGAAGTCAAGTCTGCCCTAAGGAAGTTGACTGGCGCTCCATTAGGGTTACTCTGAAAATGTCTCCCAGGGATACAAAACATCCTCTCGATGTCCTCATAATCCTTGTGCTTCCCTATGATAGCAGCATACCTACATTGCTCTCCTGGCCGCTCAGTACCTAGGAAAGTGTTGATGGTGTCGGGATCATATATGATAATTTTCCCCCTCACGTAGCTCATGTATCTCCCTGCTTATACTCCTCCTCCGGTCAAGTCGTTGGCATAAAACTCCTTCACCAACTCAATGCTAGCTGGTGCAGGATATGTAGTCAATGTCTCCCAGCCTCGCCTCTTTATCTCCAGTCCAAACTCTAGAGCTAGGTCAGTAATATACATGGCCTTCCTCTCCATCAGCAAACGTCTTTCCTGCACAGTTGCATAATGCTCCTCATGCTTCTTAGAGAGGAACCTAGAAGAATAGAATCTCCTTGGCCTCTTTGGCTCCTTCCTTTTGTTGCCCAAAACCTTCACTCTCCTTGAGGTAGACATTCCTGTATCAAATGAATTCAATAACATCATAGAAACATCATTAAAGGTTAGTACATCATCAATTAAATTTCCAGAATACATATAGTCCAGTACTGAAGGAAAAACAGGGTCCCTCAGCATTCAAGCATCAAAAACAAAAAACCAAAACTGTTGAATTCTGCTCAGCGGTCAGGGAGGCCGCTCAGCGGTTTTCAACTGGGTTTTTCGAAAACCCTCTTCCCAAAGTCTTAATCTCCACTCTAACACCTATTTTACCATTCCAGAACAATTTCACGCAATTCAATCGGTTCAAACAGATTCTATTTCATCAAATCATGCATAGAAATCAAAAACCCTAATTTATCATGTTCCTAAGCATGTTCTTCAACAAACCCTATATAGAAACCCTAGAAATTGAAATTGCATACTTACTTGAGTGGAGAAGTGAGATGCTTGCTAAACTTGCTCTTAATTGATGATGAATGCCTTACCAATGCACAACCCTCAACCAAAAGCCCCAAACTTTGATAAGACAATGGTAGAAATTTGAAATTTTTGCTGAGTGGGTGATGAGAAAGTAGGAAAAACTCTCTAAAAAACCGTTGAAAGTGAAAAAGGAGTGCTAGGGCTTAGGGAGACCACTCAAGCGAACTGCAAGGAAGAAGTTTGAAAGTGAAAAACTCAAAAACCGCTCAGCTTTTAACAAAGCCGAGAGCAACCTGCTCAGCGGTTTGCGGTAATTTTCTCTTCTTCTTCTTTGCTTGCTTTTGAGCAATTTACCCCTGTAGCACTCAATTTCAACCTTCAAATTTTCAATCACATGCCTTTCCCCTCTCAGATGCAACATTCAAACATGCAATGCACTTAACACAGAGTTAAAAACATATATAATCAACTGGGTTGCCTCCCAGGTAGCGCTTGTTTAACGTCACGAGCCTGACCCAAACCTGCCTAGCACTCATCAGTAAGTTCTTGTCCTTCCAACACCCTTCAGTAGGTGTGCCTACCTGTATCCTTCAGTAGATACATATAAAATTTTAGCATCCCTCAGTAGAGGATACCCAAAAATGTTTAAAAATCCAAAAAGTTACATAACCAAAATCAAATAAACCTAAACTACAAATGTTTTACAATAAAGTGGGATTAAATCAAATATAATCAAGTCTTTCCATCCCGGTTGGGTTCTTCATCCACCCAACTCATCAGTTGCCTTCTATCCACTCTTCTGATGACTTTGGTATATGGTATTCTGATTTCCACCATGCCATCTTCTTTAATTTTGTTGACAATCTACTTCCTATTTTTGAATTTCACTTGTGAACCACGTGGAAGTGATGTATCTTCTGAGTGGATTGTTCCTCCTTTGCCAACCTCTTCATCTTTAGGTACCTGCAAAACATTACAACTGTTAGTGTTGGTACCTGTTGTGCTATCTTCATCATCTGATGCAGTTTCTCTTCGGGACTTTCTATGTCTGGCTCTCTTTTTTACTCTAACATTATTTACTTTAGAGCCAGTATGCAGAAGCACATTCTCTTTGTCTCTCATCATGATTCTTCCATTATAGGCACTGATAAGCATCTTCGAAGTGGCCATGAAAGGCCTTCCAAGAATCACTGGAATGTTCTCATCATCTTCCATGCCCATGACTATAAAGTCCACCAGAAATTATAACTGCTCCACACGCACAACCACATTTTCCACCATACCAAATGGCTTTTTAGCGGAACCATCCGCCACCGTAACAATAAGATTAGACGGTTTTAATGTTAGCCCTCCAATTTTTCTCAAGAAACGCTTAGGCATCACATTAATGCTAGATCTAGAATCTATCATTGCTCCTCCTACATCAACATCATTCAAAACACATAAAAGAGTCAAACAACCTGGATCTTTTACCTGAGGCGGATGATTCTTCTTTGGAGGTTGAATGTCAAATTCCTGCTCCTCATCATCTTCATCTAAATCTATTACATCTCCAAGATAATATTTTATCTTTTCATAATATACAGGAATCTTTTGAATTACTGAAGGCACCACACTCACTTGGTTAAAAATTTCTCTAATCTGCCCATTATGATTGAATCTTACTTCCTCTTCTTCTTCACCTTCACTACTGTCAATTTCAATAATTTCTCTCTTCTCCTCCTCCTCTTCACTGCTCCCAATCTCCACAACTTCCCTTTCAGCTTTTCTTTTACTCCTTGTGACAACAACTTTACATTCCTCTTTAGGGTTAACATCAGTGTTAGCCCTAAATTGATTCTTTTCGGTGGTTTCTACCCTTTTCGACAGCTGACCAATTTGCATCTCTAAGGCTCTGAAACTAGCTTGGTCACTTGCATGATTAGACTCATAAACCTTCAAAAATTTGTCAAATCTAGAATTTAGGTCTTTGACAACTTCTGTCAAATGAGTAGCCAGCTGCAACATGGGTGAGGTTGCTGCGGCCTGAAGCCTCTTGATTGTCCAGATGGGTTATTCTGTGTCTGACCAATACTAGGATGATTCTTTCAACCTTGGCTAGAGTTGCCTTGGTTGAAGTTCCCTTGCCTGTACTGGAATTTATTACCCATATAATTGGCTTCCTGTTGCGTCTCCTCTGGTACAACACATTGACCATTGATATAGTCACCACCACAGAAATCACACAGCTGTTGCGTTTGGGAGACATTACGAATCTTCTTTGGAAGTTGTGAGAGGATCTTTGTCAAATTGTCTAGCTTTTGAGTTAGAAGATGGTTCTGAGCTAGCATGGCGTCATCTGTAAGCAAGTGCAAGACTCCTCTCTTCCGTGTAGGTACGCCCCTTTCACTATAATTCTCTTGCTCATTAGCAGACATACTCTCTATCAAGTCATAGGCTTCATCTTCAGTCTTCTTTTTTATATCACCTCTAGCTGAGGCATCCAGCATCATCTTCGACTGAGTGTTCAAACCTCCAAGGTATGCAAGAACTAAGGTGATCTTGTCAAAACCATGGATTAGCGTCTTCCTAAGCAAGCCCTTGAATATTTCCCATGCTTGACCTAGAGTCTCTTCCATGCCTTGCTTAAATGATGAGATTTCCAGCCTTCCCTGAGTAACTTTGGACTGTGGAAAATATTTAGTGACAAACTTTGTAGCCACAGTCTCCCATGTTGTGAATGTTCCTTCAGGAAAAGAATTAAGCCATGCCTTAGCATTGCCCGCTAATGAGAATGGGAACAAGCTAAGCTTTACTATTTCATCTGATACACCGACCATCTTCACAGTATTACAGATTTCACTAAACGTTGTCAAATGATCATATGGGTTCTCATTTGACAAGTCGTGAAACTGGTTGCTTTGCACCAGGTGTATAAGTGTTGTATTCATCACCATGTTAGTTGTTTGATCCGTAGGCATGGCTATGCGGTTAAAATGGAAATGGCCAACAACATTAGATTGGTCTGCAAGAGTGCGTCTTGGAGGAGGTTGTTCAGCCATCTCCTTAGTTCTTCGATCTGGTGAAGGTGATAGTAATCTCTTAGGAGAAGGAAACAAATCCATAGACGGGTGTCTGACTCTCCTTCTTCCCCTTGTCTAACTTAAGCCTTCAAGAAGAGGTTGTGTAGTTTTCTTGCTTCTAGTTAGTCGAGTCTCCTACTGCATGCACAAGAAACACAAACCCTAGTAGCACTTTTATATTAAAATAAAATAAAACAAAAACAAAATTAAAAATATATACAATCAAGTCAAAGTTAATTAGTTTACACTACTAGATAAGTTAAACCACCAGTCCCCGGCAACGGCGCCAAAAACTTGTTAAGACCCTGGCAAGTGTACCAGATCGTTATCAAGTAATATAAAATGGGTAAGTCCAAGTATCGTTTCCCAAAGGACTCTTAGGCCTTAACTTTCGTGTAAACCAATCAGATAAGATTTGAGAAGAAACTAATTTTAGGGTTTTGTGTGCAAATAACAAAAGTAAACATGCAAATGTAGTGATTCAATTGGCTAAAAGAAACTATGGATGAATGGAGATGTTGGGGTTTACAATTTCATCTTATCCACCCTCTTATATCTACTTTTCGTATCTAATTTGCTTATTTATCATATTGTCATGCAAACTTTCTTAGTCTACCCTTAACCTAATTCCTTGGTGAAAAGAGCCTATTACGAATTACCGGCTTGCTATCTCTAGCCTCCCCTAGTAACTAATAATGCATGATAAACGGAAGCAAAATACAATTGATCATCCTACCCCTATCTCTAGGCAGTATTACTTAATCAAGGAATTCCCCCCAGTTCATGACATTACTATATGTTCCCGTATCAATAAAGATAAACAACATTTACCGAAATAGTTAAACGATAAAAGCATTAAGCAAAGGTAAGGAACCCAACAATTGATAAAGATAAGCATATGCAAGCATATAAAGAAGATAAGAATTTCAATATAAGAGAGTTTCAAAAGATTACATTGTTCCCCAACAACCTAGGGTTTAGTTCACCATAATCATGGTGAATCTAGATGAAAAGTAATGAAAGAATGGAAGAAATAACCCTAAACTTGGTAGATTGGAGCCTAAGCATCCAAGGAACCTCCTCCAAGGTGTGTAGAGCACCTGTGGACGTTTCTCTCTACCGAAAGAATGAGTTTTGATTCGCACTGGGGCTATATATAAGCAACAAAGATAACAGAATCTATCAAAATCTAAACACAATAAAAACTGACAACCGCTCCGCCCTTAATTTAACCGCTCAACGGTTTGCCCTTTAGCTGCAGGACCGCTCAGCGGTCAGTTTTACCGCTGAGCGTTTTGCCTCAAAATTGCCCTGGGCGCTCAGCAGTCCATTCTGACGCTCAGTGGTTTCTTCAACACTTCTTTTCATCCTTTTTCTTCATCTTTCACGTGTCTAAGTCCACCTTGCTTCAGTTCCATGTTCAATTAATCTCAAAACCCTGCAAAACAATGTAAAAACAAGCATTATATCTCTAAAACCAACTTTTGACTCTCACATGACTCAACTAAGTGTTTTACTTGACTTTAAGCTCATTCTAAGCCATAAAGAGTGTGTTTTGATATCAAATTTAAGCATGAAAATAACGGTTTTTAGACCGTTATCAATTGTCACATGAAAGTCCGTACGATCATCTCACCACGTTTAATGAAATTTGCAACATGGTTAAGATTAACGGAGTGACGGATGAAGCTATTAAACTTAGCTTGGTTCCTTTATCATTGGGAGGCAATGCTAAATTATGGCTAAATTCGTTTCCTCAAGAAAGCCTTACAACTTGGGAGACTATGGTGTCAAAGTTTCTGAATAAATATTTTCCGCCTTCTAAAGTTACTAAAGGCAAGACAAAAATTTCTTCTTTCAAGCAGGTTATGCAGGAAACCCTAGGCCAAGCATGGGACAAATTTAAAAGTCCACTGAGGAGGACACCTGTGCACGGTTTTGATGAGACAACTGTGGTTCTCACATTCCTTGGAGGTCTTGGTACGCAGTCAAAGCTTATGTTGGATGCCTTAACTAGAGGTAATATCAAAATAAAGACTGTAGATGAAGCCTATGAGTTTATTGAAAGCATGGCGGCTAATGAAAATGAAACTCATAGTGAAATAGGTGTGCCAATTCATAAAAGGGGAGTTCTCTAGTTGACGAATGAAGATGCCTTGCTTGCTCAGAATAAGTTGTTAACTCAATAATTGGAGACTCTGACAAGAACTATTGCTCAGCTGCTGATTGAGTTGAAGAATTTTTCTCATGTACAACAACAACTTTGTGATCGTTGTGGTGGTGTCCATATTAATTGTCAATATGGTTATCCAGAGGAGGCCCAAGAAGAAGAAGCAAACTATATGGGCAACCAGTTTCAATACCGCCAGGGTAACTTCAACCAAGGTTGGAAGAGTCACCCTAGCATTGGGAAAAACAAGACTGGACAACCTGGAGGCCAATTTAATAGACCACAACAACCACCGCTATGGCAACTAGTGGCTAATTTGGTGGATCATGTCAAAAGTCTTGATGAGAAATTTGATAAATTTTTTATGGTGTATGATTCCAACTGCAAAGGATATGACGCTGCCTTCAGGAATGTAGAGACGCAAATTGGCCAATTATCTAAAAGGGTGGAGGTTACAAAGAAACATCAATTTGGGGCTAATACTGAAGTTAACCCCAGAGAAGATTGTAAAGTTGTTGTGTGTTGTGAGCATAGTTGAGGAAAGAGTGGAGAAAGAAATTGCTGAGTTAGAAAAGAGAGAAGAAAAAGAAGAGATATGTGAGGGGGAAAATGGAGAAGAAAAAGAGAAGAGGGAAGAGAAAAAATTAGAGAAAGATAGAGATGAGAGATATCTTCCTTGCCTTATAAAAGAAGAAAGAAGAAAGAGTAAGTGTGAGCACTTTAGAGAGATTTTCAACCAAATGGATATTACTGTGCCATATGCCGAAGCATTGGAACAAATTCCTAACCATGCTAGGAATACAAAGCAATATATTGGAGAGGAGATAGAGAAAGCTATGGAGGAATTTTGCAGTAGCCCTTTGAAAAGAAACAAAAAGCATCCTCCAAAAATGAATGATCCAGGAGGCTTTACAATTCCTTGCGCCATTGGGGATGTGAAGATAGGGAGAGCTTTACTTGATTTAGGGTCAAGAATTAATATGATGCCCTTATCTATGTTGAAGAGGATTGGTGGTCTAACATTGAAACCCGCAAATATTTCTGTGATTGTGGCGGATGGATCATCAAAGAAATCCTATGGTATGGTGGAGGACGTGGTTGTTAGTGTTGAAAGCCTGGAATTCTTGATTGATTTTGTGGTGATGGATATGAAGGAGGATGATAGGATCTCGTTGATTCTTGGAAGGTCGTTCATGAATATCACTAAAGTAATCATAAGCGCCCATGATGGGGTGATTATGCCTAAAGATGAACATGAAAAGGTGATCTATAATCTTTCTAAAGAGAAGCATATGTGAGGGTGTTAAGTCCCTGGCAAGTGTACCAGATCATTATCAAGTAATATAAAATGGGTAAGTCCAAGTATCGTTTCCCAAATGACTCTTAGGCCTTAACTTTCGTGTAAACCAATTGCATAAGACTTGAGAAGAAATTAATTTTAGGGTTTTATATGCAAATAAAAAAAGTAAACATGCAAGTGTAATGATTCAATTGGCTAAAACAAACTATGAATGAATGGAGTTGTTGGGGTTTACAATTTCATCTTATTCACCCTCTTATATCTACTTTTCTTATCTAATTTACTTATTTATCATATTGTCATGCAAACTTTCTTGGTCTACCCTTAACCCAATCCCTTGGTGAAAAGAGCCTATTACTAATTAACGGCTTGTTATCCCTAGCCTCCCCTAGTAATTAATAATGCATGATAAACAAAAGCAAAATACAATTGATCGTCCTACCCCTATTCCTTGGCGGTATATGCATAATCAAGGAATTCCCCCCAGTTCATGACATTACTGTACGTTCCCATATCAATAAAGACAAACAACATTTACCGAATGAGTTAAACGATAAAAGCATTCAGCAAAGGTAAGGGACCCAACAATTGATAAAGATAAGCATATGCAAGCATATAAAGAAGATAAGAATTTTGATATAAGAGAGTTTCAAAATATTACATTGTTCCCCAACAACCTAGGGTTTAGTTCACCATAATCATGGTGAATCTAGATGAAAAGTAATGAAAGAATGGAAGAAATAACCCTAAACTTGGTAGATTGGAGCCTAAGCATCCAAGGAACCTCCTCCAAGGTGTGTAGAATAGCTCTGAACGTTTCTCTCTGCCAAAAGAATGAGTTTTGATTCGCACTGGGGCTATATATAAGCCACAAAGATAACAAAATCTATCATAATATAAACACAATAAAAATTGACAACCGCTCAGCCCCTAATTTAACTGCTCAGCGGTTTGCCATTTACCCGCAGGGCCGTTTAGTGGTCAGTTTTACCGCTGAGCGGTTTACCTCAAATTGCCCTAGGCGCTCAGCGATCCATTCTGACGCTCAACGGTTTCTTCAACCCTTCTTTTCATCCTTTTTCTTCATCTTTCACTTCTCTAAGTCCACCTTGCTTCACTTCCATCTTCAATTCATCTCAAAACCCTGCAAAACAAAACAAGCATAATATATCTAAAACCAACTTTTGACTCTCACATGACTCAACTAAGTGTTTTACTTGATTTTAAGTTCATTCTAAGCCATAAAGAGTGTGTTTTGATATCAAATTCAAGTATGAAAATAAAGGTTTTTAGACCGTTATCAGAAGGCAAAGCGTAAAGCTTCAAAGAAGGATGCAGTAGTTGATTGGCTTCAAAATGCTGAAGTGTTCAACACAGGTAATAATTCTGTTTTTACGCAGGTAATGGGAGATGAAGAGGTTGATAAAGGAGGGATGGTCGACTATGACTTGAACGATGCGCCATTCAAGCTTGGTACTTCATTGAAATACAAGAAGAAGCTGTGGGTGGTTAAAGGCTATCAAGAGAATGGAGTGATAGAGATTGAAGCTCCATATTCTAGGAAAGTCAAGAAGGTGGACCGAAAGCATTTGATGAGTTGGTGTGATGAAGGAGAAAAAGACACCAACATGAAGGAGGAGACGTGAGCTTTATTGAGTCAAGCTAGGACGTTAAACAAGCGCTACCTGGGAGGCAACCCAGTTGATTGATTTATTTTTGCATGTTTAACTATGTTCTAGTTGCATATGTGAGTTAAGTGATTGGGAATTACATGAAAATAAAATTTTGAAAGATGAATTTGAAGGTTTTAAGGGACAAAATGTTTGAAACAAAGAAAAAAAAGGAAGGGGTGTAAACCGCGCAAACCGTTGTGCGGTGTTAAAACCGTTGGGCAATGGCGGCGCTGAGGGGTATACGTCTTTTTAAAAAGGGGGCTTGGTTCTTTGGCCCATTAGTTGGTTTTTCTACCCCTTAGGGCTCGCTCAAACACTCTCTTTCATATCCCCAACCTTCACTTCACTTTCAAACACTCTTTTAAAGACATCCCAACACTTTTTCCATCATTCACTCTCTTGAAAACCCAAAATTTTTCAAATTTGAACTTAGTTCATTATCCAAGTTTAGGGTTTCTTGAGAGCCTTGCGTCTAGGGCTAGATTCATCATCATCTAAGGAGCATTTTGCAAGCAATTAAGGTCTCTCCACCCAAGTAAGTCATACATTTTTCATTCCAGGATTCCAAAGCATGAACTTGATAGAAAAGTTTATAGAAGCATGAGAAATTAGGGCTTTTTGATTTTATGCATGATTTGATGAAATTGGAATTTTTATACTGATTAAATTGTATGATTGATGCTTGGAACTGTTAAATTTGCATTTTGGTGGAGAATAGAAGTATGTAGGAGTGGTATGGCAAAACTGCTGCCGCCACCGCTAGGCGGTGGCCTAGCTTGAATTTCCTTGTTTTTTGTTTGGCAGGTCGCGGGGTGTTATCCAGCCCCCAGCGCTGGTTTGTAATGAGATAGGACGTGTTTTGATTGTTTGCTAATGATTAATGTGCTATGTTGTGGTCTTGTGAATTGTGTTGAATGCAGGAATGACATCTTCTTCAGGGAAGAAAATGAAGACCATAGGCCACAAGAGAAGAGAACCTGAGTTGTTCTACAACCACAGGTTCTTGCATAGGTGATAACTGTTGAAAAATCATTATTTTCATATGCTATTTTAGACCAAATTACTCCCTTTACTGCTTAGAATAAGCTTAGAATCAAGCAAAACTTAATAAATGAGTCATTCGAGAGTAAAAAGTTATTTTTAGCGATATTATGCTTGTGTTGCATTGTTTTGCAGCAATTTTGATGGAAGTAAAGAATGGAGGCAGAGATGAAGGTCTTAGACTCAGGACAGAGGAAGAAAATCAAGAAAAGGAGAGTCTAGGAACAGCCCAGCGGCAAAAAAGCACCACCGGGCGGCCTGATGCGAGGAGTGGCACCTTGGTGGTGACGCCTGGCGGATTTGTGGTACGAGGCAAACCGCCGGACGGCATTAGTGTGACGCCAGGCGGTGGTGTGTTGGGCTTGGCCCTGTTTTCTGATGCGCTCCTCAGCTATAAATAGCCCTGTTGCGACTTCATTCTCATTCTTTTGACAGAAGAGGGCGGCCAGACCTACTTTTCACTCTCTGGAGAGGATCTCTTGGATGCTTAGGCTCCTTTTCATCTTTTCTAGGGTTTTTTTTCCATTTCTTCCATTATTTTCATCTTGGTTCACCATGACAATGGTGAACTAAACCTTTTTGTTGTTGGGGGAACAATGTAATCTTTTGAAACTCTCTTTTATTGAAACTCTTGTTTAATTATATGATTGTCATATGCTTTGTTTATCGATTGTTGGGTTTCTCTTCTGCGCTTAAAGCTTTTATCGTTTAACTCATTCGATAACTGTTGTTTGTCTTTACTGATACGGGAACGTACGGTAACGTCATGAACTGGGGGAAATTCCTTGATGAATGAAATACCACCTAGGGATAGGGAGGTAGGACGGTCAAATTGTTTTTGCTTCTGTTCGGTAATGCATTGCTAGTTGCTAGGGGAGGCTAGGGATAGCAAGCCGGTAATTAGTAATAGGCTCTTTTCGCCGAGGGATCGGGCTAAGGGTAGGCCAAGAAAGTTTGCATAATAATCAGATAATAAAGCAAATTAAACAAGAGGAGTAGATAAGAGAGGGTGGATAAGATGAAATTGTAAACCCCCAACAACTCCACTCATCCATACTCTTTTTTTGTCAATTGAATCAACCTCATTGCATGGTTATTTTCTGCTCTTGCATCCACAACAATTAATTTTATTTCTTTACAAGTCTTATTATTTTGATTCACACGAACGATAAGGTAGTGAGTCCTTTGAGAGAGAACGATATCGGGTTCTACCGATTTTATTACTTGAAACGATCTGGTACGCTTGCCAGGGAGTCAACAAGTTTTTGGCGCCGTTGCCGGGGACTCTTGGTTGAACTTTTTCTAGTAGTGTGAATTGACTGAATTTGACTTGTTTGTAATTATTTGTTTTTTTTTATTTTGTTTTCTGTAAAAGTGCTTTTAGGGGTATTGTTTCTTGTGTATGCAGGAAGGAGTACACGCTAGAAGTAGAAAAGATCAACAACCTCTTCTCAAGGGATTATCAGACAGGAGAAGGAGGAAAGTTAGACGTCCTGCAAGTTAAAATTTTGCTTCTCCTGAGGAACTTTTGAACTCTTCTTTTGAGGCACAGGTATAAAGGAGATGGCGGACCAACCTCCTCCAAGACGCACACTGGGGGACTCAGCAAACACTGTGGGTCCTTTGAATTTCAACAGCATAGCTATTCCAGCTGACAATACAACCAACATGGTGATGAGCCCTGCACTCATCCAGTTAGTTCAGAACAACCAGTTCCATGGGTTGTCAAATGAGAATCCATATAATCATTTGACAGTCTTTGGAGAAATTTGCAATACTCTCAGAATAATTGGAGTTTTAGATGATAGAGTCAGACTCAGCCTGTTTCCTTTCTCTCTGGGAGGAAACGCGAAGGATTGGTTGCATTCTTTCCCAGAAGGAACTTTTCGAACTTGGGATGTTTTGGCAAGACAGTTTGTTACCAAATTCTTTGCGCAGACCAAGATCAATCAGGGGAAGCTGGAAATCTCCTCATTCAAGCAAGGGATGGAGGAAACTCTCGGACAGGCCTGGGACCGATTTAAAGCCTGTTAAGAAAAACTCCAGTCCACGGATTCGACAAGACTTCATATTTACTTGCTTTCCTTGGAGGGTTAAATACTCAGTCTAAGATGATGCTGGATGCCTCAGCTGGAGGCAGTATCAATAGAAAGACTGAAGATGAAACTTATGAGTTGATTGAGGAAATGGCTCTTAACGAAGTATCTCAAAGTGAGAGAGGAGTATAGAAAGGAGGACTCTTGCATCTCCCTGCTAATGATGCGGTGGCTGCACAAAATCAGCTCCTTAACCAGAAATTGGACAAACTAACAAAGTTCCTTTCTGAACTTCCAACAGGGTTAAGGAATATTTCTCAGACTCAGCAACTTTGCGATTTAAGCGGTGGTGACCACATTAATGGTCAATGCGCTTTTCCTGAAGAAATGCAGCAGGATGTCAACTACATGGGGAATCAATTCCCGTTCAAGTAGGGTAATTTTAACCAAGGTTCTAGCCAAGGTTGGAAGAACCACCCCAGCATTGGACAAAACCAGAATAATTCTTCTGGGCAAGTAGGAGGCTTCCGGCAGCAACAACCTTCACCTTTATGGCAGCAAGTGAGCAGCTTGACAGAGACAGTCAGAGCCCGCAATGATCGATTTGACAAATTTTTTAAAACTTATGAGTCTCAGTTAGACAACAATCAAGCCAGATTCAGGTCACTGGAATCACAGATTGGCCAACTGTCTAAGAGGATATAAACCACCGAAAAGAATCAGTTCAGGGCTAACACTGAAGTTAATCCTAAGGACGAATGCAAAGCTATTCTGACAAGTAAAAAAAGGAAGGCAGAAGGTGAACCAACTAACTTTGAAAGCAATAAGGAGATTATGAGTGTTGATGAAGTCAATGAGAAAAGAGGCAATAAAGATGAAGTTGAAATCATTGATGAAGAAGAGGATCCTGAAGAAGAAATCATTGAGCCAGAAAATGAAGAACAAGTTGAACTCACTGATGAAGAAGAAGATCTTGTTGTTCTGCCTCAGAAGAGGAGTCATCCGCCTAAAATAGAAGATCCAGGATGTTTAACAATATCATGTGTTCTGAATGATTTTGATATAGGAAAAGCTATGATAGACTCTGGGGCTAGCATTAATATGATGCCCAAGCATTTTTTATGGAAAATCAAAGGGCTGATATTGAAACCGTCTAGTGTTACGGTAACAGTGGCAGACAGATCTATAGCAGAACCACTTGGTATAGTGGAAGACGTTGTTGTGCGAGTGGAAAAGCTAGAGTTTCTAGCTGATTTCGTTGTCATGGATGTAGAGAATGATAAAAAGATACCTGTGATCTTGGGAAGACCCTTCATGGCAACGTCAGAGATGTCTATTAGTGTGCATAGTAAAAGAATAATGATGAGAGATGAGGAATATTTGCTCCTATACACTGGTTATGAGGAGGATGAGGTTAAACTAGTAAGAAGAGACAGACATGAGAGGCTTGAGGAAGAAGCTGCATCTGAAGATAGCTCATCAGGTATGGATTATGCTGACAGTTATAACATGTTGCAGGCATCTGTAAGTCCAGAAAGAAGACCTGACAATTCTAAATTAAAGGAAAACCCATTCCATCCAGGCATTAAAGTGAGATACAAGAAGAAGGAGTGGATGTTGAAGGAGCTGAAGGAGAAAGGAATGGTGGAGATTAGAAGGCCTTACTCTACAGCAATCCGAAGATTGGATAGAAGAAAGTTGAGTAGGTGGGATGATGAAGATCCCAATGTGAAGAAGAAGAGTTGATCCACTGGACAGCATTTGTTTTTGTATTTTAGAACACTTTATTTATTTTAATTTTTGTTGAACATGTAAATTTTAAATTTTTAAACAATTTTTGGGTAGCATCTACTGAGGGATGCTAATTTTGGTATCCACTGAAGGATACCCGGAAGTTATACCTACTGATGGGTGTTGGAAGGATCTGCACTTACTGACAAGTGCTAAACAGGTTTTGGTTAGGCTCGTGACGTTAAACAAGCGCTACTAGGAGGCAACCTAGATTTTCTCCTTTACTCTTGCACTTTAAATTTGTAGAATAGGTTGAATTTTATTTTCTGTGAGTATGCTTGGCTTAACACTTTTCTGAAGATGTTTGACTGAATAATTTGCATGATGAATATATTTGATGATGATCTGATGTGAATGATGATTGAGTGTGTTGCATGATGATATCCTGTGAAACAGATGTGTGATGAATTATGATTGTGGTTGTGATGCTAAGCAGGGTGTATGAATGAATATGTGTGAGGAAGCATGTGTGTGAGGTATTGAGCTCCAGAGCTTTATTGTTATATGAATTTGTTCACAGGGAAGCATGAATGATATTGCCTAATTATCGATGATTGATTGAATTGCATGTATTTGTCATATGTTCAAGGCCATTTTTGAAAGCCCTTACTTAGCCAAATTCTTACCCAAAGTCCTTGAAATTCTATACCCTTTTTGAACCTTGGCCCTAAACAGAATAAAAAAAAAACCCTTGTGCTGAAATTATTTACTTTGAAATGGTTTAATGATGGTGAGTGTATTCAAGGTTCAAGTTTGGGGTTGTGGGAAAGTTTGAATGGCAAAAAGAAAGACATTGAGCTCAAGAGAATGAAAAATACATGAGAAAAAGAAAAATCATGAAAGGTGAGCTCAATGTAAAAATAAAAGTTAAAGGGAAGAAGTTGGGGACAAGTGAGATTGGTTGAAAAAGAGAGTTAAACTTGAACCTTGAATGATAAATGAGCTCTCTTGATTCAAAGATTTTGCGATCCAGAAAAACCAATTTTTCTTGATAGCCCAGCCTCATTACAAGCCTTGGAAAAGTCCTTTTGATGGCATTTGCATGTGATGATTTTGATTGTTTGAGATGAAAGGCAATTTTATATCATGTGACTTGTGAATGATTAAGAGTTGGAGTGCTACCCTAAACACTTGAGTGATTGAGTGAAACACTTGCTTGGTGAGAACTTCTAAATTTCATGATTGCATCTCCGCTTAGGGGATTAATCATTCATAATATGTAACATTTGTTGAGGAATGTGTGAGATAATTGAATTGAAAGCATGCATGCATCTTGATTTTATTATCACTGACGATCTAAAATTGAGTAGTTCTCATCATGTACTTTAGGAGTGTTGAACCATTGGATGAAATTGTAGAGAGCCAAGTTTTGTTTTTATTTATAGTTTTGTTTTGTTTGCTTGAGGACAAGCAAAGTTCTAAGTTTGGGGTTGTGATAACGGTTGAAAAATCGTTATTTTCATATGCTATTTTAGACCAAATTACTCCCTTTACTGCTTAGAATGAGCTTAGAATCAAGCAAACTTAATAAATGAGTGAGTCGAGAGTCAAAAGTTGTTTTTAGCGATATTATGCTTGTTTTGCAGCAATTTTGATGGAAGTGAAGAATGGAGGCAGAGATGAAGGTCTTAGGCTCAGGACAGAGGAAGAAAATTAAGAAAAGGAGAGTCTAGGAACTGCCCGGCGGCAAAAATGCACCGCCGGGCAGCTTGATGCGAGGAGTGGCACCCTGGCGGTGACGCCTGGCGGATTTGCGGTACGAGGCAAACTGTCGGGCAGTGGATCCCTGCCGCCGGGCGGTTTTTCAGCAAGAGGCAAACCGTCGGGCGGCATAAGTGTGACGCCGGGCGGTGGTCTGTTGGGCTTGGGCCTTTTTTCTGATGCGCTCCTCAGCTATAAATAGCGTTGTTGCGACTTCATTCTCATTCTTTTGACAGAAGAGGGCGGCCAGACCTACTTTTCACTCTCTAGAGAGGATCTCTTGGATGCTTAGGATCCTTTTCATCTTTTCTAGGGTTTGTTTTCCATTTCTTCCATTATTTTCATCTTGGTTCACCATGACAATGGTGAACTAAACCATTTTGTTGTTGGGGGAACAATGTAATCTTTTGAAACTCTCTTTTATTGAAACTCTTGTTTAATTATATGATTGTCATATGCTTTGTTTATCGATTGTTGGGTTTCTCTTCTACGCTTAAAGCTTTTATCGTTTAACTCATTCGATAACTGTTGTTTGTCTTTACTGATACGGGAACGTACGGTAACGTCATGAACTGGGGGAAATTCCTTGATGAATGAAATACCACCTAGGGATAGGGAGGTAGGACGGTCAAATTTTTTTTGCTTCTGTTCGGTAATGCATTGCTAGTTGCTAGGGGAGGCTAGGGATAGCAAGCCGGTAATTAGTAATAGGCTCTTTTCGCCGAGGGATCGGGCTAAGGGTAGGCCAAGAAAGTTTGCATAATAATCAGATAATAAAGCAAATTAAACAAGAGGAGTAGATAAGAGAGGGCGGATAAGATGAAATTGTAAACCCCCAACAACTCCACTCATCCATATTCTTTTTTCGTCAATTGAATTAACCTCATTGCATGTTTATTTTCTGCTCTTGCATCCACAACAATTAATTTTATTTCTTTACAAGTCTTATTATTTTGATTCACACGAACGATAAGGCCGTGAGTCCTTTGGGAGAGAACGATATCGGGTTCTACTGATTTTATTACATGAAACGATTTGGTACGCTTGCCAGGGAGTCAACAACAGGAGGCATGAGTAGTATTTTCTCAAGGTCCAGGAGAGACGTCTCATTATGGAGAGGAAGGCATGTTGGATTCCAGACTATGCTCCACAGTTTGGATAGGAGTTGGAGGGAAGAAACTGGGAGAAGTTGGCCACATACCCTGCTCCTGCCAACATAGCAGTGGTGAAGGAGTTATACAAATGCCAAGCCACTAGAGGGTTCTCACTTTACTGATTACATGAGCTATGTAAGAGGTAACGTTATCCAGTATGACCCTGAGATCATCAACAGGTTCCTGAATGTAGAATGAGAAGGAGAGCAGCGCCAATATGAGTTGAATGTGGTAGAGGGCACTGACTTTGATGACATGGAATGAGTACTTTGTGTTCCTGGAGGGCGTTTCTACAGGAACCCTAGTGGAGATGCTATTCACATCAAGAGGGGTTATTTGACGCCTTTAGCACAGTATTGGATGGCATTCGCACATGCCAATATGACCCCATGCTCCCATATTTCTGACATTAATGTCAAGAGGGCCATGTTCATTTACTGTGTGCTGAGTGGTATGAACATCAACATTGGCCAGGTGATAGCCAATGAGATTAGGAGTTGTGCGGTGACTTCTAGCAACAAAGCACCACTAGGGCATCCATCTTTGATCACACAGTTATGCCATGCAACTGGGGTGGATACATCTAATCCACCTTTTGAGCGCCCTAGGAAGGCCATTGATGAGGCCTATTATAAACAGTTGTATGGAGGGGCAGAGGCGGCTCAGGATGTACCTAGGAGGCGTACTAAGAGGAGAGTTCCACCACCTCACGCTCAAGGAGATGCACCTCATGATACTGAGTCGTTTCAGATGAGAGATATGTATATGTCTCTGGTGGAGTCTAAGCTGGAGGCACTCCACAAGGGGCAGATGGCCATTGCTGAGATGATTGTGAGCTTGTATGATACACCCCCTGCGCATAGGTGGACGATGGATGAGTTCACCAACATAGGGGCTTGGCCAGAGCAGGCACAGGGGAGCATATCTGGAGCAGCTGAAGCTCCAGTCATGGAGGAGAATGATGAGGATGATGATGATGAGGACTTCGAGGATGTTGAGGCTGGATAGGAGGACTCAGATGACAGCATGGGATGAGGAGCCTCTATGGCATCTACTGATGGATGTCCACTGCAGTAGAACAAGGTTTTCTTTATCTTTTGTTTTGTTTTGTAATTTGAATTCTTAGAATAGGTTTGTTTCTGTTGAGTAGTGTAGGGTAATGTACCTTGTCTGGAACTTTTCTATTATGAGGGTTTGACTATTTGTTTGCATGAGATTATTGCTTGATGATGCTTGTTTTGAATGATGGTTGAGATTGCCATATGCTAATATACAGGTGGAGTGTTCACTAGCCATGTGAATAGATGCATTGTGATTTTGTGATTGTGATTATGAGGCTAAGCAGGGTATTTGATTGAATGATTGGATAAGCTTGTGTGAGGTTTTTGAGCTCCAGAGTTCTTATTGATATATTTGCTATCTATGTGAAAGCATGAATGATTTTACCTGAGTTTATGAGATTGACTGAATTGAATGTATGTGTCATGTGATCAAGGCCGTTTTTTATAAGCCCTTTTCTAGCCAAATGAAATTTTTGTCCCACATGAAAAAGAACATCTTATGTTCTCCCTTTTTTAAACCTAAGCCTTAAATAGAAGAAAAACCCTTGCTTTGAAAATCTTTGCCTTGAGTTAGGTTGAGAAATATTTTGTGTTGTTGTTAAAGGTTCAAGTTTGGGGTTGTTAGGAGAATTGAAAAAGAAAAAAATTTGACATTGAGCTATTGAGTTGAATGAAAATGCATGAAAAAGAAAGAAAAGATAGAAAAGAAAAAGCATGAGGAGAAAAGCTCAATGTAAAGAAAAAGGGAAAGTTGGGAATGAGGAGATTGGTAAAAATAGAGTTTGTGCTTGAACCATGATTATGTGAATAACTATCTTAACTCAAGGATTTTGTGATCAAGAAAAACCAATTTTCCTTGTTAACCCAACCACATTATAAGCCTTGAAAAGTCCTTGTGATGACATGTGTATGTGATGATGTTGATTGTGGCAAATGAATGGCAATTTTGTTCTATGTGACATGTGGATGGTAGAGGGATGGAGTAACATTTTCAAACACTTAAGTGGTTAAGTGAAACACTTTGTCCGAAAAGGTAGAATTCCATGAATCCATGATTATATCTGTGTTTAGCCAATTGATCATTCATGAGAATAACATCTATTGGATTTTATGAGATTGTGAAGAACACTATGATGGTTTGATTTGAAGCATGTGTGCATCTTGATTTAATTCTTTGGATAAGCTGATTTGAGTGATAATTTGTCTTGAGATATGGATTTTGAAAAGGTTGAACCATTGTGATGAATTGTGAAAGACTAGGTTGCATTGTGTTTGCTTGAGGACAAGCAAAGTTCTAAGTTTGGGGTTGTGATAACGGTCTAAAAACCGTTTTTTTCATACTTAAATGTTACACCAAAACACACCATTTATGACTTAGAATTACCTTGAAATCATGCAAAATGCTTAAGTTAGAAAAAAAGAAAGTCAAAGTGGGTTTTCTAGGTTTTATGCTTGTTTCCCTTGTTTTGACAAGACTTATCAAGAGGATGATGAAGGAATTGAAGGAAGAGAAGTGTTGGATGCAGAAGAAGGTGGAAAATTGAAGTAAACATGAACCGCAGCCACCGCCGGGCGGTGTGACCTTCTATGCATAATGTCGCCAAGCGCTTAAGGGGCACCGCCAAGGGGTGGAGTTGGAATCGCACCCACCATCGAGCGGTGTACTTATGGACCTAGGCTTATTTTCAGTTATTTTTTTGTGTTATAAATACATTGACATGACTCAGGGCATGTATCTTTTGGTAGAAAGGACGCAGAAACACGGTTTTCACACCTCGGAGGCGGATTTTGGATGCGAGAGCTCCAATATTACAAATCTAGGGTTATCTTTTATCTTCTTTCCATTCAATTCATCTAGATTCACCATGATTATGGTGAACTAAACCCTTTGTTGTTGGGGAACGATGTAATTCTTTGAAACTCTCTTATATCAAATTTCTTATTTTATTCATATACTTGTGTTTATCAATAGTTTGAGTTTTTCTTCCGTTCTTATTAATGCTTTGTTTAAGATGTTATTCAAACGCATCATCTTTGATTCTCTCTATATTGAGACGTATAGTTAGGTCTAGACATGAGGAATTACTCTTGATAATGAATATTACCTAGAGATAGGAATAGGAACATCAATTGCCTTAAGCTTCTGTTCACATTAATGCATGAATAATTACTAGGGAGACTAGAGATAGTAAACTAGTAATTGGGATTAGGCTCTTTTCACCGAGAGATCAGGTTTAGAGTAAAATAGATAGTGGCATAAACATGGATAACAAAGTTGAATTTAATAAGAATAGTAGGTATTTGAGAGTGGATTAGGATGAAACCGTAAACCCCAACAACACCATTCATCCATATCTTTTTCTTGCCAATTGATCAAAATCTTGCATACATGTTTATTTCTTGTTTTGCATTTAAAACTCAACTTATCGTTTATTCAAGTCTTATGCTTTCCATTAATCACATGAACGTTTAGGCCTAAGTGTCCTTTGGCAGACGATACTCGGTCTTACCGTTTATTTATTACTTGATACGATCTAGTACACTTGTCAGGGTGTTAACACTGATCGATATTTTGGTTGGTACTGAATCCATAATCAAATTTGTTAATAAATTATATTTAGTATTATCGAAAGATATTTTTGTCAATAACTTATCTTTCCAATTATCAGCAGCAAAAGTTATCAACATCAACGATCTAATTCTGTCGATAAATTCGATAGAAATTTAGGCAATATTTTTCCATCTAATTTCAAAAGTTTTTGATATATTAAAAGGAGATAGGTGAGAAGAAGAACAAAAAAAGAGAAGAAGAAATGAAGGATGAAAAGGAGGAAGAGGAGGAGAAGAAGGAAGTGACTCAGTGATGATTCAATGGTGCAGTGGTGGCTTGGTGGAGACATGGAGGCCTGACGGTGACGCGAAAACAACATGAAGGTGGAGGACACCAGTGATGGTGGTTGTTGGAGTTAGAGTAAAAGGTGGAGAAGAAGTTGGAGGAAGAGAAAGAGAAATGGAAATAAGAGGAGGAGAAGCTAAAGGTGGTGATGGTGGCATGATGGCGCGAAGTGAGAAGAAGAGAAGGAAGAAGATGGAGAAATAAAGGAAAAAGAAGATGAAGAGGAGAAGGAAGAAAAAAAACTCAATCACCTGTTTTATCAATAGATATGTCATCATCATTAATTACCAAAAAATTTCTCTATCCATTATTAAAGTTTACCTACAACTATCTTACGGACAAATTTTTTGTTGTCGATAAACACAATTTATCAACTATATTTTTTATATTATCAACGGATTGTGCTTATCAATAATGTGATATTTATTGTAGTGTATGCATGTGAATTCTTACATTATATTAAGAAAATTATTATATAAATATCTGCCAATTATATATAGTATATCATATAGAGTTATTATAAGAATGAGTGTAGTGTGAATTTGATGTGGCGGAATGATCTTCGAAAGTTGTAGGGGAGAGGATGGGAAAGAAAATGATTTTACATAAATTTAGATGGAATAAAAGTATGAGAAATAAAATTAGGTTTTCGAAAGATATTTGGTTAGAGAAAACTTCACTAAAAGAGAGATTCTCTAGACCTACTTGAATTCCAATATAAAAGAAATCTCATTAGGCGATGCTAGATTTTGGTTTGAAGATCAATGGAAATGAAATTTGCCTTGGAGATGCTAGTAGTTTCAATGGGAAGAGGTGGAAAGCAATGTTGGAAAATAGAGTATCGTAAAAGATAGCTTTGCTTCATTCCTTATTTACAGAAACCTTTGAAGAGTAGTTTCCTTTGCTTCAACTTCGAGATTATTTCCATAGATCTTGGTCTTTAATTTGGTGGGCTTCAACCACAAGGATCAGAAGTAATGTTCATCTAATTACTTTTCTATAAATCATGTGGATGCTTTTCTGAGATGTAGAGAATGTTGTTGTAAACCTTGTAAATGCAAGCCTTCAAACACCTACAAATAGTCTCAATACTTCTCGGGAAGAAACACACTTTCATGCTTTCATCCTTTCTCTCATTCTCTCATTCTCTTTTCTCCTTTCTTATTTCTATTATCTTCGCTTTAGAAATTTGTTCTTTACTAGTTTTAAGACCCTTAAAAAATAAATTAAAGAGAACAACACGAATAAATTAACATAAAATAAAACTCTACCATTTGAAAAAAAAAATCACTTAAAAAGTGTTTTTAAATAAGGTGGCCACTAAAGATAATTTGTTTGATAGAGGCGTGGAGTTCAAAGGGAACCAAAAAATTGGCTTGAAATTAATTTGTAGAATTCAATTGCATGTTAGTATTTGGGTATATCACCGACTATGTATATTATTATTCATCAATGGTGGTTACACATTATAAATATGGACATTTTTCTTTGTCATATGATTTGGTACGGAAAAACTGGAACCTAAGGTACAGGTTTTTGCGTGTACAATAATCAAATGTAAATTTCAATAGGATCATTAATTAAAATAATGAACTTTTACACTTGGCTCATTCAAAATTGCTTTTTTTTTTCTCCTTTTTTCTGTTTAAATAAAACTTGTTAACTTAGAAAAAGGTGTAACTTATGTTTGGCCAACTCATAAATGTAATTGAAGTAACCACCACGTGTTTGGGGTATTTAGCAAAATAAACTATTCTCAATAATAATTACATGTTTCGTTTGAAGAAACGGAGGAATCTATGCATCACACCTAACTTTATGTGTCTTCTATGTATAAAATATTGCAAATTTTATCACATTGTAGTCCAACATTAAGTTTAAGGGTACATTTTTTTGTGTGTGTTGAATTTTTATATTTTAATATTAGTGATATTATTAATTTATTCTAATTAAAACCACACCGTTTATCAAATTTATTAGCAACCCACACATAGACATCTCTCAAAACATATATAGTGTTTAGTTGTCATTTAGCCTTTTTAAGTTTGATTTAAGTTAGATGGTGACAAATATAAGTAGAACTATATATTGTTAAATTTAATAATTAGTATTAATTAATTGAAGGAATTTTAGACTTGATTTAGTTGACAAATATATATCTAATAATACCTCGGATGGTTAACTTGATTTTTTTTTCATATGTAAAAATGCTTAAAATGGAATCATATGTTTTCCTTTTGTGTAAATTGGACCTCATAACAGTGGTAAAAAAACAATTATTTAGTTTTCTCTTCTATAAACAAAGCATAGATGTTCTAGTGTGTATAACAATTAATGTTGACAAATCATTATTTTTACCTTTTCATATCAATTTTGTAAGCAGTAATGTTGAAAATATTCTATATAAAAAACTATTATTCCAACAGTATAACCGTACATGTAAACTCGCATTAGAAGAAAAGTATAAGTCACATTAACGGATTAAAAAAAAGCCTTATAAATCTTACTGACCTTTTGACCTCAATTAAAATAACTAACAAAATTTATTTAATGTAAGAAAAATATAATATATATATATATATATATATATATATATATATATATATATATATATATATATATATATACACACACACACACACACTTAACTTTTTTCAAGAAAAAATGCCTATGTTGTGTTAATTAGACGTAAGCCCGAACTAAGGTTTTGGATTCTATAGAACACTTTTTGGCAGCTAGCTAGTACGTTCAAACATCAAAAGTCAAACTTTAAAAACACCATTTTATATTTGTATATTTTAATTATTTAATAATTAATTGCAGAACTAATTGAAAATGTGTAAAGAACAATGTTCCCTAATTATGATTCTTTGTTTCATTTTATCTCGGGAACAAAAATAGATTAATTGCGCTTCCTTGATTTGTTTATGCTTAGTTCTTAGCATTACCAATAACATTGGCTACAAGTTTCTAATTTTTATTTGTGAAATCAACGTATCTGTCGGTAACCACAGCACGAGAAAAGAGAAAGTGAATAATAGAGCTACATTTAATAATTTTTATTTGTGAAATCAACGTATCTGTCTCTATGTATTAATTTTCTTTAAGAATTAGTTGAATAGTTTTTCTAACAAAACATTAGATTTAAATTATTCATACTTTCTAACTGAAAATATTTTATTGATATTAATTATTAAGTGTATATGAATATGATGATACCAAATACAATTTGAGACATTTCACGACCTTTAAGTATAATGCTAGGTCTCTTCCAATTGAGAGCCTAAGAATCTAAAGTTGTCGCACCCAAAAGGAGAAACCAAGTTAGATGATGCTAAGAAAAATTACACAATCAAATGGAGAACAAAGTCATGTTCCTTAATAAGGAAGCTAGATAAATGTTAGAGTAAAAAACAGTCTCATTACGGAAGATCTACAAAGAGATTATGCCATTTGGAATCTAAATATAAATCTAAGTGTTATATAAAATAAAAATAAAATCTATAAATCTATTATTTTAAAATTTTATGTTTAAATATATAAAATAGACTCATATCTGAATCTCTAATAATTGTTTTCTCGAAAAATGATGAAATGCAAAGCCAAGCAAAGAAAACTGTAAATCTTTTAGTGCAATGGAAAGTTGTTTGATTGTGTAGTAAAAAGTATGAAAAGCTTGGACGAAAGTTTGCATGCAATAGAAAGTAAATATGTATTACGATTTGAATCTTATGAATTAAGTCAACTCTAATAATATATTTGGTGTTCCATAGATATAGTAATAAGTTTATGTTTATTATATTTAAGAAGATTGAATGGAAATAGAAATGAATAAAAGAAGATGGAAGAAGAGAGAAAAGTGTGGGAGAGAAAAAAGCATCACGTGGCTAACACAAAACAACGTGGGGCTGCCATCTTGGTGGCACGTTCACATGTCTTGGCATGCAGATGTTGGTAACTTGTGGTTGAACTATATGCTGACGTGGAAGATTTGGAAAATCTGGTTCGTCGGTGATAGGGTCACTTTTTAAGTTTCCATGGCTTACGTGTCAGTATGCACCCATTCTTCCTTTGGATTTAATGAGAAGAGACCGTTCTGGATATGTGAGACTCATCAATGAACCCTAATACAAGCCTTTCTCAGACACCTCTCTACCCTTTGCTTCACGTTTCTTATCTTTCTTTTTTTTCTTTCAATAAATGTTTTAAAATTACATACTGGGTCAAATATAATATATGTTTTAAGTATATCAATAAATGTAAAATACATTTTAAATTTTAATTTAACATTTATATATATATATACATTAGAATCATTTAATATATATAACTTGCATGATGGATATATTACAAATTTATATTGATTAAAAATAAGATGAATTTACAATATATTAATGATTATCAATCTTATTTTATAAGTTTTTAGTAAGTTGAGTTAAATTTAAGTTAAGTTTTTAATAATATTAGAAATGCGCTAATATATTATTGAAGTTTATTTTTAATAAAATTTATTAAATTACCAAAAATCACCTATAAATATTTAATTTATATTTGTTAAATTCATTACATTAATGACTATTAGACTACTACTTAATTATTCGTAAACATTTAATCTTACGTTTAATTCTCATTGTAAAAAAAATTCGTTAAATATTTCGTATCAATTAGATGTTAAACTAAATTAGACTATATAAACTAAGAGACGGTAATTGCATTATACTTCTTTAATGAATGAGAAGTGATTAAAAGAATAAGTGTTTGAAAAAATTAAAATATACATGGAATGTAAAGATTATAAAGAAGGCATAATCTATAGTTAGAGATTGAGTTGAAAACCAACTTCATGACTTAAAAGGAACTTACGAAGGTCTTATTATAATAATAAAAAAAAGTTATTAAGGTTGGGATTTTTTTTTTTTTTGCAAGTATGTATGATTGAGTTAATATTTTACGTTAGTCGAGTTAAATTTTTTGGATGTGATTGATTTCTTTTAGTGCCATTCTTATTTAGATAAAGAACATATTAAGTATTTCTTTAAAAATCTTATTAAATGTTTAGCTTATGTGATGATTGCAAAGATGGAAAGAGATAAGATATAGAATACGGACGAATTTGAAAGAAATTAAATAACCTGGTATTTTATAATGACTGGAACAAAGATTCCATTTGAAATAAAAAAAAATGAAATAAATAGTTTTATTATTTAAAAGCTACTTTGAAAAAATAGATGTTAAATTTGAAGAAAGAAAAGTGGGAATGATAAAATAATAATAAACTAAATGTGATTTGAAGTATGAAGAGTTTGAACGGAAGCTATAAGAAGTGAGAGTCTAAAATATAGGACAAACATATATGGGCCTTTGATGCGAAATCAATTTAACGTTGCACATGGCTTCAGGGTCTTGATGTGACCATCAACCCTACGAAGCTACTTACGTGTTGCAGCTTCTTATTTTTTTATTTTTTTATTTTTTATCTTTTTCATTTTACCCATGTTTTCATAATTTTGGCTTCAAATGTAGGGTTTCTCACTCAACAAAACTAATTACATTTCTTAGAAAATAACAAAAAACATGCTCTTAGCTATTGCATTTCGATTTATTATGGTATCCCTCAAGGTTAACATAATTATATATTACAATTTTAAAAATATAAGATCCTTAGACATTAGATATTTTAAGAAATGAAAGATTAGACCATCTCCAACCATGAAAATCAAAGGTGAAACTATTAATAGTAAAAGATGTTGGAAGTTATCGAACAATTGTTAAGAATTATACGATTTCTCTAATGTATAAATACCACATTTGTGTTTCATAATATATGTTCAAACTAAATATTCATTTAAATATTTTGGATTTGGAATATTGCCATTTGATGATAACTAAATTCTTAAAACATCATATCTTTGGAAGATTAAATAAAAATTATGACCTTTAAAAGCTTGGACATGTTAGTTTTATATTAATGGTTTTCACTATTATATACGTATAAAATGTGTTTTTTACTCTTTTCTTATCATTTGTACATTTATTCTAAATGTTTTGTAAAGTTTTTGTTTCTTATGGAAGAACCCATTCCCGTTCTCATATTTTTTTTATTCTCGACGATGTTTTAGGTATACTTTTCATATATGATTAATTTCTAGTTTCCCTTTATTGATATGTTTCAGATATTTTCCTCCAGCGGTAAAGGCAATTCCTCTCACTTTATTTATATTGGAAATAAAAATAAAATAAAAATAAAAGCCCATGTTGTAGATAGAAACCATCAGAACTATTTTAAGTTTATTCAAGTAGTGTTATTGGGAAAACAAAAATAAATTTCCTTTCTTATCAAATGTTCGAGTTTCTTTCTCCATGAGCAATTTGAAAGTTTTGTAAAAATTTGACATTTATAGAAGGCTTTGAAGATAAACTTGGTTATAGTAGAAGAGTGTTCGACCCATTATAGAGTTTATAATAAATTACTCAGTGATGGTTATCACCACTAGTGCAAAAATGCTGTTTAACGTCGGTTAATTTGGGCTTTTAACGTCACTTTTACAACCGATGTCTAAAAGGGTGACGTCTATGGGACGTCGAAATTCGTCAGAACTGACGTCTATATAAACGTCAGTTAAAGATATCCACCGACATCTATATAGACGTCTGCTTATACTCACACCGACGTCTAATTACTCTATATAGACGTCCACCTAAGATTAAACCGACGTCAAGATGAATATATAAAGAGGTTTAAAATGACATTAACCGACGTCTATGTTGTTATAGACGTCGGACATAGCATTAACCGACGTCTAACAACGACTTTGTGTTTTAGTGCAGTTTTGATCCAGGCTTTCGGTAGCATTGTGTAACACTCTGCTCTCGCTAGTTTCCCCACAAAAAAAGCTTGCGTCTTTTAAATCTTCTAGTCCTTCCAACCCAAAACCGAACCTGGGTCCATGGCTACTTCCAATTATTCAACTGCAACAGAAAAAAAATTACGGTGTCGAGAAGTAGACAAGGACCCAAGTTCCATTTTGGGTCGGAAGAACTAGAAACCTCAAAAGATCGCATTCTTTTAGTGAGGAAACTAGCAAAGGGAGAATGTTGCACTATGTTACCAAAAGAGTGGATCCAAACTGCACTAAAGCACAACACAAAAAAAAACAAATTTTAATCAGTTGAACGACAAGATAATAAATAAAAAACTAAAGAAAGTTTAAACGATAAGCATAAGAAAAACCACGCAACTAGGATGAAGAGAGAAAAAGGAGAAGATGAAGACAATGACGTTATGAGAAAATACAATGCAATGCCGGAAAAGATAAAAAGTAGAGGTGCGCAAGGGAGTAAAAGAAGAGGAGAAGCAGAGAAAAAGGAGAAGAGATGAAGACGCGATCAAAAACTGAGTAGTTAGAAGGGTTGCGGTTTATTTAAAATGAAGTTGGGCGTCGGTGTTTGATCGGGAACCGACGTCTATAGACGTCGGTGTTTGATCGGGATCCGACGTCTATTCTTCTTAAAGAAGCTGAAAAGATTGATGCTTGATTTCCTGTCAGGGTAGTTCACGTCGGTGCCCCTTCTGGCCGACGTCTAAAACCCTCGAATTTGGTGAAAATAATCAATTACTTCAATTTAGACGTCGTTTACGTTCAGAACCGATGTCTAAATTGAAGGATTTTTGTCTTCCCGCCTTCCATATAGGCCTTAGACGTCGCCGTTTGACTACGTGACGTATAAGCGCCTGGGAAGTTGGTGAACAGCATTAATTGCAGCCCAGTCGACGTCGCTTGTTCAGGGGATCCGACGTCTATGCCACGTCTAAAGCTGAACCGTTTGACGTTTGATTTCCTGTCAGAGATTGGAACGTCGGTGTCCTTTTCTAGACGACGTCGAATTGTCTATCTTATCACATACCTCAGGCAATCTGACGTCGGTTTGAGGCAGGTGCGACGTCTATGATGTCATAGACGTCACCTAGCATCGAAACGGACGTCTAGTTTACCAATATATTTACGATAATGCCACCGTGCAATAATAGACGTCGGTTTTTCACGAAACCGACGTTTGATGGGTGACGTTAAACATCGTTTTTCTACTAGTACACTTCTCCTTGGGTTAGTATCATTCTTTAAATTTTAATGAAATTTTATTTATATAATAATAAAAATTATAATAATAAAAAAATTAAATTAATTATAATTGAAATTTAGTATAAATTTTTTATTTTTTAAACTTTAATATCTATCAAATGGTTATAAACAACATTTATGATTATGACATTAAAATAATATATATTATAATAAATGATTTTATTTTATATTATTATAGTGATAAAATTATATTTATGATAATAAATTAAAAAAATAAAAATAATTATATAAAAAATTAAAACAATATTACATGATAAAAATAACTAATAAATAAAAATATTCATAAGAAGTAAAAATAATTAAATTTGTGTCTTAAAAATAATTTAATACACCATTTGATGCAAAAAGGAAAACAAATATATATTTAAGGATTGATAAGATAAAAATATCTTAGATATCTTAGAAAACTTTTCAAACATCAAACTAGTTGAACTATTAAATTGTTTTAGCAAAAACATGAAGAGTTCATCAAATGAAACAAAATTTTAGAACAAGGTAATAAAGAAGATAAACTTTTTATATTACCTAGTAAATGATGTGTTTATGCGATTGAATAATTAAACTGAAAGTTAAACTTTTTTTACAAATAAAATAAAAAATAAATAAAAATATAAAAAATGAGAAAAATATTCAAATATGAGACATAAAAAATATTTAATTTATATATATCATTTAAACATAACTATACAAAAGTTGTTATAAGAGAGAAAGTACCTTGGAGATGTGAATTAATTTCATTGCAAGCCAAACAATGAGAAAGAAATGTATAACTAAAAGAAAAAGAAAGGTTATAAAACTACATACCAACACACATAAATTAGATTACCTAATAAACTATTAGTAGTGCATTAATTCAAACAGGAACGACAATGAAAGCGGGGATGAGTATTAAGGCATGTATGAGGGTGGGATGAGACATATATGTACATAGCCAGCCTTATCCTCATACCCAATTGAAAAATCGGGTGACACGCATGTCTATACCAACATCCAATTAATGAAGAATTCTCTATCAAAATAAGAATGAGTTTGGACAATACCCACAAGGATATATTTATTTTCCATCTCTAGTAATTATAAAAAATGCAAAGTCCTTACTTTTCACTTAAACAAGATCTTATCAAAACTCTAATAAGAATTCTATTAAAACATATAAGATTGAATTAATTAATCATTTTAAAATATCCTAACAACAAAATTTAGAATTCAAAAATAATAGATTAAAACATAACTTGTTTTGACAAAAATTCATAGAATAACACATTTATTTCATTTAACCTCAAAATCTGGTATGAAATTATAGAGGAATCAACCCTAGACTCATAGACTTCCATGTGGAAGGTAATTCAAAACATAATATAAACAAAAAATGGAAATGGAAGTGGACGAAGCAATGAGAGGTGATGATGAGCTAATGGATGATGTTGGAAGCTCATTTATGCTCCCCTTTTATTGCATTTTTTTAGAAGATCGGTTTGTGCTTTGATTTGCTCTTGCCTGAGCTTCTCGTTGATAACTATTCGATAACCATATTTAGTTGTAGAGGTTTAAAGCCCTTAGCACGCCAAAACTGTTCAGATAGGAAAATTTCACACATATATTCAAGGGATCAAAGTTAGTTAGAGAATACTAAGTTGAATAAAAAAAAATTTCTGTTATAAAAAAGTCTATCAAATCTCACATAGAATAATATCTACATCAATTCTTTTCATGTGCAAATTTCCAAGCCCTTAGACAAAGGTGCAAACGAGGTCTTCCAAAAAATATAAATCAGACTAGTGCTCAAATAATAGCTCATCAGAGAATTTTGAAAAAGTTTTAATTAGACGATACAAGCAATGCATTGATAAAAAGATATTTTGATTCAAGAAATGCATAGCCAAGACGACTCATCTTTTGTCATCTTCTCTTCTTCCTCTTTAAGAATACTTAATTTTCTTTATAGCCATGGTTATAAGTGTGTGGAGCATTAGATGATTCATCCCTATATCATCTATAAATGAATTAATAAGCTCGTTTTCACTTGAGTTACAAAAAGTATGCATTATAATGTCCAAGAACCATATATGAAATTATAAAATACTATTAATACTCAACTTATAAATGATTTATTCAAGTCATCTAATGGATTTCAACATATTGGAATCTATAGTTAAACTCTTTTAACCAAAGCAATTAACACATATTGCTTGTCTAGAACAACTAACGTCTAACAAGGCTTTAAAAACTAATTTTAGCACATAAATCCATTCAAAGTTCATTTTATCCTATATGAACAATGTCAGTTAAACCAATAGATTTTAAAGACAATGAAAGTTCAAAAAAGTTAAGATCAAACTTATGAGGTTCAAGTGTATGTAATGCTCTTTGACCTCGAAAAAGACACATTTAAGTTTTTGGTGGTGGTTACTTCAATATTCATTGATGTAACCACCAGGTTATCGATATATACCTATAAAGTGTATTTAATTAGAATTTTTAAGACTTTATCCATTAGATGTTAATGGGTTGTGCTAGTGTTCTTAAGGCTAAATGGCATAACCTTATAATAATTATTGGTTCATAAACTTAGGTGTGTTGTGTGGAGATAAGGTCATCAAGTTGATTTAGAGTTTATGATCCAATGATAACTTTATTAGATGTGTCAGTTTCACAAATATGTGCTGAACCATAACTAATTGATTTGTAATATTGGTGTTGAATGTAGTGAGGTAATCTAAAAACCTTTGGTAATAACTAAGTATTATTTGATGCGGTTAAATGATGGGTGTTAAGACTCCGACAAGTGTACCGAATTGTATCAAGTAATATAAAATGGTAAGACCAAGTATCGTTTTCCCAAGAGACTTACGACACTAAACAATTATGCTTTTGCTTAACCAATGAAGACTATAAGAACAATATTTTGGGGGGTTTTTGAATGCAAAGTGCGAAAAAATAAACATGAATGCAATTTGATCAATTGAGGTTAAACACAAAAGTGAATGGATGATGTTGATAATATGAGATGAATATGTTGTTAGGGTTTAGATTTCACTTAATCACTCTCATGCATAAACAAATTCATCTTCTTCATTAATGTCAATGTCACTTTCTAATTTATCCTAAACTCGATGTCTCGGTGAAGAAAGCCTACTCTTAATTACTAGTTTAGAATGTCTTGCCTCCCTATTAATTAATCATGCATTACATTCGCACAGAAGTTTAAAGGCAATCGATCCTCCTATCCCTATGTCTAGGTAATATTGCTCTAGAGAGAATTTCCTCATGTCTAGATGTACCCATATGTGTCCATAAAGATAGAATCAAAGATCACACTATTGAATAATGTCTTAAACAAAGCATGCAAATATAATGGAGGAAAAACTCTAACAATTAATAAAAAGAATCAATTCAAATACAAGAGAGTTTAGAGGTTACGTCTTTCCCCAGCAACAAATAAGATTAGTTTTCCATCGTCATGGAGAAACTAGGTGTACAATGGAATGGAAGAGATAGAAACCCTAGAAAGAGAAGAAGAGAGCTCCTGCATCCTCAAATCTGCCCCCAAAGGGGTGAAAAATGTGTTTCTATGCTTAAGCCATCAAAAGATACATTCTGTAGGGTGTCTGGGTCTTTAAATAGGACATAAAAATAACAAAGAATGGGTCCAGGCCCAAAAAATATCATAAAAATCGCATAAACTGGCCCAAAACTCGCTCTGGTTGACTTTTCAGTATTCTGGTTGACTGGTTGACTTTTCTGCATTCGGGTTGACTTTTCTGCACTTCAACCATTTGATACTTCAACTCTTCTTTCAAATCATTCCAATAACCTTCAAAATGGGGGGAATTTAGTAGTAAAATCATAAAGCATATCCTTAACTCTCTTATTTACAAAACTGAAACAAAAACATGCGTCGAAGTAAGTTTCTAAAAAATGTGCATTTGATATCAAAATTAAGTATAAATATAACGATTTTTCAACCGGTATCAGTAGGTCAAGTTTGAGAAACTTTGACTAATAAAGTATGTCAAGTAGGCTATTTTAACCTATAAGGGCTGTTCTACATCCTTATTTGCAACATTGATTATAATGAAAACTTATACTCTTGTGAGATATTGTTGTTGTTGAAGTCAACACTAGTGGAACTAATTTAAGAAAGAAAACTTTTAAGGTGTGATTGATATTATGGATAACTTGAAATTGATATTTAATAGAGCTAGCATTTTAAAACATGGCAAAATCGTGGACTATGGGGATAACACCTTGTATTTATTGTCCAATATGTTGTTGGACTGGTAAGACCTATTCGTTTGTTGCAATATCATTTTAGGGTTGATGTTTTGTTGTTGTTGGTTATCAAGATATCGACCTTGGTACCCTATACTGCACCCATATCCCTAACCTCTCAAACAATCTATGTCTAGGCATCCCTTAGTCTTATGTTCAATTTTTTATTGTAGTGATAATGTTTAGTTTATTTAGCATTACTAGATGAGTGTGAGAGAGGTGGTCAAGCCAGTAATTCAAAACTAGGAGGTTCTTCAATATAACATTTTTATTCGCATTAAATGACATATATGAATTATACTTGACCCTTCTTTACCATTTAAAACTTTAACTTGGATTAACCAGGAATGTTCAAGATCTAATGTCAACTTGTTTTGCCTTATTTTGCGATTCAATATTCTCTTATTGTTAAATGTAATTGGATGCTCAAACTATTAAGATGTATATATCATTAGACGATTGATACTTAAATTATCTCAAAAAGGTCAAATTTTATAGTTTAATCATCATTATATTCATTAGAACTATAAAATTGAGGTCATGTACGGTAAAAGATATATTAAAATCCCTTGCTTTAGGTTTTCTAATATTGTTAGGTTGAAGCATAACGTTAGCTTGTTAAAAGTCAAGTTTTAAATTTGAAGGATAAAGTGACAAAAAAAAACTTGTTTTATTACAAGTTAAAAAAAATAAGCAATTTTTCATACCATGCCTTGGAGCTTGTTCTAAACTAGATAAAACTTTGTTTAGTTTATGATGAGAAAATTTTGTACTCTCAAGCGTTGGAAGTTATTCTCCATAAATTTCTTCTTTAACGTCATCATTAAATAACACATGTGACAATTGCCAAAGTCTTTGTGTAGTATACACCTTCCAATTCTGAGTATCCTTTAACCACTAATTTAGCCTTGTTCTCACAACATTACCATCATCGAACTTATTATGGGATAGCTATTTGGTGTTGAGATTGTTGACAACACAATTTCTATATCACTCTAGTTTTTTATTATGACAACACATTGCTTAATAACACGCATATGTTGTTGCTGAATTACATGTTCTTATGCTGATTGATTGTTATATCTGTTGAACATGTTTATGACTGTCTTACATGTTCCTATGTTGATTGACTGATATATCTGTGGAACGTGTTTATGTGCTTTATGTGCTATGTGCAATGCATCATCACATATGTTTTAGTGCACATGTTTTAAAGTTGAAAACCACAAACATTTTCATGTACTTATCACTGTGTGGCAAAGCTATAGTGGAGTCGACTATATTATTAATAGATTCGACTATGCTAAAATCTTTGTACAAATGAGAATCAGTGCTTTGTGAAATTTTGAGAAGAAAAGAATTTCAAAATGTTTTGCATGTTGAAGTCGACTATGTGCGCCACACATTGATGACTTGGTCAACTGTATTAAATGTGTTTTATTTTTGGTTGACTGTATGCTACCATGTTGATTGATCTGTTATAACTGTCATAATTCAGTCGACTGAATTAGTAGCATATTCGATTGAGAGACTATCTGATTAACAGAAATCTATAAAAAGGCTAAACACAAATCTGTTCAGAGAATTTTGATGATCTAACAATTTCATTTTTGTTTCAGATTGAATTCTCTGTTTTAAGAGCTCCAGGAATTCTCCAAGAAGACGATGGTGATCTTTCTTGAAAGAGATTCAAAGGGAGACTGTCTGCGCACACATTGATTGATCATATTCTGCACAAAGAAGGTGCTTCTGGTTTGATCACGTTGAGGCTTGACATTCTTGAAGACTGCTGCATATTTTCTGGCTTGGCATCCGTGAATACTGCTGTTTTGAACCTGTTGATTACAGGGGATAATTCACTTTGAGGATTGTTCAAAGCGGTGATTGGCAGATTGCAGAAGATGAGACATCTTGCTGCATGTCTTGTTGTTTTTGTTTCCTATAGTTTTGTTAAGGGTTAGAGAGGAGATTTATATTTTTGACGTGGAGGTCTTCTATAAATTCCTTGTTGTAAAAGCCGCAACCATTATAGTGCATTTGCTTCCTGGGTTGGAAGGACACTGGATGTAGGCATTGTTGGCCGAACCAGTATAAAAACCAGTGTTTGATTTTCTCTATTCCTACACTTTTACTTTACATATTCGACTTTACATTTAACACCGTCAACTATGTTTTTCAGCTGCATACGAATTTTCATTACTTGCATTTAAAGAAAGTTCAAAAAGTTTCATACTTTGATTTCAAGATTGCGAAAAGAATTTGTTTTTGATACAACACTAACTCACCCCCCCCCCTTTTGGTGTAAAAACGAAGCCTACCTGTTTTCCAACAATTGGCACCAAAGCTGGTTTTCATAAGATATTTGAAAAATTAGTCGACTCTGTTTTTCTTTGATTCGACTATAAACCTGGGGATGGCTTCCTGTTTTCAAAGTTTTGGTGAAGGTGCTTCAATAAACAGACCACCTCTGTTTGCTGGCGAAAATTATCCGTTTTGAAAAATTAGAATGCAAATCTTTCTTGAATTGCAAGATAAAAGAATTTTGGATGCCACTTTAAATGGTCCTTTTGTGCCGACAAAAACTGTTGAAGAGAAAATTGTTTTGAAACCTTTTACTGAGTGGACTGTTGATGAAAATAGAAAAGCTCGGTATGATATTAAAGCTAGAAATATTATTGCCTCTACACTGATTGTTGATGAATTTTTCAGGATATCTCAATGCAAATCCGCAAAGGAAATGTGGGATGTCTTAGTGGTAACTCATGAAGGCACAGATGAAGTAAAGAAAGCAAGAAAGAACTCCCTGATACAAGAGTATGAATTGTTAAGAATGAAAGCTGGAGAAACCATCTATGATGTGCAAAAACGATTCACTCACATTGTAAATCATCTCATGGCTCTCGGGAAGGTATTTGACAAAGAAGAAATCAATATCAAGATTCTGAAGAGTCTGAATAGAAATTGGCAACCAAAAGTCACAGCAATCTCTGAATCTAAAGATCTCAAACGATGAACATGGCTACCTTGTTTGGCAAGTTACATGAACATGAAATGGAACTTGGTAGACTAAAGAATGAAAAGGAGACTGAAGAAAAGAAGTCCATTGCTTTGATGGCTACAAGCAAGAACAACTCTGAAACATACATGGACGAGAAAGAATTGGTGACCTTGATGGTAAGGAAATTTAGTCGATTTATACATAATGATAGTCAACTGACTAACCATGCAGGTCAAGGAAAAAATAATAGCTTCAGTAAAAATGATGTCCAGTGTTACGAATATGGAAAGGAAGGACACATCAAGCCTGATTGTCCTGAATCAAAGCCTAACCAGAAAGGAAAGGAAGGATTCCCTCAAGGCAGAAACTTAAAAAGAAAATAAGCATACATCTTAGGAGAACACAGATTCTGAAAGCTCAAGTGATGAAGATGCTGATCAAGAGGAGGAATCCAACTTGTGCTATATGACTGGAGTAACATGGGACGATTACGACAGTGATGCAGACATCTCAAATGAACTAGTGGAAATTAAGTATGATCTGCTGAAAGATTCCTTTCAAGAACTACATGCTGAAGCAATGCGACTACAGTACAAGGTTAATCGACTAAACTCTGAGAGAAGAGATTATGAGTATAGGATTAACAACCTTGTTGTTGAAAATGAAACATTAGAGAAAAAATTAAATGAAGCTTTGTTATCTGCTAAGGATGTTGAAATTAAAACTGTTATAGTAGAAAAAGCTTGTGAAAATTGTCCTGCTCATATTGAAAAGATAGATTACTTAACTAGCACGCTAGCTAAGCTTACTCAAGGTAGGGACAATTTAAATGTTGTATTGAAATCATTTAGCAGAGCTATATATAGGCAAGGAATAGGATACAAAGCTCAATATAACAGAACCAATGCTAAGATATTTAAGTAAACCTGCTAAAAATGCATGTTTTTATTGTAATTGTGTTGGTCATACTGTTATAAATTGTTATTATAGAAATGTTGTTGTTCCTAAAGGATTATATGTATGGAGACCAAAGGAACAAGTGACAAAGACTGACAATCATGGACCTAAAGTTAAATGGGTACCAGCAACCAAAACTTAAATTGTTTTGTAGAATACATAGTGTTAGGAAACATGTAGGCTTCGTTTTACACCAAGAGGGGGGGTGGGTGAATTGGTGTTAGTTCAAAACAAAATCTTTTCGCAATCTTTATACAAAAGTATAAAGCTTTTTGATCTTTCTTGAAATGCAAGCAATGAAAATTTCTATGCAGCGGAAAAATGTAGTTGACTGTTTAACAGATAGAGTCGACTGAAATAAAGAATGCAGGGATAAAGAAAATCAAACACTAGTTTTTATACTGGTTCGGCCAACAATGCCTACATCCAGTGTCCTTCCAATTCAGGAAGCAAATGCACTATAATGGTTGTGGTTTTTACAACAAGGAATTTATAGAAGCCCCATGCAAAAATAGAAATCTCCTCTCTAACCCAAAAACCAAAATATAGCTGCACAACAAAACCAGAATTGTAGCAAGAATCCCCTCTTCTGCAATCTGAACCCACGTCGAACAATCCTCAATGTGTAACCAGCACTCTTCACAGGATGCCAAGCCTTAACATAGCAGTCTGCACAGGATGCCAAGCCTTCAATCAACACAGTAGTCTTTACAGGACGCCAAGCCTTCAAAGATCAATCAAGAAACACCTTCTTCGTGCAGATAATGATCACACAGTCAGCGCATAAGCCTTCTCCCTTTGAATCTCTCTCAAGATAGATCACCATCGTCTTCTTGGAGAATTCTTGGAGCTTAAACAGAGAATTCAATCTAAAATAAGAAATGAAAGTGTCAGAGTGTCAAAAGTCTTAGAACAACTCGTGTTCTGTCTATTTATAGTTTTCTGTCAGTCAGATTTTTTCTCAGTCGAATAGCCTACCAATTCAGTCGACTGTATTAATACAGTTAAAAGAGACAATCAACACAGAGACTCTCAGTCAACAAAAATCAACACACATTCATTAGAGTTGACTAAGTCATCATTGCTTAACTAACTTTCAAAAATATAGTCGTTGAAGCGTGTAAACATAACAAAATTCCAAAACAAATCAATAACACAGTCAAATATGCATTTGACAATGTCGACTGACACATGTAAAAACACTTTGAAATTCTTTTCAACTCAAAACATCACACAACACTGATTCTCAAAATCTGTACAAAGGTTTTAGAATAGTCGAATCCATTATAGGTGTATTCGAATTTACTAGAACTTTGTCACACAATTATAAGTTCATAAAGGTGCTTGTCATATTTCACTTTCAGAAATGTGAAATAAAATGTTTTTAATCAACCAGTTCATATTCCACATTTTCATACAAGCATGTTCCACAAATATATCACACAATCAATCATAGGAACATACATCACAGTACATCAAAACATGTTCAGAAGATATGACAATTAATTCAGAATAAGAACATGTAATATTGCAACATGTGTACTGTTATTAAGCATTATGTTGTCATTATCAAAAACTAGTTTGATATAGATTTTGTGTTGTCAACAATCTCAACAATTAGCAGGTGCAGTTTGATCTCAAGGATGAATCAATCTGGAATAAATCAAAATATTGAGTATCTACAACTGGTAAAACTATATCAATTTACTGCATATTGCTAAATTTGATTGGTTGTGGTTATGTGATTGCATGAATATTTTGGTCTGTCTGCTTGATTGAATTATTGAGTTTGAAACTCTGTTTTCATGTGTCTTAGTCGATTGCTTTATTAATTCATTCGACTATGTCTCTGTTTTCAGTCATCTATATTCAATGTACTTTATAAAAAAAAAATTAAACTCTACTCTGCCCCACTTCTTTTTATATGTATCCCCTTGTGTCAAACAGTAAATTCTCAATTTTGTGTCTTGTTATCTTCCTAAATTCTCTAATCCTAATAAGAAGGATTCAAGAATCTTATCTTCATGGGTTCTTCAAGTCGTTGTGTAAATGGAGAAAAAGAATTGCATACCAACATGATCAAGGAATCAAATCCATTAGGTTGGATCAGTGATGAAGACGAGCGCCAAAGCTATTCGTGTGGTTCCTTCAAAACTATTGTCGCCCCAATGAGCATCAATTTAGCCATGTTCACCAGAGAAGGGTTCATGTTTCCATACTGGTTAGAAAGGTAAGGACCATCCGATTTCATTCAGATGAAGGGAAGCTGGTATCCTGACCTAGTCAAAGTGTTCTATCACAATTTAAGAATTGAAAATGGTGATATCTTTTCTAGGGTGAAAGGGATTAATATTCATCTTGATGATTTTATTTGGAACATTGTTTCAAACCTGCCGTCTGAAGGTGCTTATTGACACTTACGTACAACTGATGTAAATACCGCGCTGAGCAAGAAACGAGTTTATCAAGATTGGCTGAGATTTCCAGTGGTATATTCTACTGAAAGCATATTTGCGCATGAAGGGTTATTGAAAGAAGAGAAGATTCTTGCACATCTCTTGGCAAACATCATCTTGCCCTGCAGGGCCAAGAAAGATCGAATGACTATAGAGGACATTTATCTGCCTCATGCTATCAAACATAGCATTCCCACAAACTGGTTGCAAGTGGTGAAAGATCATATGGAATATGCTGCTCTGAGAAGGTCATTGTATCTACCCTACAGTTGTCTTATTAGAAAAATCTTGCTACTTTAAGAGGTTGATGTCAGTAACAAGCAGAAATGCATCTGGAGTTCCTCAAATGTATTTGACAGAGACTCTCTTATGTCTCTTAGGCTAGTAAAGACCATAAATGGATGTAGATTTATGGGAGAAAATTTTTCTGAGAATTTTACAGGAAAATTTTTGTGTTGATAGCTACAAGAACAAATTTCTTACCTGAAACAAACTTTGAGAAATATGTCGCTGAACAAATAAGAATTCTGCATGATAAAGTTGAGAATCTTACACTATTGCAAAATGCTAAATTGCAACTGGACAAAGAAAACCTGATGTAAAGGATTCAACCGAAACCTTCTGACTAGATTAGGGAACTAGGAAACTTGTTGTCGTGTGTTCCTTGTTTGTCCTAGCCTCGAGCCAATTTTCGTTTTGTATGGCTTAGATTGCCATCTTTTGTTTATTCTTATTCCTTGTCTGAGTCTTTCAATGTAATATCATTTTAACAAGGAAATAAAATTTAGTTTGAATCTATTTCAGTTGTCTTAACTTGACTAATTGAAATTTGATCTGCTGAATGTTGAATGATTTAATTGTCATATGATTGAAGTCAATTATGCTTAATCTGTTACACATCTTTATGTTAAGCCCCTGACAAGTGTACCAGATCGTTATCAAGTAATATAAAAATGGTAAGTCCGAGTATCGTCTCCTTAAGGACTCTTAGGCCTTAAATTTCATGTAAATTAATCTTATAAGACTTGTGAAGAAATATACTCGTGGTTAAATGCAAAGAGAACAAAAATAAACATGCAAATGCAATTGATTCAGTTGACAAGGAAAAGATATGGATGAATGGAGTTGTTGGGGTTTACAACTTCATCTTATCCACTCTCTTATATCTATTCTTCTTATTAAATTCGCTTTATTATCTAATTGTCATGCAAACTTTCTTAGTCTACCCTAAACCCGATCCCTCGGCGAAAAGAGCCTATTACTAGTTACTGACTTACTATCCCTAGTCTCCCCTAGTTACTAGCAACGCATTATAAACAGAAGCAAAATACAATTGATCGTCCTACCCCTATCCCTAAGTGGTATTGCTTAATCAAGGAATTTCTTACCAGTTTAGGACTTCTCCGTACGTCCCCGTATCGGCAAAGGCCGATATCATTATATCGAATGAGTTAAATGATAAAAGCATTAAGCACAGATAAGAAACCCAACAATTGATAATAAAAGCATATGTAAACATATGAATAAAATAAGAATTTCAATATAAGAGATTAGATAAAATAAAAATTTCAATATAAATGAAAGAATGAAAGAATAAACCCTAGATTGGATAAATTGGAGCCTAAGCATCCAAGAAATCTTCTCCAAGGAGTGTAGAATAGCTCTGAACTTATCTGTTTGCCAAAAGAATACTCTAAAGGTCGAACTGGGGCTATTTATAACATAGAAAAGTAACAAAAATTCAGCCCAAGCCCAGCAGATAACCGCTCAGTGCCTAATTTGGCCGCTGAGCGGTTTCCCTCTAATTGCGCCACCACTCAACGGTTTATTTCACGCTCAGCGGTTTGCCTCTAGTCGCAGAACCGCTCAGCGTCACTACCTAGGCGCCAGATAGTGGCTGCTCCCTCGAAAATGGAGCTCAGCGCTGAGTGGTGCCTTTGTGTCTTCTTTTCTTCCTTTCTCTCCTTCTTTCATGAGTTTAAGTCCTTCCTACTTCATTTCCATCTTCAATTCGCATCAAAACCCTGCAAAACAATGCGAAACAAACATAATATCTCTAAAAACAACTTTTGACTCTCATATGACTCAACTAAGTGTTTTTACTTGATTCTAAGCTTATTCTAAGCTATAAAGGGTGTGTTTTGATATCAAATTTATGTATGAAAATAACGGTTTATAGACCGTTATCACAACCCCAAACTTAGAACTTTGCTTGTCCTCAAGCAAACAAGAAAAAACTTGGCTTTCCACTTTTTCATCAAAATAGTTCAACATTATGAAAATTCATTTTTCTCACAACAAGAGTTATTCAACTCAGATTTTAACTGGAATCTCATCAAGATGCCTGCATGCTTTCAATTAAATTTAGTTCACATGATCACATATTTCCCAACAGATGTTTCACTTATGAATGATCAATTAACTAAGCATAGATGTAAACATAGCATTTATCAATTCTCTCCAAGCAAGTGTCTCACTCAATCACCGTGTTTAAGAGGGTACTCCAACTCTCTACAATTCATAAGTCACCTGAAATAAAATTTCTCTTCATCTAATACAATCCACGTTCTCACATGCAAATGCCATCACAAGGACTTTTCCAAGGCTTATAATGAGGCTAGGTTAACAAGAAAAATTGGTTTTTCTGGATCACAATATCCTTGAGTCAAGAGAGCTCTTTAAACATTAAAAGTTCAAGCACAAACTCTCTTTTTCACCAATCGCATTCATTCCTAACTTCTTCCCTTTTCTTTTTACTTTTACATTGGGCTATTCTTCCACGCTTTTTATTCTATTCTCTTTTCTCATGCTTTTTCTTCCCTTTTATTCTTCCACGCTTTCAATCGCTTTTTCTTTTCTTTTCTCTTTTGCCTTTCAATTTTCCCCAAACAACCCCAAACTTGAACCTTTTTCAATACCTGATAACGGTAGAAAAACCGTTATTTTCATGTGCTATTTTAGACCAAACTACTCCCTTTACTGCTTAGAATGAGCTTGAAATCAAACAAAACTCAATAAATGAGTCAGTCGAGAGTCAAAAGTTGTTTTTAGTGATATTATGCTTGTTTGGCATTGTCTTGCAGCAATTTTGATGGAAGTGAAGAATGGAGGTGAAGAGGAAGGCCTTAGACTCACGATAGAGGAAGAAAATCAAGAAAAGAAGAGTCTAGAAACCGCCCAGCGGCAGAATTGCACCGTTGGGCAGCCAAATGCAAGGAGTTTGCACCAAGGCAGCGACGCCTGAAAGTTTTGCGGTAAGAGGCAAACCGCCGAGCGGTTGCCTGTTGGGCTCAGGCCTGTTTTTGTTGCGCTCTTCAGCTATAAATAGCCCTAGTGAGATTTCATTCTCATTCTTTTAACAGAGGAGGGTGGCCAGACCTACTTTTCACTCTCTGGAGAGGATGTCTTGGATGCTTAGGCTCCTTTTCATCTTTTCTAGGGTTTCCTTTCCATATCTTCCATTATTTTCATCTTGGTTCATGATAACAATGGTGAACTAAACCCTTTTGTTGTTGGGGGAACAATGTAATCTTTTGATACTCTCTTTTATTGAAACTCTTGTTTGAATTATATGATTTTCATATGCGTTTATTATCAATTGTTGGATTCTCACACTGTGCTTAAAGCTTTTATCGTTTAACTCATTCGGTAACTGATATTTGCCTTTATTGATATGGGGACGTACACTAATGTCACGAAATGGTGAGAATTCCTTGGTTAAGCAATTCCACCTAGGGATAGGGGGTAGGACGATCAATTGTATTTGCTTCTGTTTGTAATGCGTTGCTAGTTGCTAGGGGAGGCTAGGGATAACAAGCCGGTAATTAGTAATAGGCCCTTTTCACCGAGGGATCGGGTTAAGGGGAGGCCAAGAAAGTTTGCATGCAATTAGATAATAAGGCAATTTAAACAAGAGGAGTAAATAAGAGAGAGCAGATTAGATGAAATTGTAAACCCCCAACAACTCCATTTATTCATACTCTTTTCTCGTCAATTGAATCACTCATTGCATGTTTATTTTCTGTCGTTGCATTCACCACAACAATTAATTTTTCTTTCACAAGTCTTACGATTTTAATTCATAGGAACGATAAGGCCTTTCGAGTCTCATGGGAAAAACGATAATGGGTTTCACTATTTTTATTACTTGATATGATATGGTACACTTGTTATTCCGCTAACAAGTTTTTGGCGCCGTTGCCGGGGACTCGAGGTTTGACTTATTTAGTAGTGTGAATTGACTGAATTTGACTTTTTTGTAATTATTTGTCTATACTTTTATTTTTTTGTGTTTTATTTTATTTTTCTGTAAAAGTACTTTTAGGGGTATTTTTCTTGTGTATGCAGGAAGGGATACACACTAGAAGCCGGAAAGATCAGCAACCTCTTCTCAAGGGATTACCAGACAGGAGAGGGAGGAAAGTTATACATTCTGCACGTGAAAACTTTCCTTTTCCTGTAGCAATCTTGCAATCTTCACCAGAATCTTCTGCACAAGGTAGAGAGGAGATGGCAGATCAACCTCCTCCAAGACGTATGTTGGGGGACTCAGCAAACACTATGGGTCCTTTGAATTTCAACAGCATTGCCATTCCTGTGGACAATACCACCAATTTGGTGATAAGCCCGGCGCTCATCCAATTAGTTCAGAGCAACCAGTTCAACGGATTGTCAAATGAGAATCCCTACAAACATTTGACTATCTTTGGCGAAATCTGCAATACTGTTAAGATGGCCGGAGTCACGGATGAGAGGGTCAGACTTAGCCTATTCCCTTTTTCTTTGGGAGGAAGTGCCAAAGATTGGTTGCACTCATTTGCTGAAGGGACGTTCAGAAACTGGGATGCTTTGGCGAGACAGTTCGTCACCAGATTTTTTCCGCAAACCAAGATTCATCAAGGGAAGCTCGAAATCTCCTCATTCAAGCAAGGGATGGAGGAAACTCTCGGACAGGCCTGGGATAGATTTAAAGGCCTGTTGAGAAAAACTCCAGTCCATGGATTTGACAAGACTTCTTATTTGCTCGCTTTTCTTGGAGGGCTGAATACTCAATCTAAAATGATGTTGGATGCCTCGGCTGGAGGCAATATTAATAGGAAGACTGAAGACGAAGCCTATAATTTGATTGAGGAGATGGCCCTGAATGAAGTTTCCCAAAGTGAGAGAGGCGCACAGAAAGGAGGAATATTGCATCTTCCTGCTAATGATGCAATGGCTGCGCAAAATCATCTTCTTAACCAAAAATTGGACAAGTTGACAAAGGTCCTTTCTGAACTTCCAACAGGGTTAAGAAATATTTCTCAGACTCAACAACTTTGTGACTTATGCGGTGGTGACCACATCAATGGTCAATGTGCTTTTCCTGAAGAAATGCAGCAGGATGTCAACTACATGGGGAATCAATTCCCATTTAAGCAGGGTAATTTTAACCAAGGCAATTCTAGCCAAGGTTGGAAGAACCACCCCAGCATTGGACAGAATTAGAATACTTCTTCTGGGCAAGTAGGAGGCTTCCGGCAGCAGCAACCGTCACCTCTGTGGCAGCAAGTGAGTAATTTGACTGAGTTTGTCAGGACCTTAAGTAACTGATTTGATGACTTCTTCAAAAAATATTAGCAGCAGTTGAATAGCACTCAGGCCAGTTTTAAAATCACTAGAGTCACATATTGGGCAGCTGGCAACAAGAATAGAAATCACGGAGAAAAACCAGTTTAGGGCCAACACCGAGGTTAACCCTAAGAGAGAATGCAAAGTTATTACGAGCCAGGATGGTTGGGAAGCAGACAGTGAACCATTCCATTTGGTGGATAGTGAAGAGGAAGAAATGTTGATGGTTGAATTCTTTGAACCCATGAGCAGTGAAGATGAAGAAGATGAAAATTATAATGAAGAAGAAGCTGGTGGAGGAAAAGAGGAAATAGGAACTAGAAGCAATCATAATGGGAGATTTAGAGAAATTTTCAACCGAATGACTATGGTACCTTTAGGAAATCAGCAGCTCCCTCCCTATTCAGAAAGAATTAAAATCAACCTTGATGATAAAGTTGAGCTGACTGATGAAGAAGAGGATCTTGTTTTTCAACCACATAAGAGTAATTATCCTCCTAAGGTTAAAGATCCAGGGTGCTTAACACTGTCATGTACTCTGAATGAGTTAGATGTGGAAGCTATGATAGATTCTGGATCTAGTATCAATTTAATACCCACAGAACTTTTGAAGGAAATCAGTGGGCTTGTGTTGAAAGCATCTGACTTGACTATAGCAATGGCAGATGGTTCTACAAAAGTGCCAGTGGGAATGGTGGAAAATGTTGTTGTGCGAGCAGATCGGCTTGAGTTCTTAGCAGATTTCATTGTCATGGATGTGAAAACTGAGGAAGAGTACCCTGTGATTTTGGGGCGACCCTTCATGGCAACATCAAATATGCTTATTAATGTTCATGAGGGAAGGATAATGATGAGGGATTTGAATTATCTATTTCTCTATACTAGCCGTGAAGGGGATGAGATCAAAACAGTAAAAAGAGACAGATTTGAGAAGCCAGAGATGGGCGAAGAACAAGAAGAGAGCATAGCAGGTACTGATTATTCTGACAGCTGTTACGTTCTGCAGGTACCTGAGGAGAAAGGGAGAAGAACCATTCACCCAAAATCAAAAGAAGACCCACTCCAACCAGAGAGTAAGGTGAGATTTAAGAAAAAGGAATGGTTAGTAAAGGAGCTGAAAGAAAAAGGAATGGTGGAAATTAGAAGTCCATATTCCACTACCATTCGCCAAGTAGACAGACGAAAACTGAGACGGAGGGATGATGAAGATTCCAACGTGAAGAAGAAGAATTGGTGTACTGGAGACATCAACAAGAAGGATGACACGTGATGTTGCTAGGACAATTTATTTTTGCTGTAAATATTAGTATAGTTTTATCTTTTGTTGAACTTGTTTATTTTTGGAATATTTGTGAACAGTTTTTGGGTAGCATTTACTGAGGGATGCTAACTTTTGGTATCTACTGAAGGATACTTGGAAGGTACACCTACTGAAGGGTGTTGGAAGGCTGGCATTTACTGACAAATGCTTAACAGGTTTGGGTCAGGCTCGCGACGTTAAACAAGCGCTACTAGGAGGCAACCTAGATTTTCTTCTTTACTCTTACACTTTAAATTTTAGAATAGGTTGAATTTTAATTTTAGTGTGTCTGCTTGGCTAGAAGACCTTTCTGATGATGTTTTGACTGAATGAATTGCATGAGGAATCAGTTTAATGATGATCTTATGTGAATGATTATTGAGTTGTAATGCATGTTGATATCCTGTGAAACAGATGTGTGATGAATTATGATTGTGGTCTTGATACTGAGCAGGGTGTATGAATGAATGTGTGTGAGAAAGCAAGTTGTGTGAGGTATTGAGCTCGAGAGTTTTTATTGTTGTATGAAATTATTCACAGGAAAGCATGCATGATATTGCCTAAATCTTGATGATTGAGTGAATTGCATGTATATGTCATATGATAAAGGCCATTTTTGAAAGCCCTTACTTAGCCAGATTTTACCCAAAGTGCTTAAAATTTTATACCCTTTTTGAACCTTGGCCTAAACAGAATGAAAACCCTTGTGCTGAAATTATTTACTCTGAATTGGGTTAATGACTGTAATTATATTCAAGGTTCAAGTTTGGTGTTGTGGGGAAAGTTTGAATGACAAAAAGAAAGGCATTGAGCTCAAGTGTTGAAAAAGAAAAATACATGAGAAAGAGGAAAAATCATGAAAGATGAGCTCAATAAAAGAAAAAGGGAAGAAGTTGGGGACAAATGAGATTGGTTGAAAAAAAAAGAGTTAAACTTGAACCTTGAATGATGAATGAGCTCTCTTGATTCAAAGCTTTTGTGATCTTGAAAAACCAATTTTTCTTGATAGCCCAGCCTCATTACAAGCCTTGGAAAAATCCTTTTGATGGCATTTGCATGTGATGATCTTGATTGTTTGAGATGAAAGGCAATTTTATTTCATGTGACTTGTGAATGATTTAGAGTTGGAGTGCTACCCTAAACACTTGAGTGATTGAGTGAAACACTTGCTTGGTGAGAACTTCTAAGTTTCATGATTGCATCTTTGCTTAGTGGATTGATCATTCATAATATATAACATCTGTTGAGGAATGTGTGAGATAACTGAATTGAAAGCATGCATCTTGATTTGATCATCACTCAAGATCTGAAATTGAATAGTTCTCATCATGTACTTTAGCAAGGTTGAATCATTGGCTGAAAGTGTAGAGAGCCAAGTTTTGTTTTATCTTTAGTTTTGTTTTGTTTTGCTTGAGGACAAGCAAATTTCTAAGTTTGGGATTGTGATAACTGTTGAAAAACCGTTATTTTCATGTGTTATTTTAGACCAAATTACTCCCTTTACTGCTTAGAATGAGTTTGAAATCAAACAAAACTCAATAAATGAGTCAGTCGAGAGTCAAAAGTTGTTTTTAGCGATATTATACTTGTTTTGCATTGTTTTGCAGCAATTTTAATGGAAGTGAAGAATGGAGGTGAAGAGGAAGGCCTTAGACTCAAGATAGAGGAAGAAAATCAAGAAAAGAAGAGTCTAGAAACCACCTAGCGACAGAATTGCACTGCTGGGTGGCCAAATGCGACGAGTTTGCACCAAGGCAGCGACGCCTGACGGTTTTGCGGTAAGAGGCAAACCGTCGGGCAGTGGAACCCTGACGCCGCGCGGTTTTGCGGCAAAGAGGCAAATCGCCGGGCGGCATAAGTGTGACGCGGGGCGGTTGCCTGTTGGGCTCGGGCCTGTTTTCTGTTGCGCTCTTCAGCTATAAATAGCCCTAGTGCGATTTCTTTCTCATTCTTTTGACAGAGGAGGGCGACCAGACCTACTTTTCACTCTCTGGAGAGGATCTCTTGGATGCGTAGGCTCATTTTCATCTTTTCTAGGCTTTTCTTTCCATATCTTCCATTATTTTCATCTTGGTTCATCATGACAATGGTGAACTAAACCCTTTTGTTGTTGGGAGAACAATGTAATCTTTTGATACTCTCTTTTATTGAAACTCTTGTTTGAATTATATGATTTTCATATGCATTTATTATCAATTGTTGGATTCTCATACTGTGCTTAATTCCTTTATCATTTAACTCATTCGGTAACTGATATTTGCCTTTATTGATACGGGGACGTACAGTAATGTCACGAAATGGTGAGAATTTCCTTGGTTAAGCAATACCACCTAGGGATAGGGGGTAAAACGATCAATTGTATTTGCTTCTGTTTGTAATGCGTTGCTAGTTGCTAGGGGAGGCTAGGGATAGCCAGCCGATAATTAGTAATAGGCCCTTTTCGCCGAGGGATCGGGTTAAGGGGAGGCCAAGAAAGTTTGCATGCAATTAGATAATAAGGCAATTTAAACAAGAGGAGTAAATAAGAGAGAGCAGATTAGATGAAATTGTAAACCCCCAACAACTCCATTTATTCATACTCTTTTCTCGTAATTGAATCACTCATTGCATGTTTATTTTCTGTCGTTGCATTCACCACAACAATTGATTTTTCTTTCACAAGTCTTAGGATTTTAATTCATATGAACGATAAGGCCTTTCGAGTCTCATGGGAAGAACGATAATGGGTTTTACTATTTTTCTTACTTGATACGATATGGTACACTTGCTATTCCGCTAACAATACCATACAATTATTCTCAACCCAACTCAAGGTAAATGTTTTCAAAGCAAGGGTTTTCATCTTGTTTAAGGCTAAGGTTCAAAAAGGGTAGAACACATGGTTCTAATCATTTTAGGCGAAAATTTGGCTAAGTAAGGGCTTCCAAAAATGGCCTTGATCATATGACATCAACATGTAATTCAATCAATTATAGAGACTCAAGCAATATCAATAATGCTTTCATATGAATAACACATATATAAATGAATACTCTGGAGCTCAAAACCTCACACACTATGCTTTCTCACACATCATTCATACACTCTGCTTAGCATCATAACCACAATCATAAATCATCACACATCTGTTCACCTAGCTAGTGAACCATTCACCTGGATATCAACATGCAAAACAGTCTCAATCATCATCCACATTCAATCATCATCAAATAGACTCATCATGCATTTCACTCAATCAAACCATTTTTAGAAATAGTGTTCAAGCCAAGCACAAACACCAACAATCAAAATTCAACCTATTCTAAAAAAAGTCAAAAGTACAAAAGTGCAAGATAAAACCCTTGTCCTACGCATGGGCATCCATCAGTAGATGCCCTCAATCCATGTCTTTATCTGAGTCCTCCTTATCTCCATCATCAGTATCCTCAAAGTTCTCCTCCTCATCGTCTTCATCCATGCCTCGTGCTCCAGCTGCTCCAGACCCGCTGCCCTGCGCCTGCTCCTGAGGCCAAGCCATAGCACTATGGAACTCATCCATGGTCCACCTGTGCACTAGTAGATGATCGTACAGCCCTGCTATCATCTCGGCAGTAGCGACATACCCTCTGCGAAGAGACTCCAATCTAGCCTCCACAATGGACATATACATGTCCCTCATCTAGAAAGGCTCTGCATGTTGTGCAGGCTCATTATCCTGTTGAGTTGCTCCTCTCCTAGGACGTCTCCTAGGTGCTGCTCCAACTGCCTCTTCCTCTGCACAGAACTGCTGATAGTAAGAAGCATTTATGGTCTTCCTAGACCTCTCATATGGTGGAACTGTAGTGTCCACCCCAGCCTGCTGACACAAAAAGGTAATAAGGGACGGATGTCCCCACGGTGTCCTTCTACTCACAGTACGTAGTAGCACAACTCTGAATCTCATCAGCAATAACTTTCCCGACATTCACATCATCTGCCTCAGCATGCAGTAGATGAAGATGATCATGTGCATGGTAATGTCAGACACATGGGAGCACGACTGAATGTTGGCATGAGTGAATGCAACTAATATTTTGCCAGGGGTGTCAGATCTACCCTCTTGATGTTGACGGGCACTCTATTTGGGTTATTCTGAAAGTGTCTTCCAGGAAGGCACATAACCCTCTCAATGTCAGCAATATCTCTGAACCCCTACAAGTGTTGCATACTGGCACTACTCACTTGGCCACTCAGTGCCTAAGAAGTTGTTGATGGTGTCGGGGTCATACCGGACAGTCTGCCCCCTCACATAGCTCATGTGCCTCCCAGCTGACACTCCTCCTTTGGTCAAGGCGTTTGTATAAAACTCCTTCACCAATTCAATGTTGGCTGGTGAAGGATATGTAGTCAGCCTCTCCTAGTTTCTCCATACGATCTCCAATCCAAACTCAGCAGCCAAGTTTGGGATAAAAGTGGCCTTCCTCTCCATCAACAGTCTTCTCTCCTGCACAGTCACATAGTGCTCCTCATGTTTCCTAGATAATAACCTAGGAGAATAAAACCTTCTTGGCGTTTCTGCCTCCTTCCTCTTGTTCCCAGGAGTTTTCACCCTTCTTGATGATGATGACATCTCTGCATTAAATAAAATCCATAAAATCACAGAAATTCATCATTAGAGGTTAGTACATCATCAATCATATTTCAAACCAAGCACAGTCCAGCACTTAGGGAAAAACAAGGCCCCTCAGCGTCCCTGCATCAGAAATCAAGCATCCACACAAAACTGCAGCAAACCGCTAAGCGTCAAAACAGACCGCTCAGTGGTTCCCCCTAATTGCGCCACCTCTCAGCATCCAAACAGACTGCTCAGCGGCGGGGACAAGGGTTTTTCAAAAACCTTTTCTAAATGCCCTAATCTCCACTCCTAATACCAATTTCATATTTCCAGACCAAATTCATGCAATTCAATCGGTTCAAACAGTTTCTATTTCATCAATTCAAGCATAGAAATCAAAAGCCCTAATTTATCATATTCCTACATATGTTCTTCATCAAAATTCAAATTTAGAAACCCTAACAATGAAATTGCAGCACTTACTTGAGTCGAGATCTTAGATGCTTGCAAGATTTCTTCCTAATTGATGATGAATACCTCCCGATGCAAAGCTCTCACCAAAAACCCCCAACTTTTGACAAAGGAATGGTATAAAAATGAGATTTTTGTGAGTGGGTGATGGGAAAAGTGGGGAAAACTCTTTAGAAAACCTTTGAAAATGAAAATGGGGTGCTAGGGTTCACAGAGAACGCTTGAGCGAGCTTCAAAGAGGAGTTTCAAAAGTGCAGAACCCCAAAAACGCTGAGCTTTTAAAAGCCCAAGAGTGGTCTGCGCCGCAACCACTCAACGGTGTGCGTTAAAATCCTCTTCCTCTTTTTTGCTTGCTTTTGTGTAATCCAACCCTGTAGCACTTGATTTCAACCTTCAATTTTTCAATTTCATGCCTTTCCCCTCTCAAATGCAATATTCAAACGTATAATGCACTTAGAACAGAGTTAAAAACAAAAAAAAATCAACTGGGTTGCCTCTCAGGTAGCGCTTGTTTAACGTCACGAGCCTGACCCAAACCTGTTTAGCACTCATTAGTAAGTGCCTCCCAACACCCTTCAGTAGGTGTACTTACCTGTATCCTTCAGTAGATACATAAAATTTAGCATCCCTCAGTAGATGCTACCCAAAAATATTTTAAAAATCCAAAAATTTACATGTCCAAAACAAAATAAAATAAAAGTTGTTTTACAACACATGGCATTCATTCATATATTATAAAGTCTTCTCATCCCAGTTGGGGTCTTCATCAACCCAACTCATCAGTCGTCTCCTGTCCACTCTTCTGATTGCTTTGGAGTATGATCTTTTAATCTCCACTACTCCTTCCTCTTTAAGCTTGTTCACAATCCACTTCTTATTTTTGAACAGCTCTGGAATTCTCTGCTTGCCAAAAGAATACTCTGAAGGTCGAACTGGGGCTATTTATAAAACAAAAAAGTAACAAAAATTCAGCCCAAGCCTAGCAGATAATCGCTCAGCGCCTAATTTGACCGCTGAGCGGTTTCCCTCTAATCGTGCCACCTTTCTGCGGTCTATTTCACCGCTCAACGGTTTGCCTCTAATTGTAGAACTGCTCAGCGTCACTGCCTGGGCGCCATACAGTGGCTGCTCACTCGAATATGGCGCTCAGTGCTGGAAATTAGGGCTGAGCGGTGCCTTTGAGTCTTCTTTTCTTCCTTTTTCTCCTTCTTTCATGAGTTTAAGTCCTTCCTACTTCACTTCCATATTCAATTCGCATCAAAACCTTACAAAACAAGCATAATATCTCTAAAAACAACTTTTGACTCTCATATGACTCAACTAAGTGTTTTTACTTGATTCTAAGCTCATTCTAAGCTATAAAGGGTGTGTTTTGATATCAAATTTATGCATGAAAATAACAGTTTTTAGACCATTATCACTTTACATATTGACTTCTGTTGTTTTTTATTACATTTCTTGCTTAACTAAAATGCTTCATCTGGAAAAGATCTTTGAAAGGTTTTGCACGAAGAACATTGCTTTGGAAACTACAAGTAGAATTCAACAACTTTGGAAAGCAATGTATTTGACTGAGAAAATAATGCAATCGACTGTTCACAACAGGATTATAAATTCCAAATCTAGAATTTGGTTTTTCTTTCATTGATTGCTTATTTTGAATCTCTACTATTATATTTGATCTAAATTGATTTTAAATATCTTGTTTGAGATAATATTGTGAGATTGTTGATGATTGTATCATTGAATGACTAAACTGTTTGATATCTTGTTCTTGATACAACTCTGTACTATACTGTTTGTATACTCTGTGATATGTTGCATTGTGCATTTGATATCTATGCATAATGACAGGGGGAGTATTACATTTTACACATTTTTCTTCACATGCCTGCATTTCAGGGGGAGTTATCATTTACATGTGATTAAATGTGATAGGGAGAGCATCATTGCATCTTGAAAATTGCATATACTTTTTGATGCATCTCTGTTTGAAATATCAGCATAAATATCTAGAGCATTCCTTTTTTCTAATGTACAAAGGGGGAGAGAATTTATTAAAGCTTTATGAAAGCGGGAGAATGATTATTTTGTCTCATATTCTGGTTGATATTTTGTTGTTTAATTATGTTACATGCAGAGTACTTGAACTGTTATATATCTTTTGTAACTCTGTTTTGTATTTGATTGTGCAAACATGGTTGGTTATTAATCATGGTTGTGCATCATAAAAAAAGGGGGAGATTGTTGAGATTTTTGACAACACAATTTCTATATCACTTTAGTTTTTTATGATGACAACACATTGCTTAATAACACGCATATGTTGTTGCTGAATTACATGTTCTTATGCTGATTGATTGTTATATCTGTTGAACATGTTTATGTACTGTGTTACATGTTAATGTGCTTTATGTGTTGTGTGCAATGCATCATTACATATGTTTTACTGCACATGTTTTAAAGCTGAAAACCACAAGCACTTTCATGTACTTATCATTGTGTGGCAAAGCTATAGTGGAGTTGACTATATTATTAATAGATTCGACTATGCTAAAATTATTGTAAAGATTTTGAGAATCAGTGCTTTGAGAAATTTTGAGAAGAAAATAATTTCAAAATGTTTTGCATGTTGAAGTCGACTATGTGCGCCACACATTCGACTGTGTTTGTCTTCTGTTTTGAAATTATGTTATGCTCTTGCACTCTAACGGCTATATTTTCAAAAGTTAGTTGAGCATTGATGACTTGGTCAACTGTATTAAAGGTATTTTGTCTTTGGTTGACTGTATGCTACCAGGTTTATTGATCTGTTATAACTGTCATAATCGAGTCGACTGAATTAGTAGCATATTCGACTGAGAGACTATTTCATTAATAGAAATCTATAAATAGGTTGAACATGAATATGTTCAGAGACTTTTGATGATCTAACAATTTCATTTCTGTTTCAGATTGAATTCTCTATTTTAAGAGCTCCAATAATTCTCCAAGAAGACGGTGGTGATCTTTCTTGAAAGAGATTCAAAGGGAGACTACCTGCGCACACATTGATTGATCATATTCTGCACAAAGAAGATGTTTCTGGTTTGATCACGTTGAGGCTTGGCATCCTTGAAGACTACTGCATATTTTCTGGCTTGGCATCAGTGAAGACTTTTGTTTTGGACCTGTTGATTACAGGGGATAGTTCATTTTGAGGATTGTTCAAAGTGGTGATTGGTAGATTGTAGAAGAGGGGACATCTTGCTGCAAGTCTTGCTGTTTTTGTTGCCTATAGTTTGGTTAAGGGTTAGAGAGGAGATTTATATTTTTGACGTGGAGGTCTTCTATAAATTCCTTGTTGTAAAAATCGCAACCATTATAGTGCATTTGCTTCCTAGGTTGGAAGGACACTAAATGTAGGAATTGTTGGCCGAACCATTATAAAAACCAGTGTTTGATTTTCTCTATCCCTACACTTTTACTTTACAGTCAACTTTACATTTAACGTAGTCAACTATGTTTTTCCGCTGCATGCAAATTTTCATTACTTGCATTTCAAGAAAGTTTAAAAATTTTCATACTTTGATTTCAAGATTGCGAAAAGAATTTGTTTTTGATACAACACCAATTCATCCCCCCCCCCTCTTGGTGTAAAAACGAAGCCTACCTGTTTTCCAACATTTGGTTCTAGTGGTTGTCTTATCTTTTTTTAACTTTATGAATTACAAATGTTTTTTTTAAATAAATACATTTCTTCTTGTATAAATTAAACCCAATTATGATCGTCTAATGCTTCACAGATAAATTAAACCCAATTATGACCGTCTAATGCTTCGCTGACCATCTTTGGATCCATTTAAGATATGATCTTAAAATTTCCTTAAAATATTAATCTTGCTCTTACTTTGTATTATAAAGCACAATGTCATTGATCTAATAATTTATGTTTATTGTGAGCCTATCAACTTGGTAATCTCAAGTTGTGTTAGACATATCTAACCTCAACCTTGCATGGACACACTTCTTGTGTCATGCCTAATTACCTATTTTGGAGGATGTTAAAGTAAGTAACCTTTTAACTTGATAACTTATTTAGATTTATTTAGTGTTACCTATTTTGGAGGATGTTAAAGTAAGTAACCTTTTAACTTCATAACTCATTTCGATTTATTTAGTTGTTGTCCATATAATGAGTTTCATTTACTTCGAATAAGAAGATAAAGTAAAAATGTTATTTTATTTAAAGCAACGATTATTAAAATGTTGATTAGTGTAGGCCATGTTTTGTAAAATCTAGGTATTTTATGCCATATTTCTTTTAAATTTAAATACTTTAAACCACATTTTAAAATGTTAATGATTTAGGACACATTTTTTTTTGTCTTTGATTGTATATGTGAAAATAACTTGAAATATTAAAAACCTCCTTTTTGGAATTCATGAACACCAAAACCATAAACACCAATCCCACGAAATTCAAAAGCACTCTAGAGAAGAGTTTTCATCACTCTCATTGCAAACATGTTCATCCAACATTGTACCCCTTATAACACTCCACGCCAATCACAATCACGTAAGTAAAATACTCTTTATTCTCATTTTCCTTTTTCTCCATACTCCTTTGTAATGTGTCAAGCTTCTAGGAAAAATACTCTTCTCAGTAAAGAGACTAGGGTTTATTGAGATTCAAGGTGAAAAAGTGTGCACATATAAGGCATTTTACAATGCTATGGTGTAGGATTCATTATAGGAAAAAAGTAAGTTATTGACGACATGGGATCCATTGGTAAATTTTGATTACTGATGAAATTATTGTGGATACTTTTGTTCAATTTATCGATATATGTATCCCTTAGATGCATATGTAGTAGAAATTCATTTAATTGTACATGCAACCAAAGGAAACAATACATACACGGAATAAAAATTCTTGTAATTTGACATGAAACACCAAATTTCTCTAGAGAACCTTCACATATAAAAATTTTAATTTAAAATTCCTCCTTACTATCATCTAAGGTAGCTATCCTTACTCCACACTCTCAAGAAAGTTCCAACATAAGAAAGAAGAACCCTGATTAACATCTAAAAACTCTAAGCAAAACTACTCGGCTAAAATGATTCTTATTTCCTTTAACTATTACAAAGTATAATTGGTTTAAAAAAAAGATTCAAGAAAATAAAAATAGAACAAAAACTTAGAAAAAGAGTGAAAGAAAAATATATGCATATACTTTAAAAAGATAAAAATTGAACAAAATTTAGATCTTACAAAATTAGAGGGGTGATTTAATCAACTATAATTAATGAATGAAATATATATGTGTGTGTGTGTGTGTGTGTGTGTGTGCGCACGCGCGCGTGTGTGTGCGTGCGTGTGCATGTGTGTAGTGTGTGTGTGTAATTGTGTGTGTGTTTGTGTCTGATGTGTGTGTTTGTGTGCGTGTGTGTGTAAGGAAAACATATATCAGCATGTAAAACTACAACTTCTAGAATGCATCAACAACCACGATTATGTTACTAATTAAATAATTCCCTATAAACTTCCACAATCAGTGACATTGTATATCTTCCAAACGCCAAAACATTTTAAGATATATTTTTCTTACAATTTCAAAACAATTAAAACTGCTTGCTTGAAAAAGTTTAAATCATTCAAGGTGAAAATATCACAAGTTTTATAATATATTAAAAGCATTCCCACTATAACAGCCCTCATCAAGCAAGTCAACTCAGGGTAAGTGCTCGATAAAAGTCAATCACACATAGCGCTCATTAAAGCGCTCACAAAACGTGACGAACGATGTTGGGCCACCATTATTGGGCCCACACTCAAAATGTTATTGGGCTAGTGGTCCAGCAAATTTTGTTAAACATATTAGGGTATTTATAAAGTTGTTTATGAGAAACTGACCAGATTTTAAGGTAAACCATTTAAGCTAAGTCTGTTTATAATTTATTGAGCTTGTGGTAACTTATAAATACAGGGCCAAGGCTAAAACCCAAGTACATTCGACCTATGCTTCGCTGACATTCAGAAATATTTCCTAGTGATAATAAAATCACTTTTTTGAGAGCTAAGGCTTCACAACTCACACCTAACTTGAGCGTCGAAGTACCTTTTGCAGGTACATCCCCCTCTGTTGGTGAAGGAGAGCGAAATGTATGAGTCGAAGGAGGGCGAGCGGCCCCATTGAAGAACAAGTGAGTGGTCCCGATCATAGGAAAACGAATGACGCAGACAACCAAAGAAGACAAAGACGCGTCGACCAGGTTAGTCTCTCGGTCCCATAAAATCTTTATCAAAAAAAAAAATTATTCTAAAGAATAATATGTATGCATGAGAGAAGGAATTAAGTTTGAGAATGAAGTGTATAAATACTTTTTTGCATTCTTGTTTAATTTAGGGTTAAATATGTTTTTAGTTCGTCAACTATCAAACGTTTTTATTTTTAGTCCTTTTTCCAAACTTTGGTACACTTTGATCCTTGTCCTTAAGGAAACTGTAACTTTTTGTCTTCTATGACTAATGACGTTATTTTTTTCCTAACGTGACTAACGGTATGTCACATGGAAGGCCATTTCAAATTTTGTTTCTGACTCTAATTAAAATTAAAAGAAAAAAATATTACATTATAGGTCAAAACTGGAATTTGTTTTTGGAATCATCATTCTCTTCGTCTTCATCAAGAATCCCCTCTCCTTCCTAGTCCCTCACCCAAGGAAAGAAGCTCAGCAACCTTAGGAAAATCATCCTGATCATTAAAACTCCCAAGTGCCCCCACCGACGAAGATGCCAGCAACGACGCCACACTCTCATCTTTCCCTTGAATTAAAAACTCATAAGTTCCAACTTGTTGCTCTAATTTAGTCCCATTCCTTAGAAACAATGTCATCTTCGAAGGGGCAGCAAGCGGAAAATGGTAAGGCTCCGCAGGGTCATCACCAATTGTCGACATACAGGACCTAACGAGAAACATTATACTCAAGCCTATAATAGGAATACCAAAGGGCAAGAAACAGCAGGTACTTAGAGGAACTGTTACGAAGCAGAATGTTGTAAATCTCAGTCAAAACGACAACACTAAGTCCCCCACAACCTTTCAGAACCCCATCGACAAAGCCTCTGTTGGCAGGGAAGATTCCCAGTTTCAGCAAGAATCCTCTCTCCTTCCCAGTCACAACTAAAAAAAGGATCTTGATCAAAAACCAGATCTTGCACGAGCAATATAACCTAGAAAAGGGATTAAGAAAAACAAAATAAAATTGAGAAGAAGAGAAAGAAACCTGAAGCGCGAAGAGGTTCTCGGTGTAGAAGTCAACCATGGTTGTTGAACATGAGAAGAAAAGAGTGCTCGCAAAACCAAGAAAAAAAAGATTCCAGTTTTGACCCTAGAATTTAATGTTTTTTCTTTTAATTTTAATTTAGAAACAAAATTTGAAATGGCTTTCCACGTGGCATATTGTTAGTCAAGTCAGGAAAAAATTAACGTCGTTAGTCATGAAGGATGAAAAATTACAGTTTCCTTAAGGACAAGGATCAAAGTGTACCAAAGTTTGGGAGAGAGACTAAAAATAAAAACACTTAATAGTTGAGAGACTAAAAACATATTTAACCTTTTTATTTATAAGATTCCTTATAATTGATTTTGTGCATATGGGTTTGATACACCTTTATAAGGTCCACTCATATGTAATATTGTTATTAGTAATAAAAAACAAACCAACTTATTATCAATTAAATTCACATCTTATTTAGAGATCGTTAATTAAAATAAGGTTTTGTAAGACAGATCTTAAAAATAAATTTAGATATCATATAGAGAGAAATGCAACTAAAGAATTATAAAGCCTAACTTATCTAGTTTAACTTTTGTCTCATATTTTAAGTTGTTATAATTTTAAATTTCATATTTTATAGCTTTATTTGTATGGAGTTTTTTCTTGTTAGCCTAATACTCGATAAGCTTATTTTAAGATAAATGAACTTGTATTAAATAGGTCTTAAGTAGTTTAACATATAATTAGACTTTCAAAAGGGTAAGGTCATATCTTGACAATTTTAAAGTAAGACCTATTTTCTCAAAATGAAAATTTACCTGTTTTAACACATACAAGTTGTATACACACTACTATAAAAGGCAAAGTATAGTCATCATTTAGAGATAAGAAAAATAGCAATTTAATTATCTATTTTAAAAAACATAAAAATTTAGTCATTATAATTAGATTTATCAATTGTTTCCGTGGTTGAATGGTTCATTGCTAAACACATTTATTTTAAAATATAAATTAGCGATCGTATAGTGACCAACACGCATGAGTTGCTAAATAACTTAAAAAGTGTCACATGGGAACAAAAGAAAAGCGATTTTTAGTTGTCTTAAATCAATAATAGAAAAATAGGATTAGAGAGATGAATTTGTTAATAGTATGAGTTAATTTTTTTATTACTATGCTATTAAGGAAAAATATCCACTAATTTTATTAATTATAAATTTTCTATGAAACTTAGGTTAATAATTTTAAATAGAATTTTATCTTTAAATTGCATTTCTTTCTTCTTCTTTTTTATTTACGAGCTAGAATTCAAAACGATATTTAAAATTCTATGACTCCAATTAGAGCTAAATAAAAAATACTTTTCTTTTCTAATATATTATATTCCTATTTAAAAGCATATAATTCTTAAGTTTTGGACAAATGAGGTTGGATCACATTCTTTCGTAGTGATATTTTTTTATGGGTTGAATATAGTAAAAACTATCTTGAGATTAATCTTTTGTATGTTGAATATATATACAGAGGGTTCTCTATTTATAATAGAAGAAATATATGCTAAACACAAATAAGAAATAATAACAAACTAACTAAAGAAAAAAGGTAAAGATAAGATAAGGATGACATAACTAACACTCTCCTTCAAGTTAGTGCATACAAATTGTATGTACCAAGCTTGTTACTAATATAATCAATAAAAACTTACTAAAAATAAATATTCCTACACTCAAGTGACACCAAGTTGTTAATGATTTGCAAAGACCACATAAAAGACAGAATACCAACCCAGAAGACTCCCTTGATTAAAAAATATAGAAGGTTGTTCCATGTAAATCTCTTCTTGTAAATCGGCGTTGATGAATGCATTGTTGACATCAAGTGGATAAAAAGGTCACTATTGAAGAGTCACCACGGTTTTAAATAAATTAATACAAATAATATTTGTCATGGGAGAAAAAACATATATGGATGAATCAAACGTAGCGGTGATGGAAAGAAGGTCAGAAGAGACCGCACTGGAAGAAGTCATTAATGAACAAGAGAAAAAAACCTTAAAAATCCAAGATTCTCCATTCAATGCACCTGAAAGAGGAAAAAATAACAACCTCGATGCTCTAAATAGATGCAAAGAGGAGACGCGACATGATTCGACCTGATATTTGATTATGCATAAACATTCAAAGATTGATCCAAAGTTTATGGACTTATGAATTGAGTTCAAGTTTTAGAAGAAAGTTTGATTTATGTAATAAATCTTGTAATTTAGGAGATATTTTAACAAAATATAAAGGTTTAGATTTTATTATCTTTGTATGCTATAATTGAAATATTATTATTTTAGTCTCAATTATTGATTTGGTTCTCTAATTTTTTAAGTTGGTTCAATTTGGTCCCTTTATTATTGTTTGGTTCAATTTGGTCCTTCCACTTTTTTAAAAATGTTCAATTTAGTTACTTGTTATAATATTTAACCGGTATAAATCAACAATTTATACTTTTTCTATGGTTAACCGGTGTAGAAAAAAGGATTTTCTATGCTTATTCGGATTACAACTAGTATAAAATATTTGTATTTTATTACAATATTGCCACCGCACCATTTTTTATACTTGCTTTTATTGTAACCGGTGTAAAAAAGTTTCTTATATTTACTGTTGAGATTGTTGATCAGCTAAACCTTAATCTCACAGAGCTCTGGTATTTTATGATGACAACACATTATTAATAGCACATGTATTGTTATGTGTTACATGTTCAATTCTTTATTGTGAATGATATCTTAAAGAATATGTTTGTGTTGATTCTGATTTATGTATGCATATTCACTGATTTTATACTTGATACATCACTTGTGATTGCATTATATATATTTTTAAGAAAAGAAAACCATATGCACTTTGATGAACTTATATTGTGTGGCAAAACTACAAGTTTTAAGTCGACTTCATTATGAAGTAAGTCGATTAAAACTCATGACTTTGCACAGATTTTCAAAAGCAGTTGTTGTGAGTGATTTTGCATTGAAAAGTCTTTCAAAACTAAATTGAAGTGTCTAAGTCGACTGCTTGCGTAATGAATTCGACTTAGTTAGTTATTTGTTTTGAAATCCTGTTAATGCTTTTGTGCTGTAACGACTATATTTCAACTCTATGTTAAAGCATTAAATGCAAGTCAACTGAATTAAATGCGAAATCAATTTGGTTGTTATGACTGCTGCTAATTTGTTTTAACTTTTATAATTGTCTTATGACAGTCGACTACATTAGTAGCAAAGTCGACTACAGGAGCGTCTGGTTTATAGAAAACTATAAATAGATGTGATTTTGTTGATCACATAGGACTTTTGATATTCTAACATTTTCATTTGATATTTCAGATTGTGATCTCCTTGTAAAGGCTCCAAGAACTCATTAAGAAGACAGAGGAGATCTTTCTTGGAAGAGTTTCTTAAGGAGGAAGTGATTTGCGCGTACTGTTTGATCAAAATCTGCACAATTGGTGTTCATCATATTGATCAAGTTTTCTATCAATCTTTGGAAAGATGGTTGTTGTCCTGTTGGGATTACAGGAGGTGAACTCGTGGAGTTCTGGACACTTTGAGGATTGTTCCAAGTGGATTGAAAATTGCAGAAGAGGGGATATCTTGTTGCAGATCTTTGTGTTGACTGCTTATACTTTTAGTTAGAGGGTTAGAGAGATTGTTTATACTTTTGACGTGGAGGTCTCTATAGAAACCTTGTTGTAAAAACCTTGACTAATATAGTGCATTGGCTTCCTTGTTGTGGAAGGACACTGGATGTAGGTATTGAGGCCGAACCAGTATAAAAATTTTGTGTTTGCTTTCTCTTTCCCTACAGTTTTACTTTCAGTCGACTTTACAATTTACACAATCAACTTTATATTTCCGCTGCACTTAAACTTCTTATTCCTTGCGATTCAAGAAGCTTTGTAAGGGTTTATTTTTTGTGAAAAAGATTTTTGAAAAGACTCTGATTTTTAAACCTCACCAATTCACCCCCCTCTTAGTGTTGAAACTGAGTCATCTTGTTTCCAACATTTACAAAACTGTCATCGCACCACTTTTTATAGCTGGTGGATTTTAGCAGGTATAAAAAATCGCTATAAAAAGTATATTTTCCACTAGTAGTGTTTTAAATAATGAGACTAAATGTTTTAAAGTGAAAATAATTCAATAATTTAAATAGAATTTCTTAAACTCATCTCATTACTTACAACACAAACCATCTCTCTAAAACTCTTTCTCTTAACTTCCTCTTACTTCTCTCTAGATTATCTTACTCCTCGATCATTTGTTTGATGACCAGGAAGTTCCTAAGAGATCACAACTAGTAATCTCCAACATCTACCTGTCTGATTCCGTCTTATAGCAAGTAAGTTTCAATTCCTTTTTCTCTTTCGTTCTTAATTTGAAATCACGCGAAGCGATTCTTCGTTGCATGCCTCTTATTACTTCTTTACCTTTTTCTTTTGTAATTTGAGGTCCTAAGGGATCATTCCATTTTAAATTCGGTGTTTTGTAGGCATTTCTTAAGTTGCTTGAGCTCTAAGCAAGGGTTTGGTGTTTATAGAGCTTCGTTGTTCCAGTGTAAGGTAAAGGAAGCTAGATGTTTAACCTAAAGATATGTTTTTTGTGTAATTTTAATGCTTATAAGTATATGAAATTGTTGTAGTTATAATTTCAATGTTTATGCAATTGTTAGTACAAATATATGAGTATATTTATTTATTTGAGGATTGTTTTCAGATGTGATGAAATTGAGATGTTATTGTTGTCATGAAAATGTATGTTGAGAAGTGTTATTGATTTCTGAAATTTGATATCAAGTTATGGAGTATTCAGTGATCAAAATCTTTGGGTTTAAATGCTAAAAATAGAGGTTTTAATAGGCGAGTTTGTCAGATGGGTGTTGGGGTGAGAAAATTGTCATTTCAGGTTTGTTGTGGAACCAATTAAGACTTATTAAGAGTTTAAATGAGTTGAAAATTGATCTATAATCAATGGGTAGTTCATTATTGGGGTTTTAGAGAGTTTAAATGCATATTTGAGGTTTTGAGTAGTAATATTCTTAAATAAGGGGTTGAGACAGAACTTGGGAGTTTGAGGCATATATTAAGCTCTTAATTTGTTGAAATTGGTGTTATAAGTAGTAGATTGGAGTTTAGAGTAGTCAAGTTGGGTTTGAAGTAGTTGGTTTGAGTTAGAGACGTGTTTTAAGATGTTTCTCAATGCCTAAAAGGTCTTAGGAGTTAGTTAAACTTGTTTAGAGGGTAGAAAAGATCATATTAGAAGTGTATTAGATTTTGAGGTGAAGTTGAACGCCTTTTTAGCGCCCCCTGGACACCCTTTTGCCAAGAAGAATTCGCCCGAGCGTCCCCGAGCACCCCCTGAGTGCCCCATTCCAGTGAGGTTTTCGCAAGAGCGCCCCTTAGGTGCCCCATTTCAATGAGTTTAGCACCTGGGTGCCCATTTTCCAGGTGTTGAGCGTCCTTGAGCCAATTTTTGGGTTTTCACTTTTAGGGTGTTTTGTGTTTTTCTGATGCGTTGTTTTGGATTCTATTATGTATATGTAATAGTTTATTATAAGTTTTATGGTGGTATATGAGTGATATGTTTAATTGTATATGGAAATGTTATGGAAATGAGTTCTAAGGAGGAACCTTTTGTTGGATGTTTCAAGTATTGTTAGTATGAATGTAGGGAGCTCACTTTTGGGGGTTATCCTGATACTCTAATGGTCATTCATTTTCATGTAGAGAAGAGCGACACATGTGAGAGTAGCAAGAGGTCTTAGTCTAGGTGCTTCTAGTATGATCTAAGACGCAGTACAAACTAACCTTGTTAGTGTGGTAGAGTGAAACCCATTGGCAATGACTTTGCAAAGTAGTAGAGGCCACCACAAGTGCAAAACCTTTCATAGCTCAACATTCATACTAAATCAGATAGTCTAGTCTAGGTCCTTGCATGTTAAGATGTTTGGTTTAAGTGTAATATGTTGTTATGTTTTTGTATCTCTAGCTTACCCTTTTGGTTTGTGTCTGTTGTTATGTTTTCTTTGTTCTTGTCTTGACTATGATTATCCGATGGATGTGAGCAGAGGGTGATGAGGTGTCAATGGAGCAGACTCTGCATAGAGGGACGACAAATACTTAGTTATCTTTTAGACTAGTTTCTTGTATATTGTTCTCCTTTAGTCAGTTTGTATATAAAGTTTCTTTTTATAGTACTCAGATGATTGTAAATAATTGGTTTAATCAGTTTCTAAGTCCTTCTTTATGCATAATCGTCTCAAATAGGCCATTCTATTATTCGTTATCTTAATTACACTCATATTCATGTAAAATTGATTCAATTGCACTCTTGCCGTCAATTTCAGTAAACGGCGTTAAAATTGTAGTCACATGGCATGCTGACTTTGCAAATCTTAACCATGTGACAGAGTTAGGTCGCATTTTGTCGAATTTAGTTTAAGTTTTAAAAAACTAAATTTAATTAAAATAAAAGATGTTATGCTAAATTAGGGATTTTTTGCACAGAATCAAGTAACGAAAGTAGGGTTTAGTGGATTATTTCTTTTCGTTCCAAATCGGGGTCATTGAATCAAATTAGTTGTTCATCAACAATATCAAGGTTTCGTTGGAAGAAGCAGATTGATGGCGTGATTAAAGGAAACACGATTTGCTTTGATTGAGTCTCGAACATGCTTACGCTGCCACCCAAATCGCAAAGCCGCTGCAAGCCGTTGTAGAGCACCGTTGCGATTTGCCCAACCTTCATTAAATCGCAAGAATCGCGCAAGCAACCAAACCTCCAACCATAAATCGTCATCTTTGCATCTTCACCTACAAACCTAGAAAAATCCCCAATTGGAAACATCAAACCTAAACCACCACTGTCGTGAACCCTAATCGCGTCTCACGAACTAGATTCGTGTCTTCCATCATCTTCAAGCACCCAAATCGTGGTTCAAAACTTGCAGTCAGAAAACACAACCCAGTTCGCGAGTTCATCTTTTCCACGAGTCGAACCTATAGGAATGAACCTGCAATTTCTTCGAGCCATGAACCTGTAGTTTTTGAGCAACAGGAAAAACCATCATTAGAACATGAACACCATTGCGCCACTGCAGATGAAAGGGGTGAAACCCTATTTGCGTTAGCTATCGTGAAGAGAGAAAAGGCACAAGAGCAAGTTTTCCCCAATTCAAAAACCCTAATTTTTGGGTGAGAAAGGGATTTTTGCGACCCAGGCACCCACGAAGAACAATTTCGAACACCTCAAGCACCCTTTTTAATTAGAGATTTTCACAAATTAGGGATTTAATGAAATACCAATTTTTTTCATTTCAAAATTACAAAGCACACGTTACTAATACCCTAAATGTATCACATGTTAAGATTTGCAAAGTCATAAGCATGTCAAGTGATTGACCTCTTAACGCGTTTACTAAAATTGATAACAAGAGTGTAATTGAATCAATTTTACAAAAATATAAACCTAATTAAGATAACGAATAATAAAAAAGCCTATTTAAAATGTATTAGAAAGACCTATTGTATTAAAAATTATGATAGCTCTCTTATAATATTTAAATTATATTTTGAGATGTTCTTGTATTTATTTACTTGAAATATTGTTAATTTTAAGTTAGATTATAATTTTTTATATTTGTTTGTTTGTATAAGACACTCAATTATTTATCTAAACAAAACTTAACTTAGACATATTGATGAAAATATGATCATAACCTTTGAATTAAGTTCACTGGAGGGTTCCATCATTGATAGAATTAACTGTAGACTGTGTTTGAGAACATTTAAGAAAATATATTGAAAATGAGTTTTAAACACAAATGGCACAATGATAATCCCCAAAACAAGAAAGGGAATTATGAGGGTTAGCATGATTCCATTACTGGAAAAGAAGTACTTAGAAGAACATATGAAATATGATACAGTATCAACTTTTTATTTGATATTTATTCCAGGTCAAGCAAGTTGAGAGAAAGCAAAAGTTCCTTATTCATATGTTCTTTTTAATATATTTTTATTCATTCTAACTTCACAATCACCACAATAATAACTTGGTTTAAATTTGTTGTCATTTCCAGGAAAATTATGAACAAGATTCATTTCAATTACTATGAAAATTATTAACTAAATCATATTTCTCATCACGCGTGTTTTCTATCCTTTTACGTTAAATTCATATGAAAGGAAAAAAAAAAACGTAGGAGTTAAAATACTTGAAATTTAACGTAACCATCATTGAAAACACTGGACAAAACATGCATTCTTCTACCTATTACGTTTTTCATGGGAGTGGGTTCCAATGAGAAGGTTGTCCTGTAGTAAATTTTAATGAAGAACAAAAATTGGAAGTTAAAGAACGTTTTGTGATAAGATAAGCTAAAAGTGACTGAACTTTGCTTGTGTTGTGGAGAACATGAACAATCATGGTTTTGGTGTGAAATGAAGAAGGGTCCTTCCCTATTTCACGTCAAATTCTTGCCATGTCTTTCCATGATGCATCATCATGTGGTGCCTCAACTTGCCTTTGTCACTCACCCAAACAGTTTTATCATGCATGTGTGATGCACATGCATATCAATTCATGGTGCATAAATTAATTGGCTGCCCAAAACATTCCTTGCATAAAAAGAAAAAGAAAAGAAAACTTCAACCAATTAAATTATTGCTGGAAAAAAAATATAAATAAAAGAAAATAGCCTGAAAATAAGGTACCGTAGAGAGAGAAGCAAGAAAGTAAAAGGAAGCTGAGTTACTTTGACAGTAATAGTTAGTTCAGAAACTACTGCACCTGTAAGTCCATCACACTGCCCTCCCTCCATAAGTACCCCCCTTCCCTTCTCACTTTCCACTCACTCTCAAATCAACAAAACCAAACCTACTTCCCCACTCTCTCTCTCTCTCTCTCTCTCTCTCTCTCTCTTCCAATGGCTGCCATTGTTTTCTTCCACATTGCTTCACTGGTCTCTCTTTTTGTTTCAACAAGTGCAAGAATCCCTGGAGTTTACACTGGTGGCTCCTGGCAGAGTGCTCATGCCACTTTCTATGGTGGCAGTGATGCCTCTGGAACAATGGGTAAAACCCTTTTCTTTATCTCATTCTTCATCATCCCCCATTACATCTCACCTCTGTTTTCTCTGATTTCCTCTGTTTTCTCTGTTTTCTACTACCCTAACACTCTTTCTCTATCCTCATGTTCATCAACAACTCCCACGTTGCATTTTCAATTTTGCATCACTTTCTTAACCATTTCAAAGGAAGCCATCATTCTTTCATCCATCAAAATCTTCTCTTTCATGACCAATTTCCCAAACCCATTCACCTTTCTCCCTAATTTTACCCAAATGTACACCCAAAATTGTTCTCTTTTATCACCAATTTTCCATACTCGTACATTTTCCTCCTTAGTTTTTCACAAATGGACACCCAAAGTGTTCTCTTTCGTCTTTTCTTCGATTCAAGCTTTTAAATTATGCTCTAAACGATTTTCTTCTTTTGTTACTTCAGGTGGTGCTTGTGGGTACGGGAATCTGTACAGCCAAGGCTACGGCGTGAGCACGGCGGCGCTGAGCACAGCACTGTTCAACAACGGTTTGAGCTGCGGCGCGTGCTTCGAGATCAAGTGCGACCAGGATCCGCGGTGGTGCAACCCCGGCAACCCTTCGATCTTGATCACTGCCACCAACTTCTGCCCTCCCAACTTCGCTCTTCCCAATGATAATGGTGGCTGGTGCAACCCTCCTCGCCCCCACTTCGACCTCGCCATGCCAATGTTCCTCAAGATCGCCCAGTACCGCGCCGGAATCGTCCCCGTCGCATATCGCCGGTGAGTTCCACCACCCCTCTTGTGAGTACCTTAATTGGGTGCTTTCAAGTTTTCTCCTTTCCATGTGTTTTCACCGTTTGCGTGCCAATAAAATGTATGAAAACCGTGAGAATATTTAATTATTATGAAACCAGCAAACTAAAAAAAGTTTTACACGGTCATTACATAACAAACGACCATGCATAATTTATTATTAGTTATCATCATAAATATTTTTAAAATTATTTTTTAAAAAAAGTTGCAAATAGAAACTCATAATTGTAGTTTTAAAGATTTAAACTAAATAAAATAAAGTGTTTTCTATAAGTAGAGATGGTAAACAAGCTCTTTTCCTACCAAAAGGAGACAAACAATTCTTAAAAGAAGAGCCTTAAAACTGCTACAAGTTCCCATCACGGAATGGAATTGTACTGAAAATATGAATTTGCATTCTACACACAAAACACAACAAAACTCATCTGATATTTTTCTTGCCTGTGCTCTCATTTTCATGGAAAACAAACAAAATTTTCTATCAGAATCCCCCCTGCAGTTTTCATCAGACTCCCCAATCAGATATTTTGTCCTCTACACACCACAAACCTACACGATTAGCCGTTAGGTATTAACTAGTTGAGTTTTTTCAAACAATTTCCATTTCATCACTTATCTTTAAACCTACACAAAATTAAACACATAAAACACTAATTTTCTGTCTGTCATAACTTTTCTTACACATAAGTAATGCTCACAAAACTTTAAATTGACACTAATTAAATACATTATTCATTTTTAAATATTAAATTTTTCCTTAATTTTGAACACTATTTGTAAGATTAGTGTGGCACCATTACCAACTCTTCTAGGGGTAATATAGTCATCCAAATACTAGATCTGCAAATTACTCACTACTTCGAGGGCACGTTAGTAAAATCAATCCCGCAAAGAAAATTAATGAATTTCCAGAAAATCAGGGGCTAAAGCCTAAAAAACAAAGTTTGAAGTTCGACCCATAAATTGAAATTGCCAAAAAAAGAGTCAGAGTGATGTATGATTTTTTTATTATTTATTTTTTCATTTGAATTAGTTTAATAAATTATTTACTATCCAAAAGAAAAGTGTGAAATTAAAATATGATTTGATTTTTGGGTGCAGGGTGGCATGCAGAAAGACAGGAGGCATCAGATTCACAATCAACGGTTTCCGTTACTTCAACCTGGTGCTGATCACCAACGTCGCGGGTGCAGGGGATATCGTGCGCGTGAGTGTTAAAGGAAGCAAAACCGCATGGATGAGCATGAGCCGTAACTGGGGGCAAAATTGGCAATCGAACGCGGTTCTGGTGGGCCAGGCCCTCTCCTTTAGGGTTACCGGCAGTGACCGTCGCACATCAACCTCGTGGAACGTGGCATCACCTAATTGGCAGTTCGGACAAACCTTCACCGGGAAGAATTTCAGGGTTTAAATGAAAGGGAGAAAGAAAATAACTATACCCTAATATTTTTGAGTTGTTTGTTTGTTTCCGTTTCTCCCCTTCTTCTGACTTTCCTCTATTTTCCCGGAATGTCTAGGATTAGGGTTAGGATTAAAAAAGTAAAAATGTAGTTTTAGGAGGAGTAAAAGTGAAAGTAAGGTTATTTATATTATAATAAAATAATATAAATAGGTAATATAAATGTAAGTGGGGGTGTTTGCATTAAATATGAATTATTTAATGTATGGGCAATGTTGGTATATTAATTACCCAACATTAGCAACCCTTATTTTTCTTTGTTTATTTCAAGTGTGAGGGGGCTGAGGAGGTTGCAAGGAGAGGAACATGTAGCCCGCAGCTCTGGCTTTAATGTTGACATAAATGTACTATCATATAATATATATATAAAATAAAACAATATTTCAGTTCCTATAAATATTGTTTTAATAAATGGGGTTGTGTTTTATTTATTTATTTATTTTCTCTTTTTTTTTAGAGGAATAAACAAATTTCAATTTGTGGTTTCATTCAAATCCAGTTTCTAGTAGCTTAAATGGCTTGAGCTATGGTTGAAGAAAGTTCAATTGTGAGGCTTCTTTAGGTTTTCGTTTGATCATTTAACAGTTTAAGTTTTTGCGATTGTGAATGAAAGAGATAATTTTTAAATGTATAATAATTTAGTAAGAGGTTAATTAATTCAACAAGTGTTGTTTGATTTTCAAAACATTAATTATAAGTCAGTGTTGTAGCATGAATGTTCATTACATAAATATTTTTATATATGATTAAAAGCCATACCTATTGATGAATAACTGAAAAATAATAGACTAATTTGGAATAAAAAATTGGTACACGTAATTACTTGTCTAGGGTTAAAGTTTTTACTACTTGAAAGCATTTCCTATATGCATAACATTATTGCATAATATACTTTCTAGATTGAGCCCATTTGTTTCAGACCAAGCCTATCTCGACACCTATATCTATTGCCTTCTTTCTTTTGTTCAGATGCCATCCAATTTTGCTAAGTAATTAGTTTTTAATCATTGATTTTCTATACATTTTTAGCATTTTTAAAAGGAAAATTGATTAATATTCTCGATTTTAACTAAAATATTATCTGTATAGATTTTAATTGATTAATTCTTGAAAACAAATTCTTAGTTTTAAAAAAGTAACCTCGATGTTTGTATTTATAGCATATAAGAGAAAAGCATTTATAAAGAAAAATTGACTATTATATAATATTTTTTATTTTCCTTAATCCTAGTAAAAAAATCCTAAATCATAGTTATTATTAAAAAGAGAAAATGTAATATTTATACACCTCAATAATATTTTTAGAATAGGTAAATATTTAACTAAGATATATTTAGAATTGATGATTTTGGAATTTTGAAGAAGGTTTCGTAGTAAGGTGTTTCTTAATATTTTTGTTTGTGTAAACCACTAAAAACAATCATTATGTGGAGGTTTTTATTTTAATTTGTAGAGATTCTTATCGTTTGCAAATTAATTTGTGAGGAATTTTAGAATATGTACAAATACATTCGTTATATTTTTTTTTTTTGGAAGTTTAAGACTTTTAATATCGATTTATATAGTGAAAGTTATTTGTAGAGGATTTTAACTTCTTTTATTAATGATTAATATTTTTGTGAAGGTTTGAAACATTCTTCATTTTCAACTATTTTATTGCGCAGACTTAAATCTACCTTTTTTCCAATTATTTTTTATATGGGTTAATACCTTCTTCAATTTGGTTATTACATTATAGAAGTTTTAACTTTTCTCATTTGTATCATTTATTTTTTTCTTGTTTACTACTTTATTTTACTTTTTATTTCTAATATCTTAAATACAATAATTTGTTAGTAATTAGAAACTCTTGTATGTGACAATGTATGTCACCATTTGAGGTGTTTATACTTTTGTGTCAATTATTTATTTATAAACTTTGTTCAAATACTTTAATCGTGGCAAAAGACATGAGAATCTTCAACCAAAATGTTTAAATATATATCATTAAAACATTTTATTCTCAAAATCATCATACAAACATAAAAGTAATTTAAGTTAAAACCTAATTACAACTTACTCTATAATTCCTCAAAATCCATAATAAACCTAGCATAAGTATTATATGCATCAAACACAAGTTAATGTTTCAGAGACTTAATGTAGTTTCACACACAAAACCAATTCATGAGAATGGAGCACTATTTCTAATGAATCATTCTTTAAAATCTAGATGGGGAACACGAGCTTCTTAAATGAGTTGGGTTGTTTTAAATGGAAAAGGTGGACAACAACGACCAAGTTGTAGTGGCATGAGGGGACATGGGCTATGAATCGCAACAACTACTCCAAGTTGTGTGATGGTATTCATAATGGAACAAAGACGACTCTCTATTTAGGGATATGAGTGAAGAGGAATAGAATCTCTTTTGTTGGATAGAGGAGGACAATGTAGTGGTAGCTCTGAACGACGAGGTGGAAACAACTTCATGCAGTGCTCACGGGAACAATGCCTTTGACAACATATTTTATACGAATGTTCCTATGCAAGTGGTGGTGGAAAAGGTTGTGGAAGTTGCATGTGACTAGGATAACCATGTCGATCTGAAATAAAGAACCACATGCAAGGAGCAAATGTGTCTATTGTTACTGACGATGTTGATAATAGCTTCGAGAGTTTCATGCACAGTCGAAATGACCTTGTGAGAACAATGAACCAAGAGGGTGGAAAAATAAAACAATAGGAATGCCTACTTCCCCGAGATCGACGATGGAGAATCCCAAGTGTGTGGACTGAGTAGCGAAACTCGTGCTTAAGTATAGAATTTTTACTTAGGTTTTTGAATTTGGGAAAATATTTAAGTAAGTGTAAAATTTTGGGAGGAAACTGCTAAAAAAATGAAGGAAAGAAAAAAGTAGAAAGGAAAAATGTATTTTGATTTGTGTAGGTTATAAACCTCCTGAGAAAAACAATGAAACCCCTACTATTATTAGCTTTTAGATAATCCACGAGAATCATCCTAAATCATGTTAATTTGTAAAAGGTTTTTATAACCTCCGTGAAATAACTTCCACTAAATATATGTTTTTAGTGAACTTTTTATATCTAATACATTTATAAATGGTAGGTTGAAACATTTCAAGACTTGTATTAAGTAATTTTTCCAATAAAATTAAATATTTTTATCTTCTTTATCTTAGTGAATTTGTATTTATAAAATCGTGTCTATTAGCCTTAAGTTCTTCATATCAAATTATCTAGTCAATATCCATATACATATTAAGAAAATGAAAACATTCTTATCAAGCCTTTTATAATATATAATGGTTTGAAGTGAGTTTATTGTGACCATGACTACAATGAAGTAATTAAATCTCTTGTACCAATGCTTAAGTGTCTTCTTTAAACCCTAAAAAAATGTGGCCAACTTATAAATCAAATTTTCTTAATCTTTAGAGCCTTTTATTTAAGTACATATATCTCCTTTTCAAGATCTCAATGAAAATCAATTTTTACATCTAATTTCTCAATATGTAAATCAAATGTAGCGCACCTTTAGTATAATTATCAATATGATTAATTTGACGATTGACAAGAATTCTTTAACAAAGTAAATTACTTCTTTTTACTTGTGATTTGAATTTATTAAATACTAACATGGGATACACCTACAATCTCCTAGAGTAATAATCAATTAATAATACAATATTTTGATCCTCCTTTGGATAATATTGGTGGTTCCCATACATCAAAATGAATTAAGTCCAAAATGTGTTTTTGTTTAATATTTACTTTAGAAAACTTCATTCTAAGTAGTTTTCTTTTCACATTATGCTTATTGAAAAAGTGAATTAACTTCCTCAAGCCAATGGGATATTATCTCTTGAAGGAACTTTTTCCTATCATGTGTCACTATTCAAGAACTAGGAAAAGGTATTTGACTCTCTCACTAATATCTAAAACAAAACATACTTAAGACCTTGGTACCTATATTTTCTTGGATACTCTAGTGTTAGCTTCATTCCTCGTACTATTTCCTTGCTTTTTTATATGGCATTTGTGCACACTAAGTCCAAATTTTCTATAAAAGTAGTAGTATGGGTAACTTGAATGGGAAAGGAAAACATTTCCTTCATCTTATCATAAACCCAGCCATGTTTGTTACATGAAAATGTTTTATATTTAAAAATAATTTTTGGTTTCGAAGAGTCATTTTCAAAGATAGATAAATCTTTGTTTAAGTTGAGATTATCTTTCTTAAGTTCTTCAATATTAGATAAATTTTTATCTTTTGAAGTCAATCTTGACTCGATTTATTTTTTTTATCCATTTCTATTCCAATCTCTCTTAAATGATCATTTAGTTCTTTGATTTCTTTCAAAGTATTTTTATATTATTTTTCATTTTCTTATACTAAAGAGATAGTATATAAGATTTGGCCAATATGACATCATAAGGAATTTGTTCACCTTTTGAATAAGATTATTGTGATTGAATAGATTTAAAAAATCAAAAGATGTAATAGATTAAGTAAAAAATAAGTCAACTCAACCCGACTCACTTTTTTTGTGAGCAAACATTTCATAACCCGACTTAACTCGCAAATAAGTTGTTGGGTTAGGTGGGTTGGCTGTTTTTTATATTTATTGTAATATAATCAAAGTGGATTAACTATATTTGCTTGTTTATAACAGTACAATTAGGGGTGGGCAAATCGAACTGAACTGAACTGCACTGTTAAAAACTGTACTGAACTAAAAACTAATATGTTTAAACTGAACTGTAAAACAGTTCAGAACAAACTGAACTGAACTATACTAAATTGTACTAAACTGCAGTATAAACTGAATTGAACTATTAATTGAATTGTAAACTGCACTAACTGAACTATTAACTGAACTCTAAACTGCACTAACTAAACTGAACTATTAACTGAATTATAAACTGCACTAACTAAGTTATTAACTAAACTATAAACTGCACTGAACTATTAACTGAATTGTAAATTACACTAACTGAACTATTAACTGAATACTAAACTGCACTAATTTTAACTGAACTAGTAATTTTAAACTGAATTGTACTAATTTTAACATTGCACTAATTCTAAAATCTAATTTTAACACTATCTAATAACAAAGTAACTTTAGATTATAATCTGAAATTAAATCATTTTGATTGCAAGTTTTGTAAAACAATTTCGTTTTTTATTTGGAATAAAAATTTTCTTTTTTTATTTGAAATAAAAATTGTTACAGTAGTTTAATATTGGAAAATGTTTCGAGTCAACACAAACGTAACTTTTAATATAATAAAAATTTATGTTAATATTTATTTTATTTTATTCATAAGTGTTTTACAAATTAATTTTTTAATTATTTGATATTATAATTTTCTATTTTATTTATATTTCTTTTATTATTATATGTATATGGAAATTATTTTATTTTTTATTAATTTATTTTATTTTATTTTATTAATAAAATAATATAAAAAATAACGTAACACAATGAATATATATATATATATATATATATATATATATATTTATGTAACTTAAAAAATATAAAAATATAAATTATCTTTTTTATTTATATATGTTATATATTTATTGATAAAAGATATTAAAATTTGTGATAAAAAAATTGTCTTAAAAAATTAATTATTAATTTTTTTATGTGAATAGTTTCTTTTATTAATATTTTATTATTAAATAATTTTTTCTTGTCAAGACGAAACAGTTGTACGGGAACTAGAGAAGAGGAAAGAGTAAAAACAATTCTCACAATTAACTAAACTGAAACTGTTATAAGTCCAGTTTTTAAAAACTGAAACATAAAACAGTTAACTGAACTGTTAGTAAAAGTTGATCAGTTTTTTTTATTATAATATAGTACAGTTAATATAGTACAGTTAACTACAGTACAGTACAAATCAGTTATTTTTGCCCAAACCTAAGTACAATCAATATATTCACTTATTTCACCTAGCATTAACCATGATTATAGTTGTATTATAAGATAGTAATTGAAAACTAAAGTTTTAACTTATATAAATGGATAAAGAAATAAATTAAGCATCCCAACCATTTAAAGATTACCCAATAACATTCTCGTCTTAAAAGAACCAAAGTGTCAACCTACATAATTAAAATTAATAAAAAATTACAACAAAATTGAGTTGGTTTTGGTGGGTTATAGGTTACCCCACTCTAACTTAGCTCAAATAATTTTAATTAGCTTATTCAAATCATATTCAATTTGATTTGTATTTAAAATAAATATTTTTTCAATCAAACCTAGTTTGAACCCCACATGAGTTAGGTTGTCTCATAGGTTTAAACTAATTTTAGCGCCCATACTATTCAAGTCCTTCCCCTTGGCTTGATAGATTCTTTTTTTTATATATACTTGGCATTTCATCTTATTTGTGGATTTTTTTCATTGATATGTCCAAGCTTTTACATTCACATCATACCACATCAGTTACTGTCTTTGGATTTTCACATATCAAACATTTTGTGTTTGTCCTTCTTCTTGTAATGTAGGTACTTTCTTCACTTTCCTTTTCTTCATCCTTATAAACACATTGGTCATTAATGTTATATATATCACCATTTTGGATGTTATTATTCAAATGTCTCTTTGGCTTCAAATTCTTGCACTTTTAAAGCTTTGTAGGGGGTTCAAATAGCTGAGTTGATTTTGGATAGCTTTTGGGTAGGGCTAATCTTTCTTATCTCGACTTAGAATGTGAACTTGATGGATTCATAAAAATGTTGTCTAGTGTCATTGCCCTCATCTTTTAACATACAATTATGGTTGTTACCTTTGTTTCCCACATGATAATGGTTTAAAAACCGTTATTTTTATACATGAATTTGATATAAAAACACAACCTTTATGACTTATAATTATCTTAGAATCATGCAAAACACTTTAGTTTGATTATAAGAGAGTCAAAAGTGGTTTTAGAGGTATTATGCTTGGGTTTACATTCTTTTGGCAAGATTTGATGAGAATTGAATGATGGGAAGTGAAGAAGGGAGGACTTGGACTCAAGAAAGGATGAGAAAAGATGTAAAGTAGGAGTGACATCCACCGCTCAGTGCCATTTCCAGCGCTGAGCGTCAGCCTCAAGAAGGAAACCACTGTTTGACGCTTGAGCGGCGATGTTGAGGGGAGAAAAGAAGAATCGCCCACTGTTGAGCGTCCTGCGATACTTGAGTCCACCGCTGAGCACCTAAATTATGGGTCTGGGTCGAAATTCTATTATTTTTCTGCATTATAAATAGATCCAGTGCGACCCTTACAGTTATCTTTTGGCAGACAGAGATGTCAGAACACCTTCTACACTTCTTGGAGGCGGCTTTTGGATGCGGGAGCTCCAAATTACCAATTCTAGGGTTTATTCTTTCATTCTTTCCATTAATTTCATCTAGTTTCACCATGTCTATAGTGAACTAAACCCATTGTTGTTGGGGAACGATGTAATCCTTTTGAAACTCTTATATTGAAATTCTTATTTTATTCATATGCTTTTATTATCAATAGTTTGAGCTTTCTTTTCTGCGGATAGAGCTTGCATCGTTTAACTCATTCGATGTCATGATCTTTGATTTTGTCGATACGGGGACGTACGGGGAAATCTAGAACTGATAAGAATTCTCTTGATTATGAAATACTACCTAGGGATAGGAGTAGGACGGTCAATTGCTTTAAATTTCTGTGATTAATGCATTAGTAATTACTAGGGAGACTAGGGATAGTAAACTAGTAATTATGGTAATAGGCTCTTTTCGCCGAGGGATCGGGTTTAGAATAATTTAGAAAGTTGCATGAACATTGATAATAAAGCGAATTTAATAAGAATAGTAGATATAGGAGGGTGGATTATGATGAATTCGAAAACCCCAACAACTTCATTCATTCATATATTTCTTTGCCAATTGATCACGTTTGCATTTGCATGTTGAAGTTCGGTTTTTGCATTACAACTTCAAATTATTCTTTTTTCAAGTCTTATGTGATCAATTCACACAAACGTTTAGGTCACTGAGTCCCTTGGGAAACGATATCTGCACTTACTATCTATTGTTACTTTATACGATCTGGTACACTTGCCAGTGTCTTAACACCACACTTTTTGTTAAAATCTTTATATTGTGTTGGGCATTTGAAGTGTTGTACTCCAAAATTTTGAAGTTCATTGGTGATAGTTTGTAACCTACCAAACATTGTTCATAGCTACAAATTATATGTTTTTTTTCTTAGGTGACATGATTTGCATTCTATAATTATTTAATAGTCTAGTACTTACAATACTTGCTATATTTAATAAACCACGATTAACAATGTACCTTCTCTTTGACATATAATTGAAGAACATTGTATTTGTATTGAATGTGAATTCATATTGGATTTCTTACCAAGGGATCTTTTGTGATTATTTTCCATAGGTAATATTATGAGAACTTGACATACATTTCCATCATGTCCTTCTAATAGGCATAATTGCCCCCATTAAAGGCAAAAAGATTGGTAATAGAGACTTCTTTTCTCTTGTAAATTTCTTCTACTACAATCTAAGATCATCGATGAATAACAAGATTTTTATGTTGGATATTTTTGACTTTTTATGTCAAATAATACTCCGATGACATAAACTTACGTTGCACAAAAGCTCTAACATAAAAAAATACATATTTATGTCAGGCCTAGATACAATAGACATAACAAGTGCAAAAAAAATAAGGAAAAAAGTGTTCAAATTTTATGATGGACCATGCATTGTTCGACATAAATTTAAGTCAAATCCAATGTAAATTTGGACCTTTTTTTTAAATATATTTTATTTTGACTTCAAACCAAAATCTAAAGTACAAAATAAAAAATTATTATACAATGAAACTTTTAACTATTTTAATAAAAATAATTGTAATATAGCCTATAAATAAACTAAATAAGATAATAACCTAAACTACTCTAGGTATTAAAAGATGTTTAACTTTAGGTTATATAAATTGTATTTACCTTGTTCTGATCCTTCCACTAAAAACATTTGTGTCGACCACAACTCTAATTAGAGTGAAATTATAACTTAGTCATAATTGTCATATACTTGTCAAATGCAATAAAAAAATGTAAAATTAACCACTAAAATTTATATTTTCTAACTAGGTTTTCTATGAAACGAACATAATCGCACTATAATATAATCCCTAAGTATAATTACAATTATTTGTCAATGGACCCTATAACGAATAACAAATAGTTAGTTAAATAATTACTATAATTTAAAAAAAAAGACACATAATAATTAAAAATGACCCATCAATCTATGGAGCCAAATAAATATTTGGCTAGGATTCACATATTCATGTTTGCAAATATTGTTGGTCTCGACCTTTATATTCCCAAATTCATGGATTATGGTTCAACAAAACTAATTCTTGATGTAGTAGCCACATTTGGACGAACTAGTTTGTTTATTACACTAAAAAGATAAAGAAGTGAAACAAATTCATTTCATGCAATTTGTACACAAAATGATTACTTTATGTATTAAAAGATGTTTAACCTTGTGTTATATGAATTGTATTTACCTTGTTTTGCCCTTCCACTTAACATTTGTGTCGACCACAAATTTAATTAAAGTGAAGACATAAGTTAGTCATAGTTATATAATACTTGTCAAACACATCATTAAAGAATGTAAAATTAACCATTGTAATAAAATTTGTATTTCCTAGCTAGGTTTTCTATGAAGTGAACATAATCGCACAACAATATAATTCTTAGATATAATTACAATTAGTTGTCAATGATATAATAACAAATAGTTAGTTAAATAATTACTAAAAGTAAAAAAAAAAACACACACACAATCATTAAAAATGACCATTCAATCTATGGAGCGAGATAAATATTTATCTAAGTTTCATGCATCATGTTTAAATATTATTGCTCTAGACCTATATATTTCCAAATTTTTTAATGGATTGAGGCTAAAAAAATCCATAAATTTTGGACTTTCCCTTCTCCAAACTCAATTTGTCCATGTACCTAACATAATGAAATATAAGTTAAATGAAATAATCTATATGTGATAAATATATAACATGTAGTGTGACTTACATGACCAAAGTTGAATAAATGTTTAACATAGAGATTCTTCCAACAACCTCCAATGCATCAAGTAAGGAAATGTATAGTATTACAAACTCTAAATACTCTGAAGTCCCACTATAGTTGTATGGGTTTCCTATTCAACCAAGGTAATATGATCAAAAGCTTTGATATGGGATCATTATCCACTTTTGCCATGTCATCATCATCAACAAGTTGTTCCAAAAGTTGTTTATCACAACAAACAAAATCCTGGACAAAGGCAAAATGTTAGTTCAATAATTAATATAAATTATAAAAATAATACAAGTGTTCCTGTTGATATTGACATGACCAAATATTTAGGCCAAGCTAAAAATGTGTCTAAAGCCTCCCTAACCAATTGAACATTTGTATTAGGTAGAGACACTCAAGCAACAACATCTCTAGCTTTATCAATCACTACCTATGTCCAATCAGACTTTAGAGGGAAATTGTGGATGGTTAATCCTTCCTAATTTGCCCTCTAATCGTGATTGGATGCAAGAGATTATCTTTAACAAATAACTCACATTGATTCAATATATTTGGCCGAATTTAATCGAGTCAACCCAACCAAATTTCATTTGAATTTAACCCAATCGACTCTAGTATAAATTCGATCGAGTCAACCGAATTTAACCACTGAGTGTTACAAACTAATTTAACAATTTTCGATGTAGTTTAATATTATGTAATTTGATACAACAAAATATAGTTGAGTTCAGTTTATTTAAACTAATTTTCAGTTCAGTTCATAGTTCATTTTATATAAACTATCTTTTGTTTACAACCATTTTTAGCATCTTAATTAAGTATAGTTATTTTGTTCACTCATACTACTAATATGTTACACTCTGACGCTTAAGTCAATGACTTTGCGTGATAATAATGATCATATTCAATAGAGAGTGAGTACTCAGAATTAGTTACCTGACCTTCATGTCAAACATATATTTATAAATATTAAAATGAGTTTATCCTTAGGCCTCACCCATTATCAATAAGTGGTTAATACTTTTATTAACGTCAATCAGTTATAACTATCTCAACAACTATTTTAACTTATTAGTTAAGAGTTGTTAATTGTTTGTTCGTTGAGTTTATTAGTCCAATAACAATAACTTTAGCACTTACCCAATTAAAGAAATGACCTAAACGATACAAGTTTACGGTTCAAATTAGATACTATACCATACACATATTAAAATTTAAAATAATATAATAAACTCACGAAGAAAGTTAAAAGATGATGAATTGTTATTCTAAAGTCATGATCGAAATATTTAATTTTTATTTGATCATGGAGATGCGAACATGAAATGATTTCCCTGAAAAGCAATTAATATTTAAAAATTCAAGCTTAAATTCTTATCCTACAAGATTTCAGTTGCTTACCAAACCAATGAACCAAACTTGTTAGTTACAACTTTTTTGTTTTTAAGTGCAAAAAGAAAAAGAGCATGCAGCAAACAACTGTTTTACGCTGAAAAGAAAGAAAAAAAAAAAGTGATTCTAACTTTATGCTTTTGAAACTGTTGGGTTTCATCTTCTTACAATGATGTCTGCGGTTTCGTTAAAAGTATGACGTTATCATGCTACACATGCGATACTTAAAATATTGCTTTTAGTTTCGTTGTATTAATTATTTTGTACACTTACACAAATTCATGTATAGTCTTATGCAAAACAAAAACTTAATGTCTGATTCCTTTTATTAATGTATTTAGGAATATATATTTATTGTTTGAAGTACACAGGACATTTTTATATTGAGTAATAATATAATCAAATAATATCAGATAAATAAAACAACATTATAACATTGAAAAATACGAAGTGGAAATAATTTTTTCCAAACTTAAAAATTTCATGAGATATAATGATAGAAAACAATTATTATTTTTATTATAAGAAAGAACACCAATACTTTAACATGAAACAAATTATATCAACGAGAAAAGTAAAAAATTCACAAACAGAAGTTTCAAACTCTAATAAAATCAAAGATAAATAAAAGAAACACATAAAAAATATAAACAGATATCTATAGTCAATATATAAATTAAAATAATTGTATTCTTAAATTTGAAAAACAAATTGTACTGGTCACCCGGTCCGGTCTTGGGCCGATCCGAAGAAATACTAGGCGTTAGGCCGATCCATGGTCGACTGGCCTCAAGAATAAATAAAGAAGGAAATGGCCGACCGGTCATATCCGGAGGACCCTGAGGTAAGTTAATTTTAATAGGAGTTTAACAGTTTTTGGACCCTAATTAAAGTGTTATTGGGCTTTGATTAGTAGAGCCTTAACCACGGGCCCAAAACTGACACTATATATAGAGGTCAACAGTAAGAGGTAGGTAACTTGAATTGAATAACATTTAATACTGAGAACTAAAGACCGAACGGACCTAATCCTAACTTGAGCGTCGGAGTATCTTTAACAGGTAGCCGGCCGACCCCGTTTGGAGAAGAAGGCTAGAGACGGACGGACAGTAGAGGAGTAGACGTGAGTGACCAGACGACTGGGAGGACTGAGAAGTAAATGTGTAGGTGAGTGTGGCCGGATCCGCTACCGAAACATTTTAACAAGGAGAAACTTTTTCTGTGCCTGGCCGGGGGGAAATGGACCGACAATGTCCATTCCCCACTGGGCGAACGACCATGGGGATACAATTGTATGTAATTCGTTGGGCGGTGCATGCGGGTTGTTGGCGTGAGCTTGGCATCCGATGCACTTCTGCACAAAGATTTTGGCGTCTTCTTCTATATTCGGCCAGTAATAATCGGCCCTTAGTATGTGGCCTTTGAGGGCCCTCCGACCGGTATGAAATCCGCATATGCCGTGGTGAAGTTCATTCATCACGTAATGAGCTTCCTCCTTACCCAAGCATTTAAGCAATGGCATAGAGTAGCCGCTACGGTACAAGTCCTTCCCGATGATTACAAATCACGCAATCTTCTTAGTGTCGACGGCGGATAACGCTAAACCGTCGTCCTGGGCTTTCATCAACTCACGGATCCTCGTCCTCCAGTCCGGTTCCTCGTTCGCTGTTATAGCGTGACATTCGATGGACGGCTGGAGCAGAACTTGCCTGATGATTGTGGTGAGTTGGCCTTTTTCTTTCCCTAAGCTGAGCTTGGAGAGGAGGTCCGCCCGGGCATTCTGTTCCTGGGGGATGTGTTGGATCCGGATGTCCTCGAATTCCCAGGCTAATGCCGTCGCGCTATGATAATACTTGACCAGGCTCTCCTCCTTCACCTGGAACTCGCCATTCATCTGGCCAACCACTAGTTGGGAATCGGTCCGACACATTACTCTTCTTGCGCCCATATCGCGAGCCAGCTCTAACCCGACTATCAAGGCTCCGTACTCGGCCTGGTTGTTGGAAACCTTAAACTTAAATACCAAAGAGTGTTCCAGGAGGAAACCGATAGGTCCCTCCAGCACCACTCCGGCCCCACTGACCGTCCGTCCTGACGCCCCATCCACAAACAAACACCATTCTTCGCTAACCCCCACCGGCAGCTCGGCAGCGAAGTCGGCCAAGTGTTGGCCTTTGACCGACCCTCTAGGTTCATATCTGAGTCCAAACTCGGACAATTCAACCGCCCAGCCGACCATCCTTCCAGCAAGGTCGGGTTTTCTCAAAATCTTCGATATGGGATGGTCAGTGTTAACCACTATTTGGTGGCTTTGGAAGTAGGGCCTTAATCTCCTCGCCGCATGGAGAAGAGCCAACGCGATCTTCTCAACCTGATGATAGTGGGTCTCGGCGTCCTGGAGTGCACGGCTTATGAAATAAACCAGTTTGGGTCCGTGGCCGCCTTGAAGCAAGGCGGCACTCACGGCTGAATCGGACACCCCAAAATAGATCTGCAATTCTTCCCCCGGATTAGGCCGGTTCATGACCGGAGGGTTTTGGAGTATTGTCTTGACGTCCTGGAATGCACACTCACATTCCTCGTCCCATTTACATGAACTGCCCTTTTTCAACTTTCGGAGCACGGAACGTATCCGCTCGGCCATTCTGGGAATAAAACGCGATAAGGCCGTTACCCGCCCGACCAACCGCTGTACTTCTTTTAGGTTGGTCGGGCTCTTCATGTTGATTATGGCGTCGCATTTGTCCGGATTGGCCTCAATCCCCCGCGACGTCAACATGAATCCCAAAATTTTTCCGGCCGGTACCCCGAAAGTACACTTGGCCAGGTTAAGGCGCATCCCATACTTTCTGATCTGTTTAAAGACCTCCTCTAAATCTCGTACGTGCGCCTCTCCTTCTGCCGAACGCACTACCATGTCGTTTATGTACACGTCCATGCACTGGCCAATCTGGGCGGCAAAAATTCTGTCCATTAAGCGTTGGTGAGTGGCCCCGGCATTCTTCAACCCGAAGGGCATAACTTCGTAGTAGTAGCTAGCCTTTTCGGTGATGAAGGTCATTTTCTCCGGTCGGGGGCATACATTGGTATCTGGTTGTACCCCGAGTATGCGTCCAAGAAGCTCAGTATTTTATGACCGGATGCCCCATTGACCAGGGCGTCGACGCTAGGCAGTGGGTGAGAGTCCTTCGGGTAGGCCTTGTTGAGGTCGGTTTAATCCGTACACATTCTCCACTTACCATTCGACTTCTTGACCATTACGACGTTGGCCAACCAGGTGGTGTAGGTTACCTCACAGATGAATCCCGCTTCTCTCAGCTTCCCGACCTCTTCCTCGATCGCCCTTCTCTTCTCTTCGCCCAACCGTCGCTTCTTTTGGGACACTGGCCGGGCTTCTTTGAACAACGACAATTTATGGGATACCACCGAGGGGTGGATCCCCGGCATGTCGGCCGCCGTCCAGGCGAATAAATCTCTGTTGCGCCAGAGGATGCTTCTGAGTCGCCTCTCAACTTCTTCCCCCAGGCCGTTAGCAATCGCCGTTGTCTGCGTTGCATCTTTTCCTATGATTATAGGTTGGGTCTCCCCTATCAGTTCAAGCCGGTCCTCTTTATTCGTCCTAGGATCTAGGTCGGCCATCGCCACCTCAGACCGACTGACCTTCCTCCTTTCTTCCCTCGGGTATAACTTCAGTCCGGCCGCATAACATTCCCTGGCTGTCTTCTGGTCGGCCCTTACCGTATGTATGGTTCTCCGATGACCGGGGTATTTCAGCGTCAAATGTGGGGTCGATACGATAGCCCCGAAGGCGTTGAGACATGACCACCCAAGGAGGACGTTGTACGACGTGTTTGCCTTCACTAGCAGATATCTCACCCTTCTTTCGTCTCCGTCACGACCGATTCCCAACTGGGTACGCAAATCCACGTATCCCCTTGTATCCACCCTTTCTCCTGCAAATCCAACGATTTGCTCATTATATGGCACAATTAGGTCCTCAGAGATGTCCATCTGCTAGAAAGTTTTCCAGTAAAGGATGTTGACCGAGCTTCCTTGGTCGATGAGCACCTTGCTGACCCCATACCGCACAATCTTGTCGGTTATCACCATCGGGTCGTCCTGCTCTGGGTCGGGCGCATGAAAATCATCATCTGTGAAAGTGATGGGTTACATTGTTCTCTTCGGGGTGTCGACGGCGTGTACGGACTGCAACGCCTGGATGTGCTTCTTGCGCACATTGGAAGATGAACCTCCTCCAGCGAATCCTCCCGAGATCTTGTTAATCATCCCTCTCAGGGGGCGGTCGTCCCCTCCTCCGCGACTCCGGCTCCGCCTTCTGTCATCCCGAGGGTACTCTTGCCGACGATACCGAGGATCCCGGTTGTGGATAGTTCTCCTTGCTTCCGTCCGTCGAGGACTCGCCCTCCGAGGGCTTCTCTCCCGGACGGGTGATCGGTCCGGCCGATAGGTTTTAACGTACTTCAACAGTCGCCCGGTGCGAATTAACTCCTCAATCTTGTCCTTCAGGGTAACAAAATCTTCTATGTCATGACCCAGATTCTGGTGGTACAGGCAGTGCTTGGTCTTATCCGCGTTAGGCGACGTGGGCTTCTTTTGCGGTGCCTGCAACAGCTGCGTGCTCAAAGCCTCATGAAAAATTTGAACCCGAGGGGCGTTCAAAGCCGTATACTGTTGGAAACGGGGCCCTCGGGGTCCGTCCCGAGGCCTGGGGCCTCCGGCTCGATGGGTTTGATTCTCCGTTCTCTTCCCCTCACTCTTCTCCCCCTTAACCTCTTGAAGCTCCTTCCGATAACTCTGCTTCATTTCCTCCACCCTAATCTCGTCAGCCGCCCGTTCGTGCAATTCTTCCATCGTCTTGGGCGGTGTTCGACACACACTTTCTTTGAAGGGGTCGGACCTTAAGGCCGGCATGATATGCTGTAGCGCAAGTTCCAGAGTCAGCCCTTTCACCCTCCGGACGGTTTTTTGGTACCGGTCCATAAAGGTTTTCAATGGTTCCTCCTTTCCCTGCTTGAGGTTCATCAGATCGACAATCGTGATGTCCCTGGCAATACACGCAGCAAACTGTTTCTTAAACATAGCCTCCAACCCCTTGAAATTGGCTATGCAACCGTTCGGTAACGCATTGAACCATTCCAGAGCCTCCCCTTCCAAGGAGAGAGAGAAGGCCCGACACCAAACGACATCACACCTGGTGCGGAACGACATGGCGTTAGTGAAAGATTTGATATGGGCGTCCCGGTCGGTAGTGTCGTCATACATCTTGAACTGAGGCGGAACAAATTGTTCAGAAATATGTACGTCCATTATAGCCTGGGCGAAGGGGACGGGAACGGTCGATCCCTCAACCCTTACCGACAACACCTTCTCCTCCTTGCCTCCATCAGCCTTTTCCTGCTTCTGCCCCTCTCGGGTTGGGGCGCTGCTATGCTCCTCTCCCTCATTCCCCTCATTTATCATCGTCTTCTCCTGTCTCCGCTCCTCCGCGCCCTCCTCACTCCGGGCAGCGATGGCCCTGGTGATCTGTGCCGCGCATTCCGCCCTAACCACCGCCGTCTCCTCCTCATGTTGCTTTCGCATCTCCTCCAAACGTCTCTCCAACATTCTCATCATCTCTCCCTGCTCATCAGCGTTAGTGGTTCTCGTGGTCACCATTGGTATTTATCCTCGAGTCCCACGGTGGGCGCCAAAATGTTTCGATAACGGATCCGGTCACACTCACCTACACATTTACTTCTCAGTCCTCCCAACTGTCTGGTCACTCACGTCTACTCCTCTACTATCCGTCCGTCTCTAGCCTTCTTCTCCAAACGGGGTCGGCCGGCTACCTGTTAAAGATACTCCGACACTCAAGTTAGGATTAGGTCCGTTTGGTCTTTAGTTCTCAGTATTAAAATGCTATTCAATTCAAGTTACCTACCTCTTACTGTTGACCTCTGTATATAGTGTCAGTTTTGGGCCCGTGGTTAAGGCTTTACTAATCAAAGCCTAATAACACTTTAATCAGGGCCCAAAAACTGTTAAACTCCTATTAAAATTAACTTACTTCAGGGTCCTCCGGATATGACCGGTCGGTCATTTCCTTCTTTATTTATTCTTGAGGCCGGCCGACCACGGATCGACCTAACGCCTAGTATTTCTTCGGGTCAGCCCAAGACCGGACCGGGTGACTAGTACACAAATAGTGACAAACATAAAAGTAGAGTAATAATGTCATACTATTTTTTTTAATTACATATATTTTTAATAATCATCTCAAGTACACAAGAATCATATATATCATAAATTTATTGTTAAAATTTCAATTCGACTTAAAGTAAATTATAATTTTACTAACACGATTTGGTGAATATATAAATAAATTTTCTCTCTTTCTCTCTTCTAAAAAAAGTGTAACTTTTACATTTTTTTTATAGACCTAGAAAACCTCCAAGTTATATGGCACAAAATAAACTTAATTAAGTTGAACTTTTTAGACTGAAATATAAGATTCCATTAAAATTTGATGGTAAATTAGTTGTGTAAGGTAGGCTGAGGTTGAGTGATAACTGGGAGTTGGACAGTATAATATTTTATTGAAGAAAATTTAGTGTTTGTCGATTTTCAAAAAGAGGGAAAGCAATTCATATGAAGAATTGTGAGGAGAAACAACGTATTTGATATTCATGAGTTGTCGCTGTCGATTTCCAGATACATGATCCAGAGGCTAGCCACGCGTTTACAGTTAAAAAGGGTTTTCTTTCTCTCTTTTTGATTTCTATTAGATATACGTTACTTTACCAATCTTAGTATCTCTCATTTTCAACTCTTATTTTTCTCCCTTCACTTCACTATGTTAACTGCTTCTACTTAAAATAACTAACACACCATGGAATAAAGAGAGTAAAATGTTCATGTGGATGAAAATTGCACACATATTCTGGGACTCATGATGCATGCATCAGTCAAGAACAAAACATATCAAATTCAATATGATCAATTTTAGATTTATGTTATTTTAATTCTTCTAAATTAAAAAGGAAGAACAATTAAAAAATATAAAAGGATATGAAGAACTGATTTGTTTAACTAAATCTTATATCATTCACTTATAAGGTCTATAACTATTTATATGCTGTAAATTTATATTTAATGCGAGGTTTTTTAATATATTTATCACATTAATAGAAGTTCAATAATGACTTAATAATAATGATATGTTAAATTTAACAAACAATAACTTTTATTAGTATAAGTTTAAAATGACTCTAATATTATCTTAAAAATTAACTTTTAATCCTAATTTAATTTTACAAAATCACCCTTTTTAAACTTAATTTAATTTTACAAATATAATAATAAATAATGCAATAAATTTCATTAGACTCTAATATTATGTTAAACTTTACGCTTTATTAAATTTTATAAATTTAGTTTCTAAAATAAAACTTAATCTTATTTATATATTACAAATTTACCTTCCCTTATGAGAATAGTTTAATTATAAAGTAGTTGCCGAAAGGTTTATGGAGAAAAAAGAGCTTCTTGCGTTTTGAACATCTTTCTACAGATTGATTCACTGATCTTTTTCACCCTTCTTATGGTCAGAAAATTGTGAACGTAGATGCAAAATGGAAAAGAAAGAATCAAGTGAATGATATTTAGGAGTTAAAGTTAGAGGAATATTTGGGTATACTATATGACTCATGAATATTACTTGTAGCTTTTTTTTCACTGTGTGGTCCTCGTTTTTTGGTTCATTTTTCTTTTTTAAGCTTTGTAATGTTATAGAATATATGAAATCATTTTTAATTATGTTAGTGGAAACTAATGGTACGATTTAATATTCTCGTAACTTTTATACACGAAAATGTGAAAGGGTCATATAATAATTTTTCTATTTGGAACTAGTTTATGCTGAGAATTGAAGTACAAATCTTACTTAATTATGATAATAATCAAGTCTTAAAAATCACTTATGTTTATTGAGTGATAAAATGAAGTTTAATGGTAAATTTAAAGTTAATTATTTTGGATAATTTTGAAATGAGACTTGTTGGTAAAGAAAGTTGAAGCGATAAAAAAGTTTGTGTGAGCTTTTCTTTGTTTGATGTTTATTGAAGCTTTGTTGCTTTCTTTAAAAATTTCAGTTAGTGTGGTCCAACTAAAAGAAGCATGGAATATATATAGGCATGCAAAAAGTGCTATTCATTTTTTCACTACATTGTATTCCGAATAGGATATTTATATTATATTATATTAATTATATATATATATATATATTATTATTATTATTAGGGTTAAATATGTTTTTAGTCCCTTAAGTATCACTCGATTTTGGTTTTAGTCCTTACTCGAAACATCGATGGTTTTTAATCCTCATTGTTTTGAAACTTTCACTTTTCGTCCTTAAAATTGGACGGCGTTATCTTTTAATACACGTGGCAAACGGCGAAATTTCTTTCAATGCCAGCTTTCCTCTTTCCTGTCTGCCATGTTGGTTTTGTTTTTACTCATCAGATTATTATTGATTGCCACGTCTCTTTATTATAATCAGATTAGCACAATTAGGGTTTTTAATTGGGAACCAACACCAGGCCACGGTCTCGCCGACGCTCACCTCCCACCGGTCGGAACCACCGCCTACACTACGCCGTTGATGCAGGTGACCGTCTCTACCTCGCCGCCGTCAGCTTTGGAGGCCACTACCGACGCTATCTTCTCACCTTCCCCTTCGAATGGGGTTCATCTTTTCCCGGATCCATCACCGTGAATCATGACTCCTGGTGTTTCCGCTCACCGTCATGACTGGGGATGCCTCCTCTGTATTTAACCAAACACCATATTCTGCACTATCATTTTCTACTCGGTTTTGCCTTCAAGTCCTGAGCTTTGTTATTGGGGTTTCTCCAACTGTTGCTTGATCTAGGTCTTTCTGTTTATGTCCAAGGTTTTGTGTTTTTTTTTTGTCTTTTTGTTTGGTCTCTCTGTGGCTGGTTTCAATTTATCTGCACCAAATTTGCTTTAAGTGGAGTTAAATTTGAGTCTTAAATAGTTTAACGGTCCTATCCTTACATTGTATCTTCTGTGTTAGAAATTTGTTCAAGATAACTACCAAATCTTAGGTGGCTGCTTCACTACAAAGTTAATTTTTTTTTTTCTGTTTCTTAAACTTTCCTTTTGTTTTGTTCCCTCTTATTGAGTCAACTATACTTAATAATCAGAGAATTCAAAAACCACTCATTACTATCTGACTAGGATTGCTGGTAAAATGCAAATCTAAATCTGATTTATTGTTGTCTGTTTCACTTCAGAGGGCTTGTGAGTGGTGATTGTTCAACTACATATTGAACTGTAGTTAAGAAGTTTTTCTTCGAAAGGAGCCTTATATTTGTTGCAGCAATGAAAGGAAAGATCAGGAGAAGTGGTGGTGGTGTCCATATGGAATACCTAATTCACATTCAGGAGATAAAGCCTTGGCCCCCTTCGCAATCTCTCAGATCGCTTCGTTCTGTGTTGATATAATGGGAGAATGGTGAACGCGCTTCATACAAAGGAAAAGAAGAGCATATGAAATCAGATCTCAAAAACTCCACTCTAAAATAAGAACCCTAATTAACACACCTTACCATTACTAATATGATCATTAAAATTGAAACCAACTTGGCACACAGTGGAAAGAAAGCTGGCATTTGCCGTTTGTCACATATGTTAAAAGATAACGCTGTGTAATATTAAGGACGAAAAGTGAGAGTTTTAAAACAATGAGGACTAAAAACCATCAATATTTCAAGTAGGAACTAAAACTAAAATTGAGTGATACTTTAGGGACTAAAAACATATTTAATCCTTATTATTATTATTATTATTATTATTATTATATTTTAACTTGAATAATACTTACTAACTGGTAATTTGAAAAACCAATTATTAATAGAGTATAAAAAGTAAAAAATACATTAGGTTATAATAAATGTATTTAAGTCAATATATTAAATTATTATTTAAATGTTTAATCTTTAAATATATTATTTTTATTAAATTTAAGCATCAAATTAAAAAAAGATTAAATCAAGTCCTTTTAGGCAGTGCAATAATTAAAAGATTTTTAGTTTAGTTAAGTAAAATTATTACAATCATATTAAAAAATTATTAAAATTTAACATTAGTTCATTTTCAATGTTCTATAATAAATTTGTTTAATATTACAAAAATTACTCGCAAATATTGTTTTTTCTGACAGTTTGGGAAGAAGACTTTTATGAGTTGAATCACGTCTAACGTTTAAGTTTGTTTTGTTAAATTTGACAAGTCTCGATTGAGAGCATTCCATAGTTTTAGTTGGTTCATACTTGATTGTTATGTGGACATTATGTTTTACCAACATATATTTGAAGATTAACGTGAAATATTATTAATATTTTGTCAAATTAATAAAATTTAAGTTGTAGTAGGTAAGAGTTAAAACTAAAACTCATTATCTAATTTTGGAAAATCATAAGAGGTGAGATGGATCGAAGTTGGATGAAGAAAATTTACATTTTTCATAAGAACGAGAATAACATTAAAATGTTTTTTAAATTTGTTAAAAGGTAAACTTATATGAAAAGAAAATATTATAATCCATATGTTAATTGTGTGAATTGGGGTTAAATGAATTGGTAAACATAAATATGCATCTTTTATGTCATCACATTTTTGGAAATTACATAATGTAATATTGACAAAATGAATTGAACTAAAAAACATGATTCATAATGCATTAATTTCAAACAGTAATAAAAAAATGTTTGGTTAACTTGAAGACAAAACATGAATTGATTGACAATAACTTCATTGCTTTGCTCAAGTTGTTGAAAAAGGAATTTCCTAAAAAAAAGAAAACATGTTTCTCAAAACTAAGGCAAAAATTATATGTTGGATGCGTATGGAGTATTCAAATGTAGATGCATGTCTTGATTAAATTTTGTACAAAATTGAGTTTGAAACAATACATATTTTTCTTATGTATGATATTTAATAATACAAAAAAAAGTGATCAAAGGAGAATGCAAAGAAAGACTAACAACAAAGGTTTGTTAGAATTTACCAACCATCGCAAATTTTACATGATTATTTAATAATAAAGATGATAAAAAAACCTTTCATGATAGAAGAAAATATAATAAGTTATTTTGATATTTGACAACTTTAATGTAATCGGACAATATTAATACCCTTTGTCCACACTTTTGAAGAAGGGATAAAAACTTGAACTTCATGAATTTTTTGTAAGTTTTGTAGTCTTTTTATCACTATAGGAAATGCCCTAATTATAAAGGTCTTTTGGCTGTAGGTAAAGTTGATATACCAAAGGTTTTATTGACGATCGTGTGAGATGGTAATTACCGAGGGTTTATGTCCGACGATAATAGGTAGCGAATTTATTGAAGGCTTTTGCCCGTCGGTATAGGTATGCACTTAATGAAATCAGAATTTGGGATTTCCTTCTTCCATTTTCCCCAATTTTCTCCTCGTGAAAGCTTCCCCCAACTTTTACTCCTAATTTCTCTCCACTCTCCCCCACCCTAATCTCTGTCTCCCTCTTTGTCGAGCCATTGTTTCTCACTTTCTCGAGCTCCTCTTTGTTTGCGACGGTGGTTTGGCAGCGTGAAGAGGTGTTGTCGCTGCGTCAAGGGGTGGTGTCACGGTGTGGGTAGAGCTTCTAGCTGCTGAGGGAGGCTAATCCAGGGTTGTGTGACGAAGTGGCTTTCGCTGCGTGAGAAGGGCTTCGCGAGAGAGGATATCGGAGGTGCTAATATACTTAGGGTTGTCACTGTCATAGAGGTAAGTTGTTTCTTTTGTGAATGGGGTTTGCGTGGTTCTGAATTAGAAATTTGCAATGGGATGTTGCTTTAATTTTGGCTTGATTGATTTCATGTTAAGCTACAAATCCTTTGTCTCATTGTCTCTCAATTTTGTGCTTTGTTGTTGAAACTTTGATCTTCGATTATCTGGTTTTGAAAGTTATCTTAGCTAATATATGCTTTTATTATATTGAATTGTATTATTTCTTGTTTTTGTAACCAAGTTTATTGGAGATTAAATTCATTGATTTCTCAAGTTTCTGCTTTCCATGGCTAAGGGTGTAGAGTATCTGAAATTAGAATGTGGTTGAATATGTTTTATTGTGTCGTGTGTACAATCATTCTTTAATTGTTAGTTTTTGTTCTACTGACACCTGTTATTGTTAAAAAAAGTCTTTAATTATGAGCATTTTGTAATGCCCAGAATCATTTGCAAAAATGTTCAAGAACCCTCATTATATATGAGTCCCTTGGTTCCAATTGTAGTCTAAATCTGGCAGAAATCAGGTGTCTTAGTTGAATGACTTACAGGTTGTGAGAGAGTGATGATAAGATGATGAGGCTCGGGTTTGTAAGTGATTGAGCATTCAACATTTAATGGTAATCCAAGATTTTAGCAACAAATTCTAAATTTTCAGATGAGATAGCAGAGAAAAGAGAAAAAACAGAATTAAGAATACTTTTGTAAAGTTTTATTGAATTACAAACATGGACCCAAGGAATAAAGAGAGACTCCTCCTTCCAAAGGATTCTCATTACAAAGTCTTTTCCTTATTTATAATAATACACTTAACACTATATTCCCAAATGTTAAATAAAAATGCCTCCCCTTCTACCTTTTCTCCTATTATAGTTATGCCTTTACCCCTAACAACTTCAAACTATTGTGACCAGTGTTATTAGTATCATAAAATTTGTGAAACAATAAACATAATTCAAGCTGGTGTAAAACGAATCAGTAAGTGGATCATTTTGGTCATATTTTAGTTTATATGCAGATTTGGTGTTTAAACCATCACTTTTTGAGTTAAAATGGAAGTGGAGTGGTGATTTTGAATTACAAGCTGTTTATAACTCATTTTAGAGTTTAAATTCAATTAAAATAATCAAATAAGGTTGTTTGAACTTTTAGTTGAGTGTTTAAAACACTTCCATACGTTTTTGGTTATCAAACCACCAAATCAATAACTTTTTCTGGTGTAGTATTCATTCTAAGCTACTGTTTGATTATAATCTTTTCCTAATGGTGTAATTTCCTGCATAAATTGGCTATAACAAGGTTGATTTTCGAATTATGCTATTTTTATGCTATTGAAAAGCTTGAACAAGCTTAAATTGGTGTTCTAAAGTTGATAGCACTGTTCATTTGGTCATATTTTAGCTTATATGCAGGTTTGGTCTTCAAACCATCACTTTTTGAGTTAAAATGGAAGTGAAGTGGTGATTTTGAATTGCAAGTTGTTTATAACTCATTTCAGAGTTTAAACACAATTAAAATAATCAAATAAAGTTGTTTGAACTTTCAGTTGAGTGTTTATCATGCTTTGGTATGAATTAATAAGTAAGATTATTATATGTTGGTCTTTAAAGATTATTATATGTTGCAAATGTAGGTTTTTGGAGGAAGACCCAATGTTCAATTATTAGAAGTTGGTGCCAAATTTTGAGGTGTTGCAAATTAGGAGAAGTTGAGCATTAGAAAAAAGTATGTAGTCACTGATATTTAATTGTATTTTTCAAAGTTCTGTTATTGCTGCCTGAATGTGCAATTATTGTAAACATTGTTGGGTATGTGCTGATTTTAGCATTATAGATAACCTTATTGAAATATTTTGAACTGTCAACTTGTATTTGATATAAATTGTGATTTATATGGTCAAAAAAAATATAACAAACCTATAATCTGAGGCTTAGGTTCATCTTTTGCATGAACTTTTTTTGTTTCTTTGTATGAAAATGCTTTTTAACAGCATCTGGGTTCCTCTCTTATGTTGCATGGTTCCAATCCCTTTGTTGAGCAAGGATTGTCTGTAATAGCCCTCCTTAATAAACTTTCAAAAACAGTGTGTGTGTGAGACCCAATCATAATGCTCCAAACTTCATTTCACTCTCTCCCTCTCTGTCCAACATCCAAGTACATTTAAAATAAGTCTTATTGTTTGACCAAAAAACATATAATACTAAAGTAGCTTAAGAAACTACAAAGACACTGTTCTAACAAGTTTAGAATGGTAGAACCTAGCTAATAAAAAAATGACACTAGCTACCAAAAGTACGTAAAACTAAAAGATGTGACAACCTATAACCTAAAACTAGTAAGTAGAATAGGCTAAAAGTGATAACAATGAAAATTGTTTTGAAATACTTATTAAAACTGTCAAATAACTATTTAAACAAGTTTTGAACTTTTTACTCGCTCATTGGAATTCAATAAAGTTTCGCAATAAGTGTGCTAGAACCCAAAAGAAGAGAGCTTCTGAAAAGGGTGAAACCCTACATACCGGTAGGTCGATCACGATTCATGAGCATGCCATTCGTATGGTAAACCTTCATTACTTTTATGTTTCTTTCATATTAACATATGTATTTTCTATTTCATGTACACTTCAACTCTAAATTATGTTAGAGGCACAAGCTTTGGGACGGGTGGTCCTTGTTGATGAGGTCTTTACTCAGACTCATGTTCGGGAGGGAACTACTGAATTTGTTGATGAAAGGTCTAGGAAGACTCATGTAAGCAAATAACACTGCTACTACTAGCTAGAAATTTTTATTTATGTTATTATATCATTCCTTAATTTTTAATGTCTGAACAAGAAGAATTTTCTACGAAACTTTCACAGGTTAGATCCGAACATGGGTAAGCTTCTACACCGGATGATGTAAGTAATGAAGACAACGAATTTCGTAGGATACAGTGTTGGGTCGATGTCGTTGGTGGGAAGAAAAAGGGGCGAGTGTACGATGCAGGACAACTTGCTGCAAACTACACAGTAGTAAGAGGAGGTACTCTGAAGCACCAACCTTCTTCTTCCTCAAATACTTAATTTTGATACTTAATGCACCCTTTTTTACTAAGAAACTTGCTTTGACTCGTGATTTTGCTTTAGTTTTGTGAATAAGAGAGTTGGGGATATGCTTTATGATTTTACTACTAAATTCCCTTAATTTTGAAAGTTATTGGAATGATTTGGAGTTGAAGTATCAAATGGTTGGAGTGCAAAAAAGTCAAGTAGAATGCAAAAAACCCAACCAGTCAACAAGAAAAGTCAACCAGTCAACCAGAATGTTGAAAAGTCAACCAGTCAACCAGAATGTTGAAAAGTCAACCAGAGCGAGTTCTGAGTCAGTTCTTGCGATTTTTATGATATGTTTTGGGCCTGGACCCATTTTCTGTTATTTTTACGTCCTATTTAAAGACTCGGACACCCTAGAGAATGTATCTTTTGATGGCTTAAGCACAGAAACACACTTTTCACCCCTTTGGGGGCAGATTTGGGGATTTAACAACTCTCATCTTCTCTTTCTAGGGTTTCTATCTCTTCCATTCCATTGTACACTTCGTTCTTCCATGACGATGGAGAACTAATTTCATTTGTTATTGGGAAAGATGTAACCTCTAAACTCTCTTGTATTTGAATTGATTATTATTTTATATATGCTTTCTTTCATTAATTATTAGAGTTTTTCCTCTATTATCTGTAAATGTTTTGTTTAAGACATTATTCAATACCATAATCTTTGATGTCATCTATATGGACACGTATGGGTAGATCTAGACATGGGGAAATTCTCTCGGGAGGAATATTACGTAGACATAGGGATAGGAGGACCATTGCCTTTAAGCTTCTGTGCGAATGTAATGCATGATCAATTAATAGAGAGGCAAGACATTCTAAACTAGTAATTACGAGTAGGCTTTCTTCACCGAGACATCGGGTTTAGGATAAATTAGAAAGTGACATTAACATTAATGAAGAAGATGAATTCGTTTATGCATGAGAATGATTAGGTGAAATCTAAACACTAACAACATATTAATCTCATATTATCAACATCATCCATTCACTTTTGTATTTAGCCTCAATTGATCAAATTGCATGCATATTTAATTTTATTGTTTTGCATTAAAAAACCCCAAAATATTGTTCTTTGTTAGCGGAATGGCAAGTGTACCATATCGCTAAAAACAGCTTTTGACTCTCGACTGACTCATTTATTGAGTTTTGTTTGACTTCAAGCTCATTCTAAGCAGTAAAGGGAGTAATTTGATTTAAAATAGCACATGAAAATAACGATTTTTCAACCGTTATCACAACCCCAAACTTAGAAATTTGCTTGTCCTCAAGCAAAACAAAACAAAACTAAGGATAAAACAAAACTTGGCTCTCTACACTTTCATCCAATGATTCGATCATGCTAAAGTACATGATGAGAACTATTCAATTTCAGATCTTCAGTGATGATCAAATCAAGATGCATGCTTTCAATTCAGTTATCTCACACATTCCTCAACAGATGTTACATATTATGAATGATCAATCCACTAAGCAAAGATGCAATCATGAAACTTAGAAATTCTCACCAAGCAAGTGTTTCACTCAATCACTCAAGTGTTTAGGGTAACATTCCAACTCTAAATCATTCACAAGTCACATGAAATAAAATTGCCTTTCATCTCAAACAATCAAAATCATCACATGCAAATGCCATCAAAAGGACTTTTCCAAGGCTTCTAACGAGGCTGGGCTATCAAGAAAAAATGGTTTTTCTGGATCACAAAATCTTCGAATCAAGAGAGCTGATTCATCATTCAAGGTTCAAGTTTAACTCTCTTTTTTCAACCAATCTCATTTGTTCCCAACTTCTTCTCTTTTTCTTTTATTTTAATATTGAGCTCATCTTTCATGATTTTTCCTCTTTCTCATGTATCTTTTTCTTTTTCAACACTTGAGCTCAATGCCTATCTTTTTGCCATTCAAACTTTCCCCACAACCCCAAACTTGAACCTTGAATATACTTACAGTCATTAACCTAATTCAAAGTAAATAATTTCAGCACAAGGGTTTTCATTCTGTTTAGGGCCAAGGTTCAAAAAGGGTGTAAAATTTCAAGCACTTTGGGTAAAATTTGGCTAAGTAAGGGCTTTCAAAAATGGCCTTTATGATATGACATGTACATGCAAGTCAATCAATCATCAAGACTTTGGCAATATCATGCATGCTTTCTTGTAAATAGTTTCATACAACAATAAAAACTCTGGAGCTTAATACCTTACACACATGCTTCCTCACACACATTCATTCATACACCCTGCTCCGCATCATAACCACAATCACAATTCATTACACATCTGTTTCACAGGTCACATGCAATGCAACTCAATCATTATTCTCATTAGATCATCATCAAATAGATTCATCATGCAATACATTCAGTCAAAACATCATCAGAAAGGTCTTCAAGCCAAACAGACACACTAAAATTAAAATTCAAAAATTTAAAGTGCAAGGGTAAAGAAGAAAATCTAGGTTGCCTCCTAGTAGCGCTTGTTTAACGTCGCGAGCCTGACCCAAACCTGTTTCGCATTTGTCAGTAAATGTCAGCCATCCAACACCCTTCAGTAGGCGTACCTTCCGGGTATCCTTCAGTAGATACCAAAAGTTAGCATCCCTCAGTAGATGCTACCCAAAAATTGTTCACAAATATTCCAAAAATAAACAAGTTCAACAAAAGATAAAATAAAAATTGTCTTAAAATACAAAAAGTGCTATTCAGCAATCAACTCTTCTTCTTCACACTGGAGTCTTAATCACCCCACCGTCTCAGCTTTCGTCTGTCTACTTGGTGAACAGCAGGGGAATATGGTCTTCTAATTTCCACCATCCCTTTTTCTTTCAGCTCCTTTACTAACCATTCCTTTTTCTTAAATCTCACTTTACTCCTTGGTTGGAGTGGATCTTCTTTTGATTTTGGGTGAATGGTTCTTCTCCCTTTATCCTCAGGTACCTGCAGAATGTAACAGTTGTCAGAATAATCAGTACCAGCTATGCTCTCTTCTTGTTCTTCGCCCATCTCTGACTTCTCAAATCTGTCTCTTTTTACTGTTTTAATCTCATCCCCTTCACGGCCAGTATAGATAATTAAAATCCCTCATCATTATCCTTCCCTCATGAACATTAATAAGCATCTTTGATGTTGCCATGAAAGGTCGCCCCAAAATCACAGGGTACTCTTCCTCAGTTTTCACATCCATGACAATGAAATCTGCTAAGAACTCAAGTTGATATGCTTGCACAACAACATTTTCCACCATTCCCACTGGCACTTTTGTAGAACCATCTGTCATTGCTATAGTCAAGTCAGATGGTTTCAACACAAGCCCACTGATTTCCTTCAAAAGTTCTGTGGGTATTAAATTGATACTAGATCCAGAATCTATCACAGCTTCCACATCTAAATCATTCAGAGTACATGACAATGTTAAGCACCCCGGATCTTTAACCTTAGGAGGATAATTACTCTTCTGTGGTTGAAAAACAAGATCCTCTTCTTCATCAATCAACTCAACTTTATCATCAAGGTTGATTTTAATTCTTTCTGAATAGGGAGGAAGCTGCTCATTTCCTAAAGGTACCATAGTCATTCGGTTGAAAATTTCTCTAAATCCCCCATTATGATTGCTTCTAGTTCCTATTTCTTTTTTTCCTCCACTAGCCTCTTCTTCATTATAATTTTCATCTTCTTCATCTTCACTGCTCATGGGTTCAAAGAATTCAACCATAAGCATTTCTTCCTCTTCACTATCCACTAAATGGAATGGTTCACTCTCTACTTCCCAACCATCCTGGCTCGTAATAACTTTGCATTCTCTCTTAGGGTTAACCTTGGTGTTGGCCCTAAACTGGTTTTTCTCCGTGATTTCTATTCTTGTTGCCAGCTGCCCAATTTGTGACTCTAGTGATTTAAAACTGGCCTGAGTACTATTCAACTGCTGCTTATATTTTTTGAAGAAGTCATCAAATCGGTTACTTAAGGTCCTGACAGACTCAGTCAAATTACTCACTTACTGCCACAGAGGTGACGGTTGTTGCTGCCGGAAGCCTCCTACTTGCCCAGAAGAAGTATTCTGATTCTGTCCAATGCTGGGGTGGTTCTTCCAACCTTGGCTAGAATTGCCTTGGTTAAAATTACCCTGCTTAAACGGGAATTGATTCCCCACGTAGTTGAAATCCTGCTGCATTTCTTCAGGAAAAACACATTGACCATTGATGTGGTCACCACCGCAAAAGTTGCAAAGTTGTTGAGTTTGAGAAATATTTCTTAACCCTGTTGGAAGTTTAGAAAGGACCTTTGTCAGTTTGTCCAATTTTTGGTTAAGAAGATGATTCTGCGCAGCCATTGCATCATTAGCAGGAAGATGCAATATTCCTCCTTTCTGTGTGCCTCTCTCACTTTGAGAAACTTCATTCAGGGTCGTCTCCTCAATCAAATCATAGGCTTCGTCTTCAGTCTTCCTATTAATACTGCCTCCAGCTGAGGCATCCAAGATCATTTTAGATTGAGTATTCAGCCCTCTAAGAAAAATGAGATGGAGTTTTTCTCAACAGGCCTTTGAATCTGTGTCAGGCCTGTCCGAGAGTTTCCTCCATCCCTTGCTTGAATGAGGAGATTTCGAGCTTCCCTTGATGAATCTTGGTTTGCGGAAAAAATCTGGTGACTAACTGTCTCGCCAAAGCATCCCAGTTTCTGAACGGCCCTTCAGCAAATGAGTGCAACCAATCTTCGGCACTTCCTCCCAAAGAAAAAGGGAATAGGCTAAGTCTGACCCTCTCATCTGAGACCCCGGCCATCTTAACAGTATTGCAGATTTCGCCAAAGATAGTCAAATGTTTGTAGGGATACTCATTTGATAATCCGTTGAATTGGTTGCTCTGAACTAATTGGATGAGCGTCAAGCTCATCACCAAATTTGTAGTATTGTCCGCAGGGATGGCAATGTTGTTGAAATTCAAAGGACCCACTGTTAGCGGATTGGCAAGTGTACCAAATCGTATCAAGTAATAATAAAATGGTAAGTCCAAGTATCGTTTTCCCAAGAGACTCACAGCACTAAACTGTTGTGCTTTTGCTTAACCAATCAAGACTATAAGAACAAAATATTTTTAGGGTTTTTGAATACGGAAAAATAAACATGAATGCAAGTTGATCAATTGAGGTTAAACACAAAAGTGGATGGATGATGTCGATAAAATGAGATGGATTTGTTGCAAGGATTCAGATTTCACCCAATCACTCTCATAAATCTACTCCTCTTGTTTAAATGGCATTATTATCTAATTGCATGCAAACTTTCTTGGCCTCCCCTTAACCCGATCCCTCGGCGAAAAGGGCCTATTACTAATTACCGGCTTGCTATCCCTAGCCTCCCCTTGTAACTAGCAACGCATTACAAACAGAAGCAAATACAATTGGTCGTCCTACTCCCCTATCCCTAGGTGGTATTGCTTAACCAAGGAAAATCTCACCAATTCGTGTCATTATTGTACATCCCCGTATCAATAAAGTCAAAGATCAATTACCGAATGAGTTAAATGATAAAGGCATTAAACACAATATGAGAATCCAACAATTGATAATAACCGCATATGAAAAACATATAATTCAAACAAGAGTTTCAATAGACGAGAGTATCAAAAGATTACATTGTTCCCCAGCAACAAATAAGATTAGTTCTCCATCGCCATGGAGAAACTAGGTGAATAATGGAATGAAAGAGATACAAACCCTAAAGAGGAGAAAAGGAGAGCTGTCACCATCCCCAGATCTACCCCAGAGGAGTGAAAAGTGTGTTTTTGTGCCTAAGCCATCAAAAGATACAAACCCTAAGACGTTTTGGCCTTTAAATAGGGCATAAAAATAACATAAAACAAGCCCAAGCCCAAACAGATAATAAAAATTACATAAAACAAGTCCAAACCCAGCAGACAACTGCCCGGCGGCAAAGTTGCACCGCCCGGCGGTTTACCCTAAATTGCACTTCCGCCCGGCGGCAGGGGTCTACCGCCTGGCGTCCAATGCTGGGTGTCTCTTCCTCGCATCTGACTGCCTGACGTTGGATTTTGGCTCTGGGATGTTCCTAGACTCTTCTTTTCTTCATGTTTCTTCCTTATTCTTGAGTCTAAGACCTTCATCTTCAATCTCATTCTTCACTGTTATCAAAATTGTTGCAAAACAAGCATAAAATCGCTAAAAGCAGCTTTTGACTCTCGACTGACTCATTTATTGAGTTTTGTTTGATTTCAAGCTCATTCTAAGCAATAAAGGGCATAAATTAGTCCAAATTAGCATATGAAAATAACAGTTTTCAACCGTTATCACCCACAGTGTTTGTTGAGTCCCCCAGTGTACGTCTTGGAGGAGGTTGGTCCGCCATCTCCTCTCTACCTTGTGCAGAAGATTCTGGTGAAGATTGAAAGATTGCTACAGGAGAAGGAAAGTTTTCACGTGTAGAATGTATAACTTCCCTCCCTCTCCTATCTGGTAATCCCTCGAGAAGAGGTTGCTGATCTTTCCTGCTTCTAATGTGTTTCCCTTCCTGCATACACAAGAAAAATACCCCTAAAAGCACTTTTATAGAAAAATAAAATAAAACACAATAAGAAAATAAAAGTATAGAAAAATAATTACAAACAAGTCAAATTCAGTCAATTCACACTACTAAATAAGTCAAACCTCGAGTCCCCGGCAACGGTGCCAAAAACTTATTAGCAGAATGGCAAGTGTACCATATCGTATCAAGTAATAAAAATGGTAAAACCCATAATCGTTCTTCCCATGAGACTCGAAAGGCCTTATCGTTCGTATGAATTAAAATCGTAAGACTTGTGAAATAAAAATTAATTGTTGTGGTGAATGCAAAGACAGAAAATTAAACATGCAATGTGTGATTCAATTGACGAGAAAAGAGTATGAATAAATGGAGTTGTTGGGGGTTTACAATTTCATCTAATCCTCTCTCTTATTTACTCCTCTTGTTTAAATAACATTATTATCTAATTGCATGCAAACTTTCTTGGCCTCCCCTTAACCCGATCCCTCCGCGACAAGGGCCTATTACTAATTACCGGCTTGCTATCCCTAGCCTCCCCTCGCAACTAGCAACGCATTACAAACAGAAGCAAATACAATTGATCGTCCTACCCCCCTATCCCTAGGTGGTATTGCTTAAATAAGGAAATTCTCACCATTTCATGACATTACTGTACGTCCCCGTATCAATAAAGGAAAATATCAATTACCGAATGAGTTAAACGATAAAGGCTTTAAGCACAGTATGAGAATCCAACAATTGAAAATAAACACATATGAAAATCATATAATTCAAACAAGAGTTTCAATAAAAGAGAGTATCAAAAGATTACATTGTTCCCCCAACAACAAAAGGGTTTAGTTCACCATTGTCATGGTGAACCAAGATTAAAATAATGGAAGATATGGAAAGCAAACCCTAGAAAAGATGAAAAGGAGCCTAAACATCCAAGAGATCCTCTCCAGAGAATGAAAAATAGGCCGCCCTCCTCTGTCAAAACAATAGGAATGAAGTCGCACTAGGGCTATTTATAGCTGAAGAGCGCAACAGAAACAGGCCCGAGCCCAACAGGCAACCGCCCGGCGTCAAACTTATGCCGCCCAGCGGTTTGCCTCATTGCCGCAAAACCGCCCGACGTCAGGGGTCCACCGCCCGGCAGTTTGCCTCGTACCGCAAAACCGCCAGGCATCGCTGCCTTCGTGCAAACTCCTCGCATTTGGCCGCCCGGCGGTGCAATTCTATCGCTGGCCGGTTTCTACACTCCTCTTTTCTTGATTTTCTTCCTCTATCTTGAGTCTAAGGCCTTCATCTTCACCTTCATTCTTTACTTTCATCATAATTGCTGCAAAATGATAACGATTGAAAAACCGTTTTTTTCATATGCTAATTTGGACTAAATTACGCCCTTTATTGCTTAGAATGAGCTTGAAATCAAACAAAACTCAATAAATCAGTCAGTCGAGAGTCAAAAGTTGTTTTTAGCGATTTTATGCTTGTTTTGCAGCAAAATTGACAGAAGTGAAGATTGGGAATAAAGATGAAGGTCATAGACTCAAGAAAAGCGAGAAAATCAAAGAAAAGAAGAGTCTAGGTATCGCCCGACGGTAGACCCCTGGCGTCGGGCAGTCAAACGGGAGGAGAAGACACCAGCATTGGACGCTGGGCGGCAGACCCCTACCGCTGGGCGGTGGTGCGATTTAAGGTCCACCGCAGGGTGGCAAAGTGTGACGCTGAGCGGTGGTCAGCTGGGCTTGGGCCTCTTTTTCTGCTGCGCTTCTCACCTATAAATAGCCCTGTGACGAATTCCAATTCATTCTTTTGACAGAGAAGGGCGGCCAAACATACTTTGCACTCTTTGGAGAGTATCTCTTGGATGCTTAGGCTCATTTTCGTCTTTTCTAGGGTTTGCTTTCCATATCTTCCATTATTTTCATCTTGGTTCACCATGACTATGGGGAACTAAACCCTTTTTTTTGTTGAGGGAACAATGTAATCTTTTGATATTCTCGTTTATTGAAACTCTTGTTTGAATTATGTTTTTCATATGCGTTTATTATCAATTGTTGGATTCTCATACTGTGCTTAATGCCTTTATCGTTTAACTCATTCGGTAATTGATCTTTGACTTTTTTGATACGGGGACGTACACTAATGGCACGAAATGGTGAGATTTTCCTTGGTTAAGCAATACCACCTAGGGATAGGGGTGTAGGACGACCAATTGTATTTGCTTCTGTTTGTAATGCATTGCTAGTTGTTAGGGGAGGCTAGGGATAGCAAGCCGTTGATTAGTAATAGGCCCTTTTCACTGAGGGATCGATTTAAGGGGAGGCCAAGAAAGTTTTCATGCAATTAGATAATAAATCTATTTAGACAAGAGGAGTAAATAAAAGAGAGAGAATTAGATGAAATTGTAAACCCTCAACAACTACAATTATCCACTGCCTAAATCTTATCAATTGAATCACACATTGCATATTTATTTTCTGTCATTGCATCCACCACAATTATTGAAATTTTTCTTCGTAAGCCTTACGATTTTGATTCACACGAACGATAAGGCCTTTTGAGTCTCATGGGAAGAACGATAATGGGTTTTACCATTTTTATTACTTTATACGATTTGGTACACTTGCCAATCCGCTAACAAGTTTTTGGCGCCGTTGTCGGGGACTCGAGGTTTGACTTATTTAGTAGTGTGAATTGACTGGATTTGACTTGTTTGTAATTACGTGTTTATATTTTTCTTTTGTTTTGTTTTATCTTATTTTTCTGTAAAAGTGCTTTTAGGGGTATTTTCTCTTGTGTATGCAGGAAGGAGTACACACTAGGAGCAGAAAAGATGAGCAACCTCTTCTCAAGGGGCTACCAGACAGGAGATGGAGGAGAGTTAATCATTTTGAACGTGAAAACTTTCCTTCTCCTGAACCACTTTTGCAATCTTTTGCCCAGGACTTAGAGGAGATGGCGGAACAACCTCCTCCTCCGAGACGTACACTGGGGGACTCAACCAACACTATGGGTCCCTTGAATTTCAACAACATAGTCATTCCTGCGGACAATGCAACGAATTTGGTGATGAGCCCTGCACTTATTCAGTTGGTCCAAAGCAACCAGTTTCACGGATTGTCAAGTGAGAATCCCTACAAACATTTGACTATCTTTGGCGAAATTTGCAACACTATTCAAATGGCTGGAGTCTCAGATGAGAGGATCAGACTTAGCCTATTCCTGTTTTATTTGGGAGGAAACGCCAAGGATTGGTTGCACTCATTTGCTGAAGGGACGTTCAGAAACTGGGATGCATTGGCCAAACAGTTTGTCACCAGATTTTTTCCGCAAACGAAGATTCATCAAGGAAAGCTCGAAATCTCCTCATTCAAGCAAGGGATGGAGGAAACTCTCGGACAGGCATGGGACAAATTCAAAGGCCTGTTGAGAAAAACTCCAGTCCACGGATTTGACAAGACTGCTTATTTGCTTGCTTTTCTAGGAGGGCTTAACACTCCGTCAAAAATGATGTTGGATGCCTCAGCTGGAGGTAGTTTTAATAGGAAGACTGAAGATGAAGCCTATGACTTGATTGAAGACATGGCTCTGAATGAGGCTTTCCAAAGTGAGAGGGGCGCACAGAAAGGAGGAATATTGCATCTTCCTGCTAATGATGCAATGGCCGCGCAGAATCATCTTCTTAACCAAAAATTGGACAAACTAACTAAGGTCCTTTCTGAACTTCCAACAGGATTAAGAAATATTTCTCAAACACAACAACTTTGTGAGCCATGTGGTGGTGACCACATCAATGGTAAATGTGCCTTTCCTGAAGAAATGCAGCAGGATGTCAACTACATGGGGAATCAATTCCCGTTTAAGCAGGGTAGTTCTAATCAAGGCAATTCTAGCCTAGGTTGGAAGAACCACCCCAGCATTGGACAGAATCAGAATACTTCTTCTGGGCAAGCAGGAGGCTTCGGGCAGCAACAACCGTCACCTTTATGGCAGCAAGTGAACAGTTTGACGGAGACCGTCAGAGAATTAAATGACCGATTTGACAAATTTCTGAAAGTCTATGAGTCTCAACAAGCAAGTGACCAAGCTAGTTTTAGAGCACTGGAGACAGAAATTGGGAAAATGTCAAAAAGAGTTGACACCGCAGAAAAAAAACCAGTTTCGAGCTAACACTGAGGTTAACCCCAAAGATGAATGCAAAGTGGTGATGACGAGAACTAAAAGGAAGCCAGTATAAGAAATAATTAAAATTGGGAGCAGCGAAGATGAAGAGGAAGAGATGGTTTGTAAGAGTAAATTTAATAAGCAAAAAAAATGTGAAGAGGAATAGAAAAGGGAAAGGAAATTGAAGAGTCCTTACGAGTTATTCCGAGAAATTTTTAATCGGGTAACTAAAATGCCTGGAGCGTTTCCACAAGTGCCTAAGGATGAGAAACCGAATAAATACCGTCATCGCAAAATAGCTGATCTTGATGAGGAGGAAGAAGATCAAGCACAGATCATTAAACCAAGGAAGAAAGACCATCCACAAAAATTGAAGGATTTAGGAAGTTTGACTCTCCTTTGTGTGATCAATGATGTGGATATAGGGAGAGCTATGATCGATTCAGGATCTAGTGTGAATTTAATGTCCTTTAGTGACTTCAAGAAGATTAGAGGGCTAAAATTAAAACCAGCATACACTTCCTTGACAGTTGCAGATGGATCCATAAAAAAACTTTTGGGTATGGTGGAAGACGCAATTGTTCGAATTGAAGAGTTGGAATTCTTGGTTGATTTCATGGTAGTGGATATGGTAAATGATGGAAGAATTCCATTAATTTTGGGAAGGCCATTTATGAGAACTTCTCAGATGATGATACGTGTTTATGATGGGAAAATAGTGTTAAGAGATCACGACCAAGTGCTAGCCTATAGAGGATCTGAAGGAGAAAGAAGAAGAATAATAAACAGATCTAGATATAAAAAGGCTAGAAGAGAAGCTGGCAGAGAAGAAAATACCACAGGTAATGATCATCTTAACAGTTGTACTATTTTGCAGGCACATGAGAAGGAAAAGACAGATAAAGGAAAGTCACCCCACTTAAAGGACAAACTATTTCCACGGGGTGTAGCTGTTAGATACAAAAACAGGAAATGGATTGTCAACAGGAAGCTCGAAGAAGAAGGAATGGTGGAAATTAGAAGACCATATTCCTCTGTTATTCGCCAAGTAGAAAGACAAAAACTGAGAAGGTGGGATGACGAAGAGTCTAGTGTGAGAAAGAAGAGTTGATTGCTGAGAAGAAATTTTTGTACTCTAAGACAATTTTTTTTTTTGTTTTTTTTTATTTTTCTTTTGAATATGTAAAAGTTGGAACAATTTTTGGGTAGCATCTACTAAGGGATGCTAAACTTTTGGTATCTACTAAAGGATACCCGGAAGGTACACCTACTGAAGGGTGTTGGACGGCTAGCATTTACTGACAAATGCTAAAAAGGTTTGGGTCAGGCTCGCGACGTTAAACAAGCGCTACTAGGAGGCAACCTAGGATTTCTTCTTTACCCTTGCATTTCAAATTTTTGAATTTTTTTTTTCAATGTGTTTGCTTGGCTTGCACTTTTCTGAAGATGTTAAAATGGATAAATTACATGATGGGTCTATTTGATGATGATCTGATGTGAATGATTACTGAGTTGTATGCATGTTAACATCCTGTGAAACAAATGTGTGATGAAGTATGATTGTGGTCATGATGCTAAGCAGGATGTATGAATGACTGTGCGTGAGAAAACATGTTGTGTGAGGTATTGAGCCCCAGAGTTTTTATTGTTGTATGTATTGTTCACATTGAAGCATAAATTTTATTGCCTTAATCTTGATGATTGATTGATTTTTATGTGAATGTCAAATGATCAAGGCCATGTTTGAAAACCCTTTTCTAGCCAAAGTTTCACCCAAAATGCTTTAAAGATTATATCCTTTTTGAACCTTAGCCTGAAACAGGATGAAACCTATTGATTTGAAATCTCTTATCTTGAGTTGGGTTGAGAATAATTGTATGGAATGAAAAGGTTCAAGTTTGGGGTTGCATGGGGAAAATGGAAAGGCAAAAAGAAAAACATTGAGCTCAATTGTTGAGAAGCAAAATACATGAGTAGAGAAAAAGAAAAGAAAAAAATAAAAGCATGAAGATGAGCTCAATGAAAAAGAAAAAGGGAAGAAGTTGGGAATGAGTGAAATTGGTGACTAAGAGAGAGTTTAAACTTGAACCTTTTCATTGATGAAATAGTTCTTTTAACTAAAGAATTTTGTGATCCAGAAAAACCAATTTTTCTTGATAGTCCGACCTCATTACAAGCCTTGGAAAAGTCCTTTTGATGGCATTTTCATGGAAAGATGTTGATTTTTAAGATGAATGGAAATTTTATTTCATGTGACTTGTGAGCAATAAAGAGTGGGTGCTACCCTAAACACTTGAGTGATTGAATGAAATACTTGCTTGGTAAGAACTTCTAAAGTTCATGATTGCATTTTTGTTTAGTGGACTGATCATTCATACTGTATAGCATTTGTGGATGAACGCATGAGCTAAATTAAGTTGAGAACAAGCATGCATCTTGATTTAAGTTCACTGATTATCTGAAATTGAGTAAGTCTTGTCATGTACTTTGGAAATGTTGAATCATTGGATGAAAGGGTAGAAAGTCAAGCTCTTTTTTGTTTTATCGTTTTGTTTTGTTTTGCTTGAGGACAAACAAATTTCTAAGTTTGGGGTTGTGATAATGGCTGAAAAACCGTTATTTTCATATGCTAATTTGGACTAAATCACGCCCTTTATTGCTTAGAATGAGCTTGAAATCAAACAAAACTCAATAAATGAGTCAGTCGAGAGTCAAAAGTTGTTTTTAGCGATTTTATGCTTGTTTTACATTGTTTTGCAGCAAAATTGACAGAAGTGAAGATTGGGAATAAAGATGAAGGTCATAGACTCAAGAAAAGCGAGAAAATCAAAGAAAAGAAGAGTCTAGGTACCGCCCGACGGTAGACCCCTGGCGCCGGACGGTCAAACGGGAGGAGAAGACACCAGCATTGGACGACGAGCGGCAGACCCCTGACACCGGGCGGTTTTGCAGCACGAGTGAAACCGCCGGGCGGTGGTGCGATTTAAGGTCCATCGCCGAGCGGCAAAGTGTGACGCCGGGCGTTGGTCAGCTGGGTTTGGGTCTATTTTTCTGTTGTGCTTCTCACCTATAAATATCCCTGTGACGAACCAATTCATTCTTTTGACAGAGGAGGGCGGCCAGACATACTTTGCACTCTTTGGAGAGGATCTCTTGGATGCTTAGGCTCCTTTTCGTCTTTTCTAGGGTTTGCTTTCCATATCTTCCATTATTTTCATCTTGGTTCACCATGACTATGGTGAACTAAACCCTTTTTGTTTTTGGGGGAACAATGTAATCTTTTGATACTCTCATTTATTGAAACTCTTGTTTGAATTATATGTTTTTCATATGCGTTTATTATCAATTGTTGGATTCTCATACTGTGCTTAATGCCTTTATCGTTTAACTCATTCGGTAATTGATCTTTGACTTTATTGATACGAAGACGTACAATAATGGCATGAAATGGTTAGATTTTCCTTGGTTAAGCAAAACCACCTAGGGATAGGGGAGTAGGACGACCAATTGTATTTGCTTATGTTTGTAATGCGTTGCTAGTTGCTAGGGGAGGCTAGGCATAGCAAGCCGATGATTAGTAATAGGCCCTTTTTGCCGAGGGATCGGGTTAATGGGAGGCTAAGAATGTTTGCATGCAATTAGATAATAAAGCTATTTAGAAAAGAGGAGTAAATAAAATAGAGAGGATTAGATGAAATTGTAAACCCCCAACAACTTCATTCATCCATTGCCTAAATCTTGTCAATTGAATCACACATTGCATATTTATTTTCTGTCATTGCATCCACCACAATTATTGAATTTTTCTTCGCAAGTCTTACGATTTTGATTCACGCGAACGATAAGGCCTTTCGAGTCTCATGGGAAGACCGATAATGGGTTTTACCATTTTTATTACTTGATACGATTTCGTACACTTCCCAATCCGCTAACACAAAACAATGCAAAACAAACATAATATCGCTAAAAACAGCTTTTGACTCTCGACTGACTCATTTATTGAGTTTTGTTTGAATTCAAGCTCATTCTAAGCAGTAAAGGGAGTAATTTGGTCTAAAATAGCACATGAAAATAACGGTTTTTCAACAGTTATCATTCTTATAGTCTTAATTGGTTAAGAAAAAGCACAACTATTTAGTGCCACAAGTCTCTTGGGAAAACGATACTTGGTCTTACCACTTATTATCACTTGATACGATTCGGTACACTTGTCAGAGTCTTAACAAGTTTTTGGCGCCATTATCGGGGACTCGTGGTATAACTATTCTACTTGCGTGATTCTTAACCGATTTTAGGCTTTTTATCTTTTTATTTTTTTCTTTCTTTTTATTTTTTTATCTTTTTCTCTTTCTATCTTTCTCTTTTTCTATCTTTCTATCCTTCTATCTTTTTATTTTTTTTATCTTTCTCTCTTTTTATCTTTCTATCTTTCTATCCTTCTATCTTTCTATCTTTTTATTTTTTTATCTTTTTCTCTTTCTATCTTTCTATCTTTCTATCCTTCTATATTTCTATCCTTCTATATTTCTATCCTTCTATATTTCTATCTTTTTATTTTTTTTATCTTTTTCTCTTTCTATCTTTCTATCCTTCTATCTTTCTATCTTTTTATTTTTTTTTATCTTTTTATCTTTTTATTTTTCTATTTTTTATCTTTTTATCTTTCTATCATTTTTTTATCTTTTTAATTTTTTATCTGTTTTTACTAATTGGGTGCTCTAGTGCAGTGTTTATTGAGATTGTTGACAACACAATTTCTATATCACTCTAGTTTTTCATGATGACAACACATTGCTTAATAACACGCATATGTTGTTACTGCATTACATGTTCTTATGCTGATTGATTGTTATATCTGTTGAACATGTTTATGTATTGTATTACATGTTCCTATGTTGATTGATTGATATATATGTGGAACGTGTTTATGTGCTTTATGTGCTATGTGCAATGCATCATTACATATGTTTTACTGCACATGTTTTAAAGCTGAAAACCACAAGCACTTTCATGAACTTATCTATGTGTGACAAAGCTATAGTATAGTCGACTATATAATTAATAGATTCGACTATGCTAAAATCTTTGTACAGATTTTGACGATCAGTGCTTTGTGAAATTTTGAGAAGAAAAGAATTTCAAAATGTTTTGCATGTTGAAGTCGACTATGTGTGCCACACATTCGACTATGTTTGTTATCTGATTTGAAATTCTGTTATGCTCTTGCACTCTAACGGCTATATTTTTAAAAGTTAGTTGAGCATTGATTACTTGGTCAACTGTATTAAATATATTTTGTTTTTTGTTGATTGTATGCTATCAGTTTGACTGAACTGTTATAACTGTCATAATCCAGTCGACTGAATTAGTAGCATATTCGACTGAGAGTCTATCTGATTAATAGAAATCTATAAATAGGTTGAACACGAATCAGTTCTAAGACTTTTGATGATCTAACAATTTCATTTCTGTTTCAGATTGAATTCTCTGTTTTAAGAGCTCCAAGAATTCTCCAAGAAGACGGTGGTGATCTTTCTTGAATGAGATTCAAAAGGAGGTTTGTCTGCGCACACATTGATTGATCATATTTTGCACAAAGAAGGTATATCTGGTTTGATCACGTTGAGGCTTGGCATCCTTGAAGACTACTGCATATTTTCTGGCTTGACATCCGTGAAGACTGTTGTTTTGGACCTGTTGATTACTGGGGATAGTTCACTTTGAGGATTGTTCAGAGTGGTGATTGTCAGATTGCAGAAGAGGGGATATCTTGCTACAAGTTTTGCTGTTCTTGTTGCCTATATTTTGGTTATGGGTTAGAGAGGAGATTTATATTTTTGACGTGGAGGTCTTCTATAAATTCCTTATTGTAAAAACCGCAACCATTATAGTGCATTTGCTTCCTGGGTTGGTAGGACAATGGATGTAGGCATTGTTGGCCGAACCAGTATAAAAACCAGTGTTTGATTTTCTCTATCCCTGCACTCTTATTTTATAGTCAACTTTATCTTTAACGCAGTCAACTACGTTTTTCCGCTGCATACAAATTTTCATTACTTACATTTCAAGAAAGTTCAAAAAGTTTCATACTTTGATTACAAGATTGCAAAAAGATTTTGTTTTTGATACAACACCAATTCAACCCCCCCCCCCTCTTGGTGTAAAAACGAAGCCTACCTGTTTTCTAACAATGTTCTTTAGTGTTTGCAGGATAAAATTCGAAAATTTGTACTAGGAGCACAAGATCACCAGGACCTCTCTTTTTAGGTTTGGAAGTAAAGAAGACTACCAGTAATAGATAAAGAAGATAGATAATGAAGAAGGCAGATAAGAAAGGAGAAGTGGTTCACCAACACCCTAATGAGAAAAGTGATGAACCCAAACTTGGCATAGCAGTAAAATTCAAAAATAGGTTATGGATTTTCAAGACTATCAAAGCAAACGAAGTTCTTGAGAGTGAGGATCCTTAGAGTTGGTGACAAGAAAATTGCTGAGATTTTGATAGTGTCATGAAGGAAGGAGGACCACCAACATCAGAAATCCGGATTGGGCTTAATGGGGTCAAGCTAGTGACGTTAAAGAAGCGCTTGCTGGGAGGCAACCCAATTTCTAACTTTTCTTTTTAATTAATTATTTGTGTGATTTGGATTTGATTTTTCTTTGTGTTTGAGTTTTTCTTTAGGCATATGTTGCTTCTGATGGCAGTGATGAAAGCATCTACTGATGGATGCTGCTACAATATCTACTAATGGATGTTGCCATGATAACGATAAGGAATTATAGCACCTACTGAAGGATGTTATGTGATTAAGCATCTACTAAAGGATGCTATGCGATTAGGCATCTACTGATGTGTGTATTGACAACATTTACTGATGAATGCTGATGAAGATGAGAAAGATTAGCATCTACTGATGGGTGTTAATGAGAAAGATGTGCATCTACTGAAGGATGCTGGAGGATTATAGGGTCAGGCTCGTGACGTTAAACAAGCGCTACCTGGGAGACAACCCAGTTGATTGATTTATTTTTGTTTCTTATTTTAATTCTGTTCTAGTTGCACTTAGGGGTTTGACTGTTAAATGCATAAGTGGAGTGAGTAGAAATTGCATGAAATTCGAAATTTGAGAGTTGAATTTGAGTGACATTGGATCATGAACGCTAAGGACAAGTTAGGAAGAAGGAGGGTGAGTATCGCGCATACCGCTCAACGGCAATTAGCACTGAGCGCTAGCATTGCAGATTGGTTTTTGGGTTTCCATTGGACCCTCACTCATTTTAGCCACTCTAAAGCTCTCTCTAAAAGACTCTCTCCACTTTTCCCTTCACCCCTCTTCACAAAAACCCTTCCTCCACCATTTTAACACCACTTTTTCATCCAAGTTTGGGGTTTTGTGAGAGCACAACTATTTGGGGTTGATTCCTCCACATTCCTTGGAAGAAGTTTTGTGTTCTATTAACGTTTAATAAGATTTCTTGTGGTTTTGTGAATATTAATTGATGCAGGGATTACCTCCTCATTAGGAAAGAAGATCAAGACTGTGGGGGAAACAATAGGAAGTAACCGGAGCTGGAGCAGCTGAAGCTCCAGCTATGGAGGAAGATGATGAGGACGATGATTTTGAAGATGCAGAAAAAGGAGAGGAGGAGGATTCTGATGACAACATGGGCTGAGGAGATGAGATAGCGTGTACTGATGGATGCTATCTGCACTAGAGCAGGATTTTTCTATCTTTTGTTTTGTATTAATAAACTATATTTGCTTCTGTTTTTAGACTAGGCTTTGATGTACTTAGTTTGAAACTTTATCTCATGATGGTTTGATACTGATTTGCATGTGATGGGTATTACTTGATCATTATTTGATTGATGGTGTTGACATTGTGCTATACATGCTTATATACAGGAAGTTGTTAACAAGCTATGTGAACAGATGCATGGTGTTGTGATTATGATTATGATGCTAAGCAAGATGTGTATCTAGGGTTATTTGGAATATTGAGTGAGCCTATATGTGAGGTTTTGAGCTCCAGAGTATTTGTTGTGCATAATAGCTATCTATTTGAAAGCATGAATGATTTTCCCCAAATTTTTATGATTGATTGAATTGCATGTTTATATCACATGATCAAGGCCATTTTTTATTAGCCCTTTCTTAGCCAATGCATAAATTTTCGCCCAAAACAAAAGAGCACAATGTGTCTACCCTTTTTGAACCTAAGCCTTGAACAAAAAATCCTTTTTGAAAATATTTACCTTGAGTTAAGTTGAGAATTATTGCATGGTATTGATAAAGGTTCAAGTTTAGGGTTGTTGGGAAAGTTTAAAAGAAAAGCATTGAGCTAAAGTGTTGAGCAAAGCATGAAAAGAAAAAAAATAGAATGAAAAGATAAGCTCAATGCAAAAAGGGATAAGTTGGGCATAAATGAGATTGGTTGTAAAAAGAGAGTTTGAATTTAAATGATAATTGCATGTACCACTCTCTTAACTCAAGGATTTTGTGATCTAGAAAACCCAATTCTTCTAGTTAGCCCAACCATGTTACAAGCCATGAAAAGCCCTTGTGATGACATTTGTGTGCAAGTATGATTGATTGAGGTAAATGAAAGGCAATTTTGTTCTATGTGACATTTGGATAGTAAAAGGAAGGACTGACCTCTTGAAACACTTGAGTAATTGAGTGAAACACTTTATCTAGTGAGGAAGGATTCCATGAATTCATGATTACATCTTTGCATAGTTAATTGATCATTCATGAGAATAACATCTGTTTGGTATTATGTGATTGTGTGAACACCATGATGAGTTAATTGAATCAAAGCATGTGCACATCTTGACAAATTTTGTTGATGAGCTGATTTGAGTAATTACTTGTCTTGAAAGAATAAGTTTTGAAATGTGATTGAACCATTGTGTTGATTGGTAGAAGACTAAGTTACATCTTGTTTGCTTGAGGACAAGCAAAGTTCTAAGTTTGGGGTTGTGATAACGGTTCAAAAACCGTTATTTATACTTAATTTTGATACTTAATGCACCCTTTTTGACTTAGAAACTTGCTTTGACTCATGATTTTGCTTTAATTTTGTGAATAAGAGAGTTGAGATATGCTTTATGATTTTACTATTAAATTCCCTTAATTTTGAAAGTTATTGGAATGATTTGGAAGAAGAATTGAAGTATAAAATGGTTGGAGTGCAGAAAAGTCAACCAGAATGCAGAAAAGTCAATCAGTCAACCAGAATGCTGAAAAGTCAACCAGAGCGAGTTTTGGGCGAGTTTCTGCGATTTTTATGATCTATTTTCGGCCTAGACCCGTTTTCTGTTATTTTTATGTCCTATTAAAGACCCAGACACCCTAGAGAATGTATCTTTTGATGGCTTAAGCACATAAACACATTTTTCACTCCTTTGGGGGCAGATTTGGGGATTTGACAACTCTCCTCTTCTCTTTCTAGGGTTTCTATCTCTTCCATTCCATTGTACACCTAGCTCTTCCATGACGATGGAGAACTAATCTCATTTGTTATTGGGGAAGATGTAACCTCTAAACTCTCTTGTAGTTGAATTATTATTATTCTATATATGCTTTTTTTCATTAATTGTTAGAGTTTGTCCTCTATTATATGTGCATGCTTTGTTTAAAACATTATTCAATAGCATAATCTTTGATTTCATCTATATGAAAACATATGAGTAGGGCTGGGCACACTAGTAAAAAAACTGGATTTGAAATCGCACATCAGGCATCGGTTAAAGCGGAACCGAAATCTATAAAAAAACGGTGGCATTTTCATAGTTTATATTCACTTTTTTGACCCGATTTAAGGGGAATCAAGGCATATAGACAAAATGACCTCGGTTCAAACCCCACTCGTTGCCTAACACCTTGAGAATGCCTCGGTTGACTGGGACCCGAGGCAATATATCTTGTCTTTCCACTACTTTCGGTCCAAATGGGTAAGGCTAATCAGATTTCATTTTCAAAAAACCCTGGCCTTTGGTTCTTCTTCTCGCGACCAGGCGACCAGGCAACAGTGTCGAGATGGTGCGACCAGGCAACGGTGTGGAGATGGCGCAACCAGGTGACGTTCGTGGTGGCTCGCGGTGGCGCATAGGCCGTTCTTCTTCTTCTTCTTCTTTTCCATTTTGGGTTTGACTTTGGGTTCTCTTCTTCCCTTCTTTTTTTTCAGCTTCAGACGCAGTTTCGCATAGGGAGGGGCGACCGGCGCGACTTCGTCTCTGCGGCGTGACGGTCCCTGTTCGTAGAGGTGGCAGCAGCGTCGTTGGCGATTCGATTTGGGGCTTGGTGACACTGTGGCTTGGTGTTGGTGATTCGATTTAGGGTTTCGATTTGGGGCTTGACGACACTGTGGGAGGCTTGGTGGCGGCTGGCGGTGGATCTCGCCTTCGGAAGAGGTTTGGCGATGAACAAATTTGGTGATTTGGGTTCTCCGTAACCACTCTCTGTAACTTATGATGACTTTCTTTTTGTTTTGTACAGGACACATCAAGGTGCAGAAAGAGGATAATAATGTTGATAAAACTAATTAAGTTGGAGTTCTTGGACAGAAGATTTTCATCACTACAGTTTAATGCTTCAATTGGCCGCTCGTTTCTTGGCGGCTTTTGTCAAGGTTTGTGCTTTGGTAGATACCTCTTCTTTCCTCCTTAATTTTTATTACACATATGTAAATTTCGAAACTCTTTTTGGTCGGTTAAAATTTTATGGTAGTGTTTTTCTTATAAATTATTTTAACATCGTAGGGGTTGTACATATTGGTTTGGGAATTTGAAGCGGTGAGTGGTGAAGATGGATTCAGAAAGCGAGGCTGTAAAGACACCAAAGAGGGAATTGGAAGTAGAAGGGGCTCTGAATTCAAAGATGAAGGGTGATAAGGACATACTTTACCATGATTTCAATATTGAATTGAGAGAAAATGTCAACTCTTTCTTAACTTTGCACCTTCTTTATGCCTCAATTTGTTAAGTTTGTAAGTAGCTACACCTTAAGTTGAATTAATTTAAATTTCATCACTAATCCCCACTTTTTGGTTGTTAGATCATGTACATGAAACTTGTTGGCCGAACCGAGGAATTGAAGAATCACAAAGTTTAATTGAATGTAAAAGAGAAAATTTTGAGCAAAGATAATTGCTGCCGCTGGGGTAACACTGAGGTACAGCTGAGCCCCATTCTTCTCTGGAAGTCTGCAGCTGGGGTGCAGCTGGGGTACAGCTGAGCACCCAGCTCTCTGGAAGTCTGCAGCTGGGGTGCAGCTGGGGTACAGCTGAGCGCCCAGCCCTCTGGAAGCATGCAGCTGGGGTACAGCTGAGCGGTGGCAATGCTGATGTGGAAAAATTAGGTCTTTTTAGACCTAACACGCGAAGGGATTGGGATCTTTTGGCACCCAAACGCATTTTCTCTCTTTTGGAGCTCTTGGAGGCAAGCTTGGAGTTGTGGGAACAATCCATCTTCATCCTTGGGTCTTCTTCCTTCTTCCATTTCCTCTATTTTTGTAAGCTTGATGTAAATGACTATGATTTGAATGAATATATGCCTCTTTCATTGATTGTTAGTGTTTATTTCATCTCTTAATGCTTGTTGTGAAGTTGCTACCCATGACATGATTTTAGGGTTTGCTTGATATTAGGAAATGTTGGGTAAATCTTGACTTGGGTTAAACACCTAAAGGAAATAGTATCTAGGGATAAAACTAGGACCTTTGGTTGTCTTAAAATCTCATTTCTTAATGCGGAAATAATTATTAGGTTTTCCAAGGGATTGGAACCTAATGAGGAAGTCTAGGCTCTTTCTACCAAGGGATTGGGGTTTGAGTAAATTAGTAGATTGGCATTGACATGTTAATGAAGAGGAAGTAATTTTCTATACATAAGAGTGAAGTAGGTGAAATCATACCCCCAACAATATCATTCCATATCATATCTAATCCTTCCATTTCCAAGTGTTTGAGTACCTAAGATCACCTTTATCATTTATGTTTCATATTTACTTTAGTTGCACAAAAACTCAATTTATGGAAGCATTCTTTAGTCTAGGTTAGTTAGAAATTATATGATTGTCTAGTGAAAAGAGTCTCTTGGGAAACGATATCCGGTCTTACCGATTTTATTACTTGAACGATTTGGTACGCTTGCCAAAGTCTCAACAAAGGGTTCTGGATAACTCCCCTTGAAGGAGTGATGGTGAATGCTTGGTGGGGGTTTGCTGGAAAGAGAAGAACCCTTGAAGTATAACTGGGAAGGCTATGCTGAACTTTTGCAAATGGTTCAAAGGCATGGCTTGAAGCTTCAGGTTGTCATGTCTTTCCATCAATGTGGTGTAAATGTCAGAGACTCCTGCAGTTATATCACACTACTCATTTTAACTTATTTCAATGTGTTTGTACTGCTTTTGTGTTTAAATTTGTTGATAACAGAGATTTGGGTAATAAATTGTTGTGAGATTGACTTTTATTCAAGAGAGTTCATGAAATTTGTTGTATACAACATAAAAGTTATTTTGTACTTCTAATAATGAAAGGGCAAATAAAAAAAAGGATTGATTTTGATTCTAATTTTGTAGCATTCCTCTGCCTCCATGGGTGCTGGAAGAAATCAACAAGAACGCTGAACTGGTTTACACATGAGTGATAAAGAACCCTGAACATGGCACCCTTCACACCAAGTAAATTAAGACATGCAGACTGAGATGTAAATTAAGACATGCAGACTGAGATGCAAGTTGTGTGCCCCCTCCTATAGTACCAACTTGACAACCACAACAAAAAAGGATCTCTTATACTCAAGTTGTCTAAGGAATTAATGAAAGAAATATCTATTTACACATGTTGGATGAGTATTACACCATGTCCAAGGAAATTAAAACAAAAAGCAAACATAAAACAATGGCAATGAAAAAGGTAAAACCAGGGCACTGCAATCTTGGAAAGAAAACATTTCTATTGCCTCGGTTCAACTTCAAACCGAGGCATATGACCCTCTTTTACTGTCCCGGTCCATGACCGAGGCAAAAAGTGATAGATGTTTTATCTCGACGGTATATACCTCGATTGCGGAACCGATGCAAATAGATGAAATCAACCGATGTCTTTTCCTTTTAGTGTACTAGTGGCAAAAATAACTGACTTGTATTGTACTATAGTTAACTGTACTATATTATACTAAAAATAACTTATCCACTTTTACTAAAAGTTCAGTATATTATTTTATGGTTCAGTTTTTAAAAACTGAACTTATAACAATTTCAGTTCAGTTAATTGTGAGAATTGTATCTACTCTTACATCTTCTCTAGTTTCCGTTCAATTGTTTGATCTTGTCAAGAAAACGTTATTTACTAATAAAATATTAATAAAAGAAACCGTTCACATAAAAAATTAATAATTAATTGTTTAAGACAAAAAACATTTATCACAAATTTTTATATTTTTTTATCAATACACATATATTACTTTTTAAATAATATTACTTTAAGTAATAAAAGTAAAATATATTTTTTTAAAACTTAATTTTATTAAATGATTAAGTAATAGAAATCATAAAAGAAAAAAAGACTATCTAAAAAAATACTTTAAATATATTATATGTGTGTCAATAAATTTAAAAAAAAATTACTTTTGGGCCCAGTATTCAGGACAACAAATTTAACAATGTTCGTTTTATGTCTATAATTGTTTTGCATAGCGTAACTGATGTGTCAAAACTTGAAAAAAAAAATAGAGTTTATTATAAAAAATTATCATTTAAGTAACTTATTGTCTTTTTTTAGAATTAAGAAAAAATTTACTGATGATATTTTGATCAACATGTTACTATTTATGGAATTAAAAAATAAAATAATTTCCATACACATATAATAATAAAAGAAATATTAATAAAATAGAAAATAATAATATCAAATAATTAAAAAATTAATTTGTAAGACACTTATGAATAACATAAAATAAATATTAAAATAAATTTCAATTAAAAAGAACATGTACTGTTATACTATTCAGTTTAAAAACTAGTACAATTCAGTTTAAAATTAGTATAGTTAGTAGTTCAGTTCTGTTTATATTGTAGATCAGTACAATTTAGTATAGTTCAATTCAGTGCAGTTTGATAAAACAAAAAACAGTTCAGTTCAGTTTAAACAAATTAGTTTTTAGTTCAGTAATGATTTTAGTAATACAGTGCAGTTCAGTTCTATTTGCCCACCTCTACGTATGGGTAGATCTAGACATGAGGAAATTCTCTCGGGAGCAATATTACCTAGACATAGGGATAGGAGGACTGATTTCCTTTAAGCTTCTGTGCGAATGTAATGCATGATTAATTTCTAGGGAGACAAGACATTATAAATTAGTAATTAGGAGTAGGCTCACTTCACCGAGACATCGGGTTTAGGATAAATTAGAAAGTGGCATTAACATTAATGAAGAAGATGAATTTGTTTATGCGTGAGAGTGATTAGGTGAAATCTAAACCCTAACAACATATTCATTTCATATTATCAACATCATCCATCCACTTTTGTGTTTAGCCTCAATTGATCAAATTGCATGCATATTTAATTTTATTGTTTTGCATTCAAAAACCCCAAAATATTGTTCTTATAGTCTTAATTGGTTAAGCAAAAGCACAATTGTTTAGGGTCGTGAGTCTCTTGGGAAAACGATACTTGGTCTTACCACTTATTATTACTTGATACGATTCGGTACACTTGCCGGAATCTTAACAACACAGTGTTGGGTCGATGTCATTGGTGGGAAGAAAAAGGGGCGAGTGTACGGTGCAGGACAACTTGCTGCAAACTACACAGTAGTAAGAGGAGGTACTCTAAAGCACCAACCTTCTTCTTCAACCACCACTATTGCTACCGAGGCCGTCGAGTGCCTGACACAGATACTACAACAACGTGACCAGGAAAATCAAGATTTAAGAGAAGAATACATTAAATTTAGAAAATAGTTTACAAACTTCAAGTCCCTAGTCATGATAGCGTTGCTTAAAGCTTCTCACATTCATTCCATCGTCCCTCTGACCCAGCCACGACCCTCCCTGTCACTCGTCATCCCTCAATAGCCCATGTTAGTCCATCCCACATCATTCAAGCCCACACCAGTCCACCCATCTACAGAGCAGCAAGATGATGAAGATCATTTTGATGATGACTACATAGATTATTAGTTTTATTTTGTTATTGAACATAGTTGTTAGAAAATTTGGATGTTAGAACATTGTGAAGTGGCATTAACATTAATGAAGAAGATGAATTTGTTTATGCGTGAGAGTGATTAGGTGAAATCTAAACCCTAACAACATATTCATTTCATATTATCAACATCATCCATCCACTTTTGTGTTTAGCCTCAATTGATCAAATTGCATGCATATTTAATTTTATTGTTTTGCATTCAAAAACCTCAAAATATTGTTCTTATAGTCTTAATTGGTTAAGCAAAAGCACAATTGTTTAGGGTCGTGAGTCTCTTGGGAAAACGATACTTGGTCTTACCACTTATTATTACTTGATACGATTCGGTACACTTGTCGGAGTCTTAACAACACAGTGTTGGGTCGATGTCATTGGTGGGAAGAAAAAGGGGCGAGTGTACGGTGCAGGACAACTTGCTGCAAACTACACAGTAGTAAGAGGGGGTACTCTGAAGCACCAACCTTCTTCTTCAACCACCACTATTGCTACCGAGGCCGTCGAGTGCCTAACACAGATACTACAACAACGTGACCAGGAAAATCAAGATTTAAGAGAAGAATACATTAAATTTAGAAAATAGTTTACAAACTTCAAGTCCCTAGTCATGATAGCGTTGCTTCAAGCTTCTCACATTCATTCCATCGTCCCTCTGACCCAGCCACGACCCTCCCTGTCACTCGTCATCCCTCAATAGCCCATGTTAGTCCATCCCACATCATTCAAGCCCACACCAGTCCACCCATCTACAGAGCAGCAAGATGATGAAGATCATTTTGATGATGACTACATAGATTATTAGTTTTATTTTGTTATTGAACATAGTTGTTAGAAAATTTGGATGTTAGAACATTGTGAAGTGGCATTAACATTAATGAAGAAGATGAATTTGTTTATGCGTGAGAGTGATTAGGTGAAATCTAAACCCTAACAACATATTCATTTCATATTATCAACATCATCCATCCACTTTTGTGTTTAGCCTCAATTGATCAAATTGCATGCATATTTAATTTTATTGTTTTGCATTCAAAAACCTCAAAATATTGTTCTTATAGTCTTAATTGGTTAAGCAAAAGCACAATTGTTTAGGGTCGTGAGTCTCTTGGGAAAACGATACTTGGTCTTACCACTTATTATTACTTGATACGATTCGGTACACTTGCCGGAGTCTTAACAACACAGTGTTGGGTCGATGTCATTGGTGGGAAGAAAAAGGGGCGAGTGTACGGTGCAGGACAACTTGCTGCAAACTACACAGTAGTAAGAGGGGGTACTCTGAAGCACCAACCTTCTTCTTCAACCACCACTATTGCTACCGAGGCCGTCGAGTGCCTGACACAGATACTACAACAACGTGACCAGGAAAATCAAGATTTAAGAGAAGAATACATTAAATTTAGAAAATAGTTTACAAACTTCAAGTCCCTAGTCATGATAGCGTTGCTTGAAGCTTCTCACATTCATTTCATCGTCCCTCTGACCCAGCCACGACCCTCCCCGTCACTCGCCATCCCTCAATAGCCCATGTTAGTCCATCCCACATCATTCAAGCCCACACCAGTCCACCCATCTACAGAGCAGCAAGATGATGAAGATCATTTTAATGATGACTACATAGATTATTAGTTTTATTTTGTTATTGAACATAGTTTTTAGAAAATTTGGATGTTAGAACATTATGATTATGCTACATTACATTTTCTCATGTTTTTCAAACATATACATTGTTGGTCTAGATGAACATATTGTTTTATGTTTTATGTTTCATTTTCATTTACAAATACAAATTCTTAAATTTGAACAATACAAATGATGTTATTATATTGATGTTTACTTCATCAATGATTAAATGATTTTGGGATGCATAATATAGAGGTTTGTTTGTGGCTTGAAAATGTTATGCAAGTCTGTTTGTAATGTGAACATGTTATGCAGGTCTGTGTAGTTGGATAACAAATACAAATATAACTTAATTATGCCTGGTTTTTATCGAAGGACTTACCAAAGGTCTTTACCCTTCAGTAATACTGAAAGGCAAAAGTCGTTGGTAATGGTTAACGACAAAAGATTTATCGACGAAAAACTGACCATCGCTAATCCGTCGGTAATAAACATTATCGACGACTTTTTGATGTTTTCGACAGACTCTGATCGTCTGTAGTACTCCTTTTTAGTATTATACTGAGTTATAAAAAAAATGTTATATTATGCATGATGATTTTTGGTTCAATATATTTAAGAAATTATACAAATGTTTATCTAAGTCTACAAATTCAAGAAGACATGATGAAGTTGTGTGAGAAAATGTTTGACATTTTCAATGAAAATAGCAAGGAGAGCTTTTGCATGCAATTATTTATAACGATATTCAACTTTCTAACATATTAAAACTTGAGCAAATATAAATCATTGTGCACCTTCTATTTGTATAGATAACACAAGCAATAACCAATTGAGCCATGGAAATAAATCAATGTAAATACACAGAAGATTTTCATCAAATCATCATTCATATCACCAGTTAAAAAATATTCTAACCAAAGATAAAAGGATGAGATTGAGCTACATTATGTTTCTAAAGGTCCAAAATAAGAATGTCAGTGACAAAATAATATGGAAAAAAAAATCTCTATTCTTTTATCTCCATACTGTTTTGATGTTTATAAATATAATGCACAATAGAGAAAAAAAAAATCTATATGATAACTTAATCAACATACTTCAAAGAAAAATGATGAGTTGAATATTCATCAAAATATAATCAAAACATAAATAAAAAGGAAAGAATTTTTTTTTATCTTAATTTTTTTTTCACTTTTTTTTTTATTTTGAATTATTAATTTTATAGAAAAAAAGGGGAAAGTTGAAGAAAAAACCATTTTCCTATAAAAAGAAGGTTGTTACGTGGCTTCGATGGTGATGTTCCATAATATATGCATATTTATGTTTTGAATGGTATCTAAAATCTTGTTCCTACTTGACTGATGGATTTGTGTGGGCCTGTATGCTATATACTATATATCTTGATTCCATACACACATTCACCACACCAAACATTACATATTTGACCAATCTTATAAAATACATAGTAAACTATGCCTCTCCATTCCTTCTTCAATCTTCTTACTTGGGAATATATTTCATCAACCCATCAAACCAACCCTTACTTTTTCTTTTTCTAATAAACACATCAACCTTCTTTTACTTCTTTTTAATAAATATCAATATCTCAATATATAATTAAACATATACACATAATATACAAATTTATTCTTAAGATATATTTAATTTTAGTCTTAATTAATAATTTTTCTTTATATTTAAAGTTTTTATTCGTTTTAGTTTTTATATATTTTTATTCAATTAACTCTATTTTTTAAAAAAAGAAAACTCAATTTGTTCCTTTTAAAAAAGGTTAATGTTATTTTTTTCGATAATTTGATGTTAAAGTCGTTCGAAATGTGTTATGGGTAAAAAATATAGTTTATTGTCTACCTTAAAACCTTTTTGAGTGTTCTTTTTTCTTCCTCTACTTCCTATCACCTTTTTCTATCTTCCTCTACATCTCTCCACCTTTCACTACTTTCCAAATGTAAGGTTAGTTAACCTAAATCTTAAATTATAAAAGTTCCAAATGAATTAAATTTAAAAAATTGTACTTGAATTTCGAACCACTTATTAAACCACATATTGCGATTTTAAAAAAAAAATACTACTGTGAGTATTTTTAAAAATTTAGGAATTGAAATGAGTAAAAAAAAAGACTACATTGAGTATTTTTATATATTTTAAAAAAATTATATAAAGAGCAAAAGGAATGAAAAGTTTAAATATAAAGACCAATTATTAATCAAAGTTGAATTTTAAATATAAGAAAGTGGGATAATCTGGAGCCTACAAAAGCATGTTAGTTTGAATATGTTGAAACAAAATTTGTAAGAATATGATAGATAAAATATTGGTGAGGAAGAAAGCTTAAGCATTGAAGTATATATATCTCCCCACTATGGCGAACCATTAAAGCTTAGTGATATATAAAAATATGCAGAATATGGTTTATAAGATAGTAATAGACAAGGAATTTATCTCAAGAGGCAAAGGATAATAAGATAGCGTAGAAAGTACAACACCACCAAAATCCTTTCAACATTCTTTTGCTTCACACAATGCAATAACAATATCTACTTCGTATATATCACCAACTTTCACACCAGATTTCAGTTTCTCATAAAATATGCTTCAGTTATTTCTGTAAGGTTGTTGTTCTGAGTTCTCATTGTCACTCAAACGAAAAAAAAAAGATGAATATATGCAAAAGCTTTTTGTTTGACTCCTTTTTCTTTTTAGTAGCTTTATGTCATATGGCTCATATTCATTCATTTGGTCAAAGCTTTTTATGGAGAAATTACCATCCAAGTTCCTCATAAAGCAGATAATATGCTAAAACAATTAATACAATATAAGTTTTTATAATTTCAACTTATTATAGGTTAAGAAATTAACTTTACTTAGTTAGTTTTTTTATAGTCATTTTAAGTTTGAGCTTCACTTTTCTTCTAACTGAATTATTTTTTTTAAAAAAAATAAATAAATATGTTGCTATAATATTTCATGAAAATAAAAATTAAAAGTTGATGTAGATGAATAAGTATACTTTTTCATAGTTTTAGTTTTTTTTTTTATAAAAATAAATTACTTTCTACTTCTTTTTTGCACAAACGCATATATGTATGTGATTTATAAAAGAAAAGAAAAGATATGGCAAGTGATTCGTTTTAGCAAACTCTCTAATTCATGTTTAAAACTAAATAAATAAATATCTCTGTTAATATAAATACCCAGACATTGGTTGTTCTATCTTTGTTGTTGTTGCGTTTCCCTTTCCTATTAATAAAAAAATATATAAAAGCAGTTTTTCTACTCGATTTGTTTAAAACGTACCTTTTAACATATTATTGAACATTTATTCACTGTAAAATACGAATGTTTAACCCAAAAAAGAATGCTAAAATGAGATAAATATTAAGCTTGCACTCTACTCATTCCTATGCCATACTTGTAAAATTAAAATCAACTTGCAGTTTTCTAGCAGAGATTTCTTTCTGCACCCAGTATTTTTTTCTTGCACTTCCGTAGAGACCTTTAAGAAGCCCAAATTATTCTAGAAAGTTTTTTATTGCCTAATCTAGAATAAATTTTCAAATTATGTAATCCATAATTTGAAAGTGCATTATAGATTTCACCATTACTAAAACATATTTAGAATTGTACCATTGAAAATACAATTTCAAACTACACAATCCGAAAATTTCACAATTAAAATATATTTTAAAATTTCACATTCTGAAAATCTAAATTGTGAGCAATTTATATATTTTAGGAAAAGCACAGAGTGAGGAGGAAGAAATTTTCTATTCTTGTAAGTTAGCTATGCTATGATTAATTGGGCTTTTCGGAATACCTATGATCGATTTTGGAGAATTTTGGGCTTTTTAGCCCTTATGTCACAAGCACAGGACAATTGCACCATAATTCTTCCCACGTTTTTCTTTTCAAAATAATGTTTTAAAAATTTTATATTTTCATAAGAGAATATCTAAAATAAACTAAAATATTTTTTTTTTCAAACTACACGTTCCTGACTGTTTGAAAAGGAAGATTTGGAATAAATTTCAGAATTTGTAATCTATTATTGAATTTCAACTATTTTGAAATATTCATTCCGAAAAAACATGTTATAGAATTTACTAGTACAAAATAAACTATACTAAACAAATTGTTTTGAACCCACTACTATCTGTACGTTCTTTTCTGATTGTCAGTCTCTTTTCTCATAGTAATTATTCCATTTAATAATTATAGTCTATAGCATAAATTATAATTGTAAATAAAATTATAAGACTTCCCTAAATTTTTTTTTTTCAAAAGAATCATTCCGAAATTTTTTATTTCTGATTTTATGATAAAACCTATATTATTAGTAAAAGAGATTCTATGTACATTTTTTTTTCAATTTTATCTTTTAAATAATAGTTTTTTAAATTAAAATTGTAAGAACCTAAAAAATATAATATATTTATATATTAAAATATGGGGTGAAAACTAAATTAAAATAAAAGTGATGAGCTTTTTATTAAAAAGAGCACAATTTATAATTTCTGTCAAGCCTTTAGAAAAGAAAAGCTGAAACCATTTTATTAAAAAAGTTCCTCTCTCTAGACATCTTCTTCTTCTTTTACCTTCTCTCTAAATTTTCTCTCAACTCAACCGTTCAAATTTTGACCCGTAGGCGCCTAAACGATCCTGATGCCGAGGGCTTCAAATCTCACCGATCAATTTCTGGGTTTTTAGCAGTAAGTTGTTCTTCACTATTCTTCGTTGTTTTGGAACCCCAGACCGTGCAATCTGTTGATTGCAAGTGTCTTTTGTCTTCTTTCTTCCGATTCATGTCCTATCCTAGCTTTAAAAACTGTTCTTGATCACTGTTTTGTGGTCTATAGGGTGCAGTCTAAATTCCTTGTGACTCTAGGTGCTGTAGAGACGGGTCTTGAGCTAAACTGTGAAGTGGCAAGGTAAGGGGAGCTGGGTTTTCTTTTTATTTATGCCCTGTGAAATCCTTGTATGCATGAGATGGGTTTTGTGAAAATTGTGAAGAATGCCTATGTTTAATTTTTTTGTACACTATTTTAATTATTGTTTCTGCACAAGGAAACCTTGTTGTTTGGTGCTGTTCTGGATGTTCTATTGCACCTAAATCATTTTCTGGTTGCTGTAAAAAAGGCTTGTTATTAGTTGTTATAAATTATCCAATTTCCTTGCTGTGTTAAAATAAAATTCTGCAAAAAAATGGTTGTTGTTTTACTCTGTTTCTGTCATGAAAAATGTTGTTGTTTTTAAAGTTTCTGCACCAGAAAATGTTGATGTTTGAATGGAAATATTGTATCAAAAACTTATTGTTAGCTTATTGAATGAAAATGTTGTTTGGAATTTTAAAGTTTTGCTGTTTTTGGGTTAAAAATCTGTAGAATATATTTGCTATAATTGCTATAAAAAAGTATAATATAAAATATTTGTTGTAATTATTGTAAATATGGCATAATGTACTTGTTGTAATGACCGTAAAAATTGCATAAAATGCTTGTTGGTTGCTATTATGATATTTGTATAAAGCCTTGCTATTCTTGCTCAAAAATATTTGACAGATTGATGTTAAAAAAGTAAATTGATTATATGATTTATACATTGAATATGGAAAAGGTTGGAGTGTTACCTATGCTGTAGGAATTCCTTTGGTTTTAGTTCAGTTTTGTGATTTTATATGCTATATAGTAATATATTATATGAAGTTATCATAATTGTTATTTGATTGGTATTCTTATAATATTATTTTATGATATTAGTTTATGGATTTACAATGGTGTTGTTATATTTTAAATAGATGACGTATAATATATTTATTATAAGGATTTTAGCTAAGTGCAATATCCGTTTATATATATATATATATATATATCTTTTGGAATATAATTAAATATTATATGATAGAAAGTTAAGGGAAATTAGGATAATATAATAAGAAGTTTGTTTTGGAGAATCTATTTAGAAACTGAATAAACTATAAAAGTATAAAATAAATAAAGTAAATAGTTTTAATAGCTGGAAAAATTATTTAGTGTTAATTAAATGGTGGTTTAGATTTGTGATGATATTGTGTACTTAATTAAATTAATTTTATTTGTGGGGATGTATTATTTTACAAGAAATTTTAGAGTTTTGTGGTGTGATTGAGATAACATGACAGTATTGTCTATTTGAGATGGTTTTCGATTTGGTGTTATGTTGTTTGATTGATAGAGTGTCATGTATGTGTGTGTGTGTGTGTCTATATATATATATATATATATATATATATATATATATATATATATATATATATATATATATATATATTTGAATTTTGTAGTTTGAAAGAATATGACTGTGAATTAGAATGATGAAATTGAGTATGAATTGGACTTCTCAGATTGGACGTGGTTGTAGATGGTGTTGTTGTATTTATAACTGTTGGAGCTTTGAAATGGTATGTCTATCCCTATACTCAAAGCATTGTTCGTACTTAAATAGAGAATAACAGTGTGAGTGGTGAGAGTAGAGGGAGGTCCTCGTCTATAGTCTTGGAGTTTAGACATAGACAGATTGGGGGGACTTACCTTGCATAGTGTTAGGGATGGGTCAGCTGAACTATGCAAGTGCAAAGACGACCAATAGCTAGATAGGTTATGCCAAATCCGGATGTGTCGCGTTGAGTATTTGATGCATGGTTTGGTTGGTATTGTTGGGATAAACTTAAATTTTAGAGATTTATTATTTTATTAGTTTTGGGTATAGTAATATTTGGTTTGATTTGATAAAGATAAAAGAGGAATGGGTAGTTATCATTTTGTGTTTATTAGGTAGAATATTATTTTATGATAGAATAAGGAAATTTTATTTTTAGGTAAGTTGATATTTTATTGTCAGTTTTTATTATTTGTAATTGGCCCAAGGCCCATTTTGCTCCTATTTAAAGGTTGCCAAAGTTTAATGAAATAACCTACAATGGATTGAAGAGTAAAATTATTTGTGTGGATCACGTTATGAGTGTGTATAGTGAGATTCTCCCAACAGTGGTATCAGAGCCTGGTTTGTTCTTTTTATATTTAATTAAGCATGATGACATTGATTGATTGTATTATATGTATGTTTTTTGTTTACCTAGCTCACCCTTACTTTTGTGTTGTATGTTGTTTGGGTATGCTTTCTCTTGCGATGATCATCCACTTGGATGTGAGCAGATGTCGTTGAGGAGGTTCCATTGGAGCAAGTGTTGGAGGACGTTGATGTTGCGGCTTAGTCCTCCCTAGGATTTCTTCCTTTTACCTGATGTCATTTTGGAATACTCTTATCTTTGTACCATTTTGTTGTACTTTTTATGCCTAAGTTTTAGGTTTAGACCTCTTTTACTTGAAGTTCAAACTCTTGAGTTATATCTGGATGAGTGTAATCTTATATTTAACTGTCATTACTTCCAATTGCTTTCCTATATTATAATCGTGGACTTCTATATTATATTATGCTTTAATATAATTGAGATGTCACAAAGATACTTATTTTTGATTATTTATTTAAATTTAACCGTTTCTCATATATTTCTACTAATATTTTATAATATAATTCAAGTGGTGGTGTAAGCTTTATTTAATAAATTCTAAGTGTCTGAACTAATCAGTACCATATTGCTTTTGTTTTACATTGAGTTGACTCCATAGAGAGTCTTTAAATTGTAAATTCTATGTGAATACTGAGATCATAATAATAGAGGAACTATTTTTGTATTTATATGTAATGTTGTTAAAATGGTTAGATCGCGAGTTAATTCGGCTTACCAAGAGTTTAGGTTAGGTTGGGTTTGAAAAAATTAATTTTTTTTATGGGTTAATTTTTAATCCGGTTCACCCGGATTAAACTTGTGGTTGGCTCACCCATCCACCTAGTTTAATTTAATTAGTTTTGTATTTTAATATTATTGGTTAACATTTTTTTTATTATATTATAAATAAGAATAAAGAAAAAGATGTTTTAAGATAGCAAAATATTATAAATTTATCATCGAAGACTCTGATCTTATAAATGGATAAATGACACAAAAATTATCAATATTATAAACTTATTTATTTGTTTTTAGGGTTTGCTTTTGGATTACATTGGAGTTGTGTGTTAATTTTTTTATTTTGAATTGTCTTTTAGAGTTTAACATCATCTTAGAGTGAAAATATTTAAATTTGAATTACAAAAAGAAATTGTAATTGTTTTTATTTAAAAAAGACTTGTAATCAAGTAAACCAGTAAGACATCCCTTTAACCAACTAACCTGTGGTGATCTAGACCAAATTTAAATTTTTTCAACTCATTAATAAATAAATCATGTTGAGTTGATTCACTAAATAACTAATTCATGGTGGATCAGGCCGACTCACCTGATTTGATAGCACTCATTCTCTGTATTCTATCTCTCTTTTCTTCCATATTAAGTTGGTAACTTGATACCTTATTACAAAACTGAAAACCCCCATTCCCTATATAAACTGCAGAATCATTTTCCACAGAAAATGAGATTATTGACAACTCTATGAGTAAAATCCCTCTCAACAACTCATTTTCTTGTTCTAAATTCCACCATAAATAGACCTATCAACATATTTTAATTGTCAGTCAACCTTCTTATAAGCCACGCCAAGAAAGTGTCAACTTACGTTAATAATCTATTTTTGTCCACGTATTTCTTCTTCAATGACGTTTGATGAGTCATGAACACATCAAACAATAAAATATTTGAATGCATGATTAATTATTTCCAGCATAAGTAAATGTAATTGGTTAAATTATTTGTATCACAAAGCTTAATCAGAAAGTAAATAGGTGGTATATAAAACCTTAATCAATTCAACATTTTTTAAGATATAATATTTTAGAAAAAAAAATGCGTAGAAAAACCAAGTTAAAAAGGAATATCAATGTCGAAAGTAAATTAAAAAATAAACGACATGCTTAAAAATACAAATGAGAATTTAATCACACAAATCATTGTCATGTCAATTTAGTTTATGAAACGTATATTCCGTAGTTATTACTTGGGATATGGGAATGAATAAAGTAAGCATCAGTTTTAATTAATTTGACGTGGGTTTGCCTTCGTCTCATGAATCTGGTTACCATCGTAGACTATATCAAATCTTGTCTTTTCTGTTTATATAGGAATTTTTCAAACAAAAATCAATTCTATATCAGAAAAAGGTGCTATGAAAAAATACAAAAAAGTATTTCATACAAAGATACAAAAATCAATCATCATCTATAACATATTTAGACAACTTTGCTCAGGATCAACAAGGCAAAGCATTTTGATCTAACAGTATCAGCAATTGGTGGAGGCCAAGTGAATTTTATGTGGGATAATACTGAAGGAGACCTTAATGCCTAAATGGTTGGACAAGGAGAGTCTAAGATAAGGATCTTCAAGGTGGTTGGTGACACTTCAATTGTGGGATTGGATGAGTAGGCCTCAACTTCCTACATTTTTAAGGCCTCAATTTCTCTCATCCCACAAAAAGTTACTGAACAAATTTTCCGTACCACAGGGAGGAGTGATTGCTTTTCGGAAAAAAATTTTAGCAAGTTTTTATTGTGTTCCGAAAAATAAATTTCGGAAGTGATAGGGTGTAAGAAGGAATACCCTCGACTCCTCTGTGTGTGTGTGTGTGTGTGTGTGTGTGTGTGTGTGTGTGTGTGTGTGTGTGTGTGTGTGTGTGTGTGTGTGTGTGTGTGTGTGTGTGTGTGTGTGTGTGTGTGTGTGTGTGTGTGTGTGTGTGTGTGTGTGTGTGTGTGTGTGTGTGTGTGTGTGTGTGTGTGTGTGTGTGTGTGTGTGTGTGTGTGTGTGTGTGTGTGTGTGTGTGTGTGTGTGTGTGTGTGTGTGTGTGTGTGTGTGTGTGTGTGTGTGTGTGTGTGTGTGTGTGTGTGTGTGTGTGTGTGTGTGTGTGTGTGTGTGTGTGTGTGTGTGTGTGTGTGTGTGTGTGTGTGTGTGTGTGTGTGTGTGTGTGTGTGTGTGTGTGTGTGTGTGTGTGTGTGTGTGTGTGTGTGTGTGTGTGTGTGTGTGTGTGTGTGTGTGTGTGTGTGTGTGTGTGTGTGTGTGTGTGTGTGTGTGTGTGTGTGTGTGTGTGTGTGTGTGTGTGTGTGTGTGTGTGTGTGTGTGTGTGTGTGTGTGTGTGTGTGTGTGTGTGTGTGTGTGTGTGTGTGTGTGTGTGTGTGTGTGTGTGTGTGTGTGTGTGTGTGTGTGTGTGTGTGTGTGTGTGTGTGTGTGTGTGTGTGTGTGTGTGTGTGTGTGTGTGTGTGTGTGTGTGTGTGTGTGTGTGTGTGTGTGTGTGTGTGTGTGTGTGTGTGTGTGTGTGTGTGTGTGTGTGTGTGTGTGTGTGTGTGTGTGTGTGTGTGTGTGTGTGTGTGTGTGTGTGTGTGTGTGTGTGTGTGTGTGTGTGTGTGTGTGTGTGTGTGTGTGTGTGTGTGTGTGTGTGTGTGTGTGTGTGTGTGTGTCAGGTATCTTCCAATCACACTTCTAATCACATTCTACTCACACTCCACTACTCTGAAAATACTCTACAGTGATACCAAAATCACTTTCTAAAGAGCCGAGGCTCTTCAATACACGTTTGACTTGGGCGTCGGAGTGCCTTTTGCAGGTACCTCCCCCTCTTCGCTAGGAAGGCAACCGAGCGGTCAAAGTTTGAAGATCACCGAACGGCCAGGATTATAGGCGATCGAACGGCCCAGGAGGAAAGAAGACAAGCGAAGAACCCAGTTCAAGCATCGGAAAGCGGTAAAGCCACGTCAGAAAAGGTTAGTGTCTCGGTCCCGTAAAATATCCACCGAAAAGGTTAGTGTCTCGGTCTCGGTCACGTCCAAGAGAGGGGTGAATTAGTGTTAGTTCAAAAACAAAATATTTTTGCAATCTTGGTATGAAAATTCAAAGCTTTTGATCTTTCCTTGAAATGCAAGTAATCAAAAAATGTAATGCAGCGGAAAAACATAGTTGACTGTAACACAAGTAAAGTCGACTGAAATAAAGAGTGCAGGGATAGAGAAAATCAAACACTGGTTTTTATACTGGTTCGGCCAACAATGCCTACATCCAGTGTCCTTCCACCCTTGGAAGCAAATGCACTATAATGGTTGCGGTTTTTACAACAAGGAATTTATAGAAGCACCACGCAAAAATATAGATCTCCTCTCTAACCCAAAACCAAATATAGTTGCACACACAAAACCAGAAGTGCAGCAAGAATCCCTTCTTCTGCAATCTGAACCGACGTCGAACAATCCTCAACGTGTAACCAGCACTCTTCACAGGATGCCAAGCCTATCACAGCACGCTTCACAGGTTGCCAAGCCTATCACAGCAAACTTCACAGGTTACCAAGCCTTTAGTCAAATACAGTAGTCTTCACAGGATGCCAAGCCTATCAAGATCAAACTAGAAGCACCTTTTTTGTGCAGATGTTGATCAAACAGTGTGAGCAATTGACTCCTCAATCTGAATCTCTCTCAAGAAAGATCACCACGGTCTTCTTGGAGAATTCTTGGAGCTTCCAAAATTGAGAACTTTCTCTGAAACGGGAAATGAAAATGTTATATCACAAAAGTCTTACAGAGAAATTCGTGCTCTGGCTATTTATAGTTTTCCTGTCATTCTCAGTCGAATAGCCTACTAATACAGTCGACTGTGTTAAAACAGTTATAACAGACAGTCAACACAAGGCTCCTCAGTCAACCAAATCAATGCACATTCATGACAGTTGACCCAGTCAGTCAATCCTAACTAACTTTTAAAAATATAGCCGTTGGAGCAAGTAGGCATAACAAAATTCCAACAATAACAACAGTACAGTCTAATAGGTGTTCCACACTGTCGACTAACACTTTGAAAAACACTTTGAAATTCTTTTCATCTCAAAATCTCATCAAGCACATGCTCACAAAATCTGTGCAAAGATTTTAGTATAGTCGAATCCATTACCAGTGTATTCGACTAAACTAGACCTTTGTCACAACAAATATAAGTTCATAAAAGTGCTTGTGATCTTTCTTTTAGAAATGTGCAGAAATACTCAAAATCATTTTATCACATTTCAATACAAGCATGTTCCAAGCATATAACACATAATCATTCATAGGAACACACATTGCAAAATAACAAGACATGTTCAACAAAAGGCATTTTTCATAACAGTTTGGTATATCAGCTGAACATGTAATACTAGAACTTATGTACTGTTATTAAGCATTGTGTTGTCATCATCAAAAACCAGTTTGATATAGATTTTGTGTTGTCAACAATCTCCTCTTTTTTTGATGATGCACAACCATGATTAATAACTCAACCATGTATGTACAGTTCCACAGCAAAAATATCATCAAGCAGAAAAAGTATGATACAACATAAGCCTAGAAAAGTTCATCAAGTGCAGTAAGCTCCCAATTATCTGGGCATATTGAAGCTAAGATATAAATTCTCCTATATTTTTCATTAATTTAGAGTTAGGATCATAAGGGGTACTCACGGGTTTGAAATCATATTACCCAAACTTCTTAAAAAGTTTCTCAATGTATTGTTCTTGGGATAGTAATATATTATCTCCCTTCCTTATGATTCTAACACCTAAAATTACATTGGATTCACCCATGTCTTTCATTTCAAAGTTCAATCCTAGAAACAGTTTAGTTCTAGAGACAATTTTATTGCATGTACCAAAAATTAACATGTCATCCACATATAAACATATAATGACACAATCACCATTTTCAAATTTAGAGTACACACATTTATCAGCACCATTAGGTGAAAAACCATCAAATAACAATACATTATCAAGCCTTTTATGCCATTGTTTTGGTGCTTGTTTCAACCCATACAAATATTTTAAAAGTTTACAAACTTTATTCTCTTGGCCAAGTACAACACACCCTTCAAGTTGAGTCATATAAATTTCCTCCTCCAAATCACCATTCAAAAAGACAGTTTTAACATTCATTTGGTGTATCACTACTAAGGCTAACAATACTCGAATAGAGGAAATCCTTGTCAGAGGGGCAAAAGTGTCATAGTAATTTATGTTGGGTTTTTTAGTAAAACCTTTTGCTACTAATCTTACCTTATACTTCTCTATAGATCCATCAGGATGATACTTTTTCTTAAAGATCCATTTACAACCAATGATTTTTTTTTCTCCTTTAGGAAAATCTACCAAGGTCCAAGTATTATTTTTCCAAATTGATTCAATTTCAGTCTTAATGGCTTTATTCCACTGTTTTACATCAGGAGCACTAATAGCTTCTACAAAGCTACTTGGATCATTGTCAACTAGATAGGTATAGAAATCATTACTAAATTGAGTTTGCTTCCTCTGTCTTTTACTTCTTCTTAATTCCTCACACAAGGCATCACTATTATTATTATCTACAGGTTGAGACGTCTCACTAACCTTTAAAGGAAAAACAAAAAAACTCAACATTGTTTTGTCTCCATTATTACTTTCAAGTATATCACTTTTAAGAACTAGAAACCTATAGGCAGCATTATGTTCAACATAACATAAGAACATGCAATCGGAGGTTTTAGAGTTTATTTTCCTTTTCTTAGGATCGGGTAACATCACCTTAGTTAAGCACCCACACACTCTTAGATATTTAAGGTTAGGTTGATAGCCTCTCCAAAGCTCATAGGGAGTTTTACCAGTTTTCTTATGAGGTATTCTATTTTGTAAAAAGCATGCAGTAAGCAAGGCTTCTCCCCAAAGGTTATCAGGTGCACTAGACCTAATAACCATAGCATTCATCATCTCCTTAAAAGTTCTATTCTTTCTCTCAACTACTCCATTAGACTCAGGTGAATATGGTGGGGTTACTGATACCTTATTTAACACAAAAGTCATTAAATAACACATATTCACCACCTATGTCTGATCTAATCCTCTTAATTTTTTTATTCAATTCATTTTCTACTTCTGCTTTATAGGTTAAAAACACATCAAAGGCTTCATCTTTATGTTTGATTAAATATACTTTAGTTTATCTAGAATAATCATTTATAAAAGATTATATGTTGCGAGTGGTGATCGTAGATGTTAAAGATTCTTCTGATCACGTTTTATGCCTACTGAGAAGGTTGAAACATTGGGACAAACCCTAGGAAATTTTATCATTTGGCCAGCTAGATTGGCAAAGCCAATTTTAGTAAGTATTATTATTCATACTTGCTTTAATTATCTATGCATTTGTTGTATTTGATTGGATATATTATTATACTAAATTATTTAAATTTAGGAGGGTTCTAAGAAGGTAAACATTGTTACACTTCCACGACCACAATTGTCTCCTCTCCAACAACTCGGTGCAATGGTAGTGACAATGGAGAAAAAAACTATTCAATTAGATATGTCTTCTGAACTCATAGGTAAGACTGATACCACGACTTTTTTGTATGTCATAAATATATTTGTGAAATTGTGATTGGTAATGATCTACTGTTTACAACAGTTCCAAAAGTTTGGAATCTGTAAGTAAGCCTTCATTAACCATAAAAATAGTTTAATATTGTATTCAATAATTTATTCTAACATTATTTCTTGATATTGAAAAATTTATTCTAACATCACCTCTGCATCGAGAAGAAGAATGCTACTATTTATGGAGTTTTTGACCCTATTATAATTTAGAGTGTAGGAAATAAATCGAAAGAGGTACAAAAATACTTCACTAAGATATTTGAAAAAATGGACTAAGAGGTGTATTTAGCACTTTACTTGCATAAGTAAGTACATACTTTTTGAATTATAGGTAACTAATTTAAAACTTATTTTCAATTAATACTATTTCAACTTGTAGGGGTCACAATTGCTAATCATTATTCTCTTGTAGTTCTGTTATATTTCTTGTATAAGAAAGCTAACACATTTTCCATCAAAAGTATATTAGATGCATAAGTTTCTATTTTATTTTATTTCCTTTCAATATGATTTAATGAATGTCTACTTTTTGTAGGTCTTTGGAAACTCGTTCATAATATCGGGGTGTTACATTTGTATCTAGGAAAATGTAAACAATTGCACCTAGTGTAATTTATATGTATGACTACAATTTAAGTTCTAATATAAAACATATTGTAATTATTTATATTTAATTTGCAATGTCGACGTCAAGGGGAGTTATGAGTGTGGATATTACGTCATGAAACTCATGCACACAATTATATGTACAAACATTACTAACTCATGGAATAAGGTAATAAAAAACTTACTAAATATTTATCTAATTATGGATTACAATATCGTTTAACATCATTATATTTTTTGTAGATATTTAATTATTCACCCACACTGTAAGGTAGAGAGATGGAATAAATTAGAACCAAGTGAGCTTTCTTTCTTTTGAGTGTTACTAATAACTTGTAAAAATATCTTAGGTTTATAGTGCTTTACAATCTTTTAGAGAATATTTGCAGAAGTTGTAAATGTTATAGGTTTATGTATATACAATTTCATGTTTTTAATTTATTGGACAACTTAACTGTATAAATTGATTTACTTAGAAATTGTTTAATCTGGTTATATGAATTGTTTGGGACTTGTAGGTAACTTAGGTGTACAGGAAAATGGTAAAACAAAATAAATCTAAACAAACAAAATATAACTTACTATGATAGATTTTGCATTACTTGTCATAATAACTTCAAACATACTATGACTTACCCAATTATTTTTGCCATAATAGATCCACTTACTATGATAAGTTTTTGAAAATGTGTCATAATTAGCTAGACTAATTATGATAGATTTTTGAAAATGTATTACAGTAAATTGGACTGACTATAACAAAAACGTGTCATAATAAATTGGAGTTACTATAACAAAAATGTGTCATAGTAAATTGGACTTACTATGACAGTTTTCAAAAATATGTCATAGTAAGTTAAACTTACTGTGACTTCTACTCATAGTAGATCAGACTTATTATGATAGATTTTCGCAATGTAATAAAAAGAGCAAACTTCTTATAACTTCCATAATTATGACGACAATTTATTTTACCTATCATAAAATCTCTATTGTGTAATTAACATTTCAATAATGTCTTAAGGTTGATTTAATAATGTAATATATAAATGTTGTAATCTTTAATTGATTGTTTTTAGCTTTGGATGGGTTAGATATGTAGATATTTGCCTAGAAGGAAAATAAATCCATTAATAACTTAGGTATGATTTTTGTTAGATAATTTTAAATTGGAGAACATAAGTTGTAAATTGATATGTAAAGTGATTTATCTTATCATTCTATCACAAAAACATGATTCATTTATTTAACTTTAAAATAACTAATTTAATACTCATATCTACAGTTGTTTCTAATTAATCGGCATTTAAACTGTTTTGCATTCATAATACATAATAATAAAACTCTTGAATTAGTTATCTTACATTGTAATAAAAAGGTTTAAACCATTTAGGCGTCTCTATTTTCGTTCAGTCCTCCCACTTTGGTCCTTTTCTTTTAAACTTTCCCAATTAAGTCCTCAGAACTGCTAATTTGAAACAATTTAGTCTCTGCCGTTAAAAATCATTAACGGTCGTTTAAGTATTGCTGACGTGGCATTATAAATGAATTTTATATTAAAAATTATTAGTGAATATTAGTGTAATCAGGATTTTAGAAGGTCAAAGTGGGAATAAGAAAGTGTTAGAAACAATCAAGCCAAAAGTCTTTTTTCTCTGTGGATTACTACTCTGACTGAGGATTATAGAAATCAACCCGTCGACTTCTGAGACTTGTCAATGGGAGCCTAACCAAACACATTTTAAGAATATCATCAGGAAGAAAGATATGCATTCTATTGTTTGTTAAAAATTCTTCAAGCTCTGAATTCTTTCGGTTGTGTCTCCTCCAAAACTTGTCCTTCACCCCATATGAAAAGAAATCCACAGTAGTTTCTTTAGGGCCACAAATCTTCTTCAACCTCTGACTGAAACTCCTAACAAGTCACTTTGACACACTCAGATTCTGTAAATCTTGACAATAAGATTCGTCTGCCCCAATCTTCCTGAAAACATTATGCTCACTAATTCTTCACAAAAAAATATACAACACCCATCGTTATCTGGAAAATATGTATATAGAGCAGCACGCAAGCCCCCCTTCTACGATTCATCAAATCAAAAGAAAGAAAAAAAGAAGAGTAAAAGAGAAAACTTCTAGAAATTGAAACCCACCAACATAACACACAACAAAGAACACAATCCTTCAAGAAACAATAAAATAAAACAAAAAAGTCCTTTTTAAAAAAACGAAACACAAATTAAAAAAAAAACTAGCACAGACCATCTTCTTCCTAAGAGAAACATTCAAAGAAGAAGGCGAGGCTACTTCAACACTCATTCCTCCAGGGGAATCCGACCGTTGCCGGAAATTCTGCTCCTCCCCGTCGCCACTACTTGCCGAGACCAAAGTTTCATGAGACCTTTTCCAAGAAGATGCGGAAAGACATCAAACACCGAATATCAAAAAAAAAACAAAAAGGGAGGCCAAGTAAAAGTAAAAGTAAAAGTTACTTCCAAGAGACACCATAAAGAGCACTTATATCGTTGCAACCTGAACGAGCCTTCCTGGGAACAGTAACACCAATCATCTCCTTTGTAATTTTAAACGGAGGCGGTTTCGATGGCGTGAAGACCCGGCGATGGTTCTGATAGGAGGAAAACGACGTCGGATTATTAGGAGAACAGATCTTAGAAACACCAACGTCTACAACATCCTCGTCTTGTTCGTCACCAACGCTCTCTTTGGTGCTTTGGGAGTGAGAGCCTCTCCTCCACTTGCTACTATTCACTGAATCCCTATCCCTATCTCGATTCCTTCCTCTCTTATCTCGATTTCAGTTATTGTTGTGGTTGTAGATATCAGCATAATCTGAGATGACCATTGAACTGTTAACTCGTGTCAATTTGGTTATCAGTCAATCAAGTTCTTTGGTTTATCTGATGGCAAGATTCAATCTCCTCCACGCTCCAACTAGAATTACTGAAACTACCGCTCCCCACCATCATCAGACCAGCAAAGTCAAACTAGAAAAATCCAAAAACCCCCAAATCTGGAGACGCAGGAACGTGGAAGAAGAAGAAACTCTTACTTATTCCCACTTTGCCCTTCTAAAATCCTGATTAAACTAATATTCACCAATAATTTTTAATATAAAATTCATTTATAATGCCACGTCAGCAATACGTAAACGGCTGTTAATAATTTTTAACGACAGGGACTGAATTGCTTCAAATTAGCAGTTCTGAGGACTCAATTGGGAAAGTTTAAAAGAAAAGGACCAAAGTGAGAGGACCGAACGAAAATAGGAACGCCTAAATGGTTTAAACCTAATAAAAAACATACACTTTTAACTTTGATACTGTTATTTTTGCAAGTATTTTTCATAACAATTACCATTATAATATAACAAATACAAGGGTGACTTAAAGGTTTAAAAGACCAGGAAACATTTTTCATAATTTTATAATAATTTAATAAAAATATATCATTAAAAAAATTGAGATATTTTTTTAAACATAATTTTATAATTATTTAATAAAGGTATACTAACAAAAAAAATGAAGTTTCAAGATCTAAAACAATAGCTTTATCTGCTTGTCCATGAGCCTGCCCTCACATATATAAACACTATACAATGCAACTTTTTTTCATAAAAAGCTTAATTATAATATAGTTAACAGAAAAACACTCTTCCTTTCGTATCGATCCCTGTCTGTATTATCTTTCTCTTTTTTCATTACATCACTGTCACTTTCTTTTCTTTCTCGTTTCACAAATTTATGCAGACATCATCATATTTGTTTTTACTTCCAGTTCTACCAGGCAACATGTGATGAACCAATCACTTGAAACCAAATTGGATATGCCAAGAAAGATTAAAACCTTAGATGAAGAAGTATGGTCTTTTGGGACACTTGAACAAGGAAGCACATCATGAGACAGCTGGATGGACATTGAGTCCTAAAACACGACTCTACACGCAGAGACATTGTCAGTATATGTATATGTCTTCATCAAGTAGTTGGAAGTTTTTTATTCCATTACAAACCAGACACTAACTTCTTAGTCTCACAAGATATATTCTAATATATTGAACCAGATTTGGTTAGAGTGAATTTCAACATTTCAAAACATTTCTCTTTAATGTTGTAATGTGTGAACACACGGATCAGTAAATAAATAGCTACCTGCTGAATTGAGTGTGCAGACTGCGGAATATACAAGCATATACTTTAGTTATATACTGAAAATTAATTAAGAAAGCATGATAACAAAAGAAACTTCATTGGTTTGTATACTTTTATATTTTCAAGAAATAACTTAAAATTATTCTCCCAGTTCCATGTCATTGCAACAAATGTAACAGGTGGGACATTTGACTTAAATGTTTCAAAAGATAAAGAAAATTGGTTGAACCATAAGTGACCCACAATGCTACCAGGATGATTTGAAACAGATGAAAAGCAGGGTGCACATGGATTGGTGGTTGGGGAGGAAATCAGGTAGTCAACATTATTAAGACTTTTTCACATATTTAAAGCAAAAAGATAAATATGAAGAGCATAAACCACATTGGCAGTGTTGCAAATTTCTACAGGGTTCAAAATTAATGAACACCATAATATCAAGGATCCACATTAGACTCTTGCATGTCTAACAATCAGGACCACAACAGCAAAAAAATATCTATATATAGCACAAAATATAACAGAAATAATGCAAACTATACATTGCTTACATAAATATGGTTCATGCCACACCTAAACCTCTGAATCCTGTGTATTCTGCTTCCTACTTGCCGCATCACAAAAGTGTATCAACCGCCAAGGAGAGAAGCTGTAGGTCTAGGATAAGCAGAAGCAATTCTAGGCACATCTGCACCACCATGGGTGCCGGTGGATCGGCCTTGGCCGGAATTGCGCACATGATGATGTTTATGATCAGCACCTTTTCTCTGCATGTCCTTTGATTCCTGAAGCTGCTCCAATGCTTTTACCACCTCATCCATAGTTGGCCTACACTTGGACTCTACAGAAAGACATTGCATGGCAAGTGCAGCTGCTGCTTGAGCTCGAGTATGTGAATATTGACCTTCCAAACGTGGATCCATTATACGGAAAACTCTTCGTTTATTAGATAGGTAAGGTTTTGCCCATTCAACAAGGTTATGCTCCCCAGATGGCTGGTTCTTGTCTATGGCTCGTCTTCCCGATATCATTTCCAGAAGAACTACTCCAAAACTATATACGTCACTCTTGGCAGTGAGATGACCTAGCATAACAAAAATTTCGATCACAAAATTGTAGGTAATGCTTTCAGGCTTGCGTGTTAATATGAAAATTCTAAAAGCTGAGCAAATGTAGTAAATTCACAAATCACGAGATGGCAACAAACAGTCACTGATAATTGAAAATATAAGAAACTTTCAACAAATTTGGAGAAAACCATGGTTATTGGCATTCTGAAAAAATACACCTAGCAAATGGATCCTAAAGAATGCTAACAATTCTACTGATAGAATAAAGTGTAAAGACCGCTTTAAAAATTTAGTAACTAGACTAAGAAAGTAGGTACAATCTTATTTATGTAATAATATAGGTTATCGATCAAAACAGCATACATAAGTGTGAAATCTATGCTAGGAGGGCAATTTGACAAACACTACGGTTGATACCTGTAGCTAAATATTCTGGAGCCGCATATCCTCGGGTTCCCATGACCCTGGTAGAGACATGGCTTTTATCACCAGTTGGACCATCTCTGGCCAACCCAAAATCAGAAAGTTTGGCGTTATAATGCTGCAAAGCAACCCAGTGATCAACTCTAAATCGACCAATTTTCAATCATAACAAGAAAAGCTCAAGTTCCAATTATGCACATACTGTATCAAGTAGGATATTTGAAGTTTTAAAGTCACGATATATGACTTTAGGTTCTGTACTGTGAAGAAAAGCAAGGCCCTTCGCAGCCCCAAGAGCTATTTTCAGTCGCAAACTCCATGAGAATGGCTGAAAGTAAGAACCTCCTGTATTTATGATGATTTCAAGCAACATTAGTATTAGAACTCAGGATTAAATTTAACATTATTAATTAATATTCAGGAAAATGAAAATTTCTTTAAAGGAGTATAAACAAAAAGGAATAAAGAGTCATGCTTTCAACTAAAGTAGAAGGTACTAACTTCTAAAAAGATGATTTTCCATGCTACCCTTAGGCATGAATTCGTAAACCAAAAGCCTATGCTCATCCTCAAAGCAGTATCCTATTAACTTGACAAGATTAGGATGCTGCAGTAGCCCAAGATAGTTGATTTCAGCCTGAGACAAACATTGCAAAAGAAGAGGACATCAACAATTATGCAACTTGGGAATTGGTAGAAATTCAGTGTCAAAGTCAAGTTCTACTAAAAATTCCCCACACAGAATCAGACAGGCAAAATGAAGGAGTATCCAAAAATGCTTGCAGTTGCCTAGAATTTTGTTAAGATACAGTGAAATTTTAAGTCAAAACGATAGGTATCAAGCAAATAATTCAACTGATACTTACCAACCATTCTCTGTGACCCTGGAACCCATCTTGGTTAAGCTTCTTCACAGCAACAATCATGCCTATTCCCGGTTTGGTAGCAGTAAGTGAATGTTCATCAATCCAGCCCTTAAAAACTGAACCAAACCCACCCTCCCCCAAGACACTATCTGGGCGGAAATTTCTTGTGGCGACTCTAAGCTCATTATAGCTGAAGCTTTTCAAGTTGGACGATTGCAAGATTTCACCTTCACTCCGAGAAGTGACGGATATGGAGGCTGATGAGTTCCTGCTAGTTGAGCTTATGTCATGGCCACTCCTGCTGACACTTCTCGAGGTTATCCCTACATGAATACAAAGAAAAACAAGTTCACAAAGACTCGCTTACCATCACTAACCTTGAAACAAACAAATCAACACTTCTAAAAGCAAATTCACATGGAATCCCAAAACCCACCAACCTATTCTTCTGTTGTCTAAACAATTTCCCTCGGACCGAGATAACAGCTTCTCTCCTTAAAAGTTTCCTTGCAGAAAACCTTTCTTCCGGAGGGATTAAAAAAAAGTGAAAAGCTCATAAATTAGGTTTGCTAGTGAATTGTGGTGCAAAACCATTCAAAAGCTTTTCAATCACATACCAAACCAAGCCTGAGATGAACTTTCAAGGGGGTGTGGAAAAGCTACAATTCACATGAATACCCAAATCCAAAATCAACCCATCCAATGGGTCTCTGAAATCAAACCCCTTTTTTTTATCACACACAGATCACCATGTCAGAAAAGGCATAGCATACTTTCAAGGATCTTAATCATGTATTACAGACTCGGAAACATGAACATGACAGCAATACTATCCATAAAGTTATCAGCTTTAAGCATATCCCATGTTCATTTCCAACCCCGGAACAAAAGTAGCCCATTTTAATAATTGACAGAGAAGAAAATAAAGATACAAGCCAAAAACTGACCTGTATTGGAAGGACTCACAGCCTTAATCCTATTACTCCAGCAAGCACCCATCAACAAACCACCCCTGTGACCAAGTCAAAGGTTGAGCCTTTCAGATGCAAGCAAAAAACCACATAGTCTGAAACTCTAAATGGTGAAAATGCAAATTTGCAGAAATGAGGAAAAATGAAACACTGTTGAACCCACCAGGATGAAGGCAGATCTCAGTAATTACAAACTCAGTAGCTTAGATTTCCGAAGCCTTTTTCGACCCTTTATGATTAGGGGTTTGATGAGAAGGGTCGTGGAAGGAAGCTGAAAGGGTCAAAACAGGAACTTTGATCACTTTGTTGATGGTGGCTTTTGTAAATGATAATGTTGTAGCCTTTTTTAGACCCTTTTGGCAAACCAGCGAAAGTGGAATAGAAGGTTGACTTCACCGTTTCACCACCTTCTTTCTCTTTTTGTCTTTTTTCCACCCAACATTAATTAAGGGAATATAACATCAAACTATAATTATCTAAACATAAAAAATTAATCATACACATTAGTTGAGAACTTGAAACTTAACCGTTCAGTGCCTCAAATAAGTGTTAAAAAATGTAAATGATATTCAAAAAACTGTTCATCAAATTGGTCAAAGAAGATTAAATTTATTTGTCGGGTGATTTCATCTTGTGTAGAATAACGATGATGATGAAAGAGCTTATAATTATCGTATAAGTTTTTTAGTTTGAAGTTTAATTTCACACTTCCGTCAAAGGAAAAATAAAAAAGATTTTAATTTTACACAATCATCACGTTTTTGTCGGTCAAGGAATGTTGTCTTCTTCTGAGACTTTGTCCCCACTGCTATTTAATGATTCCTGTTTACATATTTTACAATTATTAGACTGTCACTTATTTCATCGGTTTGTGTTTATTATGGTAATATAAGATTTTCATTTTCTACATTCCATGTATTTAAAACACAATCTATTATTTTCATTCAATGTTATTTCAAATATTATTTATCATGCATATTCGTAAAATTTTTATTTTCAAAAATTATCAAAATATTACATATTTTACCACAAAATAGTTTGAAATATCCTGCTTTGTAGAAAAATGTTTTTTATGTGTTTACTTGAATGGTAATAAAAAATTATTAAAGAAAGAAATTGTAGGATAATAGTATGAATATCAAATTGACTTAGTTCTTTTTGTAATTAGCTTATTTTTACTGGCTTTATGAAAACTTAGTCTATTTTGATATATTTAATAAATAGATTTGTCTTTGTCTGATTTCATATTTAGTTATGTAAATGTATGAAATGGATCAACCTACTTCAAATTAAAATAATATATATAAATATAAATAAATATATATATATATATATATATATATATATATATATATATATATACACACATATTAAAGCATGATACATGAAACTAAAATTTTATAAAAAAAAATTAAATGTTTTGCGTAATTTATAATAAATTAAATAATTTAAAATATGACACCAATCCACTTGTCAATTCTAAAATTTTAATATTTTTTTCATTAATTATAGGTGTTCAAAATTTTCACATGATGCGTAATATTCATCTTAACCACCTTTCACAGTGTTGCTTTTAATTTATGTAATTTTGATTATAATACCATTTTTTTATCTCTTTTAATAGTATAGATTATACTTTTCTCATTTATTTTCATATAATCTTTCTTTATAAAAAACAAAAATTTATACAATAAATAAATACAAATTTGTATTTATTTATTAAAGTTTTAAACTCAGAAATGCTTTTTTTTTCTGGGAAGGATCTGTTCCATACACATTTCAAATCAACACCAATCACATGCAATTGAATATTCTCTCATATTAGTCTTTTCATTCTACCATATTGTTTAATCATGTTGTACAAAAAAATACTCCAATTCAAAATATGGGTTAAAATCATATAAAATTGACTAAGTCAACGCTATATAAGTGTATAATTTCTAGAAGAAGAAGAAAAAAGTGTACATTAAACCATTTAAAACAATATAATATTGCTTCTAAAAAGTTTTAAGGATTTAAAGTTAAATCATTTCGAGCAATTGTAAATATAGTTAAGTGTGTAATAAAGAGATTACTAATTTGAGTGATTGAATATATGTGTTTCTATAGCATTTGAAATTTGAAGTATAATTACATAATTTGGAATCAATTTGATGTTTTAATGTCTCAATAGGTTTTTATTTTTGTCAAAATCTCAAATAGGTCTCCTTCTTTTCTGGCGTCTCAATTGGGTCCTTATTTTTGTAAAATTGATGCAAATAAAGGTTTTTCGTCAAATTAATCAAACAACATTAAGGATTATGTCACCTAACATGCTGACATTGTAGTTTTAGCATACGTGCCATTAAAAACGTGTGTCAATTCTTTTATTTTAAATTTTGAATTAAAAATTAAGTAAACAGAGTGGAAATTTAATTAAAGAAAGGGCAAAGTTGGGAATCCGTATTCTACTTTCTGTTGAAAACCCCATTTTCTCTGCAATTGCGAAATCGAAATGAAATTGGGGGAATTTGAATTTTAGGACTCGTCACTCATCCACAAAATCCTTGTTGTTTGATTGGAAGCGTGAGTGTTGGTGGTGAAGAACATCGACTTGAAATAATTGTGCATGTGCACTGAAGATATCGTTGTCTTTTCTCAGCCACCTTAATTTACTGTTAGTCACGGATTCTCATATTTGGATTCCTCTACCGCCAAACTATTGGCATAGAATATGTTTAATGATGTTGATTTTGTTTCCCAGTTCAGGAGAGGATTAGAGGAAGCTATCAAGCTTCTTCCTTCTAGCCTTGAGCTTGTAATTGGTCTCCATTCAAACGGTGAAGAACAGAAAAATAATTTTGGAAATCGTGGGTAGTGAACAAATGCTATAGATCGGGTGTTTCTGAGTGTGGAAAACCTGGGTAGTGAACACAATTCCTTGCATAATGGAGCAGTGAAAGGTGAGGAGCAAGATGGAGGGAAGGACCGATCAAAGAAAAAAGGGAGGAAGAAGGAAATTGTGGATTTGAGGAATCTTCTATTGATGTGTGCACAATCGGTCTATGCCAATGACATTAGAGTTGCCACCGAATTACTAACACAAATTCAGCAACATTCTTCTCCCTTTGGAGATGCATCATAGAAGGTAGCTCACTACTTCACCAATGGTCATGATGCACGCTTGGTTGGGGTTGGTTCTGGCGGTCATGAACAATTTTCTTTCCTGAACTCTCAGAGGATTACTACTGCAGAGTACCTGAAGGCATATCAAGTGTTTCTATCTTTCACTCATTTCAAAAAGTTTACATATTTCTTTGCAAACACAATGATTATGGAAGCTGCTGCAAAATCAGAAACCGTCCATATAATTGATTTTCGCATCCTATTTGGTTTCCAGTGGGTAATTCTTATAAAGTTTTTATCAAACAAAGAGGGTGGTCCTCCCAAGCTGAGGATCACAGGGATAAAGTTTCCCCAACCAGGATTTCGTCCCTCTGAAAGGATTGAGGAGACGAGTCACCGTCTTCCTAACTATTGTAAGCGTTACAGTGTTCCCTTTGAATATCATGTTGTAGTATCAAGGAACCCTAAACCTTAACTTCTCCCAATTTGATTACGATTTCAATTTCGCAGAAAAGAAAGGAGCTTTTAGTGGTTACTTTTAATTGATTTCCCAATTTTTCCCTTACTTATATTATATTTCCACTCTGTACACTTCATTTTTTAATTAAAAAATAAAATAAATACAATTAAGACACGTTTTTAATGCCACGTAATTCAAAATTACATTGTCAGCATGTCACGTAACACTCTCTTAACAGATATTTGATCAATTTGATGATAAGCCTCTAATTGCTTCAATTGCCTCTAACATATATTTAACATATATGCTTTTAGTCCTTAAAGTTTCACTGATTTTTGGTTTTAGTCACTGCATAGAACATTGATGACATTTCGTCCTCTTAGTATGGAAACATGTATGTTTAGTCCCTAAAAATAGACAGCGTCAATTTTTTGGTGAGGTGGCTAACGGCTCTGCCAAGTCTTTTCTGTACACTGCTTGTCACGTCTTCCCCACCCAAAATTAGGGTTTCGGATTGGGGGAAAGGGGAAAAATTCCTTCTCCTGCGCCTGTGCCGCTCACACTCGAACATAGAGGAGAAACATGGAGAAACCCTCGAAGTCAGATTTTTCCCTTCTCTCTTACGGTGGCAGTTAGTGATTCCTGCAGGGAAGCGATCTCGATGATGGATTTCACGATTGGGTTTTGCCTTGTAGGTCTGGTTGTGGTTGCAGGTGGTGGAGAAACTGCGTCACTCGCGTCTGGGCTTCTCGGAGGTTGGTTGCGGTGGAGATTGGGCTTGTGCAGGTGGGGGCCGAGGCGTCTTGCGGAGGCTTTGCAGCGCTGGTGGAGATTGGGCTTTCTATTGCTGAATTGGTTTTTTCTGAGTGCAGGTTTGAAGATGGCTGACCATGGAGGTTGAACGGTGGCATGGTGACGATGCGAGCAGACGAACTCGCGAGAGGAAGGAGAATGTTGTGGTGATGTGACTTTGTGGTGGCATGATGATGATGGCGGTGGTTGTTGTGCGACGGCGGCCTTGGGCGAGCTCATGGTGGCCGGTGAGAGTCGCTGGGTGGCTGCCATGGAAGAGGTAGCGGCGGCTAGGGTTTACCAAATGCTACGTGGCAGGCAGTGTACAGAAAAGAAGTGGCAGAATCGTTAGCCACCTCACCAAAAAATTGACGTCGTCTATTTGTAGGGACTAAACATACATGTTTCCATACTAAGAGGATGAAATACCATCAATGTTCTATGCAGGGACTAAAAGCATATTTAACCCTTACTTTTAATCGATTTCCCAATTTTGCCCTTACTTATATTATATTTCCACTCTGTACACTTCATTTTTTAATTAAAAAATAAAATAAATACAATTAAGACACGTTTTTAATGCCACGTAATTTAAAATTACATTGTCAGCATGCCACGTAACACTCTCTTAACAAATATTTGATCAATTTGATAGTAAGCCTCTAATTGCTTCAATTTTACAAAAAACAAAATCCAATTGAGACGTCGAAAAAAATGACGTATTTGAGATTCACGCCGAAAATAGGACCTATCGAAACATTAAACCCAATTTGAGCGTAAATACATGTGGTTATCACGCTTGTGAGGATGTAATTTTTAAATATCTGAGTTATTTAAATTTTAAAAGTAATAATTAAAAGGATAAAATTAAAAAATGTATATATAATTATTAAAATATGATAAGATATTTATAAAGTAATTTATAAATTGTAGTGATTGAAATAAAAAAATATTATAAGCAATACTATGTAAATAATTTTTTTTATGATTAAATATTTAAATTAAAAAAGTAGTTAGTAAAATGATAAAATAGTAAATAATTCATTTATAATGAGTAATTATTTAAATTAAAAAAAGTAGTTACTAAAATGATAAAATTGAATTAATAGTTTTTTTTATCATGAATAATTATTTAAATTTAAAAATAGTAATTCAAAGGGTAAAATTGAAAAACTAAATAAGACAAAAAAAAACAATTTTATCCTCTTTATATATATATATATATATATATATATATATATATATATATATATATATATATATATATATATATATATATATATATATATATATATATATATATATATATATATATATATATATATATTATAAAAAAATTCATCCATATATTTGATCACAAAAAATTCATCCATATATTATATAATATATATATATATATATTATAAAAAAATTCATCCATATATTTGATCACAAAATTTGATTTCTCTCACTAAATAAATAAGTAAGTGTATCATGATGTCAAAAAAAGATGAAAGAAAAAACATTTTTAGTTGACATAAGATGATAATAATATTGTTTTGAAATTCATCTAACTTTATAAGATCAATGGTTTTACTACAAATTGAAGAGAAAAATAAATACAAACAATTGATAGCTTGTCTAATATTTTTGGGTAAAATTCCACAAATAGTCATCGATAACAGTTGTTGCATTAAGATGTGACAGTTGTGAGATTTCGGGGCTACAAGCTTCAAGTTTTGTATCGACATTGAACTCTTAATATTTGAATTCTTTAGGAAAAGAGTAACAAAACTTAATGAAAAAAAAAATATGGAAAGAGAACGAACCTTACGGTGGTGGAAATAAAGAAGGAACATCAATGGAAATGGGGATGTCTTTACAGTAAAGGAAATGAAAGAACGAGATAATAATGGCATGAATACGTTCGCAACGGCAGAAATGGACGAATGCGAGTGTTGGCTTACAAAATGGTGAATTACAACATCGAGAAGTTAAAGTGATAAGAATGGAGCAACAATGACGAAGAGTGGCGGATGAAGAGAAAAACATGAATGAAATGAGAGAGAGGAAGAGAACACAACTTCTCTACAGTAAGGCAATGCAATAAGGAGTAAGTAGTTGTAGTGATGAACAAAGTAGAGGAAGTTCATGAAAACGACGTTGCAGAGAGATAAGGAACAAGATGACTTCAAAAATTACTGTAAGCAGACTTTTGGCTTTGATTATTCATAAAATTGAAGCAATATATTAAAAACCAAAGCCTGATGTTTGGGAATAATATAAAATAAAAATATTAATTTTAGTGGCAATTATGAAATTTTCTTCAATTTTATGGTCTCGAGTCTAGAAAAACTAAAATCATAAGACTATATGGTCTCCGTTCTTTGACAACTGAGGCCATATCCCTTTTCTCAAATAAAATACTTAAATAAAATAAGTGACAATTTTGAAATTTTATTCAACTTTATGGTCTCAAATTTGGAAAAATCGAAGTTGTAAGTGTATATGATCTCTATTCTCTAACAACTGAGGCCATACTTTCTTTCTTAAATAAAATATTTAAATAATAGGAGTGAGAATTTTGAAAATGTGTTGAATTTTATGGCGGGTTTGGAATAATCAAAGTCACAGTAGGTATGTGGCCTTAATTCTCTAGCAACCGAAGTCATATCTTAAATAGCGAAGTTTTAAAAAAAAATTAAAATTTTTGATGCACCTTTTAACTTCGGTTCTGTTATAACCTTTTAACTTCGATTCTGATATAACCGAAGCCAAATATGGATATGACCTTTCTCAAATAAATAATTAGAAAAATAACGAAAATTTTACACACTTTTTAACCTTAGTTCTTTATTAATGAAAGTCAAAAGAAGTTTATGGTTTCGGATTCAGTAAAACTGAGACTTATAAAATTACAAAATTTTCTAAATTGTTATCATAGTTTTCCATATAAATTATTTAAATAAATAACAAAATCTTTAAAGTTTTTAAAAATTTTAATTCATCTTTCAACTTCGATTCTAATATAACTGAAATAATACATGAATATGACCTTGATTATTTTGAGAATCAAAATAATGTTTTCACACTAAAATAAAATAATTAAAATAATAACAAATTTAAATTTTTTTGAAACACTTACACACTTTCGCTATCGATTCTTTATATATTTTATTTTTTTCAAAACCAAAATACCAGGCGAATTAAACAAATAAATACTAGTAAAATGATATAGATAAACTCACCAAGTCAAGTCAAAATAATTTCAATAAAATAATCGCAGGTTAAATGATGAATTACGAGTTGCTAAAGGTGTTGCCATATTGGATTTGGTAACACATTCTGACTAATAATTAATTATCCAATTATTGTAGTTCAATAAAATAGAAAGAAAAAAAGAGTTGGTAATTTTAAGAGTTGATTGTAGAATTTTCATGATCATCTAATTATGATGATGGCCTTTTAAGGTACTATTTGACGAAAAAAATGAATGGTGGAGTTAAAGATTGAAATCATGTGCACACATGTGTGTTCCTGTTTTGATGATTAAAAAATAATTGTGAGATTTGTGACAAAGATTAGGTAAGAACAAATCCTGCAGTTTAGAGTTTCGTAGTTGACTGCAGCTAACCGTGTCGCATACACATGTGTATTCATACTAATTTTGGACACGTGTGTGTATTTATACTATCATAATAATATTTAATTTGTAAGTGAATTAATCAAATTTAACGTCATCATTCAATGGTCCAAGGAAGATTATTATTGCTATTGTTTATTAGGAAACAAAAGAAGATTGCATTCATAAACAAACAAATAAATATATAAGAGGAAAAAAGATGATTAAATAGTTTTACGTATTTTTTTTTTGTCTTTAATAAATTTCTTCCCTCTATTTTTTTCTACATGCATTTGTTTGTGTTAATATATGTAGAAAATTTCTCTGTTAAGATGTACATCTCAGTATCTAGTAAATTTGTATCAATTTGAATTAAACAATGTAATAGCTCACATAAAAAAAAATACTTATGTTTATTTTAGAGGATGGATTTAAAAACAGGAAATTAATGGATTTGAAGTGGATTAGAATGAGAATGTTGGATCAAACAATTGTTTCTAAATTAAAAATTATAATTATAAGTTAAGATATAAATTTTTTTTTACTTAAAAGAATATTAATAATTTAAACATGGTTTTATTTGACTAGGCTTATGTGACATATATTACATAACATGCACTTTTCAATAATCATCCTTTAAACAATTGTTCCATTATCAACAATCTCCTCGCCATAATTGTTACACCGAGAATTAAATTTGGTTTTGATATTAATTATTGCATCGAGTGTTTAACATAAAGACATAAATTATAATGATTGAATATAGTAAAATTATGTATAAGATTAATTTTTATATACACATAAAATACTCTATTTATAATAAAAGAAATATGACCTAAGTCTAAAATATAGATAAGGAATAACAAACTAACTAGAGATAAAAGATAAAAATAAAATAAAAATAATATATTTAACACTCTCCTTCAAGTTGATGTGTACAAATCGTATGTACTAAACTTGTTAATAATATAATCAATAAAAAAATTAATGAAAATATATGCTTCTACACTCGAATGACACCAAATTGTTAATAATTTGCGAAGACGACATAAAAGACGATATACCAACCCAGAAGACTCCCCTAAGCAACAAATTTGAGAGGTTGTTCTATATAAGTCTTTTCTTGCAAATGCATTGTTGATATCCAGTGGATAAAAAAGTCATTGTTGAAGAGTCACCATGGCTATAAATAGACTAACAAAAGTCATATTTGCCACTGGAGAAAAAACATATATGAAAAGGTCAAATGCACTGGTGATAGAAGAAAGGTCAAAAGAATCAACAACAAAAAAGCCATAAACGAACAAGACAGAGAAACTCTAAAAATCCAAGATTCTTAAATGAAGGCACTTGAAAAAGGAAAAAGAGCGACCTCGACACTCCGAATAACTGCATGAGAGGAGATAAAACGGAACAAATCCATAAGTTCAAAAAATGTTGACAACACATAGGAGCTTTGATGAAGGTGTCGTTAACAACATGGTAGTTGCCTGGCCAAGATGATCAAAATTGTGCAGTCATCGGTCAAAACGAGAACTCCAACAACAACGATAGAGGACGTCACCATCTATAGTTGTTAAGACAAGATCGTCTAGATACTAGACCGTCTAGCAACTCAAGTTTTGAAGTTTAACAAACAAAATTAAACAAATTATCACTTTGAACAACGTCTAATGAAAGGAAGCGTCTTTCATAAAGAATCATCTGAAAAGAAATTAATTATAAAATAGTGCTTTCAAACATATATCGTCTAAACAGACAACGTTTTACAAAACAACATCTTACAAACAAAAGCATCTATCTCTTTGCTCATAAACACTCTGAAGCTTAAAATAATGTTTATCCAAATAGTGTTAATCAAGCAAGCTTCTTATGAAATGTATCGTCTAAGGAAAAACCCACTAAATGTTATAAATCACAGACAACTTTTGAATATAAACATCTAATGTTTTACACCATATGATAATTATATGTTGAATGCTTTGCTAAATGATGCATTTATTAATGAGTTGACAAATGATAGAATGTTTTGAACACACAATACAACTTAACATTTATCAATGTTCAAAATATTAAATGCTTGTACGATAAAGTGTTTCGATGCTTGGATACCTTGTTCTTGATATTTGTGCAAATCATAAAATTACAAAGACTTGATCAGAATCACTGCACACAAGATAAAGACATTGAGAAATATGAAGAACATTCTAGGAATGTTTCCCTTGAAGACTTTTGTTTCAACACATCGTACAAACTACGTTTTGATAAAAGTTATGACAAAGCACCATACCTCTGCAAAGTAGACCTGAGTCTGACTTCTCACCTAAAAGACTACCAACTCTATATGAAGTCAACACACTCTGTCTAACGAACAACTCTCATTAAAAGCTATAAATAGAGAAACGCATGAAGAGAAGACAGGAAGATACCATAAAGAAATTTTGAACGCTCATACAAGCTTGTTGTTACTCTGTCCATATACTGTTTAAAGCTAAGTGTCTAAGAGAAAGACCTTTGCAATTCTTAGATTTCATTGTATTGCTTTTATTTGAGAGTTACCTATCTGTATTTGTATTCATAACACTAATTGTGTTGTATATTTTGAAGAGAATAAAAATACTTGGTGTTTAGCTTAGTTGAGTTAAATAATCCAGACAATTGTCTAAGGTTGATGCCAAAAGTGGTTAGAATACTTGTATACCAATAGTACTTAAACTCAAACTAGTGGTATTTACTAGGTGAACCAAAAGTGGTGCGAATACTCATTGTAAACCTGGAGAGGTAAAACTTGTGTAATTTTCTTAAAGATTAGTGGGACCCCTTAAGAGTTCTTAAGGTAGAATTAGATGTAGCTCAAGTTGAGTTAACTAATATAAAATTTGTTTATTATTTCATTGCTCCTTAAAACATTTTCCTATATATGCCCTTTATAAAAACCAGCGTCTAAACATTTTATTTGAATCATATATCTCTTACAAATTCATTAGACGTTGCTTTGCGAAAAAGTTTTAAAATACTATGCATCCTCTTCTAGTGTTTTCTTGTGATTTCAGCAGCGACGACAAGTGTAGTGTAGAGCAACAAAAACCTTTTCCTAAAAGAATTCGACTTTAGATACATTCTTAAATATAGTGAAAACTATGGATAAGATTGATTAATCTCCCTTGTATTGAATATACCTATAGAATACTCTATTTATAATAGAAGAAATATAGGTTAAAATCAAAATACAAATAAAAAATAATAACAAACTAACTAAAAATAAAAAATAAAATAAATATAATATATCTAACCATAACTAATAATTATAACTATTTTTTTTATTTAATAACATTGAAAGATAAACGATATCATAATTTGATTTTAACTTAACCTACCTAACACTTACATGGAAGAATTGATGCACCTTAGAAACCTAAACAATATCATAATTTGATTTTAACTTTACTTATCTAATACTTGTATGTAATAATTTATGCACTAATAAGAAGTGAAGCAGTAAAAGTAACAGTGTAGAACACAGGGACTAAAATATGAGTTTGGGTGGGAAAGTGATGATTTGGGTAGAGATGGTGGATACTAGTGTGTTAATGGCATGATGGATATTGTTTTGTTTAGTTTCCAATGTAAAGTGGCAAGAACTCATAACATTTAGAAACGTTGTACAATGTCATTCTTATTTTTGGCGAGAAATATAAAGTAGTGTTTGTCTATGATGATTTGCAAGGTCTCATCAACGTCTTTTATTTAGTTTAAAAAGAGAAAAAGATCAATTAAAAAGTATAAATTTTTTACATAATTTTTTTTTATAAAAAATTGTTTATAAAATTCATATTAGATTATGTGAATGAACTAAGTATAATATATATATCTGATATTGTGGCATAAGAATATTCCAAAAATATATAAGAATAATTCAGTTATATACTCAATCATAAGTAATGAATAACATGGACCTAGTAATTCCTCTAATAGGCTTTAAGTAGATGAATACGATATCACATGTTTTTATTAACAAATCATTTATCAAATTAAAAAAAAAAAAGCTAAGGTAACTATAAGAATGAAACACACAAAAAAAGAAGAAGCAAAGAAACAAACAGCACACTAAAAAAAAAATTATAAGAAATGTTATCATATTGTATTAAAAGAAAATTTAAAAATTAAAGGAGAATTTAAACTTAAATAACTTATTAGAAATAAGTTGTGCAAGTTAATGAATAATTTTAGGAACATAATATTTCAAACAATATTGCAACAACACTTTCTTAGAAAATAAAATAAAATTGGAGAATTAGAAATTTTAAGCATTGCGAAGTTTCATTGCATATACATATTGTCTAAGTCAAGTTCAATGAATAATTGATCAAAGACAAGTAAAAAGTGAGAGAATAAAATAATGAAAATGATAAAATTCAAAATAATGTGAAATTTGGCAGCAACTTTTTCATCTATGGCAAAGAAATTGATAGATACTTGACATACAGGAGTCACTGTCAGATATATCAACTATCCTATTTAAAAAAGAAAAATATTTTCTCTGTATAACATATGTGTCAAAAAAGAAGCAGGAGTCAGTGCAACAAGCATGCACATTTGTAAGCTTATTATTGTATGTGCATGCTTATTCGAAAACTCTTTTAAAAGAATCATAAATATAAATTAACATTTAAGAATTTAAAAATTATTTATAATTTTGTTATATATTTTCTTTCAAAATGTGAAACTCCAACTACGGTAAAATCCTTCTTTCAAATTCAAAAATTGAGGACTTTCTCTTTTTTCATGTTCACTCTCAATTCTCTTCTCAGTCCTCACTCCTTTCTTCTCTTTTTTTTTTTGTTCAGGAGCTCTTCCTAAAGAAGTTTTGGAGAACGGAACATCCCAATATCATCAAGAATTGTAATACGATAAGAGGAAATTTTGGTTTTTTTTTTCCCTTTTCTTCTTCTAAATTCAGTTTGGGATTCACATGCAATTGCTTTTTTTTTTCTTGCATGTGTTGCTAGAATGTTTTGCTAGGGTTTTTCTTTTAATTCTTACTCCAAATGAGCTGCTAAAGTGTGTTCTTTTATTTCTTATTTTAGAAATTGTGTAAGGGGTTGACTCTTAGTGTCTCTTCGAGAAGAGGGTGAGTTAGTAAGAAGATAACATAAGCTAAATTTATTTTTGGATGTTTAAATTTTTGGTTGGAGCTTGATTAAATTTCTTATTCGAAAAATGCATTATGTTTTTTTTTTTGAAATAGTGTATTTTTAATAGTAAAATATATTAAAATAATATTACATATATGATAATGGAACTACTATAAGAAAACAAAATTATAAAAGACAAGATCTACACATGTAGAATCATCTAGCTTCACAACTGTTTCACTCTTATCTCTCATTGGAGCAACTGTAAATAATGTTTTCCTAAGCTTATACCATTAGGTGATCATCACAAAAGAGAAAACATACACAAAAACAAACAACACAAAAGCAAGGGTAAGTTAGAGTACCAAAAGATCATAAATACATTTTTAAAACAATAATAATACGCATCCATATTATAACTCAAACAACACATAAAATAATTTCCATCAACCTTGAAGAACCCAAACTACCCTGATAGATGCATTGATGTTGAACTCATTGGGAACCCGCACCCGTGTATGGTGGAGCAACCTGTTCAGAAATAATAATAACCACATCCTCAACCACCACCAATAATAACATACACCAAGGTTAATCCGTTAAACATCTGTGGCCTAACCAGTGACCAAAGACTAAGACCTCCTACTACTCTCCATGACATAATCACTTATCTCTCCATGAGATGGAGTTATTTAGAGTGTTAGGATCATTCCCCAATCCAGGAGCCCTTACTTCAATACATAACCAACTTAGGATATTCCTCCTTGAAATTCCTTTCTCACATGATACTTAAAATTCATACCTCACATATTACTTGAAAATCACCATCACATCTCATACATAATCATATTAATATACATATACTTCACACAAACATTGCATACAAACATATATAACACTAACTATACTTCAAAGGACCATAAACAACCCAACAAAGTCATCAAAAATCACGTGAAACCATTCCATATACATTAATACACAAGAAAAATCCAAGAAGAACCACTAAACAACACAAAACCCCTTTAAACTCATACTTAGGCAAGGAAAACAACTTTGAAACCTTACCGACGGCTTCGGAAGGGTCCAAAACGACCTAAAGAACGTCCAAAACTAATACCCGGAACCCCAAATTTGGTATTTTCAAAACCTAAAAAGGAAACCAAAACTGGTGCGGCAGCGCTCAGTGCCCAGAAGCTATCCCTCAACACCAGAGCCACTGAAATGGTGGCGCTCAACGTTGGCACCCCTGGAATACTGGCGCTCAATGCCTGGTTTGGACGCTCAGGCACTATCAGCAGAAACTTACCCTTTTAAAATTGTTTTCCACACTTTCCCTACAACTTCTAAAGATTCCTATGTAAGAAAACTATAAAAACACTGTTGTAACTCAAAATGACCCATTGAAACCCAATTACACTCCTACAAACTACCCAAACTCAATTTTTTCCATTTCCAATACTTATAACAGTTTACCAACTGCCTAACCAAGTCTAATTACACTTGTTAGCACATCGTAACATCCCAAAATACTCACAACCCTTCTATTTCAAGTTTTCCCCATGCAAAACCTCTAATTTGGCCTAAAACACCTAAGAACTCCCTATAAAATACCCCTAATAGTTCTACACCAGATTTTATTCATTTAATAGCCTAGACAAGTCCTAATAGATATAATAATATACTCCTAACTTCCCAAAACAGTTCACAACCCTTCCCTTACTATTTCACCACTCAAAACCCCAAGTTTAAACCAAAAACATGTAAAATCTCACCCACAAAACCATTCACAACCTCCTACACCATATTTTACTGGTTTGAAAGCTTCCGTAAGTCCTAAATGACTTTACAACTGACGTCAAACTGTTGATTCCCTCAACCAACCAATTTCTCAAAAGCTCACCAACCAAAACCCCATTTTTAGCATAAAAACCCAAGAATTTGACCACCACACACTACAAGTACTTGAATCCAGTTTCCAATCACCAAAACAACTTCATCACACATAACCATGACAATATAGAACATCAATTTCACACCATTCCAATCATACATACATCACACTATCATTTATCATCATTTAAACATACACATTACACAATCATTATTACAATTGCATCTAATTTATCTAATCATACTTAGAGATACTAAATTCAAACCATAAATAAAGTTTTAAGACAAGGTTTAACATCCCTTACCTCACAAGAAACTACTCGACTCTAAAAATGTTCCGCTGATTGCTTGAAACGCAAGGAATTTCTAGACGAACCTACGAAAAACCAAATTGAGAACAGAAAAAGTCCTTAGGACCTTAGATTTTCCAAGAAGCTCAAAGAAAAGCTCAAGATACACATGCAATGGAAACTTCCATGCATTGACTCGATTAAATAGCGAAGAACAAAAAGGAGCTGGAACTTACTTGCTCTATTGCATAAATTGATTGAATAGGAATGTAGACCTCATTGCTGTGGTCGATTAGGCACCTCCTGATCGTCAAAGAGATGACTCAAGAGTTAAAACTCTTAGAGAGAACGTAGAGAACTCTAGAAAAGTGTTTTCTAGAGAGAGGATACATTTTAAAATGATGAAACTCGTTTATAACAAAACTATTTATAATAAAACTCTTTGTTAAAATAGAATGACTCAATTTCTCACACCAAGAGGAGGGGGGGTGAATTGGTGAATTGTAAAAACAAAATCTTTTAAAGTCTTTTTCACAAAAGGTGATGCCTTTAGAGCTTTCTTGAAATGCAAGGTAAAAGATTTTTAATGTAGCGAAAACTTAATTGAATGAATACAGAAAGAAGTCGATTAAACATAAATAGTAGGGATTAGAAGATTCAAACACTGCGTTTTTATACTGGTTCGGCCAACCTGCCTATATCCAGTGTCCTTCCAACCACGGGAAACAAATGCATTATAATGATCAAGGTTTTTATAACAAGGTTTCTAAAGAAGACCTCACGTCAAAAATGTAAAACACCTCTCTAACCCTCTAATCAAAATATAGGCAATACAACAACTAGACCAGCAGCAAGAAATCCCTCTCCTGTTGTATAAACCCTTTGAGACACTCTCAAAGTTAAGAATGCCGCACGTTGTTCTTCCTGTAATCACAACAGGGAACCTCAATCCAATCTTCAAAAGATTGTAGACTTTAATCTCGTAGTTACACCCAAATGTGCAGAATTGATCAACCTTTGAAAACATAACAAACTTGTTCTTCAAGAAATCACAAGTAGATGATCACCACAACCACTTCTTGTTTCTTGGAACTCTTTTCTCTTTCTATAAGATTACACTTTCTACAAAAGATATCACCAAATGTTAAAATCACAAAAGTTCATACAAAATTCGAATTCACATCAATTTATAGAACAACTCATCAAAGACGCCTTTTAATCGACTGAACTACTAATGTAATCGAATATAACAATTCTGTTACAACAGTTAGCAACAATCACAACAACTAATTGAATTCACAATTAATGCAGTCGAATATCATTTAATGCTTGGTCAACATATTTAAAAATATGACCGTTAGACAGTTATATCAAACATTATTATTTTTATTGTTTTCTATTTCTCGCATTATTTTAATTCTTGCATTATTTCTCATTTTCTTTTGAAGTTATATTTTTTGTTCACAATGTGTTTTTATTGATTATTAATTTGGTTGTTTTTTATGTTGTCTTTTCATATAATTTATTTTTTAGATTAAGTGTTTTTTTTCCGTCTCTGTCAATAGAAGGAAATTAGTGAAGTTTATATAGTCATGTATTTTAAACATCAAACTTGTTTTATAAAAATATTTTCAATGGAATCAACAGCTTCAATAAACTTGTTTTTATCTATAACTAAATGTATTTAAATTGAAAATTTATCTAGATTGTTTATCTAAAAAAACCTCAAATAAAAATTTATTGTTTTTTTTATTGAAATAACATAAGTTTTGATCATCAAAACAAATTGGTAGATCCAATCGGATTTGATGTTTTTTTAGAGCTTCTTTTGGTAAAACACTTGACTTGGCTAGTTTTAAATGTGTTAAATATGTGTGTTTGAAATTGTATGAGATTGCAATGTAGGAGGATGGTAATGTGTACCCACCAAAATAATGATGTGAACCCTACAAGTGTTTGTTTCAATAAATGACACCTACTAAATCTCCATTTAACCAGGTCACATATATTACTATATCAATGACAAACCATATTTAACCCAAAACATGAACTATTATGAAATACAATATTGGAAAATATTTCAATAATTAATGTAAATTCTATATTTTGGGCAGAGACTTCAATGTGAGTACTGAAATATCAAATAGTTCCTTAGAATTAATTGGGTAATATGTAGAGAATAATAAATGTGACATGGTCAACAAAGTGTTATCTCAATAAATAACTTTAGTTTAAATTCCTTGGAACAAACCACTGTATCTTATGATTATTTGACTAATCAAACTACCCAAATAGGAGAGGTAAGAGCAATCCCTCATGAAAATAATCCTAATGAACAAGTATATAATAATCATTTAGAAGATAAGCCGCAAATAGAAAATTCCTTTGCATAACAATGAGATGATAAAATCACCTAAAGAAAACCTACTATAAGGAGATTTTTATTTTTACTTTGGAAGGATTTTACCTTTCATATTAATATATGGTGCGGTAATCTTTAATATCTCATTTATATTTATATTATGAAAGTTTTCTTAGAAGATGTAACTTCTCGGAAAGTGTGTGAGTGATGACAAAGCACACTGGAAAGTCTCGTGGTGATGTGTGGGGGCAGTCAACAGTCCCTGTAAGTTGCCGGAACGTTACAGATGGTATCAGAGCCTAGCCTCTCCCAGTACGGTGTGGTTCGAGGACGAACCAAGCGGAAGCTGGTGGGCATGTGACACCCGGGCACTGACGAGGGCGGGGAGTGATCGCCGGTGCAAGAGGCATGGTGCAGGGGGTACAGACAAGGAGCGGCTCCTGGCAGGCTTCCAGTGGAAGGGGCACATGGACGAATCGAACATACACCGGAATGAAAGGGATCTGGAAACTGTATAGGTATGGGACTATACAGTTGAAAGATAGCTTAAAGGAATTGATTTGGCTACCCATATCACCAAAATGCATTTACTTTTCGGTAGCCTAACCCATAAGAACTCCATGGTTAAGCGTGCTTAGCCTGGAGTAATTTTGGGATGGGTGACCTTCCGGGAAGTTTTCCCGGAAAGTGTGTGAGTGATGACAAAGCATACTGGAAAGTTTCGTGGTGATGTGTGGGGGCAGTCAACAGTCCATCCAATGTCTATATTGGATTCATTTTACTCGTATGTTATGCAAATAGAGATTTAGAAGAATATCTGAAGTTAAAAAGTTGTACTGGTATTAACTAAAGATTATATGAAGCATGAAAAGGCTTAAATTCCAAATTCCACCTCAATGGTAAGATTTATGGTAATGTAATTGTTTGAGGAGAGAAGAAAGGAAGGAAAAAAGAGAAGGTAAAAGAAATATTGAACACTGAAAGCAAGGGTAGAGTGAGGTACAATGAATTATTGCAGCTTTAGCCTTCTCTCTTTCTTTGTACAAAGTAGTAGATGTCTAGGCTTTCTATCTATGTCAAGTCCATTTCCAACTTTCTCTTCTCTCTCCTTCACCTTCATTTCACACACGTTTTTCCTTTTCTAACGTCTTTCCTACTCAATTAACATCACTCTTTGATTTTAGAAATAAAAGACAAAATACAGAGAATTTATTTTATGGTTCAACAAATTTTAGTTTCTGTGAATTTATGAAATTATTAATTGGCTGGTGTACTCTGTTGTACAAACTTTAAATAAATCAGAAAAGTTACCTTCTGATTTAATTTGGATATGCAAAAAATTATTTGAATATAAATCCATTCATATTTGATGATTTTTTAAAATCATATGATAAATCCATTTTGACACACCCTTCTTCAATACCGTTTACAAGAAATTCAAGTCTTTAATGAAGTTAAGAGTTTTATATGGAACATAAGTAAATAATAAAAAAATAATCATATAGAAAAAGGAAACTCTTAAATTTAATATATTAAAATTTTGAGTAAAAACGGGTGTTATATTTATATATATATATATATATATATATATATATATATATATATATATATATATATATATATATATATATATATATATATATTCATCAAATCTATATTCTATAATAGTAATAGATAAATTTAGAATTTTTAATGGGACTTTTTTGTGTTAGTGTTCTGTTGTATATTATTTAAAATATACTAATGAATATTGATTTTAATATTTTAAAATATATTAAAAAAAGTTAACATATTACTATTAATAAAATTTTAATATGTAGTAAATGACAGTGCTAAAACATCCAATAATAAAAAATTCAGTAAAAAAATCCGAATTCATTTTAGAGATGATTATGGAAGTGAAGGAATTCCATGAACTTACATAAGTTTTTCAATTATGTACATGAACTCTTTTTATTCTTTGTAACAAATAATGCATTAATTTCATGTATTTAGCAATAATCTTTTCCAAATTTAAAATTTACAAACCATAATTAACAACAATCTCATCTTGTTTTGAGGTATTAGAGTTTAAAGATTGATTAAGCAACAAAGTGAACTTTAATTTATTGAGCATAATGCAGAAGACCTTGTCAGGGGTGACTGGTTAGTACTATCATTCACGTGTTTAAAAAGAGAATTTTAAAAGTTTTACTTTTAAAAGGTTTTATAATATATAAAATATATTAATCAAATAAGACATTTTAAAATTTTATAAATTACATATAATAAAATAATTTCAAATTTATTTAAAAATTTAAAATTCTTTGTATCTTCTCGTATTTTTTATCTCATAATTTTTTTTATTAATTTATGTGGTTTCAAACATTGATTAATATGAAAATATTATTAAGATGATTATTTTTTGTTTGATACTAATTATGGGTTATTTTATTAATGTTTATAAGATTATTTTTTTAATTTAAATTATTATTATATTTCATTTGATATCAGTGAAGGTTTTTTAAACCAATGTTGAAGACATTATTTTTTAGGAATGTGAACTAAAGTTTTTCAATTGATCTTTATGTTTTTTTATCATTAACATCATTACTATTTTTTATGAACAATTTATGAACAATTTATTAACAAAAATTTTAATATTCGAAAGATTTTCACCCAACATTAACTATAATTATTTTAAGTTAATATTAATTGAAAAAGATTTTTAACTTATATCAATTAAAAAGTTAGAAAAATCTCAACTAGAGTGTTTTGTAAAAACAACCTTAATTGAGATTAACCAAGAAAAAGTTTTATCAATATCAATGGAAAAATGTTGATGAACTTTAATAGAAAAATAATATACGTTATGATCAATTAAAAAATATTAATATTTACATTTTTAATTATTAGTAAATTTTATTTATATGTTAATAATTATTTTGTATTTTATAGTACTTAAAATTATCTTTTCAAATAAAAAAAATAAAATTTAATAAATTTATATTACCTTATTTAAAACCAGTATTTAAAAATGGGATAAATTCAATGTATTCAACTGTTGTGGAATTTCATATTGAATAAGTGAAAATGGTGAAAAACCTTAGAAGGTTGAAAAAAATTAAATGTGTAATTTAAAATGTGACATTGTGGATCTAAATTTAAAAAATATCTCACAGGTTAATCAATTCTCCCCAATTATTTAATCATTGGCCGAAAATAAATATACTCGTAAAACAAACATTACAAATAACTATTTCAGCTTCTAAAACTAAAAATAAAAAAAATGTTTATTTCTCATGTGTCGTTTGATAGTTAACATTTTGTAACATTCCATTTATTTAAATAGTATAAATAATATAAAGAACAACCAAATAATTAACAAAATAAAACAGTTAACATATAAAAAGAATAAAGTTTCATTACGATCATGTAAACATAATTATGACTCAAATTTTATACACAAGTTACAAACTTGGTTCCTTAAAATATATATATATATATATATATATGTTTGTTAATTTGTATACGTTTTTTTTTTTTTTTTTCAGTTGGTACATTTTAGTTATGTATGAGTTTTAGTAGATAAAAATACTCTCATATATTATGGATTTTATGTTTTAAAGTCAGGGTATTTGAATAATTTTCATTCTCAAAATTAAAAAAAAAAAAAGAAACCTCTAGCCCTTACATACCTCCCTCATTCCTCTAAATCCTTTCTCTTTCATCTATCTCTCTCACTTTAATATTTTCTCTGTCATCCCTAGTGTAGCCCCAACTGAAAAAATCAGAAACATTCGCAGTTAAACAATTTGCCTTTTTAAATAGTTGAGTCATTGGCATATTCGCCTTGAGGCAAAGGTTCTGTTGGGAGCCTACATCAACTAGAGATAAGGCCAATTCAGTGTATATAAGTGGGTGCAAACCTCACCTTATAAGCTGGTTTTGTGGGGTTGAGTTAGGGATAAAACCCAGTTTCTAATATGATATCAGAGCCATCGTTAAAAGAGCCTATCCTAACGATAATTGTTGTTTGTTGGACATATTGTTCCACCCGCTATCGGACCACCCATTACATGTCTAGTCCCATGCTCGAGATCTCTCCAATTTCATCATCTTCACTAACCTCTCTAATTTCATCATATGCGGATGTTGAATCATCGTCTCTAAAAAAACCCTCCAAGCCAATTACCAATTCCTTTCGATGTCATTATGGTTGTGAAAATTAGGTAAAATTAGATAAGACAAAAATTATAAAATGAAAATTCATTATAAAATTATTTTTTGTGAGAAATTGTTTAACAGCAAGTGTTTCTGACTTTTTCCAGGCCAATTACCAATTCCTTTGGATGTCATTATGCTTGTGAAAATTAGATAAAATTAGATAAGACAAAAATTATAAAATGAAAACTCATTATAAAATCATTTTTTGTAAGAAATTGTTTAACAACAAGTGTTTCTGATTTTTTTTTTCAGTTGGGGCTACCGTAGGGATGACAGAGAAAATGTTAGGGTGAGAGAGATGAAAGAGAAATGGTTGAGAGGAATGAGGGAGGTGAGTAAGGGTTTGAGGGTTTCTTGTTTCTTTTTCTTTTTTAGTTTTGAGAATGATAATTATTCAAATACCCTTGACTTTAAAACTTAGAATCCATAATATATCAGAGTATTTTTGTCTACTAAAATCCGGTACACATTGCTAAAATGTATCAACTAAAAAAAGAGCATATGCAAGTTAACAACCCCCCCCCCTCACACACACACACACATTAAAACGTCTAAACATCTATGTCATTTTCATCTAGAGCTTGCTCCATAGAAACATCATCTCCCTCTTCTCACAACCTACCATATGATCATTGTTTGAAGAACCAATCACACATGAACAACCAAACAAATAAACATACAAAAAAGGTAAGTTAATGTAACAAGAATCAAACATAGAATATTAAGATTTCATCATACATCATATTTCGTGCAAAATAAATCAATCATCCTAATCATTTCATGGACCTAGACAAGACCATCCAGATAGATGTATTGATGTCAGACTATGACAAGTTTTTATACTTGTAGTGATGAAACAACTGCCCCTAAGCTACCACACAACGTACCTATGAACAAAGAACACTAGACCATAACTAGGATCTCATGTTACTCCTCACCACGTAATCCCCTTCTCTATCTAAAATGAAGCAATTATTGAAGCGTCAAGATAACTTCCAATGTAGAGTCCCTAAATCAATAAATTACTTTGAACAACCTTTAAGAATTTCTCCTTAGAAACTCTCATTCAATCACACCTTGATACAACATCTCAACCTCATTTGTAATCCTCATTAACCTTTCATAAAACATACCATATGCATCCTACAATATCAAGCAATCCAAATAATAAACCACAAAAACACATGAATTCAAAAACAAAAAGAGAAAAACAAAAGGACTATAACGCTAAGCGGCACACCCTTGTCGTTGAGCGCCATTCTTCTTACAATTATGGCGCATGAACGCTACTCCCCTACAACTGGGTGCCAAACCTCTCGCAAAAGTAGCACTCAGGTCCCGCTGAGCACCACACCAGAACTTAAATTACCTCTAATTTGGTCTTGGTTGATCTCCACACTTATCTAACTGGTTAATATGACCTCATAGGCACTATAAATGATTTAAAAACACGTTCCTATCTCAAAGTAGCTACCTCAAATCAACTTGACTACTTTAAATTACTTAAACTCACTTTTACCTTTGCTCATGCAAAAAATTAATATCCTAAGGGTCCAAACCAATAAAAAATGATCTAACAACAGACTTCAAACTTTCTACTTCAGCCCAGACCTTCTACATTAGAATCTCACTATCCAAAACCTCTCAAATTAAACTTAACACCTTCCAAAAAACACCCTATTAACTCATACCTATTTCTATATCAGGCATTAATTCAAGGTACCAACAAGTTTCAAATGACCCTACAATATGTCCTAAATTGTTATTTTTCTCCTTAGACCCTTACTTCTAAAACTCACCTATCAAAACCTTCATTTTTGGCCAAAATGACTTATAATTTAGTCTAACCCACTTCTTCTCAACATTATAACCAATTCATCACCAACAAGTTTCACAACAACAACATTCATGACAATGATCAAGTCTAAACAAAATCATTCAACAAAGTTCATTCATTCAAACACACTTAATACTAAAAACACTTATTTCAAGCATAAAAATCAACATACATTAAACTCACAAACTATTAACTATTAGTTCATACTTCATAACTCAAATTAAAAAAAAAAACACTAGCTTCCTTTACTTGGTTAGGAAACTATCACAACTTTAAATGGCACACTACCCTTGCCTCAATTCAAGGAACTTTAAAAACGGCTATAAATCACAAAACAGTGATCAAAATAAGTCCTTAGGACCTCTGATAACAAGAAGCTAGAAAAAAAGATTGAACGACACATGCGAGATATTCTAGTTGCATGTGTTTAAACTAAGAACTAAAAAAAATGAACAAAAACTTACTTGCTCTATCAAGAAAACTGATCGGTAGATAATAGATGATTTACCGTCGTAATCTCCTAGACACTTCCTGATCGTCAAACAAATGATTTAGGAGTAAAATTCTTAGAGAGAAGAAAAAGAGAACTTAGAGAAAAAGATCTAGAGAGATGATAAGTGTTTTAGTTAATGAAACATATTTATAAAATGCTATTTATATTATTGAATTATTTTAACGTTGAAATATTTTATCTCATTAGTTTAAAACACTTATTAACTTTAATATTCTATTTTCATGTTCTTACCCATTTCATGATCAGATGTTATTGAGAAACTATAGAATGATTTGTTGTTGTGACGTCCCAATTACATGATAAAGACACACATAATCAAGACGTCATCATGCATAATATAGGAAAGTAGTTAGATATATAATAAAGAATTTAGGATTACAGTCATCCTTAAAATAACACTGGAATGGAGACTAGAATTTTAAGCACTTGAAGTACTAGAGTCTTCCTAAAAAGAGTAGGAATTTAAAACTTTAAACATAACAAAGTTCTTCAAAATAACATAGAGCAAATGAAAGTCCTAATAAGACTAGGCTGCAACGTTGTCATTCCCATCCAAGGCTGTCTCCAAAGTAACCTCCTCTCCATCTGTTCCCATCCAAGTGGATGATCATTGCAAAAGAAAACGAACACAAACATGGCACAAACACAAACAATTGCAAGGGTGAACTAATTATATAAAAAACATATAATTATAGCAACATCTATATATCAGATTTTTAACTCAAGTAAAACACATACAAGCAATGCAATATATGACACTGATCCTAACATGTTATATTCTAGACTTGACTCGTCTGGACTTTAGAATGATAGTCGAGCTACGGTGGGCCATGCACCTGTGGTGGCTTGTGATACTTGGGCTCCCCCGCCCTGCCACACTCACGAGGTTAGTCTGTTCCACGTCCTGGAGCATGATGGAAGCCTCCAAGACTAAAACCTCCTTCTACTCCTCACCACATGATCTAATCCTCTCTACATGAGAAGAAAGGCCATTGGAGCGTCAGGAAGACCCCCAAGACCGAGCTCCTACTTTCATTCTAAAACACTAAGAATCTCACCAAGAGATTCTACACAGATGGAACTTGGTTTACCACTTGGATCGTACTTTCATCACTTTGTAATCATAAACTTTTTTTTGCCACAATCAACATATACACAATCTCAACAATATACATTACTCACCAATCACAAAACTTATAACAAAACCTCAATACTTTTCTTACATAGTCTCAGTACAATACATTGACTCATCAAACACAAGGTTTTACTTCAACAAATAAAATATTATGACTTCATATACAACGTCTTATAAAAATACTACAACAAATAAATCACCACAGAAACATATAAAATTATTACGATAAAATATTACCACAACACATAAAATATTTAACTTTGATTATTTATTTAATATAAATAATAATTCTTCAAATTAAATTATGAAGAGTATTTGTGTCATCTCTTAACAAAACAGTAAACTACTTTTATTATGGTAATATATAATCTTATTTTATGTCAGTCAAAGTTTAATAACTTGACAACTTAATAATTCTAAAATCTGTATATTATAATACCATATTAAATAAAACTTAAGTTAATTGAAAAAGCTTCTAATATTTAAACAATCCCAATGAAAACTCCCTTTCTCTCACAGTTCCACACTATGTAACCTAATTACATTATAAATATAATTACTTTATGTTTCCTTTTACTTCTTGGCCCACATAATGAACTTCATTAATATGCCCATCAATTCACACCAAAATGATTATGTTGCTACTGTGAAAGGATGGAAAACATTATACTTACGCAACATCCCACATTTCACATATAATATATTTAATTCCATTCCTTCTCCTCTTTCATAAAATATTAGAGCCGTCAAAATGGGTCACAACCCGAGGACCAATCCGGCCCGTCACGGGTTCGGGCCGGGTTGGGTTGGAAAAATACAACCCACTTATATGCGGGTCAGATTTCAACCCGGCTCATGTGGGTTGAACCCGTGGTGAGCCGGGTTGGCCCACCAGCCCACCTACCTAATTTTATTTTTTTAATTTATTATTTTATTTATGAAACCCTAAAAAGTAAAATACTCTCTTCACCTTAGTGTGTATACCAAAAAAGTAACATCTGCTCTCACAAAGTGTTTGCTCTCATTTGACGGTGCTCTCACCCTCATTTAACTGAAATTCTTCAAGGAGCAGGTAAAACACCCTTCATTTTTTCTTCTCTTTTCTCCACATTTTTGTTTTCTCACTTCTCTTTTTTTTTTCAAAAACCCTATAATGACAAAAATAGGGGTTTGCGAATTTGTTTTTTGTTCTGGGGGATTTGAAGACATGGAATGATTTTTTCATGTTCTGTCATGCTTCTATCATATTTTTTTAATTTTATTTAAAGAATTTGAATATACATTATTTGAACAAGCTCTTTTTGATATCTTTGAATTTGGAAAATTATGTTACAGATTAAACTATTAATTTTTTGTTGATGTTGTTGAGAACTGGTTTTCTTTTTTTTTACTAATTTTTATTGATTGTCGGAATTGTTCTAATATTAGGAAAATATTTATTAGTGAATTTGGAGACAACAAGAACAAGGATAAAGGGTTACAACAATTGATGTGATAAACTACATTCAGGTTGGTTTCACATTTCCTACTTTTGCATATAATATAGTATTATTGTGCTTTGTGCATGCTTGTGCGGTTGAGATTGAAGATTGTTCTGTAGCAAACAAACAAAGATAATGACAGAAAGTTTGTTTAAATTTAAATTACAGAAAGTTTGTATTTTTTTTTATTTAAAAAAAAATTAAATGGGCTAGTGAGCCAACCCGTTTACCCACCAACCCGTGGTGGGTCGGGCCGGGTTCAAGTTTTTCTGGCTCGCTAATAAATGAGCCGGGTTGGGTTGACTCACTAAGTGACCAACCCGTGGTGGGCCGAGCCGGGTCGAGCCGGGTTACCCGTTTTGACAGCTCTATAAAATATACATGCAGACTACCATAAACCATGCACGGCCCTCCTCTCCTATTTCCATTTTGACCATTTTTTTTAAAAAATAGAACACCTAACCCAAAATACCCTGTAATATTTCCTCTCCTCTACTCTTTGTCCATCACTCGTTTCTTCTTTCCTTTTTATTTCTCAATCTAAACCCCTTCTTTCAATACACTTCCAGCACCCACATATTCTCCCTTTTCCTTTCTTTCTTCACTTAAATATTAGACATCGTACCCTTCTTTCATTTATTTTTCTTCTTTTCCATACATAAGTAAAACAGAAAAACCCCTTCCCATACACCGAAGTTCACTCCCCTCGTCTACACTACCCTAAAGAAAACCCTCTCACAATTACACTTCACAAGGCCCGTAAAATTGCCATATCCAATTTATTTGAAATAAACCCACTGATCTAACAAATCTCATTTCCTCTGCATTAAAATTTGCGTGTCCATATTACACCATCACACAACAAACCCAACACTCAAACACCACACACCAAAGGCAGTACTCATAAACATCAAGCACAATGCATGATAGGAACCCTTAAGTTTCACAATTTTCACAATTTCAGTTAAAGCCACTCAACATGCTCAAAACAAAGAAAGAAATGTAACAGTACAACAGGTTTAAACAAACCAAACAGGCATATCATAAATTCACTCTAAAAAAAAGGCCTAGCTCCCCTTACCTTGGGTTTTCACGGTAAGCTAATTTGAAGACGCCCTAACGAAAATTCTCACCTGGACAAAAAAACAACAGTACCTATAAACCACCATATCGACGATAGGAAATAACTCTTGGAGTGAGAACTTAACAGAAATTAGAAAAAGGAGGGTTCTAACTGCATAAAATCAGTAGAACCCTAAGCCCTAAGTTTCTAAAATAGCAGAGATAAGGAAGAAATACACTTACCGGTCAGAACGGAGAAAACAATCTATAAAAATGAAGCTCTTTCCACCGTGGACGATTTGGCACCTTCAAACCAAAATTTGAATGGTGCGATTTACTAGAAATCTAGAGAAAAGACATAGAGAAGTTTAGGGTAAGGGTTTTAGAGAGAGAAAGAAAACTAGTAATAAGGAATTTTGATTTTTTTTTAGAAAATCCCTTCCTAAGATCATGGGTCCTTAACTTATAGGTTGGCTGCTTCAACGTAAGGCCCAATAGCCTTATTATTTTTCAGGCTCTTACAAAATAAATAAATAAATAAATATATATATATATATATATATATATATATATATATATATATATATATAATAGAAGTAGATATGAAAGAATAGAAAGTGAGAGAGGGAGAGAATTGTTTTGAGGAAATTTTTATGAAGAGCACGCAAGAAATATATGTATGTACAGGGGGTTAATGTGATTGAAATGATGGGTGATAGGAGTGCTAGGGTGGTTTAATATATGGAAGTAGTTGGTGTTAGGAAATTGATGTTAAAGGATTTATATATTATATTAATATAGTACGTATTTTATAAAGAAAATATAATAATATATTATATTAATAAAATATAGATATAGATATATATTTATATATTGAAAAAGAAAGGGAGCAAAGTGTATGTGCAGTGCATGTGGGGTTGCGAAATATAAAGATAAAAGTTACGTATGTATATAATTATATATATATATATATATATATATATATATATATATATATATATATATATATATATATATATATATGTATATAATATGTTAGGTGTTACATATATATGTATATAGTGAATGGGTGCTATTTGTTTTTCACGTCAGCATTCTAGGGATTAGTTTTGTGTAGGGTGGTTTGGAATTGAAGGAAAAAGGTGGGTAGATAAGTTTGGGTGGGATCCGCAACAATATTGGTTCAATTATCACAAGCCTATATCTAGTCCTCCTTCAACAACTTTAGTTGAAGGAAACCCACTATAATGATAAAGTATACAAGAATACAAAGACAACCTGCTCAATGCACTCATTTCACCACTCAAAATCAATATAGCAACACAAGAGATGAACACACTCAATCTCTTACAAAATCCAAGAGCAATCACAACTCTTAACCCTGGCTAGCCCCGCGCAGGTACACAATACAAATTGTTTGACAAAAATTGATCTTGAACACACACTCTCCAAGTGCATATTGAATCAGAAACACTTTAGCAAAGTCTTGAATGAATCTTGTTGTGTAATCAACCAATGAAGCTTAGATCCTCCAAGAATGTTTTTTGATATCACCTGTAATTAAAGCTAAATAAGAATGTTAGTATTTGAAAATTGTAACGTTATTGAAACAAGTTTCAAGACACATATATATAGGATTTTCAAATCCTGTCGCAATATAATTGATTATGTTATTTATGTAATCTGTTATGCTTTCCTCTTTGTTTTAACAGATTATTCTGTGTGTAATCGATTATCTAAACACTTAAGCCTATTACTTCTTCATTTAATAGTCTTAAATGTTATATGTTTTAATCGATTACTAAACTTATGTAATCGATTATTTCTACACTTAGTCATATTAGTCATCCATTTGCCATCCTTAATAAATTATCTTACTTATATAATAGATTGTGGCTTACTCTTTGCTTTAATTGGTTATGCAACCTATAGAATCGATTATAACAGAACAATTTGTCCCTATTAGCCTTCTAAGTTATATGGGTAAATCTTAACAGATTATATACCTTATTTAATTGATTATTTATACCATAAATGAGATAATCAAACTGTTTTAAACTTGATTCATTCAACATTAATGGAGTTACATCACAAACATGATAAAGATAAAACATTTGTTATGCCTTTTGTTGTGTAAGAAAACATTAACCATTCACTTAATTGTTCACCATCAAAAACTAAGATATAAAGGGTTTAAGCTCCCCCTATCATCAATAATCATTATAAAAAAAAAAAAAAAAAAGAGAAAATGTTTCCACCGCCATCTTACCCTCTATGGAAAAGGAGTCCATACAACTCTCAAAGAAAAAGTTCTTCTACAATGTCATCACTTTCCTTGCCAATAAAGAAATACCACCATAAGAATTGAAAAATGAAGAAATGGAAGACATAGTGAACATAATTATGAAAAAGATGACCAAAGAACACCAATGAAATAAAAAAAAAGGTAAAATTTTGTTGAAAAGTTCATGAAAACCCAAAAATATGGAGTAAAATATCAAAAGAAACAGGAGAATGGTAACATCCCAATTTTAGTACCTTATCACTGATAAAATAAGGCATTATAAAATTGATAAATTAAAATAAATTTGTTTCAACTTATAGATATAGTATTAATAAAGTTATCTAGAAGAAAATAGCTATAATAATAAATATATCTAAAAGAGTTAAACATAATTACTAGACAACTAAGAAGAAGCTTTGCAGCATTACTGTTTTCCACTAGAGATGCTTCAACACCAATCCCTCATCTAGTCACACCAATAAGGTGATCATCATAAAAGAAACAAACAACACACCAAATACAATAAACGAGATAACTAATGTTCAAAAGAAAACTTCATAAAAGAAAATCAACATATCACATATTAGTTCAACATTTATAACATTCTATAACTTATATAAACATATAATCAATTGACTCTAGACTTAATTATCCGGATACATGCTTTGACATATGTATTCAATATAGGTCTGCACCCGTAGTAGTATTTATACTCTGCAGAGTTATAAACGTAAGGGTTATCACCCTACTACTCACAAGGTTAAACTTTCACACCTAAGAGAAAAAGTACAGGGTAAAGGCCTTCTGCCATTCTCTCTCCCATCCCATTCATCTCTATATAAATTGAATGGTTGGTAGTATATCAGGATACTCCACATGTCGAAGCACACACTAACAACATCACCACCAATTCCTACTTAGATTGGTTCCAACCATTCTTAATTACACATCACAAACTACTCATCATATTATCATACATGAATAAATGTCGTACATACTTGTACTGTATAGTCATTTGGTTAATCTAGGATCGGACGGTCCACACAGTCAAGAACATCGAAATGACCACCTAAGAGACCAAACGGTTGCACCATGCAAATTGAATGATTATTCTTAAACAACGATTAGGCTTGATGGATATTAACTTACGACAAAACATGATTAGCACTAATTGGGCCATGATTAGGTCGTCAGTAATCCAAAGCCCACCTCGAAATCTATAAATAGAGGTTTGAGGTAAAGAGGTAGGTGATTGCATTTATAACGCAATAATTGTCGAACTAGTCGAATCTTTACTAACTTTGACATCAAAATATATTTTGTAGGTAACCTCCCAATTTGACCGAACAATTTAAAGGAAGAATGGTGATGAAGATGAGCGTTAGGACACACGAAAATCGAAGCATATATAACTTTAACCCTATAACTGAAACAATATTCATAATCATATTATAAATCAATCATTGTTTTTAACATTCACATAATCACACTCATTAAACACATGATAAGAGGTATATGAAAACTTAGTTAAAATTATTGTATTTTCACTCATCCACCACATTTGCTCACTTAGCAAAAGCACTCTTGCTCAGCCACCTGCTCGCTTAACTAGTAGTGTTTGACAACACACTTGCTCAACGACTAAATCTGCTCGCTCAGCGAAAAAATTACTAGAACTTATAGACTTAAATTCTCTCAAAAGTAACCTAACGAGTATATTCTCATCCAGCAACCGTCAAGTCAGTGAACTTTCTGACTTTGAATTTTCTCAAGGAGTATATGCTCGCTCAATGAGTCTGCATAATTCTATATAGTAGAACTCTACAGATTTATGTCATTCCAACCATGCAAAACTAGTTTAACACTAACCACAAATGTTTAAACCAATTATTTCTCAAATCATATGCATTTCAACAATAAAATTCACTAATACAAGCTTAATCATTCAATCATAGCAAAGTTTCAATCACATCATATGATGACTTGGGTCCAAGCCCATCATGGACCTATCACTAGAAGTATGACCAGCACAAGGCGAAGTGTAGAAATCTCCGAAAGATAGAAGACTGCTGGACACACCCCCTCATTTTACTAAACCCACCATGGTTGAAATAGAAGAAGGTTGCTGGACACACCCCTCCTTTTTACTAAGCCCACTGATGGGTGTCGCACCCCATACAAATTTGCTGTGCATAAAAGAATGCAGTATAGACTAGGAAGTGACTCCTAGGTCGTCTCTCAAGGACCAAATGTGGTTTGAGAATTAGGCCAGACACGAAGTGGGGGGGGGGGTTGTGAAAACGTTGTGGTGAATACGGATTAATAAAATCAAAACACTAAAGCAAACAGAAATGCAAACACAAATCTAAAAATGGTTTCAAAGACAGACTGAAAATGGTTGGTCATTAACTTAATTACAATGCTTCCTATCACAGATCAACAAAATAAAACCAACTCAAACCTCTAATCCAACACAATTAATCAACAAAGCGCAGGCTAATTATGCTTTCATAAAAGCGAACTAAGAGGACGCAATGTTAACATCAAATCTAATTTGCACCATGCAGTTTCATCAACTAAGAGAAATCTCAACACCAATTGGACAACTAAGTTATACCCAATTGCAAGTGCAAATACAGATTTCATATTAACTAAGTCAAGTGGCAATTACAAATACAGTCCATAAATCTCAAAGAAGCAATGCAATATCGATAATGACCAACAAAGTTTATTTAAGCTATCATGACAATTAAAGTAACAAGACCAAAAATACTAGACAACATTAAAGTAAATGAAAATACTAAACCCAACATTGTAACGAACAAATATCTAGCACAGTTAGATTAATTTAAAATGCACCACTAAATCAAATAGATGAAAAACAACTCAACATATTATGTAACATAATTTAAAGCTAAAAAAATAAACAACATAATTTTTCTTCTACCAATTCACATGACACATGCACCTACCAAACAAATTAAAATTGCAAATGGCCTAAAAATCAAAGAAATATATATAAAACCTGACAACAGCTGTGTGCTCCAAATCACGTGTCTAGCAATAATCTTGAAAGAAAACAAATGAATTGACATAGGACAAGGGCTACTGTGATAGAAAACCTAATCTACCTCTCATTCTTCATTTTTTAATTAAATAAAAGAAAAGAAAGCTAGCTATTCCTACACTACCAACATTGTCCCATCCTACTCTTATATAATCTAATTCTAATTTCATCAACTAATAAAAGTAAAGTGTTAATGGAATAAAGCCTCTGCACCACGTCCCATCTTAGTCCCATTTAATCTACTTCTTCACTCTAAAAGAAACAAAGGCTATGAGCTCTACTTGGCTGCCACTTTCTCGGAACATCCCATCACCATAGACACCCACCTAATCCACTTATCACTCATTCAAAGCAAAAGGCATTGTGTACGTTGCAGCCATGGCACCAAATACTCATCTTTCCATCAATCAATGAAACATGTAAAATAAAGAAAGAAATGAATCATTGCTAGACTAAAAGTGTACCGCCTGACATGATCAATGCTTGTCTCGGCAGATGCAAAATACAAGCTCAATTGAAATGGGAAATTAAGAGAAGCGTTTTCTTTCTTTCAGTAACGTGTATACCAAAATAAAAAGTGAACAATTGATTCTTCATTCATCCAAAATCAAGCACTGTAGACATGGTTCAAATAAAGACTCCCAAAAGAGAGAGAATTCGGCTGCCAGCTCCTCCTACAAAAAATGTCGAGAGAGAGCCCCAAGTGAGTGACGGCTGGTGGCTGGTTGCTTCTCCATAGGACCATCTGTCCTAATAAAAATGGGTGGGGTCCACCTTAAAACCCTAAAGTTGCCAAGTGTCTTACAATCTTTGGGCCCCTCATATTTTTAATGGCCTAATGTGCAAAAGTTTGTCCAAAAAGTTTAAGTAATTAAATTACAATATAACTAAAATTTAAAATGTCTAATTGGAGAGTCTTGAATTAATTTGTCTCCATCCCAATGCTCCAAAATATATCTCCAAAATTTTCCATGCAATTAAAAATGCAAATAATTAGCTCAGAATATTCAAATTAATTAAAATTAGAATTTCCGGTCAAATTAAGCATAATTATGAAAAACGGGAAAATACCGGACATTTAAGCACAATTCCCTGATTAATTCTGGTACAATAAACTAAGTGAAATCATGAAAATATTCACTCATCAAAATAGACCACACTTAGTCTTTTGCACTCTTGGGCAAAATCAAGACGCTAATCAGGGAACAGATCAGAGGACATCAGGGGAGTGACACAGACTCAACACAAAGAAAACAAAAACTCACAAGGACGAAAACAAACAGAATTACACAGCCCTCCAGAAATCTGGTTAAAGAAAGGGAAGTAGACAATATCCATCACAGAATCAAAGAAAGCAAATACTCATGAAGTCATCAAAGCAATTCCAAGCATGGCAAAATGATCAGTCAGCTCAAGAGGTGAATCAATAGCAACAAAATCTCACATATGCACACTATCAGTGTTTCTCTCAAGTGTCTAGGGTAAACAGTTTCAACTCAATGCACTCAAGAAAGCAAACACAAACAGACTTGGCAAGTCTCTAATATCAACACTAAAAAACATATGCATGTTCAAATCAAAAGGTCTTTTATGGATGTAATGGGGCCAAGGATAAGGGAGGATAAATTTGGATAAGAAGCTACAAACCAAAAGAAATAGAGGAGCAATGGGGAACAAGTCTAAACACAATCAAATCACAACCAAAACCTCTAATTCAATCCTCTTCTTGACTCCAATATTCACAATTTTTTTTCATTTTTCTGTATTTTTTTTTTTCATCTTGTCTCTTCTCTTTTCTCTCTATTTAGGACACAACTCCAAGAGGCAAGATACGCACATATATACAAAAACAAAAAAGAGAAGAGGAACCAACTAGCCAATTCATCTGAATCCCCAAGGAGACCACACTTGTTCCCAAAACATTTCCAAAGCTCCAAAATTCCCTAAGGTTAAGGTAATCATGGTTTTTCACTTAGGGCTAGTGTATCAGCTTCACAAAGAAATGGGGAAAGTATAGGCTCAAAAGGGGTTATCAAGGGATCACAACAAGGTAGGCTCATCTGGCTAGAGAGGCTCAACAACAAAACTGCCTTTATCACTTCCAAACATGCATATCAATCAAGAATTATCAACAGAGTCAAGCCAAGGCATATGCACAAGCAATCAAGAGACATATCACACACAAGAAAGAATATCAAGTGGCTCAAATTCTCACACAGGGTAATTTCTATCACAATCAATTCAACCTCTCAAACATCATAATCATCTTTCAAGCAGAGAAAAACAAGGATTTCAAGCTAACCAGAGTATAAATGGAGTGAAGGACACATCTACAACCTAAACCAAGTCCAGAAATCAAGAGAAACATGCAAAACTGTACACAAGACAAAACAAAAACTACCAAGAAAATAAATAATTTTAACCCAGAAAACATAAACTAACAACAAAAAATAAAAATCTCCCCCAATAGTCCATACTTAAACTACACAGTGTCCTCAACGTGTCACAAGTATCAGATCAGAAATCAGAACAATCAACACATCATGGACAAGTGCAATAAAAGCGGGAAATGAAGGAAAAGGGACAAGAAAAACTCCCCTGATCATGGTGGCAATTGCCAATTTTGGAATTTCAGGGAGATGTTTTCCACCACTGGATCTAGCAAGGAAGTCTTGAGGAAGAACTGCTTTATCCTCCAAATTTGATCAAGCAGGGAGATGTCCTCCATAGTTGGATCCAAGAAGCAGGGATTGTTGATGAGTGGGTTCAGCTAGTGCCTATTAATCTTCAAACTATTGTGTATACTGACACCCTTATCTTCCATCGTGGGTGTGTGTTGATCAAATTCATATGTACCTCCTGCAACATAGTCAGTGCAATGTGGTTCCACAGAAATAACATGCAGGGGTATAACACCCAATCCTAGTGTAACAGGCTGACCCTCAGATATAACATGCAAGGGTATAACACCCAATCCACTTCATTTTCAATTCCTAATCTCGGATAACATTGTTCCTATTCAATTATAATTGCAAGTGCTTGGAATATTTGCTGTTTTGGTACGTTGTAGTTATGCAAATGTAATTTGGAAAGCATTATGGCATTGGTTGCAGCAATGGAAATTGTGGAGACTTTCAACACGGCACAAGAGAAAAACAGTCGCAACAACAGACCTTCCAACCAAGTTCATTCTGCAACATATGCATTTGGCAAAAAAATCACAAACTCGTGAAAAGCTTTGTTTATTTCCAGCTGTAGCAGTGGGAAAATTGGATCCTGTTAGAATTGCTGCAACGGAATTATTAGCGTGGAGTAACAGACCAAGAGGGTTTTTAATATTAATGTGTGCCTTTTAATTTCTACTCAATTTATCTTACTACGCAAATAATAAATATAAATAAAAGAGTAAGGTTGAGAGAAATTTGCACATATGGTTTTTATACTGGTTCGGATCTTACCAATCCTACGTCCAGTCGCTTATCTCAAATCAAGATAAACAGTTCACTAAGCACAAAACAATTAGAAACTACATTCACAAAGAAACAATTTGTAAGAGTTTAGAAACCACCTCTCTTGATACCACAAGAGATGAACCTGCACCTCCTTTGAATGTTCACAAAGGATGAAACACCTCCTCCGAATACTTCACGAAGGATGATCCTCTTCCATACACCTCCTCAGACGCACCAAGGATGAACCAACTATTCCTCTGTCACCATAGTAGCAATGTACCAGCACCACAGACAAGAGTTTCCTTAGCTGAGCAAGAGCACACACTTCTCAAAGAGTTTTGAGTGTTTTAGCACAAGGGAAGAGTTGCTATTGATGGATAAAGAAAGCCTATTTATAGACTCAGCCAAAAACTCTTCCATTCTTCGTAACTGGCCATTTAACGCTTTTAATCGATTAATATTACTGTTAATCGATTAAATGAGTACAACGACTAGTTTTCAAAAACCAGAAAACTCCAACAGCTAGTTTTCAAAAACCAGAAAACTCCAACGGCTAGTTTTAATCGATTATTCTAAGAATTAATCGATTAACTAATCGATTAAAAAAGGAATTAATTGATTATTCCCTTGCCAATTGAGTTTTCAGCACCTATAACGTTTTAATCGATTAATACTTGGTTTAATCGATTAAAACCGTGCATTTATGATTATGAACAACAAATATAAAATATGAAGGTACAAAAATTAAAACCTATTACAAATCTAAGTCCCAAGAAATAAACTACAATTATTACAAAAGCTTTTCATAACAAAAATAAGTCTTCAAAGGATCTTCATGATCTTGATATATCTTGACTTGATTTGGACATCATCAAAACTTCATCTTCAGCATTTTGCTAACATTCTCGCCCTTTTTGATGATGATCAAAAACTCCTTTGATTTAAAGCTTTTGGTAATAATCTGGATAAAACACAACTTATGGAGGAAAAGAGCATTAGTTACTAAATAATAAGCTTTAAGATATTCTCTCCCCCTTTTTTTATCATAATTAAAAAGTTGTGTTTCATGTTCTCCCCCTAAGATAATACTCCCCCTTAATAAAAGCATGTATGCATATGAGCTAAAATATATTTCAAATTTAAAGATTCATTAAAACATACACAATAGGAGATTTAAAGCATATAATTTTGGGATAAAGAACTTAAAAAATTCATTTTTTTAAAACATACATTGAATTATACCAGATAGGAATTTTAAAAAAAATATGGTTGATTTTTCAAAATGCACAAAATGAAAAAAATGCAATCGTAAGAGATTTTTAAAATTCCTAGATCTCTTCTAATGTTACCCCTTTAGAAATGTCTCCAATTTCATATGATAATTTGTTGAGATCTTCATATTGAGGATTTTCATCACTCTTCTCTTCATTTGTTGTCTTTGTCCAATCTTCAAAATTACATGCATTAGATTCATCTGACTCAAGAGGTTTTGCCTCAAGGTCCACAATTTTATCAAAGACAACATGCTTGGAATATTTTTTTTTTTAAAAAAAATTTTGTTTTAAAAAAAAATTAAATTATAAAAAAAAAATTCTTGAAAGTTAAACATTGTCCTTTGGGTTATATAAGAAAAATGAGATCATTTTACAACCCAAATATATCTACCACTTGGAACACCATAATGCTTAATTTTACATTTATTTGAAGTATGACCCTTTTTCATACAATAAAAGCATGATATAAAGTTTGTGTTCCTATAAGTTGTTCCTTTCTCTATCCATGTTCTACGAGTTCTATTATTATGTATATTTTTAATTTTAGGAACATACTTATTTTTAACAACCTTATTTTCATTATTTTTACTGCATTCTCCTAAGGTTGTGTTGTTTAGTAGTTTCTTAAAATTTCCATAAGAAGCACATTCATCACTACTAATATATTTACCTTTTTCAAAAAATAAAATTTTATTTTTCAAATTTTTATTTTCTTCAAAAATATTTTCAAAATTTAATTTTAAATTTTCTTCAAGAGTATTTTCAACATTTAATTTTAACTTCTTATTTTCTTCAGAAATGTTTTCAAAATTTAATTTTAAATTTTTAAAATCCTTTTGCAATTTCTTATGAGCTTTATCTAATTTTTCTGATTCAACTACTAAAGCAGCATAAGTTTCATGCAATTCACTTTCACTAAATTGACTATAATTATTAGAATCGCTAGATATACTTACTTGGCTTCCAGAGTCGTCGTTTGCCACTAAACAAATGTTTGCCTTTTCATCAGATTCGCTCAAATCAGAAATTGTTTCATTATCATCGTCCCATGCGATTTAGGCTTTCTTTTTCTTGAAGAATTTCTTTTCTTTTATTTCTTCATTTTTCTTTTGATTTGGGCAATCCGCTTTTAAGTGCCCCATTTCTCCGCAACCATAACATTTATAGTGTGAGGAAGATCCTTGATGTTCTTTCTTTTCAAATTTTAATCTTCCTTTGTCTTTTGATTTCATGAACATGTTGAGCCTTTTTATCATGAGTCTCAAATTTTCTTCATCTTCTGAGTCTTCATCTTCCATTATGTTCTTGCTCCTTTCTACCTCAGATTTTAAGGCTAGACTCTTTTTCTTTGTTTTCGCCATTGCTTCTTCTTCATCTAGTCTTCCAAGGTCAAGTTCATGCTCTCTCAACTTTCCAAATAGTGCCGCCATAGTCATTGTGTTGAGGTTTAGTGACTCAGAAATCCCAGTCACTTCCGGTTGCCACGTCCTGTCTAAAGATTTCAAAATTTTAATATTAAGTTCATCATTGTCAAATGGCTTACCTAGTCCAATGAGATGATTGACAATGTTGGTGAAGCGTTTCTGAACATCTAAAATCGTTTCTCCTTGCTTCATCCTGAACATTTCGTACTCTTGGATCAATGTGTTCTTTCACACCCTCTTCACATAATCTGTTCCTTCGTGAGTCACTCTCAGTATTTCCAACATCTCTTGAGCAGTTTTACAAACAGAGACCCTGTAAAACTCATCAACTGTTAGAGCATATGCAATGATGTTTCGAGCTTTCACATCAATTTGAAATCTTTTCTTTTCTTCAGCATTCCACTGAACACGGGGCTTTGGTTCGTGCGAATCGTTAGTAGGAATAGGCGAACCAAATGCAATAACATCCCAAATCTCACAATCAATAGACTCAATAAATATTTGCATTCTAACCTTCCAGAATGCATAATTTTCACCCGTGAATAAGGGTGGTCTATTCATAGAAGCACCCTCTGCAAAAGTTTGATATGATCCTGCCATTTGAATAACTATCAAATCGAGCTCTGATGCCAATTGAATTGCTGCAATGAAATTATTAGCGTGGAGTAACAAAAAAAGAGGGTTTTTAATATTAATGTGTGCCTTTTAATTTCTACTCAATTTATCTTACTACGCAAATAATAAATATAAATAAAAGAGTAAGGTTGAGAGAAATTTGCACAGATGATTTTTATACTGGTTCGGATCTTACCAATCCTATGTCCAGTCGCTTATCTCAAATCAAGATAAACAGTTCATTGAGCACAAAACAATTACAAACTACATTCACAAAGAAACAATTTGTAAGAGTTTAGAAACAACCTCTCTTGATACCACAAGAGATGAACCTGCACCTCCTTTGAATGTTCACAAAGGATGAAACACCTCCTTTGAATACTTCACGAAGGATGAAACACCTCCTCTGAATACTTCACGAAGGATGATCCTCTTCCACACACCTCTTCAGATGCACCAAGGATGAACCAGCTATTCCTTTGTCACCGTAGCAGCAATGTACCAGCACCACAGACAAGAGTTTCCTTAGTTGAGCAAGAGCACACACTTCTCAAAGAGTTCTAAGTGTTTTAGCACAAGGGAAGAGTTGCTATTGATGGATAAAGAGAGCCTAATTATAGACTCAGCCAAAAACTCTTCTATTCTTCGTAACTGGCCATTTAACGCTTTTAATCGATTAATATTACTGTTAATCGATTAAATGAGTACAACGGCTAGTTTTCAAAAACCAGAAAAATCCAAGGGCTAGTTTTAATCGATTATTCTAAGAATTAATCGATTAACTAATTGATTAAAAAAGGAATTAATCGATTATTCCTTTGCCAATTGAGTTTTCAGCACCTGTAACGTTTTAATCGATTAATACTCAATTTAATCGATTAAAATCGTGCATTTATGATTATGAACAACAAATATAAAATATGAAGGTACAAGAATCAAAACCTATTAATAATCTAAGTCTCAAACAATAAACTACAATTATTACAAAAGCTTTTCATAACAAAAATAAGTCTTCAAAGGATCTTCATGAATCTTGATATATCTTGACTTGATTTGGACATAATCAAGACTTCATCTTCATCATTTTGCTAACAGATCCATCCTCCACATCCATTACAGTAAAGCCGATAGAGTGAATTGGTGCAGTTTAGCTTTTAAGCAGCAATAAGGCAACAAAACCGAGAAGGGGAAAGTGAAACCACAAGCTAGGAGACTCAAAAAGTAGTTCATCACTTGGATTTGAACAAGAACCAGAATGTGGCAGCAGCTTTTCTAATTTTCTTTGTAATTGTAGTGTTCATTTCTGAATTGTAATAGGTTCTTATGATTAGTTTCTTTTATTTATAAAAGGCCATTGAAAGTTCAAGTGGTGTGGGGAAGAGTCCTTGGTGCTCTTTCTTTTCAATCCTTGGCAACTTTGATTGCTTTCTTTAAATTTGACATAGCTTAGACTGGTGAGTGTGTCTTGTTAGTCAAAGCTAAAGCCTCACCATAGGAGTAGATTTAAATATTGTTTGTCTTTGATATTTTGTGTGTCGCCTAGGGACATAGGGTTTATTAGAGTCCTTTTCGAGTCCGAATTTCTTTGTTTGTGTATGAATCATATGTACTTTGTTTTTAGAAGTAATTTTACTTTAAAGGGTATTTAGTCAGTGGCATAAGACAAATTTGGCTAAGGCAAGACTTGGTATTTAAGCAGCCCTTGTGGTTCACCTCTCTTACCTGAGATTTGTCAAGTGTGAAACCTTTAAACTCTTTAGAATTAGAAGAACTTTTTAAGAAAAAAGGATGTCAAGTCATAGGATTAGTGAATTGAAAAAGCAACATACTCTTAAGAGCATAATGAAACAGATTGGGAATTTGGAAGAGATTTTGACTCAAGAAAAGCTTAATGGGGAGGTACAATCCTCACTCATCCAAAATGAATTTAGAGTCATACAAAAAGAGCAAGAGAACTAGAGGAATCAAGAGCTTTTAAGAGAACTCATTCAAGAAGGTAAATCATTCATTAAAAATTTAAGTGTGTTTTCTCGTCGGGTAAGAGAGTTTAGAGACAAACTTATGACGTTCTTGAATGAGGGAAGTAAAAGAGACATTGAGAGAGAACGTAGGAAACTACATGAAAGAATAGAAAGACAAGAGAGAAGTAAAGAGAGAAAAAGAGAAGAAGAAAGAAGAAGAGAAAGAGAGAGAAAAAGAGAACAAGAGAGAAAAGAAGAGAGGAAGCAAAGAGAGAAGAGGAAGAAAGAAAGAGAAGAGAAGAAGAGAAAATAAGAGAGAAAGAGAAAAAGGAAGAGGAAGAGAAGGAAGAAATTGATAAAGAAATGGAAGAAAAGAAGAAAGAGCAATTGAGGGAAATGTCTCCTACACTAACAATAGAACTAAGACTTTTTAGGGGAGGTTTTCTATCCTTTCACTTTTCTTCATTTTATATTGTATGTTCCAAATTTATCTTTCCTTTCCAAGAAATTGTCATTACATCTTTTAAAAAATTTCAATTTTTAACACATGGCAATCAAAAACTTGAGTTAGAGTTACCTTTCAGGTTATCACTAACTCAAGACAAAATTAAATTTTCAAATGAAGTAAGGTTTCTTTATGATCACCAACTTGAAAATTTCAAATCTAGAAAACCTTCTTCTAAGCATATTCCTTTATATATCTTATTGGGTCAAATAAAGCTAATTAAAGATATGTTTGATGCTTATTGCAGATTAATCTTTGACCCAGGAGGAACTTGTATGGAATCTACAATAATAAGTCCTCAGGCAAACCATCAGATTTGAGGACAAATCCTTTCCAAGGGGGAGGGGATGATGACTTGGGTCCAAGCCCATCATGGACCCATCACTAGAAGTATGACCAGTACAAGGAGAAGGGTAGAAATGTCCAAAACATAGAAGACTGCTGGACGCACCCGCTCATTTTACTAAATCCACCATGGATGAAATAGAAGAAGACTGTTGGATGCACCCCTCCTTGTTACTAAGCCCACTGTGGCTAGTCTTGAACTTTAGGCACACGTATTTTGTGAATTTCTGGCAGCTTCTACAAATTGCCTCACATTTTCTATGCGTTGCCACGTGGATGCTGATCCACTTCTATCGGCATTCATCCACACCACACCTAGCTTCATGGATTTACTATAAATTCATCTTGCAGCACATGTAAACTTTCACTTTTGGATATATGAGCATTGTTTCAGCTGTTGAATTTCCAGCAAACAACACTCTGCCCGAAAGTCATACTTCCTCGAGCTTTTCCCTCACCACCTAGTTCCTTCCAACTATGGAAGTCGTCTGAACTAGATTTCACCGCCACCGAGAGCTCCCCTTCCACCACATTCTTCCACTAAACCTCATTCTCCGTTGATACCAAACTTTGCAAAATGTCTGCTGCTTGTTTTCTCCTCCACCGGCTGGATCGAGGTCATCATTATATCTAAGGCAATTCAAGCTTCCTAATTAACTCAACAGGTCATATCTTATCAGACAACTTAATTACACAATCCAACTATCATACAAGCATAAGTCAAAACTTGCCTATCAGCTAAAATCAAAGTAACTAGTTTCCCTTACCTAACTGTTGACCAAACAACTCTAGAGTCCTAAAACAACTCCAAAAGCTTAAGAAGCTCTTATAAACAACAAAAACACTATCAGGATACACTGTTAGAGTCACTAATCAGTAAAGACTCAAACTAAAGACTCAAAATGTGCATACAAGTTGCATAGGACATGCATGCAACAAATACAGAAAAAGACCAAAGAAAAAGAGTTGAAACTCAATTTACTCAAATAGAGAAACTGGTCTGTCCAAATTGAAGAATTCGTTGTTAGGATCAATCCTACGGTCTCGGTTATTCAATCAGACAAACAGATGATAAGAACTCCTAATAAGAAGTTAGATGATTCTAGAAAAATAGTTTATAAAGAAATAAGATCATGTATTTTAAAATAATAAAACTTCTTTATAAAAAAACTATTTATATTAAAACTATTTAATATTAAAATAATTAAATCTTATTATTTTTAAACATTATCATGTCTAAAATACTATTTTCTATTTTTAAAAAAATTAAAGGATAAAAAAAGTACCGTGATATTTGTTCTGTTTTGCATAAAAAGATATACATAATGTTACTTTTTAGTATTAGAGTATTCACATCACTAAATACTAAATACTAAATACTAAATTCTAAATTCTAAATTTTAAATGTTAAATCTAATATATCATATTCAATCTATAAATTTTAAAAAAATGAGTTTGTAATTCTTTAAGTTCTTAATCATTGCTAACAAATCCTTCAATTGAATTAAAATCAACATTAATACATCTTTGAATGTCCATGCTAAATATCATAATTATTTTGTCCCATTAGTCATTCTATTATTGCTTTAAATTGATTTAGTTAATATAATAAAATAAATTTAATTCCTGTTAAGATGTGTTATAATCAATCCAATATATAAACCCTAGTAAATGGCTAGACAAATGAGACCGAAGAGTATCTCACAACACAATCAATATTTGATCACATTAATAAAATAAGTACTACAAACATGAAAATGTACCTCAGTTTGTTATTCTCATTGTGATCCTAAAGTTGGATTCTTCCTTATTTATTTCATTCCTATTTGGTCAAGTTGTCATCTAATGTTCTCCACCCTTTGCATGGTCTATTATGGACATGTTTTGAAAAAAGAATTAAGAATTTAATTAAACAGTCTTTAAAAATATAAATAAAAAGGTAAAAGATTACTGAATAGCCCTTATTTTGAAAAGCACAGTAACTCTTACGCTGGCAAATTCCCTTGAAGACGTAAGCACATACCACTCTTTTTTATTTTTTTCTGTTATAACAAATGCTATTACTGTGTGCAACCTTTTCTTCTGTCATCTTTATTTATGAATCTGCAGGAGTAACATTTTACACAGATAAATGCCGAGTACCATAAAATGTTTCACCTCTTCTAAACTTTATTCAATCATAACTCCTAATATATTAATTAACTATTTTAGTATTTTTTTAACTTGTTTTTCTTTAATTTATCTAAATAAAAAAACTCCTATAACTGTTTTTTAATTGGTTTAAATATAATAATACACTGAAGAGTTAACCAAAGCAATTTCATAACCAAGTTTTAAGTTTTAGTTGGATAGGTTAAACCTATTCTGACAACTATATGCTTTGACTGTAATTAATAAGTTGACTGTAATTATTTATTTTAAAAATGATTAAAACAATCTCAAAAAAAATAAACTCTAACTATTAAAACAACTTTTAAAAAATAATACTACAACAGTTATCAAATGAATACCACGTTGAACAAAAATTTTTTGCGTTAGACATGTAGCACATGTAACATCCTTAGTTACACCGACGTTAAATCTACTAAATTAAGAACATAAATTTAATATAATAAATTTTATAATTAAAAGGGAAAAAACCTTAAACTCAGTATATTAACTAAGAGAAATTATTAGCGAAAGTGTAATGATAATTAGAAGTAGGTTTAAGTGCAGAGTGAAATTATCATGTGATGTGTGTCCCTTATCATTCGCGTGCCCTCTGGTTTCTTTCTCGCATATTAGGCGCTGAAACTGACGTACCCTCTCTCGCTCTCTCTGTCACACTGTGGGGTCTCTCTCCATGTCTTGTCTTATCACCCTTTCCTCTCTCTCTCTCTCTCTGGTCCATTTTACTTCACTTCTCTGTCTTTACTCCTCCAAGCTTCTAATACAGCACTACACTACACAACACAACACAACCCTTCTCTCTCTTTATCGCTCTCTGCACCTTGGTTTTCACTTTCCCTCTGCTTTAAGAACCCACCACTGCTTCAACTTGTGCCGTTGTTTCATGGACCAGACCTCATAGCTTATCTCTCATTAGTCAGTCACACCGACCCCCAGTGAGCATCTCCTCTTCATCTTTTTAGCTTTTAACCATCTGGGGTGCTTCCTTTTTTACTTCAAGTGCTTTAGGAACCATCTGGGGTGCTATGCTACCTAGTATGAAAAAGTTCTTTTCTTTTTTCGACAGTTTTTACCTTCTGTTTTTATGTTGTGGTGGCTAACTGGATTCTGCAGGTTTTTTCTCTCTTTTGTTTTTCTTTCAAAAGGGTTGTTTTTGGTAAATATTTTGGCGATGTTTGTAAAGGTTTCGTTGGTTTGCTGTGTTCTTTGCACTGTGTATGCATGTTTGAGGATTTGGCTTATGCGAATTAGTAGCCAGTGAGAAAGTGCAGTGAAGCTCCTTTCAGCATTTTCCTCGGTGTCTTGGTGTGCTATAATGTTAACTCAATATTTTGTTACATGTTTTGGCTTATGTGCCCTTACTTTGGTGCTGCTTCAGATTGTTTCGTGGAGTTCCTGAATTTTTATTTGCTCGTTGATTTTTTTTCTCTGTTTTAATTACCGTAATGTTTTTAAGTTTAGTCTTTATTTCTCTATATCTTCCTTCAATTGATGTTCTGAACGCTCTTTGGGTCTCCCCGTCTGTCAATGAGCTTACATAAGTGCAATGTGTGTATCCGAAGCTTGTGTGTGTTGATAATCAGCTAAAGCTGCAATTGAAGAATTGGGATATGACCACTAAACTACTCTTGAAATTCCTTTTATATTATGGGGGAAGGGAGTGGTTAAGCTACCAGTACAGTTTTTTCTAGTTCACTGTTCTTGATTGTATTGTTAGAAGAGCACATGGAAATAATTCATGGAGAATGGCTTTATAGATTCACTAACTGAAGTTCTGAAAGAATAGTATTGTTGCTGATAGTACTTAGGCTGAGAAAAAATTGTTGTTTTGAAGTTGAAGGTATTGATCCTTGAGTATTTCTACTCTTATCACATGATCCCTTACAAAATATGTTGGATGCATTGTTTGTTTCTGTTAGATGCTTCATTGCAGTTAGTTTCCATTCTTTATTTCTGACATGTATTTGGCATTGTCACGTGAACTCTTTTTTTGAGCATTTCTAGTGCTGCAATACAGGAACAAGTGAGAGAGAAAATGATGCAGAGTCTTGTTGTTTTGTTTCTTGTCTTTTGGTAGATTGTATTTTTGAAAAACCACAACTTTTTTGGTTTTTATTAATGGCTTAATGTTTTCTATCTCTGTCTGATCTTAACTGAATTCTTCTTGCAGATAGTTGTGTATAATGTTTAACTATATATTCATGGAGGATGAGCATGTCTTTGTTTTATTTACCAGATTTGTATGTATATCTAAAGAATGATATAAATGCATTGGTAATAACAAGAATTCAGTGTTGTCTGATTACTTTTGCTCATTTGTGCACATGTGGTTGGGAACTGTAAAAAATCTACCCTTTCCCCCTATAACTTTGTTCTTAACTGGTACTGTGATGAATTGATGCCTCATCTTGTGATGAATTTGGTAGAGACATCATGAAGATTTCAAGTTCCAAGCAACTTGCTGTGGGATTTGCTCTTGGAAATGAAGGATAGGCAACGTTGGAGAGCTGAAGAGGATGCTTTGCTACGCGCATACGTCAAGCAGTATGGTCCTAGAGAATGGAATCTCGTGTCTCAGCGTATGAACACACCTCTCAATAGGGATGCAAAGTCATGCTTAGAGAGGTGGAAGAACTACCTGAAGCCAGGCATTAAGAAAGGATCTCTTACAGAGGAAGAGCAGCGTCTTGTGATCAACCTTCAAGCAACACACGGAAACAAGTGGAAGAAAATTGCAGCACAAGTTCCAGGTCGCACTGCCAAGAGGTTAGGAAAGTGGTGGGAAGTGTTCAAAGAGAAGCAGCAAAGAGAAACAAAGGGGAATAACTGCACCATTGACCCAATTAACGATAGCAATTACGAGCATATACTTGAGAGTTTTGCTGAGAAACTTGTGAAAGAAAGACCTTCACCATCATTTGTTATGGCTACTTCTAACAGTTCTTTTCTGCACACTGATCAACCTGCGCCTGCACAGGCCTTGCTTCCATCATGGCTTTCAAACTCCAATGGCACTGCACCTGTGAGGCCACCCTCCCCTTCTGTGACTCTCAGTCTGTCTCCCTCGGCAGCACCACCTCCGTGGATGCAACCGGTGAGAGGACCAGACAATGGTGGTCCTCTTGTTTTGGGGAATGTGGCTCCTCATGGAGGTGTTCTAGCATTTGGTGAAAACATGGTGATGTCTGAGCTGGTGGAGTGCTGCAAAGAGTTGGAAGAAGTGCATCATGCTTTGGCAGCTCAGAAGAAGGAGGCAGCGTGGCGGTTGAGCAGGGTGGAGCTGCAACTGGAGTCGGAGAAGGCTGGGCGAAGAAGGGAGAAGATGGAGGAAGTTGAAGCAAAAATCAAAGCTTTGAGGGAGGAACAAACAGCTGCATTGGATAGAATTGAAGCAGAATACAGGGAGCAGTTAGCAGGATTGAGAAGAGATGCAGAAAGCAAGGAGCAGAAGTTGGCTGAACAATGGGCTGCAAAACACATGCGTCTCACCAAATTTCTAGAACAGGTAGGATGCAGATCAAGGCTCTCTGAACCAAATGGAAGATAGAGTGACATCATTCACATCTGGGAAAAATTCTAGTTTACTCTTACTATTAATTATGTCTTGAATTAATATGAACTTTATAGTCATAGTAGTTTTGTTCCTGTCATTATTCTAAAATTTGTTGTTACACATTGCTATTAACATCCTATCTTTTCATACAACTTCCGAACTTGAATTAGCTACTGATGTATGTTTACAATCACTTTATGAATATTGACTTTGTTATCATTCCATTTTCCTTGAATAATGTTGCAATAATAGTTTATGACATGTCATCCCCTTGGTTTCAATTTGGCATGCAAAAATGCACAACAATGGAGGAAAATTCAAAAATTAAAATTAAAATTTACAAATTCTAAATCTAAATCATGTTTCTCGTTCCTTTCTGGAATGATATATATATATATATATATATATATATATATATATATATATATATATATATATATATTTTATAAGGGTTAAATATGTTTTTGGTCTTTTTAACTTATAGTGAAAATTGAAATTAGACTTTTTTTGAAATTTTGGACTAATTTAGTTCTTTATTTTTAAAATTGTATGAATTTGGTATCTTTAACCAAATTTTGTTAAGTTTATTTCAGGTTTCAAACACATTTCTCAATTAACATCGAAGAAAAAATGTGTTATACTGTTAGGAAGTTACGTGTATATAAGAGGAGAAAGAGAAATGTTTAGGAGTTAGTTAGCTTAAGTGTGATAACAGTTACGAAAGACGGGATGGGTAGTATAAAAGGGTGAATAATTGAATAAAGAGGCAGTTAGTTGTTTTGTGAGCTCTACAGGACGCGTGACTCCTGTAGGGGGAGGTTAAGCTCTCTGGCTGTATCCAGGCATTGTATTCGTGTTTGTGCATAATACAATGAGAGTTATACAGAAGTTTCTGGTGTGTTTAGTGTGTGTTACCTTAGGTTCTTGAATTAGGAACCTAACATTTGGTCCGACCTGCCAGATCGAGAGAGGGGTTGACGGAGATGGAGAGGAAAACGGAGGGAAGGTTGGAGAATCTTGAAATTACTGTAGAAGGGATTAAGGCGGAAACCGCGGCGATACGTCGAGATATGCAGCATATGATGCGACTCATGGGAGGAGGATCGAACAATCAAGATGGAGGTTCTGACGGAAGCAGTAATTCAGTGAACGATAATCAAGAGAAACGTGATCAAGGTAACATCCAACAGAATTGGCGGAAATGGGTGGACCTACCGGCGTTTGAGGGAATGGAACCGCACAGTTGGATTAATCGAGCAGAACGCTTCTTCAACATCCAGAAGGTAGCGGAGGAGGATAAGGTGGAACTTGCCTACATTAGCATGGAAGGTAGTGCAAGTTATTGGTTTAAGGTCGGGAAAGATAAAGCAACCGATCGTTCGTGGGCTGGTTTGAAGTTGGCATTGTTGAATCGGTTTGGAGGAGGGTTCAGAGGAACCGTGTACGAACAGATGGTGACGCCACGACAGGAGGGAACGGTGGAGGAATACATCAGAAATTTTGAAATCTTGCTGGGCCAAACCCATGGATTGGCGGAAGAGTTAATATTGGGGGTTTTTCTCGCGGGTTTACGAGAGGACGTTAAGGGACAGGTTCGGATCCAAGACCCCCAAGAATTCATGGTGGTGGTGAGAATTACACAGGACGTGGGGGATGCAATGTTCAAAGTGCGGGGAGGGGTGTGGAATGGCTTTAGGCCGAACACCACGAGTACGCGGGTTTCGTCGGCGTTCGTTCGAGGAGATGCCGATCGATCATCGGTGAATAGACCGGGGGGGGGGGGGCGAAGATCGTTGTTCTGAAAAACACGAGTATCCCGAATATTTGAAGAGGAGGGAAGAAGGACGCGGTTTCCGATGTGGAGGTCCTTTTGCGCCGGGCCATCGTTGTTCTGAAAGGAGCTTGAGAGTTTTGTTGCTGGCGGAGGATGAGGAGGACGGCGGTGATGATGAAACCGCTCAAGAAGTCAAACCGATGGAATTATCTGCATGCTCAGCGAGGTGTTTAACTCAACCTCGAACAATGAAGGTGAAGGGGAAGATCAGAGATCGGGAGGTGTTGGTCCTCATTCATAGCGGGGCCAGCCACAATTTTATTAGTCGAAGGTTGGCGGAGGAGTTGGAACTAACCATTACAGATACGGTCCCATATACTGTGAGTCTGGGGGATGGACAGAGAAAGATAACGAGGGGTTGTTGTGAGAGAGTCGTCGTTGTTCTGGGAGAGGCGGAGGTTGAAGAGAAGTTCCATCTCTTTGAGTTAGGCGAAGTCGATGCTATATTGGGGGTGGAATGGTTAGAAAAATTGGGTGAAGTAGTGTTAAATTGGAGGGCAATGACCATGGGGTATTGCACGGGAGGTAAAAGGGTGGTGATACAAGGAGATCCTGCTCTAACCCGACAGCTGGTGGAGCCACACGCTTTGTTGAAAATGACAGATGCTGAGTCATGGCTGATTATTTGGGAGTTAGGCGAAGTGGAGAATGAGCTGGATTGGGACGAAGAGGTGGATTTGACAGAAGCACATAGGGTAGAGATGGGGACGCTTATGCAGAAACACTACCGTGTTTTTCGAGAAGTGCAGGGGTTACCACCGACTCGAGATTTGGTGCACCAAATACCATTAAAAGAAGGAGAAAACCCAGTGAATGTTCGCCCTTATCGTTACCCACATCTGTTAAAAGGCGAGATCGAGAGGCAAGTGGCTGACATGCTGCGAGCGGGAATAATACGGCCCAATTCGAGTCCATATTCCAGTCCGGTGATACTGGTACAGAAGAAAGATAAAAGCTGGCGTTTTTGCGTGGACTATCGGACGTTAAACCGGGCGACTATTCCGAACAAATTTCCCATCCCTGTCATCGAAGAGCTCCTGGACGAGTTGAGAGGGGCTGCATATTTTTCGAAGATCGACATTAAAAGGGGCTATCACTAAATCAGAATGAGGGAAGAGGACATACACAAAACGACATTTAGGACTCACCAGGACCACTACAAGTTCCTCGTAATGCCCTTCGGTCTCACGAATGCACCGTCAACGTTCCATAATGCGATGAATGAACTGTTACAAAGGTACTTACGAAAATTTGTATTGGTCTTCTTCAATGATATTTTAGTTTACAGTGCCAGCTGGGAGGAGCACCTTGGACATGTAAATCTGGTGTTGGAAGTATTAGAAGGAAGTGACTGGATAGTTAACAAAAAGAAATGTGAGTTTGGGAAAAAGAAGATAGCGTACTTGGGGCATCAAATTTCAGAAGCAGGAGTTGAAATGGATGAGGACAAAGTTAAGGCCGTGGTAGAGTGGGAAGAACCGAAGACTCTAAAAGCATTAAGGGGAGACTTGTAATATCCGAAACATCTACCTGGATTCCCAAATTATTTGCTGAGTTTCATGTGACGAATACCAGAGGACATTCTGGAGTATTTAGAACATATAGGAGGATAGCCCAATCGCTTTATTGGAAGGTTATGAAGAAAGCTGTCACCGATTTTGTGGCAGGATGCATAATTTGTCAGAAGCACAAGTATATGGCAGCTTCCCCCCAAGGTTTGTTGCAACCTCTACCGATACCGCAAGCAATATGGGAAGAGATCACCATGGATTCTATCGTAAAGCTACCTAAATCACAACGTTATGATGCTATATTGGTGGTGGTGGATAAGCTAAGCAAATATGCACACTTTATGGCACTTAGACATCCTTATTCGGCTAAAACGATAGCGGAGGTATTTATCCGAGAGGTTGTCAGGCTACATGGGATTCCTGTCTCAATTGTGAGTGATCGAGATCCTTTGTTCTTGAGTACGTTTTGGAGGGAGCTTTTTAGAATGTAGGGGACACAACTCAATATGAGTACTGCTTACCACCCGACCACGGATGGACAGACAGAGGTAATTAATCGGATTTTGGAGGGATATCTGAGATGTTTTTGCTCAGAACAGCCCAAGAACTGGCATGCAGTGTTATCGTGGGCTGAGTACTGGTACAACACCAGCTACCAGGGAGTTGCGAGATGCACACCGTTTGAAATGGTCTATGGAAGAGCTCCTCCGTCCTTGAACAGATTTGTACCGGGGGAGTCAGTGGTAAAGGCAGTCGCACAAGATCTCATGACAAGGGACGAGGCTTTAAGGCAACTGAAATTTCACCTAAGTCGTGCTCAAGATTTGATGGTGAGCCAAGCAAATAAGAAGAGAAGAGATGTGGACATTAAAGTGGGGGACTAGGTCTATCTTAAAATTAGACCCCATAAGCAAGCATTTATACCAGTTCGTTTACATCCTAAACTAGCAACTCGATACTTTAGCCCTTTCCAGGTGATACAGCAGGTGGGCCCAGTGGCATTCCAACTACAATTGCCAGAAAATGCACGGATACATGCAGTTTTTCATGTGTCACAACTTAAAAAAGCGGTGGGAACAAAGAAGGTTGAGAAGGACCTACCAGCTGGGCTACAAGCAGAGAGGCCTACATATTGGCCAGTGGGAGTGTTGGGGAAGAGGCAACGGCAGCAAGGGAATGAGTAAATACAACAGATCCTGGTTCAGTGGCAGGAGGGAGGCACCGAAGGAGCTATGTGGGAAGACGTGTTGACTATCCAAGATCAGTATGCTGATTTTAATTTCAACCTTGAGGACAAGGTTGCTGAAGAAGGGGAGGGTAATGTTGGGAAGTTACGTGTATATGAGAGGAGAAAGAGAAATGTTTAGGAGTTAGTTAGCCTAACTGTGATAACAGTTACGAAAGGCGGGATGGGTAGTATATAAGGGTGAATAATTGAATAAAGAGGCAGTTAGTTGTTTTGTGAGCTGTACAGGACGCGTGACTCTTGTATAGGGAGGTTAAGCTCTCTAGCTGTATCCAGGCATTGTATTCGTGTTTGTGCATAATACAACGAGAGTATACAGAAGTTTCTGGTGTGTTTAGTGTGCATTACCTTAGGTTCTTGAATTAGGAACCTAACATATACAGTATATGTGATGTCCCAAAATATATAGAAAAGGCATACATATAATAAAGATGTCATCATGCATAATATAGGAAAATAGTCGAGAGTAATTAGGATTACAGTCATCCTTAGAGTAGTGTGGAATTCAAAACTAGAGTATTAGAGTTTCTCCTTAGAAATTACAGAGAATTTAAAACTTTAAATGTACTAAAGTTCTTCAAAATAATATGAGTTCATGGAAATAAAAGCTAGCAAATCTAAGCTGCAGCACTGCCGCCCCCATCAAGAACTGTTTCCAAGGTATCCTCCTCACCATCTGCTCCCATCCAAGTGGATGATCATCGCAAAAGGAAACACATACAACATGGCACAAACACAAACAAGCAAGCAAGGGTGAGCTAATTATATAAAAAGCATGCATCACGTCAAGCATAAAATCTACAAGAGTTATTCTCAAATAATAACATATTAAGATAGGTATCCTAACATGTTGAACACTAGACTTGACTCGTCCGGACTTTAGAATGAGAGTCGACTTATGGCGAGTCATGCACCTGTGGTGGCTTATGAAACTTGGGTTCCCCACCCTGTCACACTCACGAGGTTAGTTTGTTCCGTGCCTTGGAGCATATTAGAAGCCTCCGAGACTAAGACCTTCTGCTACTCCTCACCACATGGTCCAATCCTCTCTACGTGAGAAGAAAGGCCATTGAAGCGTCAGGAAGACCCCCAAAACTGAGCTTCTACTTTCATTCTAAAACACTAAGAATCTCACCAAGAAATTCTACACAAATGGAACTTAGTTTACCACTTGGATCGTACTTTCATCACTTTGTAATCATATACTTTTTGCCTCAATCAACATATACATAATCTCAACAATATACATTACTCACCAATCACAAGTTATAAAAATAACATCTCTACAATTGAATCTAAGTTAATCAATACCAAGAACCAAGTAGCTCCAACTAACCCGTAACAGCTCATAAAATGCATCAATTTATACATACTTACAAGTAATATAATTATTGATTAACACTCACGTTTCAATATAAGAAACAACTATCCTTACTTTATTTTATATATATATATATATATATATATATATATATATATATGAATGATACGTATTGTATCCTTATAAATATATATATGGATCCTTACTTTAAATTTCAAACACACAATATGATTAACTTCCTAAAATTATAACTGACTAGAAACTAACACATGATAACTTTATGCATCTACAATAAACTTGTTTATTTTATTTTCATCCTAGTAGAGATCTTACTTTCCCCCAATTGGTCACCGGAGAGGACCTAGATGTCTGAACGCATTAAACTCACCTTCAACGCTAATACATATGACTAGTCACAACTGATTGGACCAGGCCAGGACCGCTCTATGATCAGGGATGTGTGAACTCAGGTTTTTAAGGTTCCTCTATCCTACCAACAAAGAAAGACTCTCAACAAGTTATAATTTAAATTATCTAAGTTATTACAGCTGGTCCTAGAGGGGTCTAGACATCAATATTCAATTATATATATATATATATATATATATATATATATATATATATATATATATATCACTTCCTCTCATAGTAACCTGAAACAGTCCCTATACACCTATTTAATACCCATATACATTCTATCATAGAGCCCTTCCAAACCCTCCAACCAGATCAATTTCAACCAAAACAGATTAATTTCAACAAAGACACTTACAAACATAAATTTCCACATGTACCAGTTTAACACCAAAGCATAAATTATTTAAGCACAATTTCACAGTCTTAGTTATAACATCCAATAAAAATTAAAATCGTAGAATAGCTTCACAAGAACGCACTACTTCAACATTCAACCCGCATATATTTTTATAAAATAAATTCATACAAAATAATTAGCTCCCCTTACCTGGAAAGCTTAACAATAACTTGTCAAGAATGCCTTAGGACCGTACCCACACCACGTTGATCCTACAGAACCTACAAATAACCAAATTGGTGATAGAACATAGTCCTCAAAGCTCGGATGGGCAGAGAATGGAAGGAAAAACGTACAAGGCACATGAACCCAACAAAGTTGCATACCATAACTCAAGAACAGTGAAGAGAAAAGGGGAAAAATGACTCACCAGTCGGAATGGAGAAATGTTCAATTTGAACAGGAGCTCTCTACGCTAGGAACGATTTGGTAGCACCCAACCAAGATTTGAACGGTTCAAAGTTCTCGAATTTTAGAGAGAAGTCAGAGAAATGTTAGGGCACAAGGGTTTTAGAGAGAGAATGATTTTCTGTGAAATGAATCAAAACAAAGGGGAAGCTCCCCTATCCTAAGGCTATGCTGACCTTTGGCTTATGGGTCTGGCAGCCTCAATTAAGGCCCAATGACCCTAAGCTTATTTTTAAGTCATGACAGTATAAACAATGCAAATGCTATCATGAAATATGTTTAAAATGTCAAATAAACTTATCAAAATTTGGTTAAAAGGACTAAATCCACATATTTCTAAAGTTGAAGAACTAAATTAGGTCAAAGTTTTCAAGAGGGATTAATTCTAATTTTCATTAAAAATTAAGGGACCAAAAATATATTTAACCCATAAAAAATCATTTTATGGTAATACACTTTGAGTGTAGACATTGATAAATTACTTTTATACCCTTTTACCTATGACGGATTAATTAAGGTGGGCAAGGGTTTCATGACCCTTCAACTTTTTTTTTTAAATTATATATATATATATATATATATATATATATATTTATTGGATAATTTTAAATTCTGTTGAAACTTTTTCAAATCATATGTAATGTATATTGAAAAATGATAGAAATTAAAGTAGGTATTTTTTTTAAAAAAAAAGCACAACATTTATTGTTAATAAATAATAAAACATGAAATTAGTAAAGAATAAAAATATTTATTAAAATACTTTTTTTAGTCAAAAAGTAAAATTCAGGTAACTAGAACATTACATCCAAAAAATATCTTTTTTTTTTCTAGTCTCCATAACCCATTTATCTATTTATCTCCCTTAACCATTGAGTTCATTTTTCTCCTTTGTTATCTTTCAACATTGTATTTAATTTTGTCACTCGTTTTTTATGTCTTTTCTTTATTGTTCAATCCCTCATCTCCTATGTATAACCCTTCGTAAATGCCCACTAAATTGGACGTTTACCAATCTTGGCCCTAATGGAACTAGGCCTACATAACATAACATAATCGACATTGCATTGCGTAAGACTAAAATATATTTTAGACCAAAATCAATAATTGGCCCAATTAATATTGAACTTATTAATCCAATTGACATTGGGCTTAACACCACATATCCTCTTTAGCCTTTCCTTCATGAAGTGTGAGACTAGTAACCTTTTGGACACCAATGCTCTTGTATTAAACTAAATGTTTTGCTTTTATCTTTGGAAGAATAGTACTAAGCTAGAACAAAGTATATGCATTTCAGTTGTTGCGTGACTTTTGAAGAATTTGGATGTGCCATCTATGTTACCTTATACAAATTGTAGTATTATTGTTTGTTATCTTGATTTCTATTTCATAGTAGTTTATCACATATCATAAAAATGTGAGAGGTAAATACCTTATTTTGAGCTAAAATAAAAACTCTAAGGCCTTTTTAAAATAATCGAAACTTAGAAGTTTATTTGCTTTATTGGTAATTATTTCCATTGAATTCTAAAATTTCTTTTGTAAATTTTCATACCTTAGAATTTTGATCACTCCCATAAGTTTTGAGGAAAGACCATTTGCTCTTTTCCATTCCTTTGTAGTCTAATGGCTCCCATTGGATTTTTAGAGTCTAGTTGCATCTCTGTATTCCTTAGGAGTCTATTTTCTCTCATCAAATTTGAGAAGATTTTCTTTATTACTTAGGAGTCTTGTTGACCCATCAATTCTTTTCTTTGTTTTTATTCCTTACGAATCTAATTGTTCTTATCAAATTTGAGGAAATCTTCTTTATTCCTTAGGAGTATAGTTGCTCCTATATGTATTTTTCTCCTTTTTTTATTCCTGAAGAGACTAATTACTCTAATCGGATCTTAGGAGGTCTTGTTTATTCATTAGGAGCTTGGTTGCTAATAACGGTTTAAAACACTGTTATTTGTTATGTGATTTTGATAACAAAAGCATCCTTTTTCACTTAGAAACTTGCTTGAACACATATGTTTTCAATAAAATGTGTGAATAAGAGAGTTGAGGTTGATTTCAATGGTTTTCTAACAAATCCCCCTTGTTTTGATAGAGATTGAAGTAATACTGGAAGAAGAAGTGAAAAGCCAAGAAGATGGAGCTCAGAAGAGGCTAAAAAGGCACCAAAAGGAGGGAATACGCGAAGCCCGAGCGACTAGGAGCGCGAAGCAAGCGTCTAGAATAGACGTTTTTGCCCGGGCGGTGGCTCCTAACGCCCGGGTGGTGGACCCTCGTAGCCTGGGCGTCCAAATCTGGCGCCCAGGCCTTACATGACTGCCAATTCTCGCCCAGGCGAGCTCCCTGCGACGCTTGGGCGAGATTTCACTTGGATCGGGCCCTGTTTCTGCTCTATTTTTATTCTTTTGGACCGGGCCGCACTTTGGGACGCGTCTGACACTATTTAAAGGACCCTGGGGCTCTAGGGTATGAGTCTTAGTCGTCTTAACCTCTTGATCTTCACATCTTTTTACCAGGAATGCTAGGAATTGTATGAACTAGTAATTAGGGACATACTTATTTATCGAGGGATCGGGTTTAAGTGATTTAGTGAGGGACGTTGGCATTAATGAATAAAGAAGAATTCTTATATACATGAGAGGGAACTTGGTGAAATCTAACCCCAATAACATACCCATCTCATATAAATCAACCTCCGCTCATCTCTGTGCTCTTTTGCCATTGATCAATTGCATTTTATTTTCTTTATTATTTTTACACTACAAATCCATGATCTCTTTTATTTTGAAGTCTTAATTAATCCTGTTTTCACACAACTGTTCAGCACCGAGAATCCTCTAGGATACGATACTTGGGCTTACCATTTTATATTATTTGTGCTACTCGGTACACTTGCCGATTTGGCCCAACAAGTTTTTTTGGCGCTGTTGTCGGGGACTCACGATTTAAGCTATTCTATTTGTGTGATTCTTGATTAATTTTGACTTTATTTTATTTTTACTTTATTCTCTTGTTTTTATTTTTCCATTTTTATTTTTGATTTTTACTTTTCAATCCCTAATTTCTAATTTTATTTTTATTGTTGTGCTAACAATATTTTCTAGGGTTTTGTGTTTTGTTTATGCAGGATTGTGTGAGAACCAAAAGCAACAAAAATTCTGAACCTCTTCTTGAAGGGCTTGAGACCAGCAGGAGGCCAAGAGGAAATAGATTATCTAGAGAACCTTCTCTAGAGAAAATTTCAATGGCTTCCCAAACTGGTGAAGGAGGAGGTACGGAAACCAATGCTAGCAGACACACCTTGGCAGATTATAGAGCAGTTGTTGCCCTCATCATTTTAACAGCATTGCAAAGCCAAGGGTCAATGTTGCAAATATAGAGATGAAGCCTGCTCTGATCCACCTTCTAAAGAGCAACCAATTCAATGGACTATCTCATGAAAGCCCATATGAGCACCTGACTACCTTCAATGAGATCTGAACATTGTGAAAATAAATGGGGTACCCGATGAGGCTATAAAATTGAGTCTATTCCCCTTTTCTCTTGGAGGTAATGCTAAATTGTGGTTGAACTCTTTTCCTGAAAACAGTTTCACTAAGCAGGAAGATGTGGTTACAAAGTTCCTCAACAAATACTTCCCATGATCAAAGATCAACAAAGGGAAGCAAGAGATCTCTTCTTTTAGACAGGGCATGGAGGAAACCTTGGGACAGGCATGGGAAAGATACAAAAGCCTACTGAGGAAGACACATAACATGGTTTTGATGAAGCAACAGTGGTTCTTCTTTTTCTTAGTGGTCTTGGGTCACAAACTAAATTGATGATGAAGCAGCGGTGGTTCTTCTCAGTTGGAGGCAATATCAAATGAGGCCTATGAATTAATTGAAAATATGGTCACCAATGAAAATGAGACACACAGTGAGAGAGGAGCTTCATCCTAACCTAAAGGGATTTTTCAATTGCAGCCCTATGATGCTGATAACGGTTGAAAAATCGTTATTTTCATATGTTATTTTAGACCAAATTACTCCCTTTACTGCTTAGAACGAGCTTAGAATCAAGCAAAACACAATAAATGAGTCAGTGGAGAGTCAAAAGCTATTTTTAGCGATATTATGCTTGTTTTGCATTGTTTTGTAGCAATTTTGATGGAAGTGAAGAATGGAGTTGAAGATGAAGGTCTTAGACTCAGGACAAAGGAAGAAAACGAAGAAAAGAAGAGTCTAGGAACCGCCTAACAACAAAATTCACTGCTGGGCGGCCAAAGGTGAGGAGTTGGCACCCTGGCGTGGATGCCTAACGGTTTTGCGATTAGAGGCAAACCGTCGGGCGGTGGACCTCTGGCGCCGGGCGGTGGCGCGATTAGAGGCAAACCGCCGGGCGGCATAAGTGTGACGTCGGGCGGTTGTTTGCTGGGCTTGGGCCTGTTTTCTGTGACGCTCCTTAGCTATAAATAGCCCTGTTGCGATTTCATTCTCATTCTTTTGACAGAAGAGGGCGACCAGACCTACTTTTCACTCTCTTGAGAAGATTTCTTGGATGCTTTGGCTCCTTTTTATCCTATCTAGGGTTTGTCTTTCCATTCTTCCATTATTTGTCATCTAGGTTCACCATGATGATGGTGAACTAAACCCTTTTGTTGTTGGGGGAAACAATGTAATCTTTTGAAACTTTCTTTTATTGAAACTCTTGTTTATTTATATGATTGTCATATGCTTTGATTATCAATTGTTGGGTTCTCATCTATGCTTAAAGCTTTTATCGTTTAACTCATTCGATAATTGTTGTTTGTCTCTATTGATACGGGAACGTACAGTACTGTCATGAACTAGTGAGTAATTCCTTGGTTAAGCAATACCACTTAGGGATAGAGAGGTAAGACGATCAATTGTTTTTGCTTCTTTTCGGTAATGCTTTGCTAGTTACTAGGGGACGCTAAGGATAGCAAGCCAGTAATTAATAATAGGCTCTTTTCACCGAGGGATCAGGTTAAGGGTAGGCCAAGAAAGTTTGCATAACAATTAGATAATAAAGCAATTTAAACAAGAGAAGTAGATAAAAGAGAGCGGATAAGATGAAATTGTAAACCCCCAACAACTCCATTCATCCATAGTCTTTTTCGTCAACTGAATCAACGCATTGCATGTTTATTTTGTGTTTTTGCATCCACAACAATTAATTTTTCTTTTACAAGTCTTACGATTTTAATTCACACGAAGGATAAGGCCGTGAGTCCTTTGGGAGAGAATGATATTGGGTCAACCAATTATATTACTTGGAACGATCTGGTACACTTGCCAGGGAGACAACAAGTTTTTAGCGCCGTTGCCAGGGACTCGAGGTTTAACTTTTTCAAGTAGTGTAAATTGATTGAATTTGACTTGATTTTATGTTTGTTTTTATTTTTGTTCTAATAAATGTTCTCTAGGGTTTTGTGCCTAATGATTGCATAATGCAGTTTAGACAAGAATTTGATTAATATGGGCACCCAACACTACCAAAATAATTTCAATCACTGGTGGGATCCTCACTCATATATGGATCAAAGTCAATTTGGGCAAGCTGCTGAGCCACAAATGAGACAAATTAAAAAAAATACAGAGTCTGATGAACTGCTTCAGAGGATTATGAATTTGGAAATGTATCATGTCAAAGGCATAGAGGAGACTGAAAAAAATGATGAATTCTTGCCACGAGGCGTGTATACAAGATTTTCTTCTTATAGAAGCATGGAGGAGAGGCAACAATATCAGTGGCAACAACAATACTCTTCACCAATAGAAACATGGGAGTATGATCAACAACTTTGCCAACAGATAGCTGATGTGACGGAACAAGTCAAAAGCTGTAATGAAAAGTTCGACAAGTTTCTGGAGAGGTGTAACCCCAAGAGTTATGAAGTTACCTCCAGGGATTTAGAGACGCAAATGGATGAGGTTGTTGATAAGGAGAAAATTGAGATAGAGGTGGAAAAGATGGAAGAAATAGAAATAGAAAAAGTTGTTGCTGAGGAAAAGATAGATGAGGAAAAGGTAGAGGAAGAAGAAGAGGAAAGATTGAGTGAGGGAGATAAAGACAAGGAGAAAGAAAAAGCAGTGGTTGAGAAAAAAAGAAAAAAATACGAAAATGAGAAAAAAGAAAAAAAGAAAGTTGAAAATGAAGAGTGAGAAAAAGAGGAAGAGAGGAAAGAAGAAAAGATCATATGAAAAACCTCTTCCTCATAAAAAGAAAAATCATGGGAAGGAAAAGAAGTTCATGTACTTTATGGAGATCTTCAAGAAATTGGAGACTAAAGTTCCTATGGTTAAAACATGGAAACATGTGCTTGGTGTTCTAAACTTTATGAAGAAATTCAGCAGGAAGAAGAAAAAGAAAAGAATATCAAGCAAGAAGAGTATCAATACCTACTGATAAGTGTTTGTTGGGGTCATCCCAAGTGTTGTAAATCAATTTTTTTTTTAATTTCAGTTTAGGTTTATTTCATTTTTAAATTCGTAACTCTTTGGATACTTGAACAATCTTTGGGTAGCATCTACTGAAGGATGCTAACTTTGAGGTGTCCACTGAAGGATACCAGGAAGGTACACCTACTGTTGGGTGTTGGTAAGGATTGCACTTCCTGATGAGTGCTTAACAAGTTTGGGTCAGGCTCGTGACGTTAAACAAGCGCCCCCAGTTGATTGTTTGTTTGTTTTCAAACATTGTCTTAAGTGCATTATAGGTTTGCATGTGCATTTGAGTGAGGAAAGTCATGAAATTGAAAAATTGAAGGCAAAGGTCAGGTGCTACAGGGAGGAATCATGCAAAAGCAAGCAAAGAAGAGGGAGGAGAAAGTACCGCTCACCGTCGGGTGGTGGCAGCGAGAACCCCAGCCCGAGCCTTTTAGAGCTGGGCGGTTTTGGGTGTTCTACACTTAACCCCCCCTCCTTTGCATTTTGCCAAGCGGTCTTTTTGAGTCTGCACCCAATCTGCACCTTCAAAGGGTTTCCAAAGAGATTTTCTCAAACTTTCCTACCACCCACTCACAAAAACCTAGTTTCTTGTTTAAAATTTGGGGGTTTTTGGTGAGAGTTGTGCATTAAGAGTTTTTCATAATCAATTGAAGGAATTCTTGCAAGCATTTAGCATCTTCACTCAAGTAAGTTGTGTAACTACTTTCTTTAGTTTTTAATTTTGGAATTTGATGAAGAACATGCTTAGGAACATGACAAATTAGGGTTTTGGATTTGTATGCATGAATCGTTGAATTAGAAACTGTTTTGACCGATTAAGTTGCTTTAATCTTGTCTGTATGGATGGAATTGGTGTTTGAGTGGAGATTAGGGTCGTTTTAAAGCATTTTTGAGAAAAACCCTATCGCACCGCCAGACGGTCTCCTCCACCGCCGGGCGGTGTTGCTGTTGAGGCATTCCGCCGGGCGGTCATCCTTGACGCCGGGCAGTTTGTTGTATTGTTGTTGATTTTGATTTTGATACAGAGATACGGAGGGGGAACCTGTTTTAACCCCACTATTGAACTCTGTTCGGTCTGAAAGTGTTTGATGATGTATTAACATTCCTATGGTTTGTTTTGAATTATATCTTATGCAGGAATGACATCAACATCACGAAGGGGGAGAAGTACTGGTAGCAAGAGGAAGGAGCCTGAAAGGCCCAGAGAATTTGACTCTCAGAGGTTCCTCTCTAAACAGCATGAGGACCACTTCGCAACTGTGCAGGAGAGGAGATTGTTGATGAAGAGGAATGCTTCCTTCATCCCTGACTTAGCTCTTGAGCTTGGATCAGAGATTTTGAGGAGAGATTGGGAGAGGCTGACGACTTACCCTGCACCAGCTAGTATTGAGTTGGTGAAAGAGTTTTACACCAACGCCTTATCCAGAGGTGGAGTTGCAGTAGGGAGGTATAGGAGCTTTGGGAGGGGGCAGATTATCAAGTATGACCCCGATACCATTAACAGCTTTTTGGGCACGAAGTGGCCAGGGGAGCAGTGCCAGTATGCGGCACATGTTGGTATGTTCAATGAAATAGCTGAGGTTGAGAGGATTATGTGCCTCCCTGGAAGGCATTTTCAGACTAATCCTAATGGAGCACCAGTCAACATTAGGAGGTTAGACTTGACGCCTTTGGTGAGATACTAGATGACATTCACTCACGCCAAGATCCAGCCCTGCTCCCATATCTCTGATGTCACGATGCACAGGGTTGTTCTCATTTTCTACATGCTGAGACAGATGGATGTGAACGTAGGCAAGATCATCGCTGACGAGATAAGGAGTTGTGCCACTATAGTGAGTAGCAGGACACCATTAGGGCATCCATCTTTGATCACCTTTTTATGTCGGCAGGCTGGGGTGGATACTGCAATTCCATCATACGAGAGACCCAAGAATTCTATTGATGCATCCTACTTTCATCAGTACTGTGTTGAGGTAGATGCAGGAGCAGCACCTAGGAGACGTCCTCGGAGAGCAGCAGCACAGCAGGGGCAGATGCCTGAGGATGCACTAGCACAACATGCTGAGCCATTTCAGATGTGAGACGTGTTTATGTCCCTAATGGAGGCTAAGATAGATTCTCTTTGCAGAGGGCAGGTAGCTCTTGCCAAGATGTCAGTGGGGCAATATGATCATCCACAAGCGCACAAGTGGACTATGGATGAGTTCTATAGTGTGACGGCTTGGCCTCAGGAGCAGGGACAGGGTAGGGGTTCTGGAGCAGCTGAAGCACCAGACAGAGATGATGATGATTTTGAGTATGTTGAGGCAGGTGATGAGTACGACTCAGATAAGGATTTGCATTGAGGGCATCTACTGATGGATGCCAGCACTTGGGACAGGGATTTTTAATTTTCATTTTTGCATTTTAAATTCTTAGAATAGGGTGAATTTTTATTTTCAGTGTGTATGCTTGGCTTGAATACTTTTCTGAAGATGTTTGATTGAATAATTTGCATGATGAGCTTATTTGATGATAATTTGATGTGAATGATAATTGAGTTGCGTTGCATGCTGATATTTTGTGAAACATATGTGTGATGAATTATGATTGTGGTTATGATGCTAAGCAGAGTGTACGACTGAACATTGTGTGAGAAAGCATGTTGTGTGAGGTATTGAGCTCCAGAGTTTTATTGTTATATGTATTTATTCACAGGAAAGCATGAATGTTATTGCCTAAGTCTTGATGATTGATTGAATTGCATGTGTATGTCATATGATCAAGGCCATATTTTGGAAGCCCCTACTTAGCCAAATTTTTACCCAAAGTGCTTGAAATTTTATACCCTTTTTGAACTGTGGCCCTAAACAGAATGAAAACCCTTGTGCTGAATCTTTTTACTCTGAATTGGGTTAATAATTGTAAGTACATTTAAGGTTCAAGTTTGGGGTTGTGGGGAGAATTTGAATGGCAAAAAGAAAGGCATTGAGCTCAAGTGTTGAAAATGAAAAATACATGAGAAAAGGAAAATCATGAAAGATGAGCTCAATGTAAAAATAAAAGAAAAGGGAAGAATTGGGAATAAGTGAGATTGGTTAAGAAAGAGAGTTGAACTTGAACCTTGAATGATAAATGAGCTCTCTTGATTCAAAGATCTTGTGATCCAGAAAAACCAATTTTTCTTGTTAGCCTAACCTTATTACAAGCCTTGGAAAAGTCCTTTTGATAACATTTGCATGTGAGGATTTTGATTGTTTGAGATGAATGACAATTTTGTTCTTGTGACTTGTGAATGATAGAGAGTTGGAGTGTTACCCTAAACACTTGAGTGATTGAGTGAAACACTTGCTTGGTGAGAATTGCTAAATTTCATGACTGCATTTTTGCTTAGTGGATTGGTCATTCATAATGTGTATCATCTGTTGAGAAATTTGTGAACTGAACTGAATTGAAAGCATGCACGCATTTTGATTTGATTCCACTGAAGATCTGAAATTGAGTAGTTCTTGTCATGTATTTTAGGAATGTTGAACCATTAGATGAAATAGTAGAAAGCCAAGCTTTGTTTTGTGTGCTATTTTGTTTTGTTTGCTTGAGGACAAGCAAAGTTCTAAGATTAGGTTGTGATAACGGTTGAAAAACCGTTATTTTCATATGTTATTTTAGACCAAATTACTCCCTTTACTGCTTAGAACGAGCTTAGAATCAAGCAAAACACAATAAATGAGTCACTAGAGAGTCAAAAGCTGTTTTTAGCGATATTATGTTTGTTTTGCATTGTTTTGTAGCAATTTTTGGTGGAAGTGAAGAATGAAGTTGAAGATGAAGGTCTTAGACTCGGGACAGAGGAAGAAATTTGGCCGCCCAGCGGTGAATTTTGCCGCTGGGCGGTTCCTAGACTCTTCTTTTCTTCTGTTTTCTTCCTCTGTCCTGAGTCTAAGACCTTCATCTTCAACTCTATTCTTCAGTTCCAAGAAAATTGCTACAAAACAATGCAAAACAAGCATAATATTGTTAAAAACAATTTTTGACTCTCCACTGACTCATTTATTGTGTTTTGCTTGATTCTAAGCTTGTTCTAAGCAGTAAAGGGAGTAATTTGGTCTAAAATAATATATGAAAATAACGGTTTTTCAACCGTGATCACAAGCCCAAACTTAGAACTTTGATTGTCCTCAAGCAAACAAAACAGAACAACACACAAAACAAAGCTTGGCTTTCTACTATTCATCCAATGGTTCAACATTCCTAAAATACATGACGAAAACTACTCAACTTCAGATCTTCAGTGAAATCAAATCAAGATGCATGCATGCTTCCAAATCAGTTTAGTTCACAAATTTCTCAACAGATGTTACATATTATGAATGACCAATCCACTAAGCAAAGATGTAATCATGAAGCTTGGTAATTCTCAACAAGCAAGTGGTTCATTCAATTATTCAAGTGTTTAGGGTGGCACTCCAACTCTTTATCATTCACAAGTAACATGAAACAAAATTGCCATTCATCTCAAACAATCAAAATCCTCACATGCAAATGCCATCAAAAGGACTTTTTCAAGGCTTGTAATGAGGCTGGGTTAATAAGAAAAATTGGTTTTTCTGGAAAGCAAAATCCTTGAGTCAAGAGAGCTACCATAATATTCAACATTTAAACACAACTCTCTTCCTCACCAATCTCACTTATTTCCCAACTTCTTCCCTTTTCTTTTTCATTAAGCTCGTCTTCATGCGTTTCTTCTTTTCTTTTCTCTTTCTCATGTATTTTTCTTTTACAACATTTGAGCTCAATGCTTTTTCAACTGCTTTTCAATTTCCCCCATACAACCCCAAACTTGAACCTTTTCAACACATATAGTTAAGCTCAACCCAACTCAAGGTAAAGAATTTCAAGACAAGGGTTTACATCCTGTTTAAGGCTAAGGTTAAAAAAGGGTATAACATTTTAAGCACGGTGGGTGAAACTTTGGCTAGAGAAAGGTTTTCAAAAATGGCCTTGATCATATGACATTCACAAGCAATTCAATCACTCATCAAGATTCAGGCAATATCATTCATGCTTTCCTGTGAACAATACATACAACAATAAAAACTCTAGAGCGCAATACCTCACACAACATGCTTTCTCACACAACGTTCAGTCGTACACCCTGCTTAGCATATAACCACAATCATAATTCATCACACATCTGTTTCAAAAGATATCACATGCAACATAACTCAATTATCATCCACATCAGATCATCATCAAATAAGCTCATCATGCAAATTATTCAGTCAAACATCTTCAGAAAAGTATTCAAGCCAAACATACACACTGAAAATAAAATTCAACCTATTCTAAGAATTTAAAATGCAAAAGTGAAAGAGAGAATCTAGGTTGCCTCCTAGTAGCGCTTGTTTAACGTCACGAGCCTGAGCTAAACCTGTTTAACACTTGTCAATAAGTGCAAATCCTTCCAACACCCATCAGTAGGTGTACCTTTCGGGTATCCTTCAGTGGATACCAAAAGTTAGCATCGCTCACTAGATGCTACCCAAAAATTGTTTAAATGTCCACATAATTACAAGTTAAAAAAATGAAATAAACCTAAGCTAAAAATTAAAAAAATATGCTACAACAATTGGGATGACCCCAACAATTGGGAAGAAATTTGGCCGCCCAGCGGTGAATTTTGCCGTTGGGCGGTTCCTAGACTCTTCTTTTCTTCCGTTTTCTTCCTCTGTCCTGAGTCTAAGACCTTCATCTTCAACTTCATTCTTCATTTCCATCAAAATTGCTACAAAATAATGCAAAACAAGCATAATATCGCTAAAAACAGTTTTTGACTCTCCATTGACTCTTTTATTGTGTTTTGCTTGATTCTAAGCTCGTTCTAAGCAGTAAAGAGAGTAATTTGGTCTACAATAACATATGAAAATAACGGTTTTTCAACTGTTATCAGTAGCTAGCAAATGGAGAATGTTGTACTACGTTATCCCAAGAAAGGAACAAAACTACACTAAAACACAATACAAAGAAAGCAAATTTTAATCAGTTGAACCAGAAGATAATAATCGATGAAAGACTTAACAAACGGTAAGCATATAAAGAAAATCACGCACCTGGGTGCAATGTCGCAAGATAGAAAAGGAGAGGAGGAAGACGATAAAGATATCAGAAACAACAATAGAATGCCGCAACAAAAAGAATACATGCCGAAAGGGAGAAAAAGAAGAGTGTCGCGAGAGAAAAAGGAGAAAAGGAAGAGGAAGATATCAGAAACTAAATGCCGCGAAGAGTTGCAGTTTATTTAAAATGAAACTGGGCGTGGGTTACTCCAAATAGCCGACGTTTATATGACTATAGACGTCAGTGTTGTTACTAATTCGACGTCCAAGTTAAACTTTTCAACTGACCTTTTGAATCCCACTAGACGTCAGTAACAATGGGCACCGACGTCTAGGAAGCTGAAACGATTGACATTTGATTTCCTGTCAGGGATGTTGACGACAGTTATTTACGATAATGCCACCGTCCACTCATATACGTCGGATTATCAACAAACCGACATGTATTGTGTGACGTTAAACAGCGTTTTTGCAGTAGTGTTTATACTAGAGTTGTCAAAACGGGTAATCCGACCCAACTCGGTCCAACCTACTACGGGTTGGTGGGTAAACGAGTTAGCTCATTGGCTTACTTAATTACAATTTTTTAGAAAAAAAATTACAAACTTTCTATAATTCAAATCCAAATAATTTAAGTCCTAAATTTCACTCCCAACATAAATATTTAATTAATTTTGAATATAGAAAACTTAAATAATTTTTTCAAGCAAAAAAAATATTTTTTATAAAATTAAAATTAAATTTTAATAAAATAAAATAAGGTAGGTGGGTTGGTGTGCCAATCCGGCCCACCATGGGTTCAACCCGCATGAGCCGAGTTTAAATGAGCCGAGTTGAAATCTGACCTACATAAAAAGAATACAATTTTTTCAGTCCCAACCCGATCCGAACCCGTGGTGGGCCGAATTGACTCGCAGATTGTGACCCATTTTGACAACTCTACGTTACACTATATATAACATTTTAGAAGTTTTATATATAACATTTTAGAAGTTTTATATATTAAAATATTTATTCTACACTTAACTTATCTTTCCTTCTTTAAACTTAGGTTAAATATATGTTTTGGTCCTCATATTTGTGCCCAATTCTCATTTTGGTCCTCATGTTTTTTTTCTTCCCAATTGAATCCCAATATTTGTTAATTTGAGGCAATCAAGCCCTCTCCGTTAACTTTCCACTAACACCGTTTAACTTTGTTGAGCTGTTTAGGGATTAATTGGTCATTTTAAGTGATTCCATTACGTGGAATTTATATTTTAAAAAATAATAGTTTATGACAGAAATATTTGTATAAATTGATTTAACTTAAATTACATTAGGGTTAGATTTCAATCATAAACCAACCTCCTTCCTTGTCATTTATTTGCTTCTCAGGAGGTGTAATCACTTTTCCTTTCATTTTTTAACTTTTCTTTCAATTTTTTGCCATGGCAACCCAAATTTTGTGACCTCAAGACTGTTTGGTGTTTACCCGACCCGACTAGAGGGAACTGCCTGCTCCCGCTTCTGCCCTACTCGTGGTTGCGGAGTCCACCACCGCCACGTTCAGGAGATCTGGCGGCGACGATTCGCGGTTGGCCAGGAGCCACCACCACCGCTTCCTCTGCCGTCGTTTACGACGAAGAAGAACTCGGCGGCGTTTGAGGACTCCGCCACGCGAGATCTGAGGTGTCTGCTCCGTCTCGAATGAAAAATAGCCGGGTTCTAATTCGGGGTTTTCGAATCGGAGTGACTAAATTTCAATTTAGAGGGGATTTTTTTTTAGTTTAGGAAGTTCAGTTTCGAATTTCTAGGAAAATGTTGGTTTTCAATTCTTCGGTTTCAAATAGCAGTTTTAGGAGTTTTAAGCCTGATATTGTTATTCTTATTATTCTTTTTTTGGGGGTATCAGTTTCTTTGTGAATTGAGTCTGTAAAATTTGAGTTTTTTGATTTCTGGTTTTAAAAGTGAGGTGAAAAAGTTTTAAAATTCGAGAACATTTCGTTTTGTTTGAATTTTTGGTATCTCGCTTCATGAGACAGGTGTTAGGGGAGGATTGAGTGGGTTTGTGTAAGTTGCGTTGCGTACGAGAATGCCCGCGACGGAGTACCAAGGATCGTCTCCTCCATCTTTAACCCATTTTGGCTGTTCAATTTTCAGTCTTCATCGGTTCACTCCATTTCCATGGAAGGGTCAAGCTTGGAGGCTGAGATAGAATCTTTTCAGCAACACGAATTGGTTAAGGTTGATTTAAACAAGGGTTTAGGACTAACAAATTTGGAGGAATTAAGTGAAATCACGTGCACATTTTATTTTAAAAAAAATTATCCATTAAACTTAATACAAAATGCCGTATATAAAAATGTCTGATACAGTTCAACAAAGTTAAACGGCGTTAGTAGGAAGTTAAGGGAGAGGACTTGATTGTCTCAAATTAACAAATATTGGGATTCAATTGGGAAAAAAAAACATGAAGACCAAAATGAGAATTGGGCACAAATATGAGGATCAAAACATATATTTATCCTTAAACTTATAAAATGGTTTCTTATACAAAGTATAAATATAAATAGAATATTAATCTATTTAAATGGAATTTAAATCTTATAAATCTAAATGTAAAACATAAATTATAAAATTATATTTTACATAGTTTTTAGTTATTAATATTTTTCCTTATCAATGTCATTTGAATAATTTAATGTAAAAATATTTAATAAAGTTACTAAAAATAAATGGTAAATGATTGAAAAAGTCATCTTTATTATTAAAATATCAGTGGATGAATAAAAAATTTATGCATAAAATTAATTTTTTTATACCAATATTTTTAATATTATGTATATGATTATATAAAAGAAGATTTTTTATATTTTTTATTATATTTCTTAAATGAGTATTCTCTTAAATCTATTTCATTATACGAAAGAATATTATATGTGATATACATTCTTTTAAATTAAAATAATTATTTTTATCAAGTTTATTTTTAAATTTAATCATTTTTTGATTTAACTATTTTTTAAATTTAATCATTTTTTAAATTAAAATCATTATTGGTAATTAAAAAATAATTTTAGAAGAAAATAAAAACTATTTATAGTAAAATTTTTAAAATAATTTATATTTAATTTTGTAATAATACTAATTTTATTAATTTTTTATCATAAATTATTGATTACACATGTGTAAAACAGTATAGGTTCCCACTAGTAATTATATAATGAGAATCCTTATAACTTTTTCTTCAGAATAAAAAAGTTAAATTATACTAAAATACATCTAAAAAATAGTTAGGAAATATTTTAATTTTTTATTAATTTTTATAATTATAAAATAAAAGCATTTTTAGTTTTTAGGGGTAGTCTTTTTGTTTTTAAATAATTAAAACTAAAAACTGGTAAATAAATATAAGGATATCAAAGATAAAAGAGGTAAAATAAGTGGACACAAAAAATAGCTGCAAGTTATAGAAATTCTAAAAAAATTTTATACTAAAAGTGACCATACAAATATTTTTTTACTAACTTTAGAATGTTATAATTTTATAATAGAAATATCTATAACTTTTAATAAAAATTATAATAGAAGATGTATAAAATAATAATTATAAATTATTTTTAATTTTATTAAGCATTATGATCATGCAGTAAAAATACTCTTAATGTTTTATAGTCATGTTTTAGATAATTAAAATAAAAAAGTTAAGCAATAAATTTAAACTATACATAAAAGAATAGCTAAGAAACAAATATAATCACTAATGATATATGGGTGACAGATAAGTTAAAGTTAGTATTTACGTATAAATATCCTTATTATGTATGTGACAGAGTAATACGAAGAAGACACGAGGGAAGAGTGTTCGAGTGTGAGTTGCTGCATTCAGCATCATCGTCATCACTATGATTAATGGGATTTCGTTGCGCACAAAAATTTGGGGCTTTCTGGAAATTTCATTAGGGTTTTAACCGGCGCGTATTGTCTCTGCGTTCTTCTCACCGTTCAATTTCTCGTTTTGCTGCGGAATTATTAAAGTGAAAAAAAAAATCAAACCTGGGGAGTGAAGGTTCAGGGTTCGATCCTCGCTCCTTGTGCTGTTGCCTCCTTCGGTTTTGGCGCTCCCTCATGGCCGATAACATGGAAATCGATTCGCCCTCCGATTGCCAACCCCTCAAACCTCGCGATCGTGTCGTTCGGGTAACGCCTTTTCTACGATTCACCTCGTTTTTTTACTATTGTCGAAATTCAAACTCTTGGTGGTTTGGTCACTGTTTGATTCTCCTTGCATTTGACTAAAGAATTGTTTGGATTGGCTTAGCTGTTTTGAACTATTTCTGTCGTTTTGGATTGGATGATTTTTGGTTAATGGATACAGACTGTTGAATTGTGTGTTTGATATGTGGTTTTGGCTCGGTTTGCAGAGGCTTGCCCAGTTTGGTGTTCCTGAGGAGCAGCTCGACCAGCCTGGTTTGGTTGCTTTTGTTAAGGATAAGAGGGCTTTGATACCTGAGCTGGTGTCTGTTATATTGCCTACTGATGCAGAAGTGGCTGATGCCTTTCAAGCATCTAGATTGACTTCTAAAAAGATGTCGGGTGTGATCATGAAAAAGAGGTTTCATGAGAGCATGGTGTGGTTGCAGTGGTTGATGTTTGAGGGTGACCCCGGTGGTGCTCTGAGAAGGCTTTCTGAGATGTCTGTTGGGCAGAGGGGTGTCTGTGGGGCTGTTTGGGGCCAGAACGATATAGCTTACAGGTGTAGGACTTGTGAGCATGACCCAACATGTGCTATCTGTGTTCCTTGTTTTGAGAAAGGGGATCACAAGGGTCATGATTATTGTGTTATATACACGGGTGGTGGCTGCTGTGATTGTGGGGATGTGACGGCATGGAAGCGTGAGGGGTTCTGTTCATTGCACCAGGGTGCTGAACAGATACAACCGCTTCCGAAGGAAATCGCAAGCTCTGTTGATCCTGTTCTCAGTTCTCTTTTCAATTGTTGGAGAGTGAAGCTAACATTGGCGAGTGAATATACTGAAAGAAAGCAGCCAGCAAATGAGCTAACCTATGCTGTGGTTGATATGCTTCTAGAATTTTGCAAGCACAGTGAGAGTTTGCTCAGTTTTGTTGCTAGATTGTTGCTTTCTTCTGATGGTTTAATTAGCATGCTGGTGAGAGCTGAGAGGTTCTTAACTGAGGTTGTTGTAAAGAAACTCCATGAGCTACTCTTGAAATTGTTGGGAGAACAAAGTTTTAAGTATGATTTTGCAAAAGTTTTTCTCGCTTACTATCCAAGTGTCATAAATGAGGCCACAAAAGACTCCAGTGACTTTCCTCTTAAGAAGTACCCTCTACTACCAATATTCTCTGTGCAGATACTTACAGTGCCCACTCTTACCCCACGCCTTTTGAAGGAAACCAATCTACTAACCATGCTATTGGGATGCCTTGAAAATATTTTCGTTTCTTGCTCTGATGATGGACGCTTACAGGTAATGAGTTGTTACAATTTCGTAGTTATGATGTGAAGATGTGCCAGGATAAAGAATGTCTGTCTGGTTTTCATCCTTCTGTAAAATTTGAAGTTGTTCTGGTATTGAAGTTGGTTAAGAATTTTATGTTAATTAATGTGGGTATACTTCTCAAGATTATTATGTTTCTAGTCTTCTTTCGTGACATTTCATTAAAGAAATATAGGATATTTTTGTAGGTATCCAGGTGGGCAAATATATTTGAGACAACAATACGTACTATTGAAGATTTTCGATTTGTTATGAGCCATGTGGTAGTGCCAAAATATGTAACCAATGACCAGCAAGATATCTCGAGAACATGGATGAAACTTCTGTCCTTTGTACAAGGGATGAACCCTCAAAAGAGAGAAACGGGTCAACATATAGAAGAAGAAAATGAGAATGTCCACTACCCTTTTATTTTAGGGCATTCTATTGCCAATATTCACTCTGTATTGGTGGATGGGGCATTTTCTGATGCTAGCAAGGGGGACATAGATGGTGAAACTGCTTGGAGCTCAAAAATTAATGATTCAGATGATGGGGATAATGTAAGGCATGCAAAGGTAGGGAGGAGATCTGAGGAAAGCTCTGCATGTAATGTTACGAGCCGGAGTAGTGCCTTTGCTGCTCCAAAGCTTTGTGAGATAAAACCTGATCCATCTTCAAATCTGCCTCTTCCACGTGCTGTCACTGGGTTGATATGTGAGTGTTTAAGGGCTATTGAGAATTGGTTGAGAGTTGAGAATATCCATGCTGTGCCTCCTAATTTATTATCTCCAAACAGTGGTAGTGCCTGTGATAGCAATTTCTCAGCATTTAAGAGAACAATATCTAAGTTTGGAAGGGGTAGATATGCGTTTGGTAGGCTTGCCAGCACAAGTGAAGATCATGGTAAACAATGTTCTGAAAATAGTGAAATGGATTCGGAAAATACCTGTACTCGTTCTAGTTCTGATGATAATGCCATGGAAGAAGATTTTCTGGTGGAATCAGATGGTCCGCGTTTTCTATCATTACCCGATTGGCCACAAATAGTCTATGATGTTAGTTCACAAGATATATCTGTGCACATTCCGTTACATAGATTGCTTTCCATGCTGTTACAAAAGGCAATGAAAAAATATTTTTGTCAATCAGAAGTCTCAGACGTGACTCATGCTTCTTCTAATTCATTGTCAACTAGTTACAATGACTTCTTTGAACAAGCTTTACGAGGAAGCCATCCATTCGGTTTCTCTGCCAATATAATGGAGCATCCATTGCGGATTAGGGTCTTTTGTGCTGAAGTCCATGCTGGAATGTGGCGTAAAAATGGAGATGCTGCATTACTATCATGTGAATTGTATCGATCAGTACGCTGGTAAGTCCATCTTGTATTGTTATATACTTTATGAGGGTTGAAACTCATTCATTTCATTATACTATATTGTTTTGTTATTTCGACAAGCAACAGGTCTGAACAAGGTCTGGAGCTTGATCTATTTCTTCTACAGTGTTGTGCTGCACTTGCTCCAGAAGATCTCTTTGTCAGTAGAATTCTGGAGCGCTTTGGGCTGTCAAACTACTTAATTCTAAATCTTGAACGATCTAGCGAGTATGTAGTCTCTTGCAACAAAGAAAACTTTTCATGCATGTTTGTTATTTTGAAATCCTTAAATTTGCAGTAGTATTGGAAGTTAATGGTATGCAAGTTCAGAAAGCATTTCTCCTTTTACAAAAGATTTCTCCATTTTCAAAGAGCTAATGCTTAATATACAAACAAACAACTCTGCCTCTATTCTATCCTTCTTCACATATTTACATCTTACTAACTACTTAATTCCTAACTAATTAACTAGCCCATTAATATTATAACGGTCTTAACCAACTTCTCCTTATACCCTTGTTATGAAGAAGACTTTAAGCCAGTTTTGTGGGGTTGAATTAGATTTACAGTCCACTTCTTAACATGGTATCAGAGTCATGGGTTTAAGTCTATTCTAACGAGATTTGTTGTTTTTTGTATCTATTTTTCCATCCGCTATCGAATCAACCATTGATGTTTTGTCTCACTTTTCATGAGGGGTGTGTTGGAAGTTCCATGTTGACCAGAGATAAGATTAATTTAAAACATGTAAATGAGTGCAAATCTATTTTATAGGGTTGAGTTAGGCTCAAAGTCTATTTCTTAAGAACTTTAATAATACACATGTCTTAAAATTCAACACCTCAAGCTTGGAATTGTAGAAGATGGATGCCATTTCTCATCTTCATTTACTCTCCTATAAGCATTGCAATGCATTCTTGCTATAGAAATTGGAACCCACTAGGATTTTAGTGTACTTCTCTAAGACCGTCATTTAAAGTTTTTTACTTAGGAAACTTGTAAACTTGTTGTAGTTGTTATTTCCGGATAGCATAGCAAAGTGACAACCCCAAAAGTGAGATAGAAAATAGAAGGATGACCACTATAATATTTTGTATGTATAAATAATTAATAATATATATATATATGTATGTATAATAGAAAAATAATCTATATTTCATTCACTAATAATCATTAATTAGAACTCATAGTTCTTAAAACAAATATATTGCAGAAGGCCAAGAAAACAAAGTGCTCATTTAACCCTCGAAAAATAAAGCCTCGAGTAACTAAAGACATTAAAAGTGCAAATAGATAAATGCAACATCTTAATATTTATATTAATAAGAATGTTCAACCTCTTAAAGATCCAAATCATCGGGTCTTCCTCATCCATTAGAATTGTACCCTTCGGTGTCTTCACTTGGTTCACTATCATTCTCTTCCCCAAATTTCCTCCCTACATTTGGGTGCACTAACTGCCTTCTGTTAGGGGCTGGAAAATATATGATAGGGGTTGGAAAGTGTAGGAGAGGAAGAGGTATAGGAGAGAAGGAGAATAGAACCGAACGGTAGAAGCAAGGACCGAACGGTAGAAGCAAGGACCGAACGGTAGAAGCGGGAACCGAACAATAGAAGCGGGAACCGAACGGTAGAAGCGGGAACCGAACGGTAGAAGCGGGAACCGAACGGTAGAAGCGGGAAACTAATTAAAGTAACAAAAGAGATATTCTGAGAAGATATTCAGCAAAGCATAATTAGAGTAACAAGATCATATCTTAATATATTATTCGGTAGATCTTAATATATTATTCAGTATAAGTTAAATATAGTAAATAAGGCTAAATATATTCGTATCAGATACTTATAGTAAATAGGATTATTTTCTAATATTCAGTACATTTTTCGGAGGGAATTAAGTAGTATAAATAAAGGGGAAGCCTAGGGTTAAAGGATGCTTTTGGATTTGTGAGATTATAAGAGAGGTTATGCTCTCAGGTGACTGACGGAGGTTATGCTCCCAGTTATTGGTTGTTTTCTTTGATTCAGTATTTTCCATTCAATAAAAGAGGTTTTATTCATTTACTTTCCATTGTTATTTCTCTGTGAGGGTGTGTGAGGGAAGCACTCTAGTTACGTTCCATTCTCGGATACGTAACAATTGGTCCGACCTGCCGGATCGAAGGAAGGAGTGAACGGCCAGCCGGGTACTGATTGATGGAAGTAGTAGATACCATGGAGGGAAGAATGACTATGGTCGAAGGGAAAATAAAGGAAGTGGAGGCAACAGTGCAAAGTGGGTTCCAAGAACTGATGAAGATGATTGAAGGATTAAATCGACAGCGAGAGGGACACGCAGAACAGAGCCAAGCCTCTGTTCACGGCTCATTGAAGGACGACATGAGCGAGAAGGGTGATGGAGCGAACGATGGGGAAAGGAACGAACCGAACGGTAACGGCGTAGGCGGACCGAACGGTGTCGAAGGAGGAGGTCCGAACGGGAAGAGTAGCAATGGACCGGACGGTGTAGGACGACAGGAGGAACAATTAAATTGGAGAAAAAGGGTAGAGTTACCCGTTTTTGAAGGCTTTGATCCATTAAATTGGATCAATAGGGCGGATAAATTCTTTTAGTTGCAAGGGGTAACGGAGGAAGAAAAGTTACGTCTTGCCTACATCTGTATGGAAGGCAGTGCGGGGATTTGGTTCAGGTTTTGGAGGGACCAGACAGGAAGCCGAACATGGACAGGGCTGAAGGGGGTAATGGTGTTGCGGTTCGGAGGAAGAAATCAGGGACTAGTCTTCGAGAGACTGGCAACCAGTAAGCAGTCGGGGATCGTGGAAGAATACAACCAACCTCTGAACGGAAAGGAACTGTTGGAGTCGAACGGTTCGAACGTGAGAGGACTACCAGAACCGAACAGTAGTAGACTTCTGGATCCGAACGTGAGAGAACGGGCAGAACCTAAAGAAAGAGGGCTTGTCGAGCCGAACGATAGGGTACTACGGGAACCGATCGGTAGCGGACTAACGAATTCGAACGTGAGGGGACTGCCGGAACCGAACGATAGCGGACTGACAAATTCGAACGTGAGGGGACTGCCGAAACCGAACGGTAGCAAACTGACGAATTTGAACGTGAGAGAACTGCCAGAAGCGAACGGTAGGAGACTGTTGGATCCGAACGTGAGAGAATGGGCGGAACCTAAAGAAAGAGGACCTACCAAGCCGAACAAGAGAGGACGGCCAGAACTGACCGTGAGGAAACTGTCAGAACCAAACGGGCTAGTACTGGAAGGAAGAATGAAGGTTTTGGTAGGAAGGGTAGATGGAAGAATCAATGCCCTGGAGAGAACAAAGAATTCATTGAAGTGGTGGACCATCGAAAAGAATAGGGGGCTTGTAATTTTTGATACACTGGCAGAAGGAAGAGAACGATGTGAAGTCTTGAAAGACATTGAAGACCATTTCCTCAAGACTTATGATTTTGGAAAAAGGGTGAACAAAATACTGAATGAAGAATGGAAGACATTGGAGGAGGTTTTACCACCACCCAAGCCTCCAGACCTGAATTGGAGGGCAACAGCCAGTGAGTACCGGCCATATGATAACATGAGGATGAAGGGAAGCCAGGAGATCAAGTTTCACAGTTCCAACCTTGAGGACAAGGTTGTTTTGCAGCGGGGTGTAATGTTAGGGGCTGGAAAATATATGATAGGGGTTGGAAAGTGTAGGAGAGGAAGAGGTATAGGAGAGAAGGAGAATAGAACCGAACGGTAGAAGCAAGGACCGAACGGTAGAAGCAAGGACCGAACGGTAGAAGCGGGAACCGAACGGTAGAAGCGGGAACCGAACGGTAGAAGCGGGAACCGAACGGTAGAAGCGGGAAACTAATTAAAGTAACAAAAGAGATATTCTGAGAAGATATTCAGCAAAGCATAATTAGAGTAACAAGATCATATCTTAATATATTATTCGGTAGATCTTAATATATTATTCAGTATAAGTTAAATATAGTAAATAAGGCTAAATATATTCGTATCAGATACTTATAGTAAATAGGATTATTTTCTAATATTCATTACATTTTTCGGAGGGAATTAAGTAGTATAAATAAAGGGGAAGCCTAGGGTTAAAGGATGCTTTTGGATTTGTGAGATTATAAGAGAGGTTATGCTCTCAGGTGACTGACGGAGGTTATGCTCCCAGTTATTGGTTGTTTTCTTTGATTCAGTATTTTCCATTCAATAAAAGAGGTTTTATTCATTTACTTTCCATTGTTATTTCTCTGTGAGGGTGTGTGAGGGAAGCACTCTAGTTACGTTCCATTCTCGGTGTCTTCACTTGGTTCACTATCATTCTCTTCCCCAAATTTCCTCCCTACATTTGGGTGCACTAACTGCCTTCTTTTTTCCAATTTTCCTCCTTACATTTGGGTGCACTAACTGCCTTCTTTTTTGTGTTTGTCTCCTAGTGTATTTCAGAAACCCCTAGTGCCTTAGCAACATCTGTCCGAGTCTAAACATCATCATAACAACTAACTTATATTAAAAGTCATCATCTCCATCAAAGTCTAGCAGCGTCCATTTATTGCTACCATTGGTGGCAATCAAAGGTAGGATCAATCATGTCACAACTTTTAGTAAATCTTTTGTAATTTTAAAAATAGGAATTTTAGTTTCAACTTTCAATGATTTATAAGATGATATCAGACTATAAGCACAACTTTAAACTGTTCTCTTTCACATTAATAGATTAGGTTGCATTTGCAAAGGTGTTTCAATTATGCCCGCATCCTTGATGTAAGAACTTTGTCAAAACTATGATTGTTATTGTACTTTACAACTTTCATAAATATGTTTTTTTGGGTGTATGTGCCTAGTCTAATGGTAGGATATATTTTTTTCCTTGTAATACACTCTTCGTGTTTTTTTCATACAAAATATACATCTGTTGAGCTTGGAACTCATTATGTATTTTTCATCACACTCCAAATTCCTTTTGATGAAATAGTGAAAGAGATGAGGGGAAATCTCCCTTGTGTTGAATATACACATAGGGTCCTTTATTTATAATAGAAGAAATATGGGTTTAAGTCCAAAATACAAATAAGAAATATAAACAAACTAACTAAAGATAAGAGATAAATATAAACTAAATATAATATCTCTAACACTCCCCCTCAAGCTGGAGCATACAAATTGTATGGACCAAACTTGGAATAAATAAACTCAATTTGAAATATATGATCTGTTTAAAGAGTGTGCGGCAAACAGATGCGCAATCACATGTCGATGAACAACTAACAACAATTTATGGACAGTAGTAGACAACTACGAAACTTCAAATAGCACCATGAAACTTCAAGTGGGATGACTTTGACAAAGGAGAACAATAACAAACTCCAGGGACTGGATTGCCATCAAGTAAGGATGGGGCTTGCATCAAAACTACATGGATTGCCATCACTGACTAATGGGACCTGATACCATATGAAAATAGTGAGAGATGAGGGGAAATCTCCCTTGTGTTGAATATACACATAGGGTCCTTTATTTATAATAGAAGAAATATGGGCTAAGCCCAAAATACAAATAAGAAATATAAACAAACTAACTAACGATAAGAGATAAATATAAACTAAATATAATATCTCTAACAAGTATCAAGAGGCCTCTTGCCGCACAAACATTGTTCATTGTTTGCTATCGCCATCTGCACTGCTTTATTTGGCGAAGTCAGGGTTAGGTGTGTCTTGTGAAGCACAACCCAAACTTGGTTGAGCATTTTCAGCTCTTCACCATGCATGTGTCTCGTGCGCTGCCTTCTTGATGTTGGAATAACTCTAGATTCTCGTTGTTTGTCTCTTTGTTGTCTTTTGGACATGTTTCTGTCTTTATTCTTTTGGTTCATTACACTTAGATAGCTAGTCAAGGCATGCCCCTGACAACTTAGGGTTTCTTCCCTCTCTGTAAATTTTCGTGTGGCTCTTTATGTCTTTGGAACGATTTCTACTATTTATGCTCCTTATTCTACTATTCCGACTATTGCCACGACAAAACTTAGTTGGAATAACTACTTATCTCAGTCAGTGCTATTCCGAATGAAGATAAAACCTAGTGGCAGAAATTTGATTTCTAATCATGTGTTGTTATATGGCAGTTAGTTGAATACGATGTCTTAGACATACTCAGTTCCTTTAAGACTTGCTGTTCTTTCTAGAAAAAGGAACTTGATATTTTTTCTAATGGCACTGAACGTCTCTTTGATGTGACTTAGAGTAGCCTCTCCCACACAGAACAATCATGATATGTTTGCTAATGACACTGAACGTCTCTTTGATGTGACTTAGAGTAGCCCCTCCCACACAGAACAATCATGATATGATCCTACTTGCATAGTAAAGCAACAAGCTACATGTACCATTGCTTGCAAGTGTCTACATTTCATCAATCATGGTTTGTTGCCAATTATGATGGTCAAGCGTCTCATGAATAGTTGTAGGAACAATGCTGACAGATAAAAGAAAAAAAAAGAATATAATGGAGACAAATGATGATAACTCGAAAAATTAGAAATAGGATATGAAATATGAATAGATTGAATACCTTTCCTAAGAGTAATGGGCCAATTCGAAGTGGAGTCATGTGAAGGGGTTAATGGAGAAGGATCTGTGGCATGTGAAGTTTTTGGAGGAACTGAGCTTGGAACTAACAGATTTTTCATCACTTCCAAATTGAAGTAACTTTAATAGCAAGCTTTGGCAAGTGTGGTGCACACCCTCCACACATATTCCACCACTCAATTGTAATGCAATTCATATACATTAGGATTTATGCTAATTATCAAATAATAATTCAAATTAAGTGAGTTTTTCCACTTACTGGGAGCCATTTTAGTTCTTGCTTTTATTGCTGCAGGAATCTCAAACCTATATCCTGCCATCTTATGCAATAACAACTGAGTGTGAACGTTGTCTGCAGACATTGTTGTCCTTCTTATCTTTGGAATTTTATGTATTCAAATTTTATTTGAGCAAATTAGGTGAGTTGAGTAACAGAATCAAATGGCTACATTTACAATCACAACCAATTCAACAAATTGCTTGTCTCATTTTATTGTTCAAAATAGTGAATGGCCAACCCTCTTAAAAGCTTTAGTTGTTAGTTGGATACTCAATATTAATACAATACTCCCCTTAATTCCAAAGCCTTTTGAAGGTTTGAAGTATTGACAATTCACAAACCCACTTCACTTTGTGTTAAAATTTAATTTTAATTATGAAGAATGAGAAAAAAAAAAGATGATCGGTGTATATATACATACACACACACATATATATATATATATATGTTAGAATAATTACTGATAGGTATCACCATTTAGGCTAGTATGCTAAATCATTAATGAGTTGTACCTAGTTCTTTACCTAGAAGTCTAGTACAGACTCTTAGTGTTCCATGTACTCTTGTGTTTTTCATTATAAATAGAAGATAAGGAGAAGGGTCATATGAGTCCTCAAGAATATATTTTTATCAGTCTTAAATCTCAAGTATATACATATACACACATATATATACACATATTCATATATGTACATGTACAAATATATACATATATATGTATGTATACATACATGCATACATATATACATATATTATAAGCTTTGAAGATGACAAATAAATGTCTCCGCAAGTATTGTCCGAACTTGTCCCAATTTTAAATGGAAATCCTTATATTGATCATGTATGGGTCTTAGTGTGAGTAATGCTTAGATTTTTTTAAATTGAAGATGGGGATAGGGATGACAATGAATATGTACATATCCATCCGTATCTTTATATTTATCTTTGTTTTAAATTTAAATTTAAATTATATAGTTTAATAGGTAACCTAAAAACTTAGTTTCACTGTTCACTCTTATCCTTCGTTTCGTTTCATTTGTAAAACCTTTATTTCTTTCTTTTGCCACAATTTTTCATTCTCTCTTTCAACTGATGTTCTACTTGTTTATTAAGCACAAAGTTTGCTTAGATCCCTTAAGGTACTTTCTCTCTTTTGCAACATTAATTACACAATTTTTCCTGTGTGTAGTGTTGTTCAAAGGATGAATTGTATTTTAGGAAACACAAACATCAATTCATTAAATCAAATAGTTTTAGGATACAGTTGATTATTTCTACTCATTTTAGTATCTTCATTTATTGTATATTTTTCACATGAGAATATTTGACTCTCAATTTCGAGTGTTTAATTCTGTAAACCCTTAAAATGTGTTCTTTTTACATTAGATCCTTGAAAATAACATGTTTCCTTTGCTATGATTTTTATTTTTTATAAAAATATTATTTAATTAATATTTGAAATAACAAGGGAGCAGGTATATGTATATCTGTTACCTGTTAGGAATCGGCATGAAACAAAAAATTCATATCCATTGAGTATGGGAACAGGAATGGGATAGTCAAACCTGCACTTGTCCCATCCCATTGCCATTCCTAATAAGCTCTAATTGTTTTTATCCGAGTTTGATTAGGATCAAATGATGGTAATCTTAAGAACCGGAATGATTGATGATGGTGTTTTAGTTGTATCCTCCTTGCTATTTTCATGCACCACTGGTCACATGTTTTGTCATCAATAGTTTGATCTTTATACATAATTGTACTATGTTGAAACTGTCAAACAATGATGAGTGTCCATCTCACCTGAATATGTTTCTTACCTGTTGTAAAATTTTATTTTCCTTTTGGAAACAGGGACATTTGCTGATTTATGCTTCATTCTTAGCATTTTTTCCCCTTTTTCCATGCTTTTGCATGATTTACTTCTTTAGCTTGTTTAATGAGTGTTTTGTTATTTTCAGATATGAACCTGTTTTAGTACAGGAAATGCTTACTCTTATTATTCAGATAATAAAGGAACGACGCTTTTGTGGGCTAACTACTGCTGAAAGTTTGAAAAGAGAACTAATTTATAAGTTGTCCATTGGTGATGCTACACATAGTCAATTGGTGAAGTCTCTTCCCCGTGATCTCTCCAAGTTTGAACAACTTCAAGACATCTTAGATGCAGTAGCTGTGTATTCGAATCCATCTGGATTCAATCAGGTTTGCTTAACTTTTGTATAAAAATTATCACTTTTATTTGCCTGATTGTACTGATATTTTTATTTGTTATATTAGGGTATGTACTCATTGCGATGGACATTTTGGAAAGAATTGGATTTGTATCATCTACGTTGGAATTCAAAGGATTTACAAGTTGCTGAAGAAAGATACTTGCGCTTTTGCAATGTCTCTGCACTGACCACCCAATTGCCCCAGTGGACCAAAATTCATCCTCCCCTGAAGGGGATGGCTAAAATAGCCACTTGCAAAGTTGTTCTACATATCATCCGGGCAGCAATATTTTATGCTGTTTCCACTTTTAAATCATCTGATTCTCGTGCTCCTGATAGTGTTCTTCTACCTGCACTACATTTACTTTCACTATCATTAGATATCTGTTTTCAGCAAAAGGAATCCAATGAGGATACATGCCATGATGTGGCACAGCTTCCTATAATAGCTTTGTCTGGAGAATTCATTCAGACTTCTTTTGGTGAACAAAGCTTGTTGACACTTCTTGTTTTATTGATGGAAATGCATAGGAGGGAGAATGTAGACAACTTTGTAGAAGCAGATGGTTCTAGTCTATTTACTCTAATTAAAAGCTTACTGAAGAAATTTGCTGAGATTGATAACAGATGCATGACCAAGTTACAAAAACTTGCCCCTGAAGTTGTCTGCCATATTTCTGAATGTTTTCCAAGTAGAGACTCAAGTATCTCGTTGGCTTCTGAAAGTGAGAAACGCAAGGCAAAAGCTCGAGATAGGCAGGCTGCAATAATGGTAGGCTATCGTGTTATTCTATTTTAATACATGAATTTAAAGGATGCAAAAATCTGAGTATTACCTTAGCTGATGTATTCTTATGCCTATACATATACATATATGAAAAAGGTGACAACAAGTGCATTCAAAGGAAAAAGGCTACAACCTATGACCGTTAACCCTTAAACTAGATACAGCAAAAAGCAGCTTTAATTAGGTTGTATAAAAAATAATGAACTATTTTAACAGTTCCTCGAGTTGGAGTGTATAAATTGTATTCAGCAAACTTGAACATATAAATTGAATTCTAGGTCCTCTTAAAAGACTTGGTTAAAATGTCCAAAGCTGGTCATTAGAGTGGATAAATCTGGTACTAGTTTATTAGACAACAACTCCCCCTAACAAAATGACAATTTTTCTTTGTATTTGGTTTTCTCATGAAGCACTTGATTGGAGACAATGTTAAGAGCTTCCTGATTATTACTGCACAACTTCATGTGCTTAACTTGAAAAAATTTTAAGTCTTTTAAGGATTTGTTGAATCCACACAAGTTTAAAAGTGGCCAAAGCCACAAATCTATATTCAGCTTCTGACTGGAGTAGGTAACATGACGGTTCTAGCTCTTTAAGAGATAATATTCCCTCTAATGAAAATACAATATCATGCGGAATTTCAAGGGTAGATCAACTGCCACAAATCCTTTGAGCATTTTTTCTTTCCAACAACTGCCATGTCCTTTGACCATTTTTTCTCTATGGCAGTTGTGCTCTCCAAGTAATTTTTACGTAATAGAAGCAGTCATACCCTCCAACATTAGTTGCAACCTTGACTCATGATACATATAGTCCAGCCAGCATTAGTTACAACCTTGGCTCATGATTCATACACTCCAGCTTGAGGAGAAATGTTAAAGATATCATTTGTCATTATTTACTTTATTAGCTCCAACATCTAGTTGGCTGACATGATTCTCCCACCTGGTCTTATGTTAATAACATTTGTAACTGTTAAAGATATTTTCTTTAGTTTATGTTTATTTTTTATCTTTAGTTAGTTTGTTTATATTTCTTATTTGTATTTTGGGTTTAGTCCATATTTCTTCTATTATAAATAGACACTATGTGTATATTCAACACAAGGGTGATTAATTCCATATATAATTTTCATTATATTCAACTTGGTATTAGAGTTAGGTTGACTGAGTTTCTTGCCGTTGGTGGCCGGTAGCCACTACCACCGGCAGTCTTAAAAATCTCATCTTTTCTGAAATATCTCAATGAGTAATCCTGTCTTTCTCAGCCTCAAGATCAGGCTTGTAGTGCCTGACCTGGCCCTTCTTCAGTATTTCTGACAACAAGTTTCTTCTATCATGTATCATTTGTCCAGTGTTGCTGTTTGGCACCATCCGCCGTTGCCGGCCGTCCACTACCGTTCACCGCCGGCCACCACCATCTTTGTCAGCACAGTTTTTCCCGCACCGCCTTCTTGGTGTCGAACATGTGTTTGTCCCGCACCACTGTCCGCCGCTGGCTACCATCTTTGTTGCTTCACAAAATACGTCATTGTATCACTGTCGATTGAAACCACGAGAATCGCTATCCATCTTTCTCCACCAGTGCAATGCTGGTCTTCTTCATCTCTTTGCCCAATTGAGCCACTGCAACCTCCCTCTAGTCACTGTATTGTCGTCAACCCTACTGTGTACTGCTGCCCCTTGGCTTCGTCTCAAGTCCTAACCATCACCTCAATGGTAGTCTTTCTTGCTGTCGTCTCTGTCGCTTGTCCACCCATGCACCAACATCTAGTCCTGCCTCTACTACTTCTACTATCTTCTTCTCCATTCTGAAATGTTAAAGATATCATTTGTCATTATTTACTTTATTAGCTCCAACATCTAGTTGGTTGACATGATTCTCCCACCTGGTCTTATTTTAATAACATTTGTAACTGTTAAAGATATTATCTTTAGTGTATATTTATCTTTTATCTTTTGTTAGTTTGTTTATATTTCTTATTTGTATTTTGAGCTTAACCCAAATTTTTTCTATTATAAATAGACTCCATGTGTATATTCAACACAAGGGAGATTAATCCTATATATAATTTTCACTATATTCAACAGTAACAAGCTTGTATCGTATGATACATATTCTCCAGCTTGGGATGGAGTGTTGGAGATATAATTTGATTGCATTAAATGGGGAGATATGATGTTATTTGATAGGGAAACATCTTACCATAATTTTAATATGAATACTCGTGTGTGTACACAACACAAAATTCATTATATTCCTTCTTGGTTTCTCTCTTCTCAACATGGCACTAGAAAGATACCATCCTTCATGACTTCTTTTATTAGTAATCCTTTGAACAAGGAACATGGAACTATGAATGGGCTTGTAATTTTTCAAACTTGTTTCCAGAATGTCAAGAGCATACTTTTATGTGAAATTAGAACACCTTCCCTTGACCGAGTCACTTCAATAGCAAGAAAGCATATTTCAACAGTCAAGGTCTCTGGTTTGAAAATGGCTGAATAAGTGCCTTTAGTAGAGAAATCTTAGTGACATCTTTACCTGTAATAACTATGTCCTTAACATACATAAACACACTGGTCAATGGAAGTATGACAATAAAAGACTGCATGATCTATCTCACTTTATTTTAATCCAAAAATCTGCGTATTTTTACTAAATTTACCATACCATACTCTGGGTGATTACTTCAGTCTATAGAGAGATTAAACTAGACCATATGATACAACATATGTTTCAGTATGAGGGAGAGTGTTAAAGATATTATTTGATTACATGAAAGCAAATATTTCATATTTAATTATTGATTTCGTTTCTTGTTGTATCTGTTTTTCATTATAAATATGAATTCCCATGTGCATGCAATGCAATTACAAGCAATCCTTTCTATAGAGCTCAACACGCTTTAGTATACGTTCTCATCTAGACATGTTCATGTGTTCTATTGCGCCAATTTGTATGTCTTCACCCTTTGGTCATCCTTGCTTCTAATGCAGGAAAAGATGAGAGTCCAACAGACTAAATTTTTGGCCAGCATTGATACCATTACCGATGATGGTTCTCAACTTGGTCATGAAGGTGATTTAGACAGTGAGCAAGATTCTGGAGAATCTGATACTAAACAAGTTGTTTGCTCCCTTTGTCATGACCACAATTCTGAACTTCCCATCTCATTTTTGGTACTTCTTCAGGTACGTCTGGTAGTCATACCAAATATAGGCTTGATCAAGCATAGGTTGCAGTCTGTTGCATTGCCTTTTTTAAAACTTTATTTACACTTATTTTATAACCTGGCCTAATTGATGTATTTTTGGTGTATAAGAAATCTAGGCTTGTGAGCTCTGTTAACAGGGGTCCCCCATCATGGGAAAAGCTTTGCCAATCAGATAAAGAACACACACCTGTTATCAACACCAAGGAGACTAATACATCGACAATGAACTGGAATACAGGTAGTTCAGGAACAACTTCATCTTCCCACTTAAATCAATTTGTACAGATTGCTGCAGAAGAAGTATCTTCTTCCGGGAAACCTGGGGAAGTTCTTACTTTTCTGCAATATGTCAAGAATAAGTACCCAGCACTGGAAAATTTTCAGCTCCCAGACACATATTATGATGAAAAAGAAAAGGCACCATATTCTTTTGAGACTTTAGAGCAGTGTATGTACTTCTCAATTTATGATGAAATGCGTCTTCCATTATCTTCGAATTTGATGAATATGGATGACAGAGCTTCCACTGGTGGGGAGAATTCAAATGTGTTACTTGGGAAATATACAGCTGATCTTGTGCTAGAGATGTCAGAAATTTCTTCTATGTCTGAAATTACTTCTAACGAATCTGCTTCTGTGGAATCTACTTCTGTGGAATCTACGTCACAGCATCCAACATATGATGAATTTCGCCCTATAAACTGTGATGGTGTTCATCTTTCTTCTTGTGGGCATGCAGTACATCAAGGGTGTCTTGATCGATATTTATCTTCATTGAGAGAAAGGTATGTTTCTTTTAGACGTATTAGCATAGCGTATTAGGTTTGTCCTGTGTCCTTTTGACTGTAAAGAATATAATGTAAAGCCATTCATGTGTCTCCATTCCTGGTGTTACCTACAAATGTCCAGTCCTTTAAATTTCATGGTTTAAGTATCTATTCCTTGGGCATGAGGTTGTGTTAAGATGTCCCATGCTGTTAAAGAATATGTTCTCCTTATTCTAGGCTTGAGTTGACAGCCCCACCGAGCTAGCTTTTAAGGTTGAGTATGATTTAATTCATTTCTTACTTCGTATCAGAGCCTTCACGACCCATTGGTCTTGACTCTTGAATTGATCTTTTCCTCCTAGATTCTTCCATTAAAGATGTTTAATTTCAATACAGGTTATGGGCCTGTGCACTAATCCACACATCAAGGCCAAACGTTTCTCACGTGATGGAGCACTTTAGAAATACGATATCTAAAGCCTAGAAAGAAGCAACCTTAAAATGTATACCTTTGAAGCCACTATCCTCCACTGTTTTTTACTTTCCAACTGTGTTCAACTATGGTATACAGGCCAACATGTGATCTACAGATTACAACACAGAAATCTTAAATTTTCACTACACCAGTATTTCAGTCTCATGGTTGGGTTGTAGAAGCAAAATAAGAAATGGGGAGAAGCAAGTTAGTGGTCATGTTTGGAAATTTGGTTTGTTTGCCTAAACTTTTGTACTTGCCCACCAACTTGCTATTCTATCCGAGTTTGATTGCAGAGTTCTATTTGTAGTGGACATTGTTAGAATAATTACATCGATGTATCATCATTAAACCTACTTAGGATGTAGTGTGCTAGTTATTATTAGTTGTACCTATAGTAGTATCTTGTTTTGCACCTAGGTGTCTAGTGTTGTCTCTTAATCTTCCATGTAGTCTTGTATCATTTCTTTAATATAAATAGAAGATTGTGAGAGGGATCTAGTGAGCCCTCTAGAAATATTTTTCTGTTCTAATCTCAAATTTGTATCAGAGTAAGTTGATCCTGCTCTGGTTTATGTCTTGTCTCATCCACCCGCATTAGTTACTATTGTTCGCATCTGTCTTGTGCCGTTTTCTGTTGTCCGTGGTTGTTCAGTCCCTATTTGCAGTTGTTCACTGCCGTTTGAAGCTATTCAACTCCATCAGCCACCATTCTCTGTCGTTTCGACGTTGTCTGTCGTTGGTAGCTGTCCGTCACCGTCCGCTGTTGTCCGTCGCCGTCCCCGCCATCCACCGTTCCAGTTTCATCTGGCGACCATCGGATCTGGATCGTCTCTTCAAGCGACAACCATCCCCGCTGGGCTGAGGTCCAGTTCTCTACCATGCGCCACCACGAGCTTTGTCTTTGTATGCTGAACTTAGGCGTGTCCTGTTCACGCACTGCCTTTTGCTCGTCGGAACGTCACCGCACCACCTCCATAGTCGGACCCTCCTTTATCCATTTTGACCCTCAACATTATTTTGATAACATCCAAAAGTCACCCTTATGGAAAGTCACATAGGGTTTCTGTTTTTTCAGCTTTTCCTTGCTGTTTCTTTGTCCCTTGATCATAAATGGCATCTGGAAGTGTCATTTCATTCTTTGGACGTCCCTCAATTACTTCCGAGAAGCTAAATGGAAAAAATTACCTACCTTGGTCTGTTGCTGTCGAAATGTGGTTTCTTGACTAGAGACATTATGATCACCTTGAGCAAGATGGCAACCATGTACCTATTGAAAAAGCTGGTAAGTGGAAACAAGCAGATTTCCAGTTGTGTGTCTTGTTATGGCAGTCAATGAACCCACACATCTTATGTTTCTATGACATGACAAACAAGCTTACATCTCTTAAAATGGAAAACCATGATATGACGTCCTTTATGACTGAAGCCTAATGTATTTTCGAATTTGGAAGTGGACTTTTGGAGGATATCAAGAAGAAACTGGACAAATATTATATGGTGTTGATCCTTCGTGCTCTACATCTAGACTTTGATTGTATTAGAGATCAACTTCTAACTAGTCATGAGGTCCCTTCCATGGAAACCTTGACCACATGCCTTCTTCGAGTCCCGGTGCCTCAAACTCAGGAAGTTCATGAACTAGTGGAACCATTTGTTATGGTTGCCACATAAGGAAGAGGAGGATGTGGCACCAGAGGAGGAGGATGAGGAGGTCGGGGACATCCTCGATGCACATATTGTAAAAGGATGGGTTAGACTCGAGAGTTGCTATTCCTTGCATGGTTTTCCTTCCAAAACCGCTAATATCTCGAAGGCTGAAACTACCGATTCCAAGTTCATTGAGGATGAATATCAAGAGTATCTACTGTTAAAGTCTAACAACTTGGCACAAACATCTCAATCTCCCAATACCTCAACAACTTGCATTTTTCAATCCATAGAAGGTTAAAATTCATGGGTAATTGACTCAAGTGCTTTAGATCACATTTCTGGTAATACCTCTTTGTTCTCAACTATTTCCTTTAAAGAAAAAGTCTCATTTCATAACCCTTGCAAATGGCTCTAAAACTTCCCCAAAAGAAGTCAGTTATGTTTCCCTGTCTCCCACCCTAAATTTGAACTCTGTCCTTTAATTTCTTTAAGTTAGTTAACCAAAATGTTAAATTGTTCAATAACTTTCTATCACAAATCTTTTGTTATACGTGGTTTGAGGAGATAGATTAGAGAAGGATTTGAAGCTGACAGATTATACCATTTTGGATCTTGTTCAAGGGTGTCTTGTGTTGTTGCTCCTAGTCCTAAAATGTTACATGATCGGTTTGGCCATCCTCATTTGTCAAAATTAAAAAAAAAATGTGTCCTAAACTTAGTGGTCTCCATACCTTAGAATGTGAGTCATGTCAGTTAGGAAAACATGTTAGATCTACCTTTTCTCAAAGGTCTCACTCAATGTGTAATTTTAGTTTCTCGATTATCCATTCTGATATTGGGACTTAGTCGCATCTCCTCTTTTGGCTTTAGGTATTTTGTTACCTTCATTGATGAATATTAAGATGTACTTGGGTTTTTATCTTATGAAAGATTGTTTTGAATTGTTACCCATCTTTAGATACTTTTTGAATGAAATCAAGAATCAATTTGGTCAAGTAATCAAAATCTTAAGAAGTGACGATGCCGAAGAGTACTTTTCATCCGCCATGGTATATTACATCAATCTACTTGTCCTCATACACCGTAGCAAAATGGTATAGCAGAAATGAAAAATAGACATTTGGTTGAAACTGCTCGTATCCTTTTGTTTGGTACCCATATTTTTGTCCATCATTGGGGGATGTCATCTTAACTACATGTTTTCTTATTAACAGGATGCCCTCCTCATCTCTCAATCATAAAGTCCCTTTCTCCATTATGTTCCCAATGATCCTCTCTTTCACATATCTCTTGGAGTTTTTGGCTGTATATGTTTTGTGCACGACATGTCTTCAAGACTAGACAATCTCTTTACTCGTGCTATCAAATGTGTCTTTTTGGACTATTCTCGACTCCGAAAAGAATATTGGTGTTACTCTCATAAAACCAAGAAGTACTACAAGTTTGCTAATGTTATATTCTTTAAATAGACTCCTTCTCTCCATTTGTTCATGATGTTCATATTCCCTAACAAGTCCTTCCTGTTCCAGTGGTTGAGTCCAATATCCCAATATCTTTGTCAATCGAAGTCTTGATCAAAGTCTTCCTACTTCCTCCTCTCCACATACTAATATCTTCCAACATAGGACCTCAATGGACAGTCCACCTCTTTGAGAAAATGGTGAATCCCTCACTGTAGATTCTTCTCCCTTATCACTTCTTCCCATGCCTCTTGGTGAAGCTGATTTAGGTTGGCCCTTTGCTCTCAAAAAAGGTACTCATTCCATTCGAAAACCACATCTCATTTATAATTTTCTTAGTTATCATAGATTTTTGCCTTCCTATTATTCTCTTTTATCCTTAGTGTCTTCTGTGGCTATATCCAAAAATGTGAATGAAGCACTTGCTCATCTTGGACGGCTACAAGCCATGGTTGCAAAAATGCATGCTCTTGACCACAGTAATATTTGGAAGCTCGTGCCCCTTTTGCCAGCCAAAAAGATAGTTGGTTGCCGATGGGTGTATGCAATTAAAGTCGGCCCTAATGGTGAAATTGATCGGCTTAAAGCCTGGTTAGTTGCAAAAGAGTAAACTTAGGTTTATGGTCTTTATTATTGTGATACTTTCTCTCTTGTAACCAAGATGACTATTGTTCGTCCCTTCTTTGCAATGGCAGCAATTTGTCACTGACCACTTCATTAATTGGATATCAAGAGTGCCTTACTCCACGGTGATCTTGAGAAAGAAGTATCTTGGAAGTCTCAAAAATTTCCTAGGCATTTAAGTAGCTCAGTCAAAAGATGGAGTTGTAATCTTTCAAAGGAAGTATGCTTTTGATATATTACAAGAAACAAATATGATTGATTGTAGACCGGTAGGTAGTCCTACGGACCTAAATCAGAAATTAACATAAGGTGAATTATTCTCCGATCTAGAGAGGTATTGGAGACTGGTAGGAAAATTGATTTATCTCACCACTACAAGGCTAGATCTATCTTTTGCAATTGGAGTGGTTAGTTAGTTCATGCAGACTCCATGTGTTGACCATTAGAATGCTATCGTTTGCATTCTAAGGTATGTCAAAAAGGCTCCCGAGCAAGGGTTTTTATATGAAGATAAAGTAAGCATTCAGGTATCTGGGTACTGTGATGTAGATTGGACAGGTTCTCCTATTGATAGATGGTCTACTATTGGATATTGTGTTTTCCTAGGAGGAAACATTATTTCATGGAAAAGTAAGAAATAAAATGTGGTAGCCCGATCAACAACTGAAGTCGAATATAGGGCAATGACATCATTAACAGGTGAATTTATATGGGTGAAGCAGTTCCTTCAAGAGCTTAACTTTTGTGACATCTAAACGATAAAAATGTATTGTGATAATCAAGCTGCTTTCCACATTGCATCAAATCCAGTGTTTCACGAGAGAACTAAACTCAGAGAAACTGATTGTCATTTTGTTCATGGAAATTTATTGACAAAAGAAATATGTACTGAGTTTGTTGGATCAAATGACCAACTCGTAGATGTGTTGACTAAGTCATTAAGGGATCCTTAGATTGAGTTTATTTGTTCCAAGCTTGGTACATACAATCTGTAATAGTTACATCTATGTATCATCATTATACCTACTTAGGGTGTAGTGTGCTAGTTATTATTAGTTGTACCTATAGTAGTACCTAGTTTTGCATCTAGGTGTCTGTAGTTCCTTAATCTTCCTTGTACTCTTGTATCAGTTCTTTACTATAAATAGAAGATTGTGAGAGGGACCTAGTGAGCCCTCTAGAAATATATTTTTTGTTCTAATCTCAAGTGCCACATTTTTTATAGGTGGATAATGGTATTGGTTTATTACCATATAGAACTAAAAAAGGATTTTGGGGATTGAAACAGCTATAACAAGGTTTTGGAGTGTTGTGTGATGCCGTTGGACCATATTTTGATAACTGGTTTTACTGGATAGAAGCCAAGTTTATGTAGAAAGCTGCTCTTTGTGCGATACTTCGGTACATAATTGATGGAGCATCTACCTACTTGGTGTAGAGCTCGTGTTTCTTTGAGTGGTTTCCCTTTTTGTCATGTTAATGGATTAGGATCCCTATGTGTTCATTATTACTTTCGTGTATTCTCCATGTATTTTATTTTTTTATGGAGGATCATTTATTTTCAAATCCTTCATTGGGTGGTATGCTCTGTTATGTCACTGTAAGTTCTTGCCTCGGGGCCTTGGAATAAATAGAGCCTACCTTCACCAGAAATTTTATGTACCAACCTACCAAAAATGTTTGAGAATTTAAGTTCAGTCATTATTAGTCATTATTCGTACAGATGATTGAGTTCTTCAGTCAAATCAAAGCTGATGTACTTAAATGTTGCACACATATATAGGCAGTACAGAAAAAGTTACAAAGTAATGACTCAATTGTCATTTTTTCTTGTTTTGCTACGGAGTAATTATTGTTTTTGTGACCAAACAGATCTGTTAGAAGAATCGTTTTTGAAGGAGGACATATTGTTGACCCAGATCAGGTTTAAGTCTTTTTAAATACCGACTTTTATTTTGTTATGATGCCTCTACAATCTTTTCACTCTGCATTTTGAAATGTTCATTCTTTTTTTCAAGGGAGAGTTTCTCTGCCCTGTTTGCCGCAGACTTGCAAATTGTGTCTTGCCAACTTTACCTGAAGAACTAAAGAAGCCTTTGAAGCAATCTATCATCTTGAGTACTGGTTCAATAAATACTGCTCCCCCCTTACCTGAATCAAGTGAATTGACTTATTCACTTCGCCTGCAGTCTGGCTTAAAGCTTCTGCAGTCTGCTGCCACTGCGGTTGGGAAACTTAAATTCCTAAATTCTATTCCTTTGCATCACATTGACAGAACTAGAACAAATCTTGAAAACTTCCTGCGGGTACTTTCAAAAATGTATTCCACTTGCAAAGAAGAAAAGTTATCACGATTTTCAAGAATAAACCACTCAATGTTGATGTGGGACACTCTTAAGTACTCTTTGACATCTATGGAAATTGCTGCACGATGTGGAAAGACTTCTTTTACTCCAAACTATGCTCTTAGTGCCTTGTATGAAGAACTCAAATCCTCAAGTGGCTTTATATTATCCCTGATGTTTAAACTTGTTCAAAAGACACGAAGTAAGAATTCTCTACACGTTTTGCAAAGATTTAAAGGTGTTCAACTCTTTGCGGAATCAATTTGTGCTGGGGTTTCTCCAAGTTATGGAAATAGTGACAATTCTGGGATAGGTATGATTCTTGTTTTCAGTCCTAGTTTGTTTGCTTCAAGCACAAAATGATATACTATTAGTGTATTTAATTTTATACTACTTTTCAATATGAAACTGGAAGAATACAACTTCATGTTTAGCTGCTCTCACATTTAACAGGATTACTTTTTATAAATTTATTAGTTTATTAAGAAATTTTTTTCTAATTTGAAATTTTTTAGGCTTCAAAGTTCTCCACTAGTGTGAACATTAAAAGGCTCTTAGCTTAATTACTTATTACATGAATTTAGAGAATTGTATCTTAAAACCTAAAATTGATAATAGTATTGTATCTACCAAACACGGGCGCTTATTTTTCATGTAAGCTTCTAATTTAGTTACTTAATGCTAATAATAGTTATGATCCATCTATTTGTGCACATTATATACAATCTACACTGTAGAAATTTGCTTAAAAATATTCTTCTGATTCTTTTTTTATTCTACAGTAAGGAATCTGTGGACAAAATTAATTCGAGTGGTTTTGTTTTGATCTCCTTGGTTCATTTTTTTATTGAAAAGAAAATGCTCCACTCTTGTTCCATTCCATTCTTACATGCCTACACATAACTGTATATATTACTAATGTTATCATTTCATATCTATATATATCCACAGGTGACATGTTAAGTATCTTGAAGCATATTGAAATGGACCTGTCTAACACTGGCAGCTTTTGGAGGCATGCTTCAGATCCTGTACTTGCCCATGACCCTTTCTCAACATTGATGTGGGTTCTCTTTTGTCTACCACACCCATTTTTGTCTTGTGAAGAATCCTTGTTGTCCCTAGTTCATGTTTTCTATACAGTATCTGTAACCCAGGTTGGTCACACTGCTTACAACTTAATTAAATCTGTTCTCTTTCGGAGTGTCTATTTCTTAAACAATTTCTTTTGGATGCAGGCTATAATTATTTATCATGAGAAATCTAAGCATAAATCATCAAGGGATTCAGATCTCTCAGGTTGTCTGATTACTGACATATATAAAGTTATGAATGAGTCTGCAAATGCCTCACAGTACATTGTATCGAATTATTTTGATCCCAGTGTTGATATTAAAGATTCTATTCGGAGGTTTACTTTTCCATATTTGCGAAGATGTGCATTGTTGTGGAAGATACTCTATTCTTTTATTCCACCACCATTTTGTGATGAGGAAAATATATTGGATAGATCATGGAGTGTCCCACAGGACACAATGGGCAATGCCAATGTTGAGATGTTTGAGGTCACTAAAATTCAGGAACTCGAGAACATGTTCAAAATTCCCTCTCTTGATGTGGTTCTCAAGGATGAACTTTCAAGAACTACAGTCTCTAATTGGTGTCGTCATTTTTGCAAGGAATTTGAATCTGGTAGAATTCAACATAATATGCATGTAACACCTGCTGTTCCATTTGAGTTGATGAGATTGCCCAATATTTATCATTATCTTTTGCAGAGGTACTTTTATTTATTATGTTGTGTTATGTAGGTTACCGTATTGTTATTTCATTTACTCTTACAACATCTATACAAGCAGGTGTATCAAACAGCGGTGCCTTGCTTGCAAATCCGTTCTTGAAGACCCTGCTTTGTGCCTACTATGTGGTAGATTGTGCTCTCCAAGTTGGAAATCATGCTGCAGGTTTATTTCATTCCAGTTTCTTCATTTATTGAACTCTTTATACCAGGAAATGCATTTAATGTTTCGTCTCTATTTTTTAATTTTCTACATTGGTTTAGATTCAACCGAACTACTTTCTCAAGCTTATTGTTGGCTGGAATGTCATTGTCTCGGGCCTCTAACATAACTTTCTATATATAAAAGTGTATTTTCTATTTTTCCACCTGTGCAGATTTGTTCCTGTCACCATTTCATCTCAGACTTGAAGTTTTCTTTTATATTTTTGTGATGTTATCTTGTAGTTTTCTATAATATTCTCTCAACTACATTTTACAAATGTGGTAAAAATTTTGAGTTAGCTGGATCATTAGTTTTGATATTTCAAATCGATGACAAGTCATGAAAAAAATTATATTTGATCATCATATAAATGAATTCTATTTATCAATGAAGGTTTTATTCTTTTTATTTTGGGAGTTGCTGACTACTTATGGAATACAAAATTAGGTGTTCATATTGAAATAATGTTCAGAGGTATTGGAAGTTGATGGCATTTTTAATTTGGTTTTGTTAGGATGATTCTTTTTCTTGGAGTCCCAACGAAGAGGATCGGGTCTTTCTTTCTCCTGTAGTAGTTATATCTAGTCTCTACTATTGACTGTTTTGCAAGGATTATAAAAGTAATTTATTGGAGACCGTAGTCACTGATGTAACTTCATTTCATGTAGTCTTGTGATATATACATATTACATGATAATAATGGTCAAATTAGGGGAATTAACTCGTCCATAAATTTTTGCTTGACCTTGGTTCTATTTTTCTTAGCATTTGCTTATTCATGTGAATTTAAAGGTTTTTTTTTTTTTTTTTTTTAATCTTAAGGGAAAGTGGATGCCAAACTCATGCAGTAACCTGTGGAGCTGGTACTGGAGTGTTTCTGTTGATTCGGGTATCATGTTCTTTCTTGAAGTTGATTGAGTTTTGAATAACTTCTCTGCTTCAGTTGTCATTCCTTTTTGCTTTTCCTCTTGTCCTTTGAATCTTCTTTTTGAGCTATCTTGACACATCTCTGCCTTGTTTTTTATTAAGTAGTTATTTTTCTTGGATACTGAATATATAATGAGTTGTATTTGTACTGGCAGAGAACAACAATCCTACTACAGAGATCTGCACGTCAAGCCCCCTGGCCTTCTCTTTACTTAGATGCTTTTGGTGAGGAGGTAAGTTTACCTTTTGACAAATTTACTGACATACAGAACAATATTATTTATCCTCTGCAACTAAGAAGCTGAGAGAACCTAGAAAGTTATATAATTGTTAAGAAGTACCATGCTTGAAATGCATATGCCTCCTCGGTGTGAGGAGGTGTGCTGGAAGTCTCACATGACTAGAAATAAAGTCAAATGATAATATATGCGTGAATACAAATCTCATTTGGAAGTTTAACATCTACTACAGATAAAGTCAAATCACAGTATATGCGTTAATGCAAACCTTACTTTACAACTCAGTTTGGTGGAGTTGAGTTAGGTTTAAAGTTTATTTTTTAACACTAATTATTTAAAAAACAGTTAAATAAATACTTAGTTAAATAAATACTTAGCTGGTTATAATAGTAAGGTAAGGCTCTCGGCTCAAATAGTGAAAAGGTGATAAGAACGGGAGCTCAGTCTGAAATTTTGCTTTAGGGAATTGAGCTATAGATCAGTTAGAGGAAAAGGAATCCCAAAGGGGAAACCCTTGGGTGGATAATTTGCTCCCTTTTTTCTGTTTGAATTTCTTTCACCAATAATACTTTCATTAGAGTTTATAACAGAAACTCTCAACACACACACACACACTCCTTCAAGATGTTTAAATTGAAGTCGAACCCAGCCAGGGGTAATTAGCATAATGTCAGAAAGAGAAGGAAATGGGGGGTGAAAATTATAAACCTCATATTTTGGTGTCAGGATTTGTTGATATTCTTGTCTTGGGATTCTATTTAAGCTGTCCGGATTTTGGCACTGAACCTATGAAGTTCAAATTTACCTTATTTACATTTCTTTAAATTTCTCCATTTCCATACTCTTTGCTTCAGGATGTTGAAATGTCACGAGGCAAGCCACTTTACCTGAAAGAGGAACGCTATGCTGCTTTAACTTATATGGTATGGAAATATTCTGTCTTTATTCTTTATCTTTCTTTCCATTTTCTTCATCAATTAACGTTTTAAGCAATGGTTTTTTATCTGCTTAGGTTGCTTCTCATGGTCTGGACCGGAGTTCCAAGGTTCTGGGTCAGACCACCATTGGTTCCTTTTTCCTGGTTTAGTTCAATTCCACATGTTTAGCTATAGTTTTAAGGTCTGAATGTTTGAATTTGCAGTTCAAAATCCTCATTTTTCCTCCTTTGCTGTCTGCTAAATCTGTTGGTGGTGTGACCTTGTGCATGCAGATCTTTTTACTGGACCTGTGGAGGATGGAAATTGGTTCTAGATATGCTAATTTATCATGTCATACACTCCTGACTAATCAGAAGATCACTACTCCATACTGTGTCTTCTGTTAGAAATATACAGCCCATTAAGGTGTGCATAATTGAAATTTGTTTGTAGCAATTTCAATGTCATCTTTGCCATGGAAGGATGTTCTTGGATAATTGGATGGCCTCTCTTTATTCACAAATATTCGTAGCTGCTTCAAATGATTAAGAAAATGTTGAGATTTTCATATTTGGCTAAAGGTCAATAGTTGTCGGACTGAGACTACTTGTTTATTACACCAATTAATTCAAAATCATTATGGTTTATAGGAAGAAGGAATGCCATCCAGTGATTCATATATCCCTAGAAATTCATTGATATATTAGTTAGAAGTCTGTTAGTGGAGGAGTTAACTTAGTTGAGGGTGCTGAGATGGTAGAAAAAATATAGACAGAGTGACTATAATTAAGAGGGGAGGTTGAGTGATCTAGTCATCTGTGACAAGGATAGACTCAAGAAGGGTGAGGGGAGAATCCGGGTCTTTCAAATGTCCAGTTACAATTTATTTTCGTATTTTCCCTTGCATAAAGCTGCTACTATACTAACATAGCAATTACGAGAGTTCATCATTAAAAAATTCGTTTTAAGCTCTAGATTTTGAACAAGAGATGATGTATAGAACTAGAGAATTTATTTTGTACCCAGAATCATTATTCCCATGTATCCTAGAATTTTTTTTTCTTTCATAAAACGGTTTCACTCCAGAAATCATTATTATGAAGCTTTAAAATCCCTACTATGTTGGCATCCTAAAGCTTCAACAACCATGTGCTTCTAGAGGAACATGCATTATTAAAAAGAAAAAAAAAAAGATACAAAATATTACAACCAACCATGGGGGCCAACACCAAACCTATGTAGCAATCAGGAAAACCTATATTCTGGGTTCTTAAAAAAGTTCTGGGTAATACAAGGAGGCAATCTTTCTCCGTTTTGGGCTGTAACTAATTTTCTCCTTTGCTATATTTGAGCCAAACTAGAATCCTTTCTTATATTTAGTCCTACTCGTTGATTTGATGTCCTAAAGCTCTGCATTCAATTCTGATAGGCAACCAGAATTACAGAAAATACAAGACAATTCTTGTATGTTTATTATGAACAAAACTGCTCTACCAGTATGGTAGGAACACACAACAACAATACAGAACTAAAGTCTTTCGAGAGGACCTTACTCTCCTAACCCCGTTTCCTCCAAACAATCCAAAACTAAAGAAAAAAAACCTAATCACAGACTACATATAATAGTCTCTATTAGACCTGTTACAACAATAGGAGGTTATAACTACCTCCTTATTTATTTCTCCCAGTACCCTACCACTGAACCTATCAAATTCTCTGGATAATGACCTGTAGATTAAAGGGGTGCAGGTTATCAGTTGTGTTTTTTGGCCCTATATTAATTTTTTATTATATACTTTTACTTGGCACCGAAGTAAAGTAGTTTGCAAATTTCATGAGTTTACACTTACTAGGCTATTTCTTCTCACATGTCAGTAGATTGACACAGTTGATGGGTAAAACTTGGTTCCTGTCGGGGAATCTACCTGCTGGTCATGGCTGTACAGATTTGTGGGTGCTGACATAGCTGCAACTTTTCTTCTGCTCCATGCTTACCATAAAGTACGTTTTCCATGAAGTTGGTGCTCTGGTGTACATATATCGTCATACTTGTGAGAGGAGCAATTGCTTCAAGGTATACTTCGTGGAAGCTTATCCGTACTCATCAGTGGTTTAGAATGTCTGAGGACAATTTATATTGGTTCTGTATGTATTCTTCATATAGTAAGTTTGGATGTTTGGTCGGGCCTTCCCCTCTAAGCAGGTCGGGGAAGCAAGACAATTGCCAATTTATGGGCATATTGTATACAGGGTATATATACTCCGAATTTTACTGTCTATGTTTCCTGTTTAGTATATTTGAAGAACAATGCTAATAGTATCGTATTTTGGTGAATTTGGGTTGTTTTTCATTTTCAAGTGTCGGTTGTGATAATAGTATCGTATTTTGGTGAATTAAATAAACTAGAGAATTGATTGGATTGGAGTGTAAGACTAGATAAGTATATACACTATCTAGCTATTGCTGAAATGCCATTTGAGTTGTTATCCTAGGGAAGTGGGTGGATGTTGCGAAGGAAAGCGATTTTCAATTTGAACTCTCATATTTTAAATAAACCATGAAAACTTTAGCTTTTTCTCTAGGTATGTTAATCAAATAGGGCTGATAATCAGTGCTGTATTGTGTTCAAATGTTTTTGTCAATTTTCATATCTGCATTACTTATACACTCGAGGCTCATTTGCTGAAAGAAAATTTCAAAATTGTTTTCAGAATCAGATGAAAAAGCAGACTGAAACAGTTTAAAAGGTAATTCTGAAATATGAAGAGTGTTTTTATTTACTGCGTTTAGTTATCATAAGTAGATACAATTGCAAAAGTGGAAATAGAAGGAATTGAGAGTAGGAACTTCCCTTGATTCGGCAGCGTAAGAACTTGAAATAACAGAAAACAGAAAATCCTGGAGAGAATTTCATATGACATTCTATCATTTATCAATACAAAATCCTTGAATATAATGTGTTTTTATTTGTCTGACGCTTTTCCTTCTGCCCCAATTGTTTATATCACTTTGGATGTGGCTATTTTGCATAACTAACTTTGTCTTTAGCTCAGCATTATTTTGTGTGTTACAATACTCCTTCCACTGGAAGCAACCTTGCCCTAAGGTTGAACTGAGAAAAGTTTTATTTATTTTTCCGTAAGATCCTCTAAGTTAGCAGTTGAAGAATCTAAATAATTCAATTGAATGAAAACTTGGGGAATTAACTGCAATGGTCAAATGATAATGTCTAAACTTGCAATGGGGCAACTAAGGGCATTTTGTGGTGATCGAGGTGATAACATATAACTAGGCGCCCAATGAATTTCTTGAGCAATCACGTGAAAACCAAGATGAATGTGGATTGGATTTTTCTTCTTCCACCTTTTTTTTCCTTCCTGCACCTCCCTAAATCTTGAAATTTCCCTTTTACCCCTAAAAAACCCAGCCTACTTTCTCTTCCTATCTTTTCCTTTCACCTCTCCTTTGTGCCGGAGCCTTCACTCTTCATTCTCTAATGCACTTTCCACCCCCTCCCTCCAAGCTGGTGCATCAAATCCCTCATGTTCCAGTACTCCATCCTTAGCACCAGTTCCTCAAACTCATCCTGCACATGGACAACGCCTAATCTAATGACCCCTCAAACTTCATTTCATCTACCTTCCTCTCCGCCATAATCCGCAACCTTTATCTTGTTTACTTATCTTTATCTTATTTTTACTTTTTTATTTTTAGTTATGTTGTTATTATTTTTTTTTGTATTTTAAGCTTAGTTCATATTTATTCTATTATAAATATAAGGAAAATGATATATGAACAATAGTTTTGGACAAAATTTAGACACGGCACATGTGTCTAAATTTGATTCGTCCACGTGGAAATTAAAAATAAAATGAAATGTTGACGTGGTGGCAGAGAGAAAGTGGTAAATTTTGAATTTTGAATCTGAAATTCATTCTGAAACTTTCGAGAGAGCTTCAAAGGAGAGACGTCCCATCTGAACTTTCCAGAGTGTTGCTCGCGAATGTTGTGCCAACATCGTCGGCTAGTCACTGTCGCCGGAGAGCCACCGTTCATCGGAAGAAGTGTCAGGTGTCTTCCCTCCACCCAACCACCTAATCCCGACGTAGTTCTGCTTGCGATCGTGCCACCACCTCAGGTAGTTGTCGTGATAACGACCCACCACCGTCGCCGGAGAGCCACCGTCCATCGGAAGAGGTGTCTTCCCTCCACCCACCGACCCACTCGGTCCCGTCGCAGTCGTGCCTCATTGCCGGCGTAAAAAGGGCAAACCTTAGACGCCGTTGGTCCACGGTGGTGTTCTCTCCTCCCAGCCCACCATGTCACCGCCACAGTCGCGCCTTATTTTCTTCGGTCCTCTCAACCTCCCAGTACCGTCCTAGTGTCGCCAGAGTGCCGCTGGAGCTCTGCCGGAGTACCTTGATAAAAAGGTATTTTCTTAACTTTTTTCTTCTGGTAGATGATGAATAATTGTGTCTTGCTTTCTCTATCGAATTTTTACAATTTTATTTTGTGGTTTTGGTTTTGTTTCAATGCCAGTGATTTGAGGCTATGTTGCATGACGGTCGCAACAACGATCGTTTTGGTTTTGACTAAAACACTTTATTCAACAACTAAAACAAAAAAAATTAAAGTTTCCTTAGTATGTCGTCTATGCAATATGTTACACTCTACTGAATAATAATAAAGCATTTCCTTTCTCGGAATTCTCTCTGAAATGAGGTGCTATATCTTCCTTTAAGTTCTCCCCCACTAAATTCAACATAGTGAAGCAAGTCATAATACATGTCTCATCACTATTAACCTTCATTTTTCCCTACTCCTTATTGCATGTGGAGGGGTGGTGGGGTTGTAATGGATATTAAAGAGTATCAATGCCATATTTCTTTAGAAAATCATTAACTGACTATTAATATAGGTAAAACCTACACTATTAATTTCCCAAGCATATCGAAGTATTCTTCGTCAACCCAAGTAAATTCACATTACCTCAGACAATTTTGAAAATTTAGTCATAAAGTATGATATTACGGTCTCTTTGAACTGCTTGTCATCCAATTCTACGCCTGAAAGAGACTTCACAGCAGCTGCCTCATCTTCTTCAGATTCATAAGTTATCTTCTCCATTTCCTTACAGACAGCCAACAGTCGGATATCATAAACCAATTCAAGAAAAGGATCTACCTGTGTATTTTTAACTTTAATCATTCAATTTAATCATGAGTGAAAAGGGACACTCAATTTTAAAAGGAAGATGAAGAAAAGAAAAATGTGGATCAAGTCCAGAGGTAAGGTAAAGAAATTAATTGTTTCCTTGGTCAGATAAGCTTTAACTATTGGAATTAGATCATGGAGGCTGCCAGCCTTGGCAGAGAAGATAAGCATATATGAAGCCAAGGTAAAAAGGGACCTCCATACGAGATGGTTGTAAGCCTTCTTTAACAAGCATGTAAGAGAATGTCAGAAAAGTTTCACCAGAGAAAATATTATTCTCAATTAAGACGATTTCTTATATATGTGTAGTAGAACATTTGGAGAACCCTGGAATTTAATTCCATTCTTGTCTCCATTCCATAGGAAAGAACATTTCGGTTTTGTATGAAAAAAGTCATGGAATGATTATTCCACTTCTCAAGCGTTGACTCCATAGGGACAAGATTTATCAATGTCTCCAAAGCGACCCTCCCGAGGGAAAGTGCCAGTTGAAAAGGTCTTGCTAAACCCATGTGACTGGATACCTGAGGAAAACAGTTAGAACTTCGTGAACTTTTGTCAAATCAATCATGTAAGGCTTAAAAGTGATTAAGATTAATTTAACATATGTAATATGTACCATTAAATACCTTATTAAACATTTCCAATCATTGTGTGCCTTATGAGCAGTCATTGTTCCTTGGTCCAACCAAGGAAACACCATGGATGGCGTAAGCACCAAAGAGAAGATCTTGTGTGCTCCAATTTGTGTTTCGTAGTCATAATGAACCATGACCAGGAGCAATTGATGAAACAAGGCATCAGGGAAAGCCTGGATAAATCAATAGGTGGCCCAAAAATTTAGACATTTACTAGAGCTAACCACAAAATCCCATTTTCAATCCAAGTAGGAACACTTGCCTTATTGTGATATGACACGTTTGGAATGGAAGTGACTAATTTTGCTGTTTGATAGAGTAGGGCATTAAGAGATAGAGTAGGGCATCATTTAGTTGTATGCATAATTCTTATTCAGTCAACTTGATTGATGCAAAAACATTGTAGTATGCTTTGTAATTTTGAATTATTTGTTGTTATCATTGTTTGGTTTTGGTTCAGTGTCATGGAGGAAGTGGGTGAACAAAGTAAAGCTTTTGATACTAGGAAGAAGGTATGTTGTATTTGATTTGCATACAATTAGTGTTCTATTGTAATGTATTTAAATAGTAAGTTTGTTTTTTTATGTAGTTAGTGTTTAGACACTTTTGCAAGACCAACTTCATAGGTGCTTTGAATCAACGCTTGAATACTGAACAAAAGACTTACATTGCCAAAACTGTTTTTGGTTGGTTGTTATTTTTGCTAGATTGTATAAAGATAGGTAGGAATTTGTTAGCTCATTTATGTGGTTGTTGGGTAGAGAACATGTGAGGGTTTTATATTGGAGATAAAGTTATTGGGTTTACTGAATTTGATGTATGTATGTTCTTAGGGCTGCCTGTTCTTAGTGAAATGATAGATTTAAATAAAGTTGGCCATCGTTGTATTAGTAGGGACTACTTTCCTGATGGGAAAGTAGATGTGAAAATGGTTTGTGAGTTTTTGTTAGAGGAACATGAAAATTTTTCTGTAGAACAATTTTGCAGCTTGTATATATTGGTTGGGATATCAGAGTTCTTGCTTCCAAATAGGAGTGGACTAGTATTTCGAGTTATTTTTGACCTTGTTTCGGAGGTGGGTTCTTTGGGTAAGTACAGTTAGGGCAGTTTAGTTTTTCATTACTTTATTCAAATTGTGTGTAATGCTTCAACATCAATGAAGAATAAAACAACTAGAAGTAATTTCCATGTTAAAGGATGTGCTTACCTGTTGCAGGTACATGTTTGTTTTGTAGTTGTTAATTAAAGACAATGATTTGTTATTGTTTACCATCATTTTAATTTTTTAGGTTGTTTGATTTATAATTTGCAGGTTTGGTTTGGTCACCATTTTGTTACATCAAAGTCAATGTACAGTACCCGGGTAACAAAATTCCCAAGGTTGTTGAACTGGATTGATATCAATATTGGGGAGAAGTTTATAGCAACTCCGTTGGCAAAGGGATCAGTGAGTAGTCGTTCATTAGATGAGTGTGTTGGTGCAAAGTATTTAATATTTGATGTGTTATGAAATGAAATTTGTTAATGACATTGCAGGTTGTTGTTGATGTTGGTGTGTCCAAAGAGGAGCTTTGTTATGGGGTGGTCAAAGACGTTGTTGATGGGTGTCGCGGCCCATACAAATTTGATTGCATATTAGAAATGCAGTATAGCTAGGAAGTGACTCTCAGGTCGTCTCTCAAGAACTAAATGTGGTTCGAGAATTAGGTCAAATACGTAGTGGGGGGTTGTTGAAAGTGTTTTTGCAAGGAGAATTAAGACTGGAAACTAAATACAATCAATCATAATTGAAAACATTAAAATAAATGAACAGAGCATGAAGACCGAACGGTCCTATAGATGACCGAATGGTTCTACATTGAGTCTAAATGGTCTCTAAAGCAAGTGAGGAAATTGGAAATGCAAGAAGACAGAGAAGCCGAACAAAATAGACAGCAACATAGTGAACGAAAACAATAAACTAAACCGTCCTAAAACAAGGTGTGTAAACTAATTAAAATGCAACAGATAATAAGGAAACACTTAACTAAAATAAATAAATAAAATGCATTGAGTGAACTACTCGGATGTAATTGTTAATCGAGACAAAATATCATTGCAGCATAAATAAATAAATTGCAACATTTTGTAGCTTAGAAAACCATGCAGCTGGAATGTAAATTAAATGTGGGATAAAGAAAAAAAAAAGACAATTCACCAATTGCATAAGTTGGAATTGAAATTTCTACATGAGAAAACGCATAAGCCATGAATGTGAGCATTGAAAACACAAATGATGCTAGCTGTGACAGCACATCTAATTAAACACATCTCCAAAAATAAAAATGCTTTCAATATATATATTAAAAGGAAAGAAACAAGTTCGGTTCCTGCGTGAAGAAAAGAAATGAAACTTTGCGTGTGCTTGGCTTGTAGCAAAAGAAATGAAAAAGCGTTTTGTCTTCCCTAAAAGAAAAAAACGTGTGCGCCTCCAGCTACTGGACGTGAGCCTCCCTCAAACGACATCACCTTCCATTCTCCTTGTCGCCAGAAGTTTGCTCAACAATGAAGATTTTATATCCTCCCCTTGGCAGCTACTGCTGGATGATATAAATCCTCCAACCTAATAATAATGCCCCGCTTCGTGGCCCATGCTACCTCCTTAATTGTTGTTGCCCCTAGGCCGTGGACTTGCTGGAAGCCTGGATGAAGCTGGCTGGACCATGTGTTGCTGCCCAAGCTGCTGGATCTGTGTGTGTGGTGCAGGCCGTGGATGTGAGCACCTCTAAAGCTGTTGTGTGCCAAGCTACTGGACCGTGCTTCAGGATCAAATGGGCTGCTCTCCAACGCTTGGCTTGAGAAGATGGATGGGAGCTTCTTCAAATGCTGGACCGAGTGGTGTTGCACCGTTGGCGTGAGTTAGGGCCGTAAGCTGCTTTGAATGTGGAAATGGACGTGTTGCACTGATTGCTGAACGCATACCCTTCTCTGTCGTGATGCAGTTGGACCGCTGCAGCTTTCTCCAAGGAAAACGCTGGTGGACTTGAGCTGCTTCTAAGGAAATCTACACCACTAGCTTCTTCTCAACATCATATTGTTGCTGTTGGACCGGATATGATGGGCTGATGCTGCCATCTGGGCCATGGGTGAATAAAATCTCGACGGTGCACTGCATGAGTATGGGACGTGGTGTTGCTTGTCAAGCTGTTGTGCCGTGTTGAGATTGGAGGCTGGATGAAATTGCTTTGCTGGACGCACCCCCCATGCATTTATACGTTGGATGTGGCAGCTGCTTGCTTCAAAGCCGTGCACCCCTCCTGGCCCAATTACTTTTGTGGACGTGAGCTGCAGCAAAATCAATTGCTTCCAAAATAAAATGACATTGAAAGTGCTTCTCAAATGTTGAACGTTGCACCGTGACACACCACCTCTCTTCATTGCATAACCCTTTTTTTTTTAATATATGTGTTGGACGTGATTCAGTTGGCCAACACCTTTAATTTGCTAGACATCAATCCCTTTTTCCAATCATGAAACACTTTTTTCTCATAAGCCCAAAGAGTAAAATTATTGTAGTGTCCTCTTTCTTGTGCACATTTCTTTTGTGGAGAGTTTTGGATTATGTGAAAACCCTTTAATGTCCCAAAATATTATCCAACAATTTTTCCTACAATTAATAATGCAAATAATAAGCTCAGATAATTCAAATTAGTTAAAATAAGAATTTATGGTCAAATTAAGCACAATTAGCAAAAACAGAAAAATACTGGACATTTAAGCACAATTCCCTGATTAAATCCGGTACAATAAACTAAGTGTAGTTAATAAAATATTGACTCATCAAAATAGACATCAGGGAATTGACACAGACTCAGCACACAGAAAACAAAGACTCACGAAGAAAGAAACAAACAGAATTACACATTTCTCAAGAAATCTGGACGATGAAAGGAAGTGGGCAGTATCCAACACATGATCAGAGAAAATAGATACTCATGAAGTAATCAAAGCAATTCTAAGCATGAAAAAATGATCAGTCAGCTTAAGAGGTGAATCAAAAGTAATAGAACCTCACATATGCACACTATCAGTGTTTCTCTCTAGTGTCTAGGATAAACAATGTCAACTCAATGCACTCAAGAAAATAAACACAACAGACTTGACAAACCTCTAATATCAACACTCAAAACATATGCATGTTCAAATCAAAAGGTCTTTTCATGGTTGTAATGGGGCCAAGGACAAAGGAGGATGAATATGGATAAGAAGCTACAAACCAAAAGAAATAGAGGAGCAATAGGGAATAATTGTAAACACAGTCAAATCACACCCAAAACCTCTAATTCAATCCTCTTCTTGACTCCTTTATTCACAATTTTTTTTTTTAATTTTTCTCATTTTTCTGTATTTTTTTTTCTTGTTTTTTTTCATCTTGTCTCTTTTATTTTCTCTCTATTCAAAACAACTATTTGAGACAAGATACACATATATTTACAAAAACACTAACAAGAAGAGGAACCAACTAGCCAATTCATCGTAATATCCCAGGAGACCACATTTATTCCCAAAACAATTCCAAAGCTCCAAAATTCCCTAAGGTTAAGGTAAACATGGTTTTTCACTTAGGGCTAGTGTATAAGCTTCAAAACAAAGAAATGGGGAAAGCATAGGCTCAAAAGGGGTCATCAATGAATCAAAACAGGGTAGGCTCATTTGGCTAGAGAGGCTCAAGAACAAAATTGCCTTTATCACTTTCAAACATGCATATCAATCAAGAATCATAAAAAAGAGTCAAGCCAAGGCATATGTGCAAGCAATCAAGAGACATATCACACACAAGAAAGAATATCAAGTGGCTCAAATCTCACACAAGGTCATTCTGTCACAATCAAATCACCCTCTCAAACATCATAATCATCTTCCAGTCAGAGGAAAGCAAGGATTTCAAGCTGATCAGAGTATCAATGAAGTGAAAGATAAATCTACAACCTAAACCAAGTCCAGAAATCAAGAGAAATATGCAAAATTGTACACAAGACAAAACAAAAGTACCTAGAAAACAAAAAATTTAACGCAGAAAACATAAACTAATCAAAGAAAATTCAGAATCTCCCCCAATAAATAGACCACACTTAAACTACACAGTGTCATCAATGTGTTTCAATCATAAGATAAGAAATCAGAACAATCAATAGATAATGGACAAGTGCAATAAAAGCAGGAAAGGGAGGAGAAGGGAAAAGGAAACTCCCTTGATCATGGTGGCAATTGCCAATTTTGGACTTTCAGGGAGAGGTCGTCCACCATCGGATTCAGCAAAGAAGTGTTGAGGAAGAATTGCTTCAGTCTCCAGATTTCATCAAGCAAGAAGATGTCCTCCACAACTGGATCTAAGAAGCAATGATTGTTGATGAGTGGTTTCAGCTGGTGCCCCTTGATATTCAAACTTTTGTATACACTGACACACTTCTCTTCCACCGTGGGTGTTTGTTTATCAAACTCATGTGTACCTCCTGCAACATGGTTAGTGCAATGTGGCTCGAAAGAAATGACATGCAGTGGTATAACACCCAATCCCAGTGTAACATGCTGAACCTCAGACATGCTCTCAGAACATGAATCACTTTCAAATGCAGAAATTATAGCAACATGGAGAACAAACATTCAGATGTGATAGCAAAAAGTGGTTCTCATCATGCAAGGAGAGAGAACTAAAAGCATGCTCATCAACACTACAATCATCAATAACATACCTATCAACAACATGATCATCAACAACAGAATCAATAATAGGTATGTTTACCTCTACTTCCCTGAAAGTTGGTAAAGTGGGGGAAGGTGAAAGTGGTCTACCTATCTCAAAGGCGTTGTTCATATCTGCCTGTTCCTCAACATCTTCATCAGTCTCCTCAAGTGCAAGACTAGGGCATAGGAGGGTGGGAAAGTAGGTGGCACAATAGTAAGCTCATGACTCTGCTCCCCATCTCCTATGTGGATGACATCAACATCATCTGGAAGCTGAACAACCTAAAAATGTGATTCCTCTGAAACATAAGACTGTTCCTCAGTGAGTTGAGTGGCCATCTGCCCCATCTGATCAGTCAAACTCTGAATGGAAGCTCTGGTCTCCTACTGAAACTCCATGTTCTCTCGCCGGAACTGAATGTTCAGAATAGTCATCTGCTCCAATAACTCCTTCAATGTAGGATCAGAAGTAATGGAAGGACGAGGAGTTGCTTGGTGTTGGGCTGTCGCGGCCCATACAAATTTGATTGCATATGAGAAATGCAGTATAGCTAGGAAGTGACTCCTAGGTCGTCTCTCAAGGACCAAATGTGGTTCGAGAATTAGGTCTCACACGAAGTGGGGGGGTTGTTGAAAAGGTTTGTGAATGCGGATAAACAAAACAAAATCATGACAATTAAATTAACACTACCAAAAATACTATACAGCATTAAAGTAAATGAAAATACTAAACCTAACACTGATATAGATAAATATCCAGACATAATCAAAGCTATCAAAATGCAATGCTTGAACTAAAAATAGAATGCACAATGAAATGAAGCTTGAAAATTGTAAAACCAATTCATCACATCAAGCCGCGACACCACCTCTTCTCCAATTGAAATCATCCTTTTCATATTGAAAACTGAATTTCTAATTCTTAAAACAAGATGTGGCAGCTGTGCCTTGCCCAAGTTGAAAATGAATATAAAAGAGAATCACCACTTTCTTCATCAAAGTAAGAATCAATCACGTGTGTGCCCTGCAAAGATGATAAAAATCAATTCTCCTTGGACTTAATTCTTTTAGCACGGTGTTGGAATCAAACTCAAAAAAACGAAAAATGAATATGCTTCTCCCGTGAGCTGCAGCTGCACCATTTCACCAAGCAATGAATCTTTTCACTATTTCTAAATCAAATAAAATGAGCAATGGTTTCAGCCGTAACACAAGCCAGTCACGTGATTGCTTCCAGCTCCTAAACTGAATCAGCGTGTAAAATGGAATGACATGTGACACCTCCTGCTTCCGTGAAGCTGCTCCCTGAATTAGCGCTGCACACAATTTTTGAAAGGAAGCAATACAATACTAACAATCCATTTTTCCTATAGCTTCACTGTAGCTTTTAAAAATAAAGAAAATATGTTGCTGGTGATCTTAAAGAAGTAAAATAAATGAACGTGTGTAGCTAGACATGACAGGTGACGCTTTTCCAATCGAAAATCTAAATCAAATTAAGTAAATTGCAGCTTGGAAATTGAAAAGCATCTCTTCTTCTCGGTTCAGCATAAGTAAAAAACGAATACACTTTTCTTTCTTTCTTTCAAAGCACGAAGAAAATTGATATGAAAGCACCATGAATTAAAATGAATGCAGGCTGTCTCTTTTTTTTTTTAAAGAAAATAAATGGAATCAATCACCGCGAAGCACTAAACTAGGAATTAATCTACGAGCTCCATACCTGCAGCCCCTTCCAAAAGCTATCCAAGAAAATAAAATGTTCAAAATAAAATATAAAAAAAAACAATGGAGTCTGTGACGTCTAGACATGAATTTCTCCATCAACCAAAATCCAACAATAAAAACATGGTGCTTTTCAAGAAGAAAAAAACGTTGCAGTGTAGGGTAAAATCAGAGTGGGGTGACGGCTGGTTGCCCTTCCCTAGGACCATGTGTCTTAAAAATTGGGGTGGGGTCCATCCTAAAAAAGACATTTAATTAGAGTTTATTCGATTTAATTTTTAGATTAAATTAACTTCAATTTTTGGACGAGTTAATTTGACTCGATTTTTAGTTCGGATAAACTTATCTTGACTTTTAGTCAAATAGATTTGATTATAGTTTTCAACATGACTAATTTGTCTTAACTTTTGAATCGGACCTTCAACGCAAGTAGATATGTACTCCCTAGTGTGAACAATTGGTTCTAGAATTGGTAATCCATTCAATGTTAGGTCACACTTGTTCCATACGCTTATTCATTAGACATGTCTAGTAACTCAATTCTTATTTTGTGTTCTCCTTATGTCTACTTTATGAGATCATCAAGATAGTTGGTTGATTTAGGAACATCTTGTGATAGTCAAAATTATAACATAATCTTGTATAACTTGTGTCATTCAACATTTGCAAAAGAAAGTAAACTTGTGCATGAGGTCCACAATGCTTGGTCCCTGTATGCTTTGGCAGACTCCAATACCTTATACGAAAACCATGTAAACTATGTGAACATTAGTTAAGTTAGTGTCTTATTTAATTGTGAACATAAAACATTAAAACTACAAATACAATATTACTTGGTTATGTTGCATATGGTCTATTCTTCATTGGTACTTGAGTAAATCATTGTGATGAAGATTTTAATAGTTCAATACCCGACCTCTGCTCCATTGGCATATGAGTGGAAAATTCAATTGTACTAGTGAAATTGGTATAATAAAGGGCATGTGAAACCATGACCAAGACTGTAACAACAATGTGCATCCACCCATGGTCTTTGCACGTTGGTATGTTGATACAAAACAACTAAACAAGCAGAACCCCAACTAGATCATCGAGTTTTGCAAAGATTACTTGAAAAATTTAAGTACATGAAGTGTACTTTATTACTGATCCATCTGTAAGACCCATGAAAAATATCTATAAGTTTTAGCATTATTAGTAGTAGTAATAATGATAGAAAATTATATTCAGAATGGGGGATTTAAAATCTTGAGAAATTATTTTAAAAGGTTTTGTGAATAGTAAATAGTAAAAAGTAAAATAGTAAAAAGTGAATAGTAAAAAGTGAATAGTAAAAACGAAAAAAAAAATATAAATAAATAAATCAAATATTCTGAAAGAATGAAAATTCTTAAGTATTAAGAAAAGGTTGGTAAGTGGTGGTTGAGATTAAGATGTTAATTTAATAAAATAATATTAAAATAATATTAAAAAATTAGTGAATAGTAAATTTTTTTTACTATAAATAGCCAAGGAGGAAGGAATGATTCCACATAAGAAATAAGAGAGAAATAGAGAAAGTGAGAGAAGGAAAGAATTTAGAAGAAAGTTTTAGAACAGTAGAGGTTCTAGAAGGTTTTCGGAAGAACAACTTCAGAGTGGGAAACTAAGTTTGGAAAAGAGGTAAGGGGAGCTAACCTTTCTATGTTTTAAATTAATACTATTCATGTTTTGAATTATTATGTGTGCCTATGTGCTGGTTATATAACTATTCAAAGTATTAAAATTTATGTGTTATTACTGATGTAAAACTATGTTGTTGTTTTGAATCTGTGAATAAGAAATTTGTTAATAACATGTTGAGGAACACTTTGGAAGACTAGGTTCTTAAGTTGTCCATTGTGACACACCTCTCTCTCCTGGAAGTCTACTCGATTTGTTTTTTAACTAATTCTTATTAAACAGATTATATTCTGCTGATTTTATGAAATTTGTGTTGAATGTATGATATTATGTTGGATGTGAAATTATAGTGTTTGTGGCAAAATAGAGGAAGTAAGGGGAGCTAACCTTTCTAAGTTTTTTTTTTAAATTATAAAATATTTTTTTACTATTTATGTATGGAAAATTTGTGTGCAATTACTATTAATGAAAAACCTATGTGCTTGTTGTATAACTAGTTGAATATATCTTATGAGGGGTTGGGGAAAGTTAAATTTTATCTTAGGTAATTAATTTATATTTCTTGATCATGAATCTGAAAATAATTATATTGGGATTTAGTATTGGTAGCTATTGATCTATTTTTGTGAGATTTAGTTTCCATATCCATGATTTCATTTCTATATTTTTGGAGTTACCACAGTAAAACCTTGATCCGTAATTCGTTTACCGTTAGATTAAGCTCAAATTTGGATATATGATTCCTGAGATAAATTATTTGGATTTGACTATTCAGATTTGTGATTGGAGTTCTGTATAGAGAGGAATTAATTTCGTAACTTTGAAGAGAGATATAACTATTTGATTTCTGCTGCTAAGTTCCCACGGTAAAACATAATTTCCTGCCTAGAGAACCGTTAGATTGACCCAAAATTTTGATATATGGTTACTAAGACTTATAATGTGAGTTTGACCGTTCGGATTATCAATATAATGTCCCAAGTTAGAGATATAAATTTCGTATGTTGAGGTATCTGATTTTTAGCTTAGTTCTATCTCTAAACCATCTAAGGAAAGAATTAAGAGATTCACTTCATCAACCGTTGGATCAAACCAAAAATTTTATTACAGAGTTTAGATATATATTGTTTTAGTTTTGACCAGAAGGATCTTCAATAGGAAGTTAGAAGCTATAATGAATACACTTTGTGTTCCAATAATCTTAAGTGTTTGATAACCTAGACTTTTATTGTTGGTTAATATTGTAAATTTTACTGCAGTTAGTACAGTTGTCCAAAAATTACGTATCTGGTTTCTAGAGAAAGAATTTTGAGTCTAGAACCCAATAAAGAAAGAATCATCTCATTCAGAGTTATGTAGAGAGAGTTATGAATAAAACAATAAGCAAAGGTCAAAACTGAAAATACCATAACGTGAGTAAATTTACGAATTTTAATAATTTTACTGCGGCTAGACCTCTTGTCCAAAAATTACGAGTTTGGTGTCCACAGAAAGAGTTTTGAGTCTAGAATCCAATAAAACAAGAATCAACGCATTCGGAGTTCTGTATAGGAAATTATGAATAAAACACTGAGTAAAGGTCGTTTTGACAGCAACCAATTTTACAAGGGTAATTATGTTTTTAATGCAAAATATGATGTTTCCTCTTCTTTCTAGTGGAAAAGAATAATGATGGAATAGAGACCATAAGTAACTAAGAGAAAATGATTAAGTTAAGAGAGGGATTTTAAGTGTTTGAAAAATCAACTAGTTGATATAGAAATAAACAGATGAAAATGGGAAAGAACGAGAAGAGTTAGTAATTTATGAGAGCATATAATTAGTTCGTGATTGAGCACGGTTGTTTCGATACATGTTAATGAGAGCTTGTAATTAGTTCGTGATTGAGCACGGTTGTTTCGATACATGTTAATGAAAGCATGTATTAGTTCATGATTGAGCACGGTTGTTTCGATACATGTTAATGAGAGCATGTATTAGTTCGTGATTGAGCACGGTTGTTTCGATACATGTTAATGAGAGCATGTAATTAATTCGTGATTGAGCACGGTTTATCGGTATAGTTCTCGTAAATCATACTATTCGTTTGTAGTTTCGTCAAACGAGTATTATACTAATAAATTCTAGTCTCGTCAGAGATTAAAGATTCGAGTGTCACTTCCTTCTGTGCGAGGAGGTGAATTCTCGCCTATAACTTCGGCTCGTGCTGAGTATAGTGCATCGGTGTGCGTAATATCGATGTTTTTACTCGTTAGTCCTTGAAGAGTTAAGGAAGACAGGTCTGATATTGTGATTGAAGACGACTCGAATCGTATGCTAATGAGAGCAGCTAGTGTTGACAAAATACAATGAAATGATTACCCTAATAAAGGAAAATCAATTGTTATTGAGGATAGGATATGACGAACAAGGAAAAGACATTAGAGTACAAAAGGCTAAATTTGTGATGATATGTTTCGTATAAAAAAATAAAAACAAATTTGTCATAATGGGTGTATGAAGTTTATAATTTGATTTATATATTATATTTTGAGTTGCTCACCCTTGCATGTTGTGGTTGTGGTTTCCACCTGCGATGATCGTACTTGTACGGGAGTAGATGATATTGGAACGGAGTAGCTCTACGAGAGTGCTAGGGCATAAAATTTGTCGGGTTTTCTTTATGATGTTATTTACTAGTGTGTTTAAATTCTATCGTTGTAAAAAACTATTTATAATTACTTCAATAAGGTGTAAAAGAAAAAAAAAACATATGGTGTGCCTATGAATTTGCTTCCGCGTTTTAAATATAAATAAAAATGTTTGGATTTAAATGTTTTATATAATTTAGTACCTTGATTTATTATAAGTAGCATCCTATTAGGGGTGTTACACCTTCGAATCAATCCTAATATATATGCCTTTGCATGGGCATGTATTTCCTCAATATTTGAATCCTTTTATAGAGGCAACACATTTTTCCTCAACCACTTTAGCTTAACCATAGACCCCACTAGGGACTCCCCATTTACCAGTGTAATACCTAACAACGTATGACATATGTCCTCCCAATCAAGCATTATTGGTCCAATTATAGGAAAACCATCAACTCTAAGCCCTAGTTGAAGTGAAACATCTTGTAAGGTTATTGTACATTCCAGTGGGCAGATGAAAAGTATGTGTCTCAAGCCTCCACCTCTCCACCAAAGTTGTAACTAAGTCATGATCTACCTTTAAATGTCTCAATTTAGCAACACCTATGAAACTAGTTTCCTCTAATACAAGAATAACTAGAGGATGAGGTTTAGGCATTAAATGACAGTATGATGACACAATGCTCCCCTCTGCGTCCTAAATATCAACATAAAAACATCGTTTATGGGCAAAAAAATATATTTAAGTTTAAGAACAATGGAAATAACATAACATCAAAGCAGTGTACACAACTCTATGTTCTTGTTGTCTCCATAGCAACAATTTCTTAACCTTTTTTGTGAACTCTGACTTATTAGAGGCCAAAAAAGTTAATATATGATTGTGGTATTTAAGCTTGAACCTTCAACATATATACGCAATCACTAACTTGACCAATTCAATGTGATCCATTGTCAGTCATGTTTATCCATCTCCACATAATCAACTTGGCCAGCAAAGCACGACAGCCTAGCAAGCCAACCCGGTTATCTCAACAAGCCACCCTGCAGCCCGACTTGGTTATACTAACAGAGCCTGGTTTTATATACACCATTTTGCTGTCATGTCCACACTAGCCTGATATGTAATTTCCATTTTCTGATTGTTCCATTGTTTGTGTTGAATTGAATAATCCCTATTTTATTTTCCAGTTCCGTATTAGCTCGTATTCATCCTGACAACCCAGTAGCTTGATGGGTCGGGTTTCAAAATGAACCATTACATTTAAGTTTGTACAAGAGATGATGGGCTGTCACAACCCACACAAATTTTATTGCATATGAGAAATGTAGTATAGCTAGGAAACGACTCATAGGTCGTCTCTCAAGGACCAATTTTGCGGTTCGAGAATTAAGTCAGACACAAAGTGGGGGGGGGGGGGGGTTGTGAAAACGTTGTGGTGAATGCGGATAAACAAAATCCAGATGCAACAGATAAGTGAACACAGGTTACAAGAAATCGGTTTCAAACACAGAGTGAAAAACAATTGGTCATTAACTTAATTACAGTGTTTCCAATCACAGATCAACACAATAAAGGAGCTACTCTAACCTCTAATCCAACACAATTAACCAACTAAGAGAAGGCTAATTATGTTTTCATAAAAGTGAACTAAGCGATCACAATGTTAACATGTAATTCAATTTGTACCATGCAGTTTTACCAACTAAGCGAAGACTAAACACTAACTGGGCAACTAAGCGTATACCCAATTGCAAGTGCAAAAATAGATTTCACATTAACTAAGTCAGAGTGGCAAACATCAATCACAGTTCAATTATCTCAAGGAAACGATGCAATATTGTTAATGACCAACCAAACTAATTTAAGCTACCATGGCAATTGAAGTAACAAGACCAATCATATTAAAGAACGTTAAGACAAAATAAAATAAAATACTAGACCCTAACAAAGTGAGAAGTAAATATCCAACAAAGTTAAATTAATTTAAATGCAAAACTAAATTCGAGAAACTAAAAGCAACCAATCCTACTATGCAAACTAATTTAAAACAAAAGAAATAAACAAACACAATTTCCTACTAGTAATATATGTGACCAAATGCATCAACCAAATGAAATTAAAAGTGAAAATGGTTTAAGAAAGCCCCATGGGCCGTGAGGTTCCTTGCACCACATCCAAATTTGTCTTCTTTCTTTAATAAACAATTGAATATGCTCTCTTCTTGTCCCATGTGTCTCATTCTCCAATAAAATAAGCATGTGCCTTCCACATCATCATGGAAATCGTCCCTTCCCTCCTCCCATGCAGCAAAAAACGTGAACCACACACTAAAACACAAAATGTCGTGAGCTCACTCCTCTTCCAAGGTTGCAAAACATTACCTACCAATTCTACACTCCAAAAGGTGCTTTAATCTCTTCTACCAAGGTGCCACATGTGCAAAGTCAAATGTGAATAAAACAAACACAAAACATTCTCTTCCTCGTGTAATTCTCGGTCAAGCTAGCAAAGGGCAAAGACCCAAATGGCAATATTCCTTCTATGGTAAATGTGTCTCAACATGTGCTTGTCCAAATCGAGTAAAAATTAAATGTTCCATTTCTCTCTCCCTTCTACACTTCAAACGTTTTTTTCTCCACTAAACAAGCTTCCAAAACCTTTCTCCACCCTTCCAAACCGAGAATACAAATCAAGAAACCCAAACTTTCAATTGCAAAAGATTCAAGAGCAACAACCCAAAGTCTACCTTCATAAATCCAACTTCAACACTCACTTTTCTTCAAACTTTTAATGAAAACAAAATGCAATCCCTAGCTCCCCTTGCTACACCGTCCAACCATCATCAACAAACATAATGTTCCAGCTCAAAATATTACTTCCAACCATCAAACAAAAGCACAAGAAGAAAATGGTTCAAGCATCAAACACCCATGCACCAACTCAAACTCTCTTCACTACAAAACTCAACAAGAACTTCATTTTCATCATCCAACCAAGGAAACTAAAACATAAACATCCAAAGTGCAGCAAAAGGAAACGAAAATACAAAATGGGTCTTCATTCAACCAAAGGAAACACCATGAAAATGCAAGGAACAACCTCCAAACTCAAGCTCTCAACCTTCAAAACGAAAATATAAGAAGAGAAATGATAGATCTCCATTCCATTAAGCAAGAACAAGCATGGTTGCAAGCAAGAGAAGAAGAAAAACGTGATCTTGGTCCATTCAAGCTCAAAAACGAAAAGGGCACACCAAAGCTCCCAAGAGAGAGTTCATACATGCAAAGCCAAAAATGAAAGTGTAGTATGAAGTGCCAAATTGTGTGTCTCGGAAATTCCACTTAAAATGGTGGGGTCCACCTCTAAGAAACCCTAGGGTTTGGTGTCAAGTGTCCCACACATTGGGCTTCTACAAAATTGCCACTAAAAAGAGCCCAATACACAAAATCCTAATTAAAGCTTATAGAAAACTAAGTTACAACTTAATTAAAATTGAAATGACTAAATGTTGAGTCTTTAATGTGCAAGCCACCATCCTAATGCTCCAAATGATGTTTCCCAAAATTTCCCTGCAACAAAAAATGCAACTAATTAGCTCAGAAAATTCAAATTAGTGAAAATACGAATTTCCGACCAAATTAAGCAAGATTAGGATAAACGGGGAAATAACGGACAATTAAACACAATTCCCTGATTTATTTAAGTGCAATAAACCAAATATAGTCACTAAAATAATGACTCATCAGTGACTAAAGCCATCATACCTAATAAATGCTTACCAGACCTTGTGTAAATGTTATTTAAACTCTAAAGGTTCACTTTGATCCATTAGATGAAAATTGGTGGGTAACATGATAGTGACTAAAGCTTGCATGCCTACTAAATGGTTATTAGACCTTGTGCAGTTGGTTGCTAGACCTAGTCTAGTGTGAAAGTCAATAATATTTTTTTAGCTCCAAAGATTTAATATGATTTGTTACATTAAATTTGGTGGACAACCTGATAATGACTAAAGTCTACATGCCTAAAAAATGCTTGTCAAACCTCGTGCATTATGGATCTAAATCACGTGTTCATCTCCACATGTTCAATCTTAGCCCTTAGATTAAAGTAGGTGGAATTGTCATTGTTGTTGGCCATAATGAACATCTGACCCTATAAATAAACTTTGATCAATCTAATCAACTCAATGACACACTACTGCAACCAGCCATGACATCTACATCCTTAATTGTGTTGGTGTACTTCAACGGCTCCATCTTCACAGAAGAAAACTACTTTGAAACACACATTATCTCCCAAATCGGTTGGGTCACCATAGAAAATACAATGACTATGCTCAAAGTGAAGCAAGCAATCTAAACCACTTTCACATGTCAACACTAAATGAATATGAAGTCAACTTATGATATAGGTTACCAATCTTCATATCTGGACATACCTCACATTATTGATCATGTACAATCTTCGCAAATGACGACATCAAGGCTTTTTTTTTATGACAATAGAAAAAGTTGTAGAAGTTCATATTAAGATAATGGCATTTATTACAACAATTCACCCAAACACAACTTGATAACGGGTTGAAACACCATTATTTGCTATGTGATTTTGATACTAAAAACACCCTTTTTCACTTAGAAACTTGCTTGGACTCATGTGTTTTAATAAATTATGTGAATAAGAGAGTTGAGGTTGATTTTAACAATTTTCTAACAAATTCCCCTTGTTTTGACAGAGATTGAAGAAATACTGGAAGAAGAAGTGAAAAGCCAAGAAGGTGGAGCTAAAAAGAGGTCAAAAAGGCACCAAGAAGAGGGAAAACCCGAAGCCCAGGCGACACGAACGAAAAAACAGCGCGGAGCTGATCACCGCTGGTCGCCCGGGCGACGACCCCGACGCCCGGGCGACGGACGCTCGAAGCTTGGGCATCCAAAATTGACGCCCAAGCCCAACATGAACCTCAATTCACGCTTGGGCGAGCTCCCTGCGACGCTTGAGCGTGATCTCACGTGGATCGGGCCCTGATTCTGCTCTGATTTGATTCTTTCGGACTGGACCGCACTTTGGGACGCGTTTGACACTATTTAAAGGACCCTGCGGCTCTAGGTTTTGCATCCCTAGCAGAGAAGAGCATAGCAATACACTCTTAGCCAATTCTTATTCTTCCATTCTCCTCTTTTCTTCCATTGTTCATAGGTTCCCCCATGTCTATGGGGAACTAATTTCTATTTGTTGTTGGAGAATGATGTAACCTTGTAAACTCTCATGTATTTGAATTGATTCTTAATTCTATATGCTTTATTTCATTATTTGTTAGAGTAACTCATCTGCTTTATTCTTGCTTATACAATAGCATTATTTGTGAGTTGCATGAGTGTCGGGAGGTTCCTTTCAATTCATGTCCTTGTTGAATTACTCCTAAGGGTTATATTGCTCAGGGATGAGGGTATGAGTCTTAGTCGTCTTAACCTCTTGATCTTCACATCTTTTTACCAGGAATGCTAGGAATTGTATGAATTGGTAACTAGGGGAAAGCTTATTTACCGAGGGATTGGGTTTAAGTGTTTTAGTGAGGGACGTTGGCACTAATGAATAAAGAAGAATTCTTATATACATGAGAGAGAACTTGGTGAAATCTAACCCCAACAACATACTCATTTCACATAAATCAACCTCCATTTATCTCTGTACTCTTTTGCCACTGATCAATTTTATTTTGTTCATTTTATAATACAATCCATGATCTCTTTTATTTTAAGTCTTAATTAATCTTGTTTTCACACAACTGTTTATTGCCGAGAGTCCTCTAGGATACGATACTTGGTCTTACCATTTTATATTACTTGTGCGACTCGGTACACTTGCCGATTTGCCCCAACACAACCCTTATGAACTTTGTTACGATTTGCCTAATAACTTAAATTTGTCATTAAACTTAGATTGAGGATGAAGTACCTTCATTTCCAAAAATGCCATGCAATTTATGTTATGTTGTTGTTGTTCTCATATGTAACACATATTTAATTCTATTTAATAATGCAAGTCACATCATCGTCGAAGGCAATGTGCAAGTCAAATGATGACTTAATTTTTCCCTATAAAACATGGGCCTTACCACAAGTTTTAAAACACATATTGAAATTTTTTCTTCGTTATCACTCTCTAAAAATTTCAACGCTCCACCAATCATCTTCCATCTCAACTTGAAATGTCTCCTTCTATGTATGCATGCATCTATGACAATGATGACATCATTGTTGACCCTGGTGTTAAGACTCCGGTAAGTGTACCGAATCGTATCAAGTAATAATAAGTGGTAAGACCAAGTATCGTTTTCCTAGAGACTCATAGGCCTAGACTTTCATATGATTTCTTGATTATTTAAGAATTGAATAACGAAAATTAGGGTTTGTAATGCAAAAAACGAAAATTAAATATGCATGCAAAGGTTTGACCAATTGACCAAAGAAAATATGCAGTTGGATGCTGTATGAATGAATTGTGTTCTTGGGGTTTATGATTTCATCCTATCCACTCTCATATATTTAAGAATTCTACTTCTTCATTAATGTCAATGCCACTTTCTAATTTACCCTAATCCCAATGTCTTGGTGAAAAGAGCCCACTCCTAATTACTAGTTTACAATGTCTTGTCTCCCTAGCAATTGATCATGCATTACATTATTCGCACAAAAGCTTAAAGGCAATCGATCCTCCTATCCCTATGTCTAGGTAATATTGCTTCCGAGAGAACTCCCTCATGTCTAGATCTACCTATATGTGTCCATAAAGATATAATCAAAGATCAATTGAATAATCTCTTAAAATAAACATGCAAAGATAATGGAGGAAAAACTGTAACAATTAATGAATAAAAGCATATGAATAAAGCATCAATTCAATATATGAGAGTTTCAAAGGATTACATCAATTCCCCAACAACAATGGAGGTTTAGTTCACCATAAACATGGTGAAACTACATGAAAATAATGGAAAGAAGGAAAAGATAAACCTTAGATTTGATAGATTGGAGCTCTCGCATCCAAAATCCGCCTCCAAGGGGTGAGAGGTGTGTTTCTGCGTCTCTTCTGCCAAAAGATGACCTCTAAGGGTCGTACAAATCTATTTATAGTTCATTAAAATAAAGCAGAATCTAGCCCAAGCCCAAAAGACTGGCGCTCAGTGGTGAGCGTGATACCTATGCTTCCCCTCAGCGTTGGTACTTAAGCGTTTGGTAGTGTCTCTTTGAAGAGGTTGGCGCTCAGCGGTGGGCGCGACACTTAGTTTCCCCTCAGTGCTGACGCTTAGGCGTTGGCCAGGGAATCCTTGCACAAGGCTAGCGCTCAGCGGTGGATTTGTGCTGAGTGATGCCTGTGATTCTTCCTTGAAGCACTTTCCCTTCTTCTCTTGACTCCAACTCCTTCCTACTTCAGCTTCCTTCATTCAATTCATGTAAATTCCTGCCAAAAACAAGGAAAACCAAGCATGAAAGCAAGAAAACCACCTTTGACTCTCTTATTCTCTAACTTAAGTAAAATGCATGATTTCAAGCTAGTTTCTAAGTTATAAAGGGTGTGTTTTGTATCAAACTTAAGTATAAAAATAACGGTTTTTGAACTGTTATCACCTGGAAGCGGTGTTTTGTTTAGGTTTGACAAAAAAATCATGATACGCATTCATAAAGATTTTCCATTGTTATAGTTAAAAGAGATACTACCGCAAAAGGCCAAGAGAGATCCAACCCATCCACCTTCAATCCTCCACTTTAGATTTCTAACATAAATTTTTGGCAAACATATGACTTTAACAATGACTCAGATTCAAGATGACGATGACTCGAATTGAGCCATCAACATCACAAAGGCCAACCCAACTTTGTGATGCGTAGAAATTTACTCGACCTACACCACGGGTATTCCATCTTCCCAACCCAATTATTTTACTCATTCTAACCAAGATTGACCACCCTCACAAACTTAACACAAACATCAATCCTTTGACCATAACACCACGTATCTAGGGGAATGGGAAAATGACATGCAGTCATACACCCAACTCTTAATTGGACCATCGACCATCCTTTGTACAAGAGATCAAGTATGGGAAATAATAAAAATTTAACGTGCCCACACATGTGCCACACAACTCATTACATAAGATCACAATAGGTTGGGATCACAAATCATTTCCCAACACATTCATGAGATGATCGAATTTGACCCATTCACACCAATTGCAACAATCATTGCTTCTATCAAGACCTCAATGGGCTACACTACATCGTAAAAAAAAGGCTTGGTTGGCAAAAGAATAAGCAATTAAACATGTGTACGAAACTAAGAAGAATCGTTTAATGAATTGCCATGACAACTACAAGCAATGCAAATTTTTCTTTTTGGGTTTGTGTACAAACTAAAAACACAACCAATTACTGATAGCGAGGAGGTCCTGCAAAGCCAACAACATTTCAAAAGACTTTTCTGGACTTTCAAAACGTGCATTGATGAATTTCTCTATTGCAAATTATAGGTGCAAGTGGACGAAACATTCCTTTAAGAAAATTATAGGGGATTCTTCTAGTGGTTGTAGCACAAGATGAGAGAAAGAACATACTTCACATTTCTTTTGCTATAGTTGAGGGTGAAATAGTAGAAGCTTGGTTCTTTTTCTAAAAAACCTTAGGAGGCATGTTACACCTTAATAAAACTTGTGCTTAATTTCAGATCGCCACAACTCCATCAATGCAGTATTCAATAGATTGATAAGTGGTTGGATTGAAGGAAAATGTATACATGTGTATTGCATTCGACACATTGCACAAAATTTCATCCGAACATTTAGGAATACAACTTTAAAGAAGGACCTTGTCAACATGGGTACGTACTTAAATTTATAAAATTTTAATCAATTATATGTCATGGTCATTATTCTTCGACAAATTTAATCACTAATACTTTTTAATTATATTTGCAACACACATAACGACTAAGCCATAATGTAACTATTACTACAATATCATTAGGGAACCCAATATAGAAGTAGCAGCTTGGATTAACGAAATTCTAAGATAGCCATGGGCACTTGCGTATGATCAAGGCAGAAGATGGGGTCACCTAAGAACTAATTAACCGAAACAGTCAACTATATCCTGAAGAAGACAATAAATTTATTAATCTCATCCATAATATTGGCAACATACACCAAATGCAACACCTTTTTCATAGGAAAAGGGTAACACGTAACTACAATGATAAGTGTTGGTCATATGTAGGGTTATCGAACTCGCGAGTTAACTTGTTAACTCAATTGAGTTTACGAGTTCACACAGTGCTTTCGAGTTAACTCGTAAGCGAACTCAGTTTTGGTGTACGATCGATGGAATCAGTAGTAGACTCGATAAACTCGCCTAAAATCACGAGCCTGGTTTCGATTTTCAAAGTTTGGGAAGAAATTTCAAAAACATAAAACAACTTCGTTTTTAGGGCTCACAAGATTAGGTTTATTGAGCTTTCGTTCAAGTGATTCACTCACTACTTTCGTTCTCATTGTTCATCTTCATTCTCGCACTCTTGTCGTCGATCTCATCATTCGATCCCGCCCTTCGTCGCACCCTCGTTCGTCAGGTTCGCCCTCCATCGCGTAGTTGATCTCGGCGTTCGATCTCGCCCTCTGTTGCGCCTTCGTTCTCATCGTTCGGTCTCGTTTTTGTTCCCGTCGTCCGTGTCGTCGCTGTCGATCTCCCCATCGATCTCACCGTCAATCTTATCTTCGAACTCGCAGATTGTGTAACTGTAAACCCTCTGCCACCGAAACTGTTTGTGATGTTTAAGTTCATTTTATGTTTTAACAGTAAAGTATTTTAATGGGTTCCATTTTACAACAATGCACCATTCATTTTATTTTCCAAAAATAAAGTGTTGCATACTGCACTGTTGAAAAAATCATGCTGCCACAAATTTTAAGCTCTTGGGCATTTTATTTTTTATGTTTGTACTGAAAAAGCTTATCTCATTATGGCGAGAAACACATCAAATTTATGAGAAGTTAATCCAAGTGCATCTTCATCAGTTAAAATTAAAAGTAAAAATGCTCCGAGAAATCGGTCTAATATTGGATGGAAAGATGGATTTGATATCAATGGTAATGGAAGAAAAGTGAAATGCAATTATTGCTCAAAGATTATGACTAGAGGCATATATATATATATATATATATATATATATATATATATATATATATATATATATTTAAGCATCATCTTGCTGGAACTATGGAAGATTCTGAACCTTGTGCATTTGTTTCGGATGAAGTAAAAAAATTGATGATAAAAATAGGTGCAGAAGCTAAGAATGCTTCATTAAAGAAAAGAAAGTTAAATATAATTGATGAATATGACAAAGAAAGTGAGAGTGTTGAAGGAGGATAAAAGGTATTTAGTTTTAAAGGAAAACAAAAAGCTACTACTACCAAGGAGGGAGTTCAAGCAACTATAAATCAAATGATGAAAAAAGGATACAAGAAAGAAGTTGATGCTCAAGTGGTCAAATTCTCTTACACTAGTGCCATTCCTTTTAATGTAATTAGAAATCCAGCATTTGCAAAGATGTATGAAATGATTGGTAAGTATGGAGTTGGATACAAACCACCATTTTATCATGATATTAGAGAGAAACTCTTGAAACAAGCTGTGAAAAAAATAGATGCAATCCTTGATGATTATAAGAAGGAATATAAGAGAATTGGATGTATAATTATGTCTGATGGTTAGACGAATAGAAAAAGACGTTCTATTTGCAACTTCTTGGTGAATAGTCCTAAAGGGACAATTTTTCTTTATTCACTTGACACTTAAGACATTTCAAAAAAAGTTGATAAAGTTTTCAAAATGTTGGATGATATTGTCGATTTTGTTGGAGAAGAAAATGTTGTTCAAGTTGTCACTAATAATGCTGCAAATTTCAAGGCAGTCAGAGAATTATTGATGCAAAAGAGGGAAAATTGTATTGGACTCCATGTGCAGCACATTATATTGATTTTATATTTGAAGATTTTGAAAAAAAATGAAGGTCCATGTATTGAAGGTCCATGTATTGACCATTAAGAAGGGAAGAAAGATTACCACTTACATTTATGGAAGATAAATGTTGATTTCCTTGTTGAAAAAGTTCACTAAAGGTAGAGAGTTGATAAAATCAGGTGTGACTAGATTTGCAATGATTTATTTAACTCTTGCTTGTCTTCATGAATTGAAGGCTTCATTATTGACCATGTTTAGCTCCAAGGAATGGAAGACAAGCAAGTTTAGAACTTCACAAGAGGGGAGAAAAGTAAAATAATAGTCGATTTTGGTAGAATGTCTCCACATGCTTGAAAGTTGTTTCCCCTCTTATGATGGTCTTAAGATTAGTGGACTTACATGTAAAACCTGTAATGAGTTTCATTTATGAAGAGATGGATTGTGAAAAATAGAAGATTGGGTCTAACTTTAACAATATCAAAAAGAGGTAAATTTTCAAACTTTTACTCATTCAATGTTTAATTACTTATGTGTGAAATTATTTCTCATATAGCATAATTGATGTAATTATGAAGAGGTTTGGAGAATAATTTATGCTCAATGGGATGAGGCCGAAAGGCATGACCTCGTAGAGTAGTTGGCTCTCTCTGTAATGCATGCGGTCTTCGTCCGGTCTGGGGCGTACATGAGTATTTGATTATAACCCGAGTATGCATCCAAAAAGCTCAGCATCTTATGGCTAGACGCCCCATCGACCAAACTGTCGATGCTTGGTAAAAGGGTGGGTGTCCTTGGGACATGCCTTGTTCAAGTCCGTGTAATCAGTGCACATGCATTGTTTCCCACTAACTTTCTTTACCATGACCACATTGGCGAGCCTTGTGGCATATGTTACTTCACTGACAAAACATGTTTCTTTTAGTTTGGCAACTTCTTCCTCGACGGCCTTGCCCTTCTTACTCCCCATCCATGATAACTTCCTATTTTTGCACTTTTATTTGTGTTTAGAAGTCTAGGTTAGCTTGTTTTTGTTCTTAATTGTCCAGAATTAGGATAGTTTTAGGATTTTCTTTGAATTCTTTAGTTTTGTATAATTTTAGTTAAAAATAGGTTTTAGGTATAATTTTTAGAGTTTTTTTAATAATTAGGAAATTAATCTTTTTCTTTAATAAAAAATCTTTTGATAAAAAAATTATATTTCTTTTTAATGGGTAAATCTCCTTCTCTTTTCTTTAATTTCTGATTTCTTTTTCTTTCTTTGTTGCAGGAAGGCCTTTAATAAATTGGGTTGGCTGAGATGTTGGATTTGGCCCACTGATGTTGTGAAAGTTTCATGCTTAGGCACAAGGATTTGGCTGCTGTTACGCTGGAACAAGGCTAATGCTGCACTGGTTGGACATTTGACGTTGTTGATAGGATAATTGGCTGAATTGGGCCCTGATAAAATGGGCTGCACACTTGGCTTGCCACTGTTGCTCATTTAATTGGGATGGTGTTGAAGAAGTAAATTGGGCTTCCAATGCTGAGATGGGCTTAAGTGAAACGGTGAGTTTCAAAGGAGGCAGCAGCTAGGGTCATTGCAGAGCAGTTCATTTGAGAAAAAAAAAACATTCCCGTGAGCACTTTCAATTTGGAGAAAGCTCCCTCGAGCTAGGGCTCCTGCGCGAGAGAAAGAAGCTCCCATGTCTGAGAAAACGTGACCCTCATCGGACCAGATCGCGACTTGACCAAATGAGCTGCCCGGAGATGAAGTTGACCGAAGCTTACGTTGATCGGAGGGTTTGGAAAGCAAAGCTTATGGAAGCCGTTGGATCAAGATGAAGCCCGAAGCGTCGAGAACAAGTTTCATTCTTTCCTTTTCTTTCTTTCAATATATTTTTTCATTTGTTTCTTCAGACCCTATATAAAGGGGTTCTTTCATGTAAATAAGACTCTCTCAGACACACGCACATTACTTTCATGCTACAGTTCTCTGTTCTCTAGTCTAGGGTTGTTAGTTTTTCTTAGATTAGAGACTGTATTCGAGATTCTGGATTTTGCTGATGAGATTCATGGAACAATGACAATCTGTGAGCTTCTCATTCGGTGATCTCTGCTATCTTGTTTGTAATTTTCTCTTTTCATGTTAATAAAGTTTTGTTCTGTGTTGTGTTCGTAATCTTGTTTGCATTTTGATTTTGTTCTTTGCTTTTGATGTTTGTAATGCTTATGTTTAGAAAATACTTTGGATTCTGTATCTCTGCATTTTATAATTCCTTTTGGAATTAAATGACTCTATAATGAACATTCTTGATCGAGATGTCTTCTCGAGTCAGAGAAGAGTCCAATCCATAAAGATTCATCAGATTTATTTTTCTCTTTCTATATTTTTAGTGTTTTTAGTATGTGTGATTGTTTGATGTAATTGAACACTATTTGAGAACTGTGAAGGAAAACATCCATATATCTGCATCTGTTTTGGATGTAATAGGACCCCAAGGTGGGCCTAAATTTTCAAGAGGTCTTCTTGAGAGATGTTAAGCTTCATAATTGTCAGATTATGTTCAATTTCAGTCTTGTATTTCCTATTTTTGTGAAAGTGTGCACTAGTTGAGTAATTGAGTGAGAATTTCCACTTTAAGTTTTGAAACATGAACTAAAAAGACCCCATAGAGAGCTTAACTTTCTCATAATGTCGTTCTAAAGAGGAATTGAGACTCTTTCATTCAATCTATTGCACATTTGTCTCTGTTCTTTGCTTCTGTCAACTATCTTTGGGTTGTTGCTTTATTTTTAGTTCTTCTGTTGAATTGATGTTTGAATAGACTTACTTCTAATTGTGATTTTTACTTTACCTTCCATTTGGTTTTGTTCTGCGACGATCTAATCTTTGCATTTACATTTACATTTCTAGATTAGGCATATAATTAGGAATTTAGTTGTTCATTGGTTTCATAGGTTGGTATCTAGGTTTATTTTAGTTTCAGATTCATTAGTTTAGGATCATTCTAGTTGCATTTAAATTTTCATATTAGCTTAAGTTATGTTTCTGTTTTAGGTAGTTTAGGGTTCTATTTTTTTCTTTCATTTCAATTCAATTTCTTTCTTCTTTTAAACAATTTATAGATTTTAGATTTTCTTTTCCTTTATAAATTTCATTCTTTCATTTTTTTTCCCCACCTTGCATTAGTTAATATGTAGTGAATAAGTAAGTAAAATACAAGACAAAACTCTACACTTTAGGCTTAATTCCAATGAGTCCTTGGATTGATCCTTGGTTGACCACTATACATCATTAGTGGGAAAACTGAGTTTGTTGGCTTTGATGCGACTAAAAGTGAGTTTAACAATTCACCTCTTCTTTTCGGCGTCTGGTCGTGCCTCTTTAAAGAGTGCCAGCTTATGAGACATGACAGAAGGGTGGATTCCTGGCATGTCGGCGGCTGTCCAAACAAAAGAATCACGGTTGTGCCAGAGGACCCCTCCGCTCGGTCTCCTGTTCTAAGCCCCTACCCATCATGGTGACTCGGGAGTCGTCACTCCCAAGCCTGACCTATTGTAACACCCCAAAGGCTCCATTCGATCGTGTAGTTTTGTCCGAGGATCTAAGTACGCCATGGCCACCTCTGACCTAGACGTCTTCCTCTTGGCCAAATGAGGGTATAATTTCAATCCTACGGCATAGCATTCCCGTGTCGTTTTTTGGTCTATCCAGACGATGCATATCGTCTCTCTATCGGTCGGGTACTTCATGGTGAGATGGGGGTCGACACGATGGTGCCGAAGGCATTGCGGTGTTCACTTTCCACCAGCACATTGTATGAGGTGTTCCCTTTCCACCAGCAGAAAGTGCACCATCTTTTCCTCGTTGTCTCGACTGGTACCGACACGTGTACGGAGGTCCACATAGCCCCTTGTGTCCACTCGCTCCCCTGCAAAGCCGACGATCTACTCATTGTATGGGACAATCAGGTCTTTTAAAATGTCCATCCTCAAAAACGTCTTCCAATACAGAATATTCACAAAGCTACCCTAGTTAACAAACACTTTGCTCACGTTGTCCCTGGTTATTTTAGTTGTGACAACCATAGAGTCATCTTGTTCCGGATCGGGGGCATGAAAATCTTGGTCCGTGAATGTGATAGGGGGCATGGTCCTTCTTGGTCTATCAACGACGTTGACCGAGCAGAGGGCCCACGGCCCTAACATGCCGCTTTCTGGCAGAGGCGGATAATCCTCCACTAGCAAACCCACCAGAAATTTTATTGATGTGACGCGCAGAGGCTGGTCGTTGCTCCTACTACAGCTTCGACTTCTCCGCCGTTCCGACCTTGGATGATCGTTCCTTCCATACCGAGGACGTGCCCGGTCTTTGCGCCTATCTGGGCTCCTCCTATGGGGCCACGTGGAGGTCGGGATGATGGTTCGATCGGATGATCAACTTTTATGTATTTCTTGAGCTGGCCTGCGCGGATCAGCTCCTCAATTTTATCTTTGAGGGTCACACACTCCTCAGTAGTGTGGCCCATGTTCTTATGGTACAGGCAGTGTTTATTGTCATCTGCCCTAGGTGGTGTCAGACGTCGCTTGGGCACTTGTATTAGTTCGGCACTTAATGCCTCCTGCAATATTTTGGCACGGGGGGCGTTCAGGGGGGTGTACTACTGGAAGTGTGGCCCTATAGGGGGTTTCCTCAGTTTGAATCCCTCGGGCTTCCCGGATTGGTTCTTATGCTTCTTATCACCTTTTGCTTCCTGGTTTTCCCTTTTGTAGGATTGCTTCATCTCTTACCCTTATTTCATTGGTCGCATGTTCATGCAATTCTTCCATGGTCTTTGGGGCACACCGGCAGACACTGTCCTTAAAAGGACCTGACTTGAGGGCTGGTAGGATGTACTAGAGGGCGAGCTCAAAGTTGAGGCCCTTTACTCGCTGGACGATCTTTTGGTAGCGGTCCATGAACACCTTCAATGTTTCCTTTTTTTCCCTACTTGAGATTCACTAACTCAAAGATGGTCAAGTCCTGAGTGTTGCTACTCATGAAGTGGCGGTTGAACATATGTCTCAAGCCCTCAAAGTTCCCAATGTAACTAGGGGGCAACGAGTTGAACCACTTTAAAGCTTATCCCTCGAGCGACAAGGAGAACGCCCGACACCATATGGTGTCATTGTCGGTGTGGAACAACATTGTATTGGTGAAGGTTTTGATGTGGGCCTTAGGGTCGGTTGTCCTATCGTACATTTTGAACTGGGGTGGAACAGATTGCTCGGATATATGGATGTCCATGATTGCCTAAACGTAGAGCAACAAAACGGGAGCCCTCGACCTTCACCACTAATTGCTTGCTAATAACGACACTTTCAGCTGGGACGGTTTTCGTCAAACTATCCATAACCTCAGTCTTGGTCGGCTTCCATGTTTCATCTCGGACGGTATTATGCTCTGTCCCATCCTCTCGGGCAGCCTTGCCCCATTCTTCCCCTACCTTCTCTCTCGTCTCTAGGATCTTCTCCTGCACAATCTGGGCCGAATATTCTGCCCGGACGGCTGCCAACTTCGCTTCATGACGATGTTACATCTCCTCCATTTTTTGTTGCAACATCTTGATAATCTTTGTTGGGTCTTCAGCGCTCATGTTTCTCGTGGTCACCATTAGGTTTACTTAAGCTACTCGACCCTACTATGAGCGCCAAAATGTTTTGGTTGCAAGGTCGAGTAACTCTAGATACCTTCATAATTTATCCTTATGCGTTCGTTGTCCGGTCGTCCTCTCGAATCTCCTTCTTCGGTCCGTCGTCCGGAGGTGTACCTGCCAAAGATTCTCCGATGCTTAAGTCAGTCAATTGTCCATACGGTAATTTGAAATCAGTAATAAATGCACAGTAAATGTGAACCACCTACCTCTTACCTTTGACCTGTATTTATAGTTTTTGTCGTGGGCTTGGGATTAACAAAGTTTTAATTACAGCTCAATCTTAGCCCAATACCTTTAATTGTTTGCTTACCCTAATCTTCATGGGAAAGCCTAATTCTGGTCTTAGACTGGTCGTTCGTCCTTGGTCGTCCGTCCGGTCACAATTTCCATCACACTCAATCATTGACCGTCCGACGTGTTGGATGAGGAGAGGATGTTGCGACCGTCCGACCCATACGGTACAAAATTAAAAATGAATAATAAACTTAAACAAATTGTTACATGTTTTATGGTTAAATTTTTGCACTTTTATATTTTCTTGTTTGCAATTCAAGCACATTTTACGTTATTATTGAAGGTCTGTCAATTTAAATAACCATAACGATATGATGGAGCCTAACAATCATTCTACAACCAAATATATTTTAACTTTTTTTATTCAATGGCCCATTTTGCAATTCGAATTTCGGTTTTACAAATTAACCATTTATATTTGTCAAATTTTAAATAACAATGAGAGGATATTTTTGGATTAAGTTGTAATCTCTTATATCCCGCATATCATTGGATTAACATGCAAGATCAATCCAGAATAGCATTCCACCCTCCTTTGCAATGTCGAATATGAAGCATATAATGCTTCTAATACAATGTCACAAAGAAATTTGAGTCTTGTTAGACCAAAGATGTCCTTAATTTTGACTATTACTAACAAAACTATGATTTTAAACATTCAGACTAATTAATGTTTAGCAGTATGATTAACTATCAATATACCCGGTGTTCTCTACAAAAATAATATTAATTAGATATAGTATTTAATAATGTACTTTATGTAAAAAGACAAGTTGAAGTTTTGGATCAATATCATGCATTATTGAGTTTTTGTTCCTGTCCACGACACTAGATAGCTGAGTTGTCTTGTTGACTACATACAAATTTATTTGAGTTCTAAATGAAGCTGTGACTAAGAAATCATCTAGAATTAGTAACTTCGGAAACTCTAATTATACTAAAACTGAAAAAAAAAATATGTACCTTTTAACTTTACATGGTATGAAACATGAAAAGACATAGAAAAGGAAAAGAGAGGTTTAGTTATGATTAAAGAGAAAAAAAAAAAAAAAAAAAAAAGACGATCAATATTGTAAACTCTGCATAACAGATTAAAACAATAGCACTTTAGTTATTATCATTTTGTGTATCTTAACATAAAAATGGTTGTTTTCAACTGAACCACGAGAATGATTTATTCGAGTGTGATCTACTTGTACCTGCTTATCAAAAGGGCATTTTGTTTTCAATGATTTACTTGAAAAAAGTAATAAACAATGATGTGGGCAAGAGAAATAGTAGAAATAACTGACACTGTGTTACAAAGACCACAGTTTCTCAATGATGGGTAAAATATGTTTGATTAGGTTGTTACAACATACAGGAACACAAAGCAAGCTGAGAATAGGTTGCTAGTTGCGGCAATGAAAGGAATGCAAATTGCACTTGATGTTTGCCAATGAAATAAAAAGACTGATAGTGAACTTCAACTGAGTATTGAATCTTCAGATTGTTCTTCAAATAATTTTTTTGCAGCTTTAGTGAATAGGTTATGGACCTGTCAGAAAGTGGTAGAAATTAGAATTTTCACTCACTTTTTAGAATAAAAATTTCAGCTAAGGTGCATGTGTTAGCATACCTGCTTAGTAGAGAGGCCTATCTTCTCCAAATCATTTAACTACAAATTGCCAAAACCAAAGCATCACTAAAAGCATTATTATGCTTACTTAATTCAGTATCTGTATTATAAATATTTTCTATACTAACCGATTTAAGAAGAGTTTCTTCTCTGAGGTCTATAATGTATTCCGCCATTTTCTCTCCAATGCCCTGAAGGAATTGAATTCCGAAAATTACAAAATGAAAGAAAAATAGTTGATAAAAGAAGTAGCTATATAGGGTATTTGTGATCAGCAAGAATGTACCTTTAACTCAAGTAGTTCCTCTCTGCAATTCAGAATTGAACTCAATGTTAATATAACTTAATAGAAGGTTCACAGACTTGATATGCTTTAGATAGTAGGCAAGATACAAAGAAAAGTTTTTGCTTTACCTGCTAGCATTATTCAAGAAATCGAGGTATTCTTGAACTAGACAGTTCTGCATAATGAAAAGAGATGTGAGAATTGTTGGTTCAAAAAGTTCATTTGTTAGTGGAGTCAGATAACCTCTGCTATACCTTCAGTGTAGAACTTCGTGTGCTGAATTTTCCAAGTGGAGTGTCATCCTTTTGTATCCCTTTATTAGTGGAGCAGGTTGCCAGAAATGGTGTTTGTGTGAAAGACAATGCCTCAAGGGGTTTTTGAACAGCATTGATGTTGATGGGGGAAAGGGCTTTTCTTAAAGGACTCTGTGCTGCATCATTACTCTCATTAATAGTTGATTTCACTCCCTTTCTCAATGGCTCGGCTACATACAAAGCCATGTTGCATCAGAGCTTTAGAAAGCACACAGGACTATATCAAAGTACCAATTTAAATTTTCCACATTATATTGCCAAATATCATCAAGAGTTTCACACAGTAGCATACCAGGTAGATTTTTGTATGATTTCCATGCAGCCTTATTAGCATCATGCTCAGTCTCTTTGTTATCACTGTCCTTGACAGCTGATGGTGCATTCTGCAAAGCATTGAGTATTATCATATTTAAAGAAAGATGCAAAGGTTTCTTCTCTGTGAATAAAAATTAAAAAGATTATGAAGATTATTATATATTCAAGAAAGAAAAATGCAGAGGTTTCTTCACTGTCAATGAAAATTTAAAAAATCTGGGAAGACAACAAATTCCTTGTTGGACCTTTTCTTGCTTCTTGTATTTTCAGTATGCAATGCATGACGTTGCATGGGTTATTGAACTTCCCTTTGGATACTCACCTCCAAGCATGAATCAATTGAACCTTCAACATCTAGTAAATTTCCAAAAGCCACAGCAAAGGCGCTGCTAAGTAAAACATTTAGCAGTGAGTAACAAACTCAATGAGAGAATGATTATTGTAATTATGTATGCAAACAAAGGTACCCTAGAGTCACCTTTCATTAGTACGTTTAGTATCTAAGTTGATGGCAGTTCTTCCTCCCTTCACTGAACTGTTAAAGGTAATGGATCTCTTAGCAGGTGTAACGATGGAAACGGGAGTTTTCTTCAGAAGAGGAGAATTAAATGGTCCAAGTCTTTGTGTACTCTTTGTTTTTCCTTTTGATTCTAACCAAGCTCTCAATTTTGTTTCCATGTCAACTTTAATTTTCGGGGTCTCTTGTTTGTGAGCTGAAGTTACAAAATTTGTGACATGCCTTGATCGAGCAGCTAAACTTACAGTATAAACAGATTCCTGGTATTCTCTTGGATTCTGAAATCAAAATTGTCTACAGTAAAATTCTCAATCTAACCATAGTTCACAGTGAAGCAAACTAATAATGTTTTCTTTTGTGTTGCACAAACAAACTTATATAAAACTCTTCTTAATCAAGCTCTATGTTGTGTATGCATCAGAAAATTTAGTAGACTAACAGAAAATGAGAAGAAAAGAACTATAAACTCTATAGCTTTACCAGGCAAGCAACCATCAGTGCACGACTTGTTCCCCCTAGAGAGTCCTGCAATATACGGGTCAATTTGCTTTCTCGGTAGGGTACTCTAGGTTTATTGTTGTTCAATGCATATACCACATTTGACAGTGCAAACAAGGACTGGTTTATCTTTGCACTCTCTTGGAGACGAATCCCTTCATTGCAGGTCCTTCGGTTGTCTTCATTACCTGCTTCAACATTAAACACATAAGATTATAACAATAAGTGCTTCTAATCCCTTCCACCGATTGAGCATGGAAATAACCTGCCAAGTCTATGAGATTCAACTTCCCACATACAACAGTTCCGGTTCCATCAGCCGAAGGAGTGGACACAGATATCACTAGCACTCCATGACTCCTACTAGAGACATCATTGAGACCTGTGTGGGCAACTTTGCGTCTCTGAACTCCACATAAGAAAACATCTTGAAATTCAGACATTGTGTTTATAGGAACCTGAGACAGTCCCCGGAGGTGAATCTGCCCATCTTTGTCATCCCAAACTGAAATCTCGTTTGCTTTGAGCTCCAAAAGGTCGTAGCATCGGTCCATGTAGACCTCATAATATGAGATCTGTGCTGTGCTGCCAGTGCTCTGGCAAATAGACAGGATCATAGACATTGCTAGTGGCATCAAGCCAGGTTTTTCCTTGGTTCCCTGCAACACCAAGCATCGGTTCATCTCATGTATACAACATGAAGATGTAAGAAACTTCTGGAAAGTATAAAAAGAAAAATAACATACAATACAGTACTAATATTTAAAAGCACGCAGAATTTTACATCTAGGTAATTTAAGGACTCCAATAGTGGATAAATTTTTCCAAATCCTCCTCCTTTTCCCCATAATCAGGACCTATGCTATTGTTAACCATAAACAATTGTCCTAATTCTCACCCTCTAAACCCTAAAGGTGTGTTTGATTCTGCATCAGAAAGCCCAAATGGGGATCAAAACAAGAAAATCAGAAACTATATGAAGTAGCTTCTATCTTGGATACGGGAACGAAGTATGCGTGTTGACTTCTCTAATGCAAAACTAAACTGGCAAGAATCTAAGACTGGATACACTATTTTGAATCCTCACATACATCATTTTGAATACTCACATGCATAAAACCTATAACTTTTAAATTGTAGCCTTCAATCCCCCAATGCAGCTTCAAAATTGTAGTCTTTTGAGATCTCTGTAACTGCATGTCATCCACAATTTGAAACCATGCCCATAATCCTTACGTGCAAGACTAGTGGAAAAATGTATCTGAGATCCATGCCATTGCTGAACCTCATAATACAAAACCTAAATCCTTCTCATTCTCTTAGCTCAAAATTAAGAAATTGCTCAAAGATAAACTAAGTCATACATCTGGATAAAAAAATGTATAAAAAAGAACATCTGCTACGGGCAAAGTGTGACATATTGACATTGCTAATCACAAGACGTTAGCTTGTAATATCCCATGAATTAAAATTCCTATTGCAACAAAGTGAAAAACAAGTTTCCTGAAATATCACATTCAAACCTGCATGGTGTATGTCTTCCCACTGCCAGTAGCTCCATAAGCAAACACCGTGGCATTGGATCCACTGAACATTCCCGGAATCAAGGGGCTGACTTCTCTACCGAATATCTGTCCCACATTGTCATCTTCTTGCCCAAAGAAAGAGTCCAACTGGTAGCACTCATTCCGGCTAAAGTAAAAGATAAAAAACTGAAAAAGTTAGAGCCCCTCATCATCAAAACCAAATTTCACCTACAGAAAAATCCAAAGGTGCAAACTTTAGGAAACCTGGTGTCTGGGTCTTTGAGATAAACAGCAACCTCTTCCTGGGGAAACTCGGAATCTCGGTCCAAGACGGAGATGCAGGAAACAGGGTCGCCGTTTTTTGTTGAGGTTTCTTGTGCGAGGAAGGGTCTGACCCTGACGATAACCCTCACTTTGGAAACTGAAATTGAGGTGTCGGAAGATTTCTTGGGAGTGAAAGATTTGACGGGTTTTGGAGTAGCAGCCATAATTAGAGGCAGAAAAAGTTCAGAATTTGATGGAGAATTGTTGAAATCTTCGGTGAAGTTGAAGTTCGTGATGTGATGATTAGACAGAGATGAAGAGTGGGAGAGGTTTTTGAAAACATATGACCGTTGGGTTTTCTTAGTGAATTTGGGAGGCACTTTTCATTTGAATTGACCATGATAGGAAAGAATACATGGTCCCCTTTTTCGTGGGACCCATATACTATGAATTTAAGCTTAAAACTCAGTTTTATTTAGGAAGATATTCATATTATAATATTAAGATTAATAGGCAAAGATATAATTGATTCATAAATAACCTTGTTGAAAATTTAATAAGAAGGTGCTGATATTGTTAAATAATGCATTTCTAATATTTTTTTTATTCGATAACCATTGTCATTGATAATTATCATAGTTTTAATTAGATATAGTTTATTCTAAACACAACATATTGTTTGTTAGGTAAAATTTACTGGAATCTTTTTTTGGTAAATTAATGTTGGTATATTGATCAGTGCTTTATAAATACGTAGATTTTTTTTTTCTGAAAAATATGTTTTATGTAATAAACATTTATTAAGTATTCTGTACGGTTATTTTTAATAAGAGTTAGGTAGTTTCTATTTGGAAAAAAATTGAGTTCAAATTATACATATTTCCTTCGATAGTTTTACCGTTTCTTTGGCAGTGTTGTATAATTTTTCATATAAACTTAGATATTATTATGAATTTTAACCTTTCAGTTGTACTGACATTTTATTAATAATTTGCTATTACGTGTAATTTTATTAAAATAAAATTAAAAAATGAAAGAATATAAAGATTAGATTGTTTATGATAAAAATTACCAAACATAGCAAATTATATTTATTAGAAAAAAATCTAAATAAATATAAGGTACTTTTCTTGCATCCTAAATGAGTTTATCATTTTTAATCTTCAATAAGATCAGAGAATGAAAAAAAGAGAATGAAGAGAATATTAAGCACAATTTTAGAATCAACATTCGGATATTTTATAGGTGGTTTATTTATTATTATGTTATGTAGTGTCTTTTATGAATTTCGTGTTAGAATACTTGTTCTGACTATGGGTAACTCTTTTTTTCTGTTGAGATTTTTATAATGTCAAATTCAAAATTTTCTCGATCATAAAGAGGAATATGAAAAAAATTTCAATTATTGTGGATTTTTTCGAATAATATCAATAATCTCTCCTGGATATTGGTGGCCCGCCCGCTTTAACATATACTTCACTTTTAAGCCTCATTCCATAAACTATGACTATGTCCTTTCAAATATTGTTTTGATTAGAGCACAAATTTGTAATGAACATGCTCCCTTTAGCACAAAGTTTATGCACTCAGCAAATTTCATATGTTCATATTTATTGCCTGCAAATCAAAAGCTTGAGATAAACTTCTTTTTACGATGTCTCACCTTAGTTTACCACACAAGAGAGAGAGAGAACTTTTTATTGGTGAATCCTTTTTTAGAGTATCTTCCACCGTGCTGAATTTTTTTCATCCATAGCAACGAATATCACAGAGAAAAGAACAGAGACAAGTTTTTCAAATTTTTCCTTGAAAATTATTAGGGTTAACTCTTTCATTTATATTTCTTCTATCTTTGTTTTTAGCTATGAGTTCACATCCAATCTTATGTGATCTTGAAGCGATTGAAGAAAAAGAACAAATGGAAGACGCAAAGAAGAACGAGAACCTGAAAAAGAAGCCGAGTATGTTAACATTAATGTGAAACCGCCTAGAGCACTTGAAGCTACTGAAAATGTCGAAGAAGAAGGAGAACCTAAAGAAGAAGTGGTAGTCGGTATTGATGTGAAACCATGTGGACCACATGGAGCAACTGAAAATATGGAGCCAATTGAAGCAAAACACGCACACCTCCTCCTGATCATTACGTAAGACAACAATATTTAAGAAACTTCATAGTAGTAGGATTTATAGTATTGCTTTCAACATTTATATCACACGATCATATTAATACTATAGTAAGAGGAACATTGGTTAATTTAATAATCGGTACTCTTCTTGCACCCTTAAATGAGTTTATCACTTATAAGCTTTAAGAGGATCAGAGAATGATAGAAGGCAGAACGAGGAGATTAGTAAACACAATTCTAGCATCAACATTTACATATTATATTGGTGGTTTATTTGTTATTATGTTATGTAGTTCCTTTTCTGAATTTTGAGTTAGAATACTTATTATGGTTGTGGGACGTTCTTTGTCCCTGATGAGATTTTTTGAACGTCAAATTCATATTTTTTTTTTACTGTAGCGATAAACATGACATAATGTCAACTGTTGTTGAATTCGTTGAATAATTTCAGTAATTTCTTATGGTTATTAGTGGCATGTTTGTAACATGTATTGCGCTTTTAAGCCTTGTTCAACAAACTATTATTGTGTCATCTCAAATGTTGTTTTGATTAGAGCACAAATTGACAATGAACGTGATCCCTTTAGTACAAAATTCATGTACTCAGCAAAATTGGTAATCATATGTCCATATCTTCTGCCTCCATCAAAAGCCTAAGACCACTTCTTTTTGTAGGGTCTCGCCCAGTTTACCACACAAGAGAGAGAACCTTTTATTGGTGAGTCCTTTTTTACATTATCTTCCTTCATGCTAATTTGTTTTCATCCATAGCAACGAATATCATAAAGAAAAGGATAGAGACAGGTTTTTCAAATTTTGCCATGAAAATTATTAGGGTTAACTCTTTCACTTTTATTTCTCCTGTCTTTGTTTTTAGCTATGAGTTCACATCCAATCTTACATGATCTTGAAGTGATCAAAGATGCGAAAGAAGTTGAAGAAACTAAATATCTGAATAACTTTATGCAGTCCTACATGTTATATATGAGCTTGAAGTGATTAAAGGGGTTGTAGTCGAAGAAACTGAACAAATAGAAGGATCCAAAGAAGAATGAGAAATGTTTAAGGACTATTATTGGGTTTTGAATTGCCAGGAATGAATTTGTTGCCTTTATTTATGTAATTTGTAGTTTTTATTGTGTATGATGCTGCAAAAGAAAGAATAAATTTTTCCCAAAATTGTGTATAAGTATAATGTTGGAAATTCCTTTTTCATTGAACAAAAGCAAGTTATAATTCAAAAATTTAACAATATTTTGTTCCAAATGCGAGCAAACTTTTAGGCCCGTAGGCCAGATGATGTGCGCGATGAGTTGTGATAACAAATTGATAACTGTTGAGAAACAATTATTTTCATGCTTCATTTGAGATCAAAATACAACCTTTAAGGCTTAGAATGAGCTTAGAATCAAGCAAAACACGTAAGTTGAGTCAATTGACAGTCAAAAGCTGTTTCTAGAGATATTGTGCTTGTTTTGCATTGTTTTGTAGCGTTTTTGATGAAAATGAAGAATGGGATTGAAGATGGAAGGTCTTAGACTCAAGAAAGAAGAAGAAACATGAAGAAAAGAAGAGTCTAGGAACCGCCAAGCGCAAAAAATCCAACGCTGGGCGGCCAAATGCGAGGGGGCAGCCACTGTCTGGAGCTCAGGGATGCAGTCAGGCGGATTTGCGATTAGAGGCAAACCGCCGAGCGGCGCAACTCACCGCCGGGCGGTGGCGGGATTAAGGGGAAACCGTCGGGTGCCAAAAGTGTGACGCCGGACGGTTGTCTGCTGGGCTTGGGCCTAAATTCTGTGACGCTCTTCAGCTATAAATAGCCCTAGTGCGAGTTCAGATTCATTCTTTTGACATAAGGGGGCGGCCACACCTAATTTTCACTCCTTGGAGAAGATCTCTTGGATGCTTAGGCTCCTTTTTATCCAATTTAGGGTTTGCTTTTCCGTTCTTCCATCATTTTTCATCTAGTTTCACCATGACAATAGTGAACTAAACCCTTTTGTTGTTGGGGAACAATGTAATCTTTTGAAACTCTCCTTTATTGAAACTCTTATTTATTTATATGCTTGTCGTATGCTTTTATTATCAATTGTTGGGTTCTCATATGCACTTAATCTTTTTATCGTTTAACTCATTCGATAATTGTGTGTTTGTCTTTATTGGTATGAGAACGTACGGTACTGTTATGAACTAGTGAGAAATTCCTTGATAAAGCAATACCACCTAGGGATAGGGGGTAGGACGATAAATTGTTTTTGCTTCTGTTTATAATGCATTATTAATTACTAGGGGAGGCTAGGGATAGCAAGCCAGTAATTAGTAATAGGCTCTTTTCGCCGAGGGATCGGGTTAAGGGTAGATGTTAGCGGAATGGCAAGTATACCATATCGTATCAAGTAATAAAAATGGTAAAACCCATTATCGTTCTTCCCATGAGACTCGAAAGGCCTTATCGTTCGTATGAATCAAAATCGTAAGACTTGTGAAATAAAAAAAATATAATTGTTGTCGTGAATGCAAAGACAGAAAAATAAACATGCAATGAGTGATTCAATTGACGAGAAAAGAGTATGAATAAATGGAGTTATTGGGGGTTTACAATTTCATCTAATTCGCTCTCTCTTATTTACTCCTCTTGTTTAAATAACATTATTATCTAATTGATTGCAAACTTTCTTGGCCTCCCCTTAACCCGATCCCTCAGCGAAAAGGGCATATTACTAATTACCGGCTTGCTATCCCTAGCCTCCCCTAGCAACTAGTTACAAACAGAAGCAAATACAATTTATCGTCCTACCCCCTATCCCTAGGTGGTATTGCTTAACCAAGGAAATTCTCACCATATCGTGACATTACTGTACGTCCCCGTATCAATAAAAGCAAATATGTTAGCGGATTGGCAAGTGTACCAAATCGTATCAAGTAATAAAAATGGTAAAACTCATTATCGTTCTTCCCATGAGACTCGAAAAGCCTTATCGTTCGCGTGAATCAAAATCGTAAGACTTGCAGAGAAAAATTCAATAATTATGGTGGATGCAATGACAGAAAATAAACATCCAATGTGTGATCCAATTGACAAGACTTAGGCAATGGATGAATGGAGTTGTTGGGGGTTTACAATTTCATCTAATCATCTCTCTCTTATTTACTCCTTTTGTTTAAATAACATTATTATCTAATTGCATGCAAACTTTCTTGGCCTCCCCTTAACCCGATCCCTTGGCGAAAAGGGCCTATTACTAATTACCAGCTTGCTATCCCTAGCCTCCCCTAGCAACTAGCAACGCATACAAATAGAAGCAAATACAATTGGTCGTCCTACTCCCCTATCCCTAGGTGGTATTGCTTAACCAAGAAAATTCTCACCATTTCGTGTCATTACTGTATGTCCCCGTATCAATAAAGTCAAAGATCAATTACCAAATGAGTTAAACGATAAAGGCATTAAGCACAGTATCAAAATCCAACAATTGATAATAAACGCATATGAAAAACATATAATTCAAACAAGAGTTTCAATAAATGAGAGTATCAAAAGATTACATTGTTCCCCTAACAACAAAAAGGGTTTAGTTCACCATAGTCACGGTGCACCAAGATGAAAATAATGGAAGATATGGAAAGCAAACCCTAGAAAAGACGAAAAGGAGCCTCGGCATCCAAGAGATCCTCTCCAAAGAGTGCAAAGTAGGTCTGGCCGCCCTCCTCTGTCAAAAGAATGCATTGGAATTCATAACAGGGCTATTTATAGGTGAGAAGCGCAGCACAAAATAGGCCCAAGCTCAGCTGACCACCGCCCGGTGTCACACTTTGCCGCCCGGCGGTTTCCCGCATGCCGCAAAACCGCCCGGCGTTTTCCCGCATGCCGCAAAACCGCCCGGCGTCAGGGGTCTACCGCCCGGCGTCCAATGTTGGTGTCTTCTCCTCCCGTTTGACTGCCCGATGCCAGGGGTCTACCGTCGGGCGGTACCTAGACTCTTCTTTTCTTTGATTTTCTCGTTTTTCTTGAGTCTATGACCTTCATCTTTATTCCCAATCTTCACTTCTGTCAATTTTGCTGCAAAACAATCCAAAACAAGCATAAAATCGCTAAAAACAGCTTTTGACTCTCGACTGACTCATTTATTAAGTTTTGTTTGATTTCAAGCTCATTCTAAGCAATAAAGGGCGTAATTTAGTCCAAATTAGCATATGAAAATAACGGTTTTTCAACCGTTATCACAACTCCAAACTTAGAAATTTGCTTGTCATCAAGCAAAACAAAACAAAACCAAAAAAACAAAACAGAGCTTGACTTTCTACCCTTTCATCCAATGATTCAACATTTCTAAAGTACATGACAAAACTTACTTAATTTCAGATAATCAATGAACTCGAATCAAGATGCATGTTTGTTCTCAACTTAATTTAGCTCATGCGTTCCTCAACAAATGCTACACAATATGAATGATCAGTCCACCAAACAAAGAATGCAATCATGAACTTTAGAAGTTCTCACCAAGTAAGTCTTTCACTCAATCACTCAAGTGTTTAGGATAACACTCCACTCTTTATTGTTCACAAGTCACATGAAATAAAATTGTCATTCATCTTTAAACAATCAACATCTTTCCATGCAAATGCCATCAAAAAGACTTTTCCAAGGCTTGTAATGAGGTCGGGCTATCAAGAAAAATTGGTTTTTCTGGATCACAAAATTCTTGAGTCAAAAGAACTATTTCATCAATGAAAAGGTTCAAGTTTAAACTCTCTCTTTGTCACCAATTTCACTCATTCCCAGCTTCTTCCCTTTTTCTTTTTCATTAAGCTCATCTTCATGCTTTTATTCCTTTCTTTTCTTTTTCTCTACTCATGTATTTTGCTTTTCAACATTTGAGCTCAATGTTTTTCTTTTGCCTTTCCAATTTCCCCATGCAACCCCAAACTTGAACCTTTTCATTCCATACAATTATTCTCAACCCAACTGAAGAAAAATAATTTCAAATCAAAGGGTTTCATCCTGTTTCAGGCTAAGGTTCAAAAAAGATATAATCTTTAAAGCATTTTGGGTGAAAGTTTGGCTAGAAAAGGGTTTTCAAACATGACCTTGATCATTTGGCATTCACACAAAAATCAATCAATCATCAAGATTAAGGCAATAAAATCTATGCTTCAATATGAACAATACATACAACAATAAAAACTCTGGGGCTCAATACCTCACACAACATGCTTTCCCACACTCAGTCATTCATACATCCTGCTTAGCATCATGACCACAATCATACTTCATCACACATCTGTTTCACAGGATGCTAACATGCAACACAACTCAATAATCATTCACATCAGATCATCATCAAATAAACTCATCATGCGAAGTAGTTAGTCAAAACATCTTCAGAAAAAGTATTCAAGTCAAGCATACACACTGAAAAATAAAATTTTAACCTATTCTAAAAATTTAAAATGCAAAAGTGAAAGAAGAAAAGAGAAAAAAAAAATCCTGTCTATAATATGCGCATCTATCAGTAGATGCCCTCAATCATCCCATGCTGTCATCTGAGTCCTCTTGACTCTCATCCTTAGCATCCTCAAAGTCGTCTCCATCTGTGTTTGGTGCTCTACCTGCACCAAAACCACTACTCTGTCCCTGCTTCTGAGGCCAAGCCACTGCTGCATGATACTCATCCATGGTCCACCTATGTACTGGTGGCTGATCATACATCCCAATTATCATCTCAGCAGTTGTTGTCTGCCCCCTGTAAAAAGCCTCCATCCTAGCCTTCATCATGGACATACACATGTCCCTCATCTGAAATGGCTCTGCATGTTGTGCTGGATCATCAGGAACCTGATCCTGGTGTGATGCAGCTCTCCTACGACGTCCCCTGGGTGTTGCTCCTGCTTCTCCTCCCTCAGCACAGTACTGCTGAAAGTAAGCAGCATCGATAACACTCTTGGGTCTCTCATACGGAGGAACTGCAGTATCCACCCCACCCAGTTGGCAGAGAAAAGTAATAAGAGATGGATGTCCCAACGGTGTTCTGCTACTTGCAGTGGTAGCACAGTTGCGTATCTCATCAGCAATAATCTGCCCGACATGCACATCTAGCTGCTTCAGCATACAGTAGATAAGGCAACTCCTCTGTATCGTGACATCGAAGATAATGTGAGCAGGGTTGGATGTTGGCATGGGTGAAGGCCATCCAATATCTTGCCAAAGGTGACAAGTCTAGCCTCCTAATATTAACTCGTGCTCCATTGGCATTTCTCTGAAAACTCCTTCCAAGAAGGCATAAAACCCTTTCCATCTCAACGATATCCTCAAGCAAACTAAATCGAGTTGCATAATGGCACTGCTCTCCTGGACATTCCGTGCCTAAGAAGCTGTTTATTGTTTCAGGATCATACTTAACAATATGTCCCCTTACAAAACTTCTATACTGTCCAGCTGCAACTCCACCCCTGGAAATAGCATTGGTGTAAAATTCCTTCACCAATTTCACACTAGCTGGTGCAGGGTAGGTTGTTAGCCTCATCCAATCTCTTTTCAAAATCTCCTCTCCAAATTGAGGAGCCAGGTCAGTGAAAAATGCGACTTTCCTCTCCATCAGTAATCTCCTTTCTTGCACAGTTGCGAAGTGCTCCTCATGATGCCTAGAAAGGAACCTCTGGGAATCAAAACCTCTTGGCCTCTCAGGCTCCTTCCTCCTGCTACCAGTATTTTTCCCCCTTCGTGCTGATGATGACATCCCTGCAAAATTTATAATGCACAACAGACCATAGGAATCCATCATTAGTGGTGAATACATCATTAAGCATTTATAGACCGAACAGTTTGACACTAGGAGTGAAAAAGGGTTTCCCTCCGTATCAAAATCAAGCATTTTTCAGGAATCTACAGCAGACCGCCCGGCGGCAAGGGTCTGCCGCTCGGCAGTATTCAACAACAACAATTCCGCCCGGCGGTACATCAAGACCGCCCGACGGTGCAACAACAATTTTCTCAAAAACCTGTTTTAATGACCCTATTCTCCACTCAAACACTAAATTCATCCATGCAAACAGGATTCATGCATCTTAATGAGTCAAAATAGTTCCCAATCTACCAATTCATGCAAGGAAATTGAAAACCCTAACTTGTCATGTTCCTAAGCATGTTCTTATATCAAATCCCACAATTAGAAACCAGAAATGAAATTGCAGAACTTACTTGAGTGGAGAAATGCAATGCTTGCAAGAAATCCTTCAATTGATGATGCAAAACCTCCTAATGCACACTTCTCACCAAAAACCCCCAAATTTGAAACAAGAAAATAGGGCAATGTGAGTGGGCGATGAGAATTTGGGGAAAAACTCTTTGGGAAGTTCTTTGAAGGTGCCAATTGGGTGCTACAAGCCAAAAATACCGCTGGGCGAAATGCAAAGAGGAAAAATGAAGTGCAGAACACCTAAACCCGCCCAGCTTTAAAGGGCTCGGGTTGGGTGTCTCGCCGCCACCGCCCAACGGCAAAGTCGCACCGCCCGGCAGTGAGCCGTACTTCCCCTTCCCAAAAATTTTTCTTTTTGAAATTTTTTCCTGTAGCACCTGATTTTATTTTTCAAGACTTCCCCCACTCAGATGTTTATGCAACCTATGATGTACTACAAACAGGGTTCAAAAACAAACAAACAAACAATCAACACACAAATAATTGGGCTGTCTCCCAGGTAGCGCTTGTTTAACGTCACGAGCCTGACCCAAACCTTTCTAGTACCCATTAGTAGATGTTATCCCAGTGGCATTCATCAGTAAATGTTGTGTTTCTTCTTGCTTGATATTCTTTTCTTCTTTCTGTTGAATTTCTTCAGAAAATTGAGAACACCAAGCACATGTTTCCATGTGTTAATCATAGGAACTTTGATCTCCAATTTCTTGAAGATCTCCTTGGAGGACATAAATTTCTTTCCTTTCCTATGATATTTCTTTTGAAGAGGAAAGAGTTTTGCCTATGATTTTTTTTTTCTTTGCTCTTCCTCTTTTTCCTTTGATGAGGATGAGGCCTTGCATATAATCTTTTCTTCTTTCTTATCTTCCATCTTTTCTCAATCTTTTCCTTCAACTTTCTCTTTTTATTTTTCCATGTTTTCTTCTTTTTTCTTTTCACACATTTTCTAATTTTTTCTTTTCTTTCAATCACTTCTTCTTCTTTCTCCTCATTTTTCTTTCCCTCACTCAACTTATCATATTCAAAGATAGTTACTTGATATTCCTCTTTAGGGCCAACTTCAATGTTACCCCGAATAATACCTAGAGATATCAATGCCTTTGTTATCTCATCTTCTTCTATCTTCTCTTCAGCAGTATCCTCTTCTTCAGGAATATCCTCCTTTTTGGGGTCAACTTCAGTGTTACCCCTAATAATACTCATAGATATTAATGCTTTTGTTATCTCATCTTTTTCTATCTTTTCTTCATAATTGACTTTATCATTCGCAAAGATAGTAGATTGACATTCTTCTTGGGGTCTACCTCAGTATTAATCCCAAGAATGCCCAGAGACTTTAATGCACAAGAGATTTGTTCATCCAGTAAACGTTGTTCAATTTCCCCCAACGTTTCTTTTCTTAAAATTGTTTCTCTTTTTCATTTTGATCAAGGTATGAGTGAGGTTCCGACTAGTGATTGAAATTATTTTGTTAGGATTGAGTGCCCATATAATCAACTTCTTGTCCAAACTGCATCCTGTAAATCTTAGGCACAAAACTCTAGCGAACATTCATTAGAACAAATATAAACACAAACATGAAAATTTTAAATAATTACAAACAAGTCAAATTCAGTCAATTCACACTACTAAATAAATCAAACCTCGAGTCCCCGGCAACGGCGCTAAAAACTTGTTAGCGGATTGGCAAGTGTACCAAATCGTATCAAGTAATAAAAATGCAAAAACCCATTATCGTTCTTCCCATGAGACTCGAAAGGCCTTATCGTTCGCGTGAATCAAAATCGTAAGACTTGCGGAGAAAAATTCAATAATTGTGGTGGATGCAATGACAGAAAATAAACATGCAATGTGTGATTCAATTGACAAGACTTAGGCAATGAATGAATGGAGTTGTTGGGGGTTTACAATTTCATCTAATCCTCTCTCTCTCTTAACCCGATCCCTCGGCGAAAAGGGCCTATTACTAATTACCGGCTTGCTATCCCTAGCCTCCCCTAGCAACTACGAACGCATTACAAACAGAAGTAAATACAATTGGTCGTCCTACTCCCCTATCCCTAGGTGGTATTGCTTAACCAAGGAAATTCTCACCATTTCGTGTCATTACTGTATGTCCTCGTATCAATAAAGTCAAAGATCAATTACCGCATGAGTTAAACGATAAAGGCATTAGGCACAGTATGAGAATCCAACAACTAATAATAAATGCATATGAAAAACATATAATTCAAACAAGAGTTTCAATAAACGAGAGTATCAAAAGATTACATTGTTCCCCCAACAACAAAAAGGGTTTAGTTCACCATAGTCATGGTGAACCAAGATGAAAATAATGGAAGATATAGAAAGCAAACCCTAGAAAAGACGAAAAGGAGCCTAAGCATCCAACAGATCCTCTCCAAAGAGTGCAAAGTAGGTCTGGCCGCCCTCCTCTGTCAAAAGAATGCATTAGAATTCGTAACAGGGCTATTTATAGGTGAGAAGCGCAGCAGAAAAATAGGCCCAAGCCCAGCTGACCACCGCCCGACGTCACACTTTGCCGCCCGGCGGTGGACCTTAAATCGCACCACCGCCCGGCGGTTTCCCTCATGCTGCAAAACCGCCCGGCGTCAGGGGTCTACCGCCCGGCGTTCAATGCTGGTGTCTTCTCCTCCCGTTTGACCGCCCGGCGCCAGGGGTCTACCGCCGGGCGGTACCTAGACTCTTCTTTTCTTTGATTTTCTCGTTTTTCTTGAGTCTATGACCTTCATCTTCATTCCCAATCTTCACTTCTGTCAATTTTGCTGCAAAACAAGCATAAAATCGCTAAAAACAGCTTTTGACTCTCGACTGACTCATTTATTAAGTTTTGTTTGATTTCAAGCTCATTCTAAGCAAGAAAGGGCATAATTTAGTCCAAATTAGCATATGAAAATAACGGTTTTTCAACCGTTATCAAAATATCAATTACCAAATGAGTTAAAGGATAAAGGCTTTAAGCACAGTATGAGAATCCAACAATTGATAATAAACGCATATAAAAATCATATAATTCAATCAAGAGTTTAAATAAAAGAGACTATCAAAAGATTACATTGTTCCCCCAACAACAAAAGGGTTTAGTTCACCATTGTCATGGTGAACAAAGATGAAAATAATGGAACATATGGAAAGCAAACCCTAGAAAAGATGAAAAGGAGCCTAAGCATCCAAGAGATCCTCTCTAGAGAGTGAAAAACAGGTCTGGCCGCCCTCCTCTGTCAAAAGAATAGGAATGAAGTCGCACTAGGGCTATTTATAGCTAAAGAGCGCAACAAAAAACAGGCCCGAGCCCAACAGGCAACTGTCCGGCGTCACACTTATGCCGCCTGGCGGTTTGCCTCACTGCCGCAAAACCGCCCGGCGTCAGGGGTCCACCGCCCGGCGGTTTGCCTCTTATCGCAAAACCGTCAGGCATCACTGCCTTGGTGCAAAATCTTCGCATTTGGCCATCCAGCTGTGCAATTCTGCCGCTGGGCGGTTTCTAGACTTTTCTTTTCTTGATTTTCTTCCTCTATCTTGAGTCTAAGGCCTTCATCTTCACCTCCATTCTTTACTTTCATCAAAATTGCTGCAAAACAATGCAGAACAAGCATAATATCGCTAAAAACAACTTTTGACTCTCGACTGACTCATTTATTGAGTTTTGTTTCATTTCAAACTCATTCTAAGCAGTAAAGGGAGTAATTTGATCTAAAATAGCACATGAAAATAACGGTTTTTCAACCGTTATCACAACCCCAAACTTAGAAATTTGTTTGTCCTCAAGCAAAACAAAACAAAACTAAAGATAAAACAAAACTTGGCTCTCTACACTTTCATCCAAAGAGTCGACATTCTTAAAGTACATGATGAGAACTACTCAATTTCAGATCTTCAGTGATGATCAAATCAAGATGCATGCTTTCAATTCAGTTATCTCACACAACCTCAACAGATGTTACATATTATGAATGATCAATCCACTAAGCAAAAAGGCAATCATGAAACTTAGAATTTCTCACCAAGCAAGTGTTTCACTCAATCACTCAAGTGTTTAGGGTAACACTCCAACTCTAAATCATTCACAATTCACATGAAATAAAATTGTCTTTCATCTCAAACAATCAAAATCATCACATGTAAATGCCATCAAAAGGACTTTTCCGAGGCTTGTAATGAGGCTGCGCTATCAAGAAAAATTGGTTTTTTTGGATCACAAAAGCTTTGAATCAAGAGAGCTCATTCATCACTCAAGGTTCAAGTTTAACTTTTTTTCTCAACCAATCTCATTTGTTCCCAACTTCTTCCCTTTTTCTTTTATTTTTACATTGAGCTCATCTTTCATGATTTTTCCTCTTTCTCATGTATATTTTTCTTTTTCAACACTTGAGCTCAATGCCTTTCTTTTTGCCATTCAAACTTTCCCCACAACCCCAAACTTGAACCTTGAATATACTTACAGTCATTAACCCAATTCAAAGTAAAAAATTTCTGCACAAGGGTTTTCATTCTGTTTAGGCCAAGGTTTAAAAAGGGTGTAAAATTTCAAGCACTTTGGGTAAAATTTGGCTAAGTAAGGGCTTTCAAAAAATGGCCTTGATCATATGACATATACATGCAATTCAATCAATCATCAAGACTTGGGCAATATCATGCATGCTTTCCTGTGAATAATTTCATACAACAATAAAAACTCTGGAGCTCAATACCTCACACAACATGCTTTCTCACACACATTCATTTATACACTCTGCTTAGCATCATAACCACAATCACAATTCATCACACATCTGTTTCACAGGATATCACATGCAATACAACTCAATCATTATTCACATCAGATCATCATCAAATAGATTCATCATGCAATTCATTCAGTCAAAACATCATCAGAAAGGTCTTCAAGCCAAGCACACACACTAAAATTAAAATTCAAAAATTTAAAGAGCAAGGGTAAAGAAGAAAATCTAGGTTGCGTCCTAGTAGCGCTTGTTTAATGTCGCGAGCCTGACCCAAACCTGTTTAGTATTTGTCAGTAAATGTCAGCCGTCCAACACCCTTCAGTAGTCGTACCTTCCGGGTATCCTTCAGTAGATACCAAAAGTTAGCATCCTTCAGTAGATTCTACCCAAAAATTGTTCACAAATATTCCAAAAATAAACAAGTTCAACAAAAGAAAAAATAAAATTTTTCTTAAAATATAAAATGTGTTATTTCAGCAATCAACTCTTCTTCTTCACACTGGAATCTTCATCACCCCACCGTCTCAGCTTTCGTCTATCTACTTGGCGAACAACAGGGGAATATGGTTTTCTAGTTTCCATCATTCCTTTTTCTTTCAGCTCCTTTACTAACCATTCCTTTTTCTTTAATCTCACTTTACTCCCTGGTTGGAGTGAATCTTCTTTTGATTTTGGGTGAATGGTTCTTCTCCCTTTATCCTCAAGTACCTGCAGAACGTAACAGCTGTCAGAATAATCAGTACCTGCTATGCTCTCTTCTTATTCTTCGCCCATCTCTGACTTCTCAAATCTGTCTCTTTTTACTGTTTTAATCTCATCCCCTTCACGGCCAGTATAGAGGAATAGATAATATAAATCCCTCATCATTATCCTTCCCTCATGAACATTAATAAGCATCTTTGATGTTGCCATGAAAGGTCGCCCCAAAATCACAAGGTACTCTTCCTCAGTTTTCACATCCATGACAATGAAATCTGCTAAGAACTCAAGCCGATTTGCTCGCACAACAACATTTTCCACCATTCCCACTGGCACTTTTGTAGAACCATGCCATTGCTATAGTCAGGTCAGATGGTTTCAACATAAGCCCACTGATTTCCTTCAAAAGTTCCATGGTTATTAAATTGATACTAGATCCAGAATCTATCATAGCTTCCACATCTAAATCATTCAGAGTACATGACAATGTTTAGCACCCCGGATCTTTAACCTTAGGAGGATAGTTACTCTTCTGTGGTTGAAAACCAAGATCCTCTTCTTCATCAATCAGCTCAACTTTATCATCAAGGTTGATTTTAATTCTTTCTGAATAGGGAGGGAGTTGCTAATTTCCTAAAGGTACCACAGTCATTCGGTTGAAAATTTCTCTAAATCCCCCATTATGATTGCTTCTAGTTCCTATTTCCTCTTTTCCTTCACCAGCCTCTTCTTCATTATAATTTTCATCTTCTTCATCTTTACTGCTCATGGGTTCAAAGAATTCAACCATCAACATTTCTTCCTCTTCACTATCCACCAAATGGAATGGTTCACTATCTGCTTCCCAACCATCCTGGCTCGTAATAACTTTGCATTCTCTCTTAGGGTTAACCTCGGTGTTGGCCCTAAATTGGTTTTTCTCCGTGATTTCTATTCTTGTTGCCAGCTGCCCAATCTGTGACTCCAGTGATTTAAAACTGGCCTAAGTGCTATTCAACTACTGCTCATATTTTTTGAAGAAGTCATCAAATCGGTTACTTAAGGTCCTGACAGACTCAGTCAAATTACTCACTTGCTGCCACAAAGGTGACGGTTGTTGCTGCGGGAAGCCTCCTACTTGCGCAGAAGAAGTATTCTGATTCTGTCCAATGCTGGGGTGGTTCTTCCAACCTTGGCTAGAATTTCCTTGGTTAAAATTACCCTGCTTAAACGGGAATTGATTCCTAATGTAGTTAACATCCTGCTGCATCTCTTCAGGAAAAGCACATTGACCATTGATGTGGTCACCACCGCATAAGTTGCAAAGTTGTTGGGTTTGAGAAATATTTCTTAACCCTGTTGAAAGTTCAGAAAGGACCTTTGTCAGCTTGTCCAATTTTTGGTTAAGAAGATGATTCTGCGGAGCTATTGCATCATTAGCAGGAAGATGCAATATTCCTCCTTTCTATGCGCCTCTCTCACTTTGGGAAACTTCATTCAGGGTCATCTCCTCAATCAAATCATAGGCTTTGTCTTCAGTCTTCCTATTAATACGACCTCCAACCGAGGCATCCAACATCATTTTAGACTGAGTATTTAGCCCTCCAAGAAAAGCGAGCAAATAAGAACTCTTGTCAAATCTGTGGACTGGAGTTTTTCTCAACAGGCCTTTAAATCTCTCCTAGGCCTGTCTGAGAGTTTCCTCCATCCCTTGCTTGAATGAGGAGATTTCGAGCTTCCCTTGATGAATCTTGGTTTACGGAACAAATCTGGTGACGAACTGTCTCGCTAAAGCATCCCAGTTTCTGAACGTCCCTTCAACAAAATGAGTGCAACCAATCTTTGGCACTTCCTCCCAAAGAAAAAGAGAATAGGCTAAGTCTGACCCTCTCATTTGAGACTCCGACCATCTTAACAGTATTGCAGATTTCGCCAAAGATGGTCAAATGTTTGTAGGGATTCTCATTTGACAATCCGTTGAACTGGTTGCTCTGAACTAATTGGATGAGCACCGGGCTCATCACCAAATTTGTGGTATTGTCCGCAGGAATGGCAATGCTGTTGAAATTCAAAGGACCCACAGTGTTTGCTGAGTCCCCTAATGTACGTCTTGGAGGAGGTTGGTCCGCCATCTCCTTTCTACCTTGTGCAGAAGATTCTGGTGAAGATTGCAAGATTGCTACAGGAGGAAAGTTTTCACATGCAGAATGTATAACTTTCCTCCCTCTCCTGTCTGGTAATCCCTCGAGAAGAGGTTGTTGATATTTCCTGCTTCTAGTGTGTATTCCTTCCTGCATACACAAGAAAAATACCCCTAAAAGCACTTTTACAGAAAAATAAAATAAAACACAATAAAAAATAAAAGTATAGACAAATAATTACAAGCAAGTCAAATTCAGTCAATTCACACTACTAAATAAGTCAAACCTTGAGTCCCCGGCAACGGCGCCAAAAACTTGTTAGCGGAATGGCAAGTGTACCATATCGTATCAAGTAATAAAAATGGTAAAACCTACTATCGTTCTTCCCATGAGACTCGAAAGGCCTTATCGTTCGTATTAATCAAAATCGTAAGACTTGTGAAATAAAAAAATATAGTTGTTATGGTGAATGCAAAGACAGAAAAATAAACATGCAATGAGTGATTCAATTGACGAGAAAAGAGTATGAATAAATGGAGTTGTTGGGGGTTTACAATTTCATCTAATCTGCTCTTTCTTATTTACTCCTCTTGTTTAAATAGCATTACTATCTAATTGTATGCAAACTTTCTTGGCCTCCCCTTAACCCGATCCCTCGGTGAAAAGGGCCTATTACTAATTACTGGCTTGCTATCCCTAGCCTCCCCTGGCAACTAGCAACGCATTACAAACAGAAGCAAATACAATTGATCGTCCTTCCCCCTATCCCTAGGTGGTATTGCTTAACCAAGGAAATTCTCACCATTTCGTGACATTACTGTATGTCCCCGTATCAATAAAGACAAATATCAATTACCCAATGAGTTAAACGATAAAGGCTTTAAGAACAGTATGAGAATCCAACAATTGATAATAAACACATATGAAAATCATATAATTCAAACAAGAGTTTCAATGAAAGAGTGTATCAAAAGATTACATTGTTCCCCCAACAACAAAAGGGTTTAGTTCACCCTTGTCATGGTGAACCAAGATGAAAATAATGAAAGATATGGAAAGCAAACCCTAGAAAAGATGAAAAGGAGCCTAAGCAACCAAGAGATCCTCTCCAGAGAGTGAAAAACAGGTCTGGCCGCCCTCCTCTGTCAAAAGAATAGGAATGAAGTTGCACTAGGGCTATTTATAGCTGAAGAGCGCAACAGAAAACAGGCCCGAGCCCAACAGGCAACCGCCCGGCGTCACACTTATGCCGCCCGGCGGTTTGCGTCTTACCGCAAAACCACCAGGTGTCACTGCCTTGGTGCAAACTCCTCGCATCTTGCCACCCAGCGGTGCAATTCTGTCGCTAGGCGGTTTCTAGACACTTCTTTTCTTGATTTTCTTCCTCTATGTCTAAGGCCTTCATCTTCACCTCCATTCTTTACTTTCATCAAAATTGTTGCAAAAAAATGCAGAACAAGCATAATATCCCTAAAAACAGCTTTTGACTCTCGACTGACTCATTTATTGAGTTTTGTTTGATTTCTAGCTCATTCTAAGCAGTAAAGGGAGTAATTTGGTCTAAAATAGCACATGAAAATAACGGTTTTTCAACCGTTATCAGTAGACTAAGAAAGTTTGCATGACAATTAGATAACAAAGCGAATTAAATAAGAGTAGATAAGAGAGAGTGGATAAGATGAAATTGTAAACCCCAACAACTCCATTCATCCATAGTCTTTTTCTCATCAATTGAATCAATCGCATTTGCATGTTTACTTGTTGTTTCTTGCATCCAAACCAATCACTTTTTCTCTACAAGTCTTACCATTTCAATTTGCACGAACGATAAGTCCTTCGAGTCCTTTGCAAAGAACGATATTGGGTTTACCAATTATATTACTTGAAACGATTTGGTACGGTTGCCCGTTTTATAACAAGTTTTGGCGCCGTTGTCGAGGACTCGAGGTTTAACTTTTTCAAGTAGTGTAAATTGATTGAAATTTGACTTGCTTGTAATTATTGTTTATACTTTGTTTTGTTTAATTTTGTTTTATTTTTCTTTAAAAGTGCTTTTAGGGTTTTTGTTTCTTGTGTATGCAGGAAACAATACACGCTAGAAGTAAAGGAGATGACGGACCAACCTCCCCCAAGACGCACAGTGGGGGACTCATCAAACATAGTGGGTCCTTTGCACTTCAACAGTATAACCATACCAGCAGATAATGCAACAAACATGGTGATGAACCCTGCACTCATCCAGCTTGTACAGAGCAACCAATTTCACGGGTTGTCAAATGAGAATCCCTATGATCATTTGACTATTTTTAGTGAAATTTGCAATACCGTCAAGATGAACGGAGTTTCTAATGACAGGGTCAGACTCAACTTGTTTCCTTTCTCTCTTGGAGGAAATGCTAAAGCATGGTTGCATTCATTCCCATAAGGTACTTTCAGAAATTGGGAGGCTGTGCCAAAACAATTTGTTACTAAATTCTTTCTGCAAACAAAGATCAATCAAGGGAAGCTGGAAATTTCTTCATTTAAGCAAGGAATGGAAGAAACTCTTGGACAGGCTTGGGACATATTCAAAGGCCTGTTGAGGAAGACCCCAATCCATGGGTTTGACAAGACCTCATATATACTTGCTTTCCTTGGAGGCCTACACACTCAGTCAAAGATGATGTTAGATGCTTCAACTGGAGGCAGTATAAACAGAAAGACTAAAGATGAGGCCTACGAATTGATTGAAGAAATGGCTATGAATGAAGTGACGCAAAGTGAAAGGGGCGTACAGAAAGGATAACTTTTGCATCTCCCTACTGATGATGTTATGGCTGCTCAAAATCATCTCCTTACTCAAAAACTGGAAAAGTTAACAAAGGTCCTTTCTGAACTTCCAAAGGGGATAAGGAATATCTCTTAAACTCAACAGCTTTGCGATTTATGTGGTGGTGACCATATTAATGGTCAATGTGTTTTTCCTGAAGAAATGCAGCAGGAAGTCAACTACATGGGAAATCAATTCCAATACAGGCAAGGTAACATTAACCAAGGCAATTCTAGCCAAGGTTGGAAGAACCACCCGAGTATTGGACAAAATTAGAATAACTCTTCTGGGCAAGTAGAAAGCTTTCGGCAGCAACAATCATCACCTTTATGGCAGCAGGTGAGTAGCTTGACAGAAACTGTTAGAGGCTTAAGTGATAGATTTGATAAATTCTTGAAGGTTTACGAGTCTCAACAAGCTAGTGACCAAGCCAGCTTCAGAGCATTGGAGACATAGATTGGGCAGCTGTCTAAAAGGGTAGAGACCACCAAGAAGAATCAGTTTAGGGTCAACACTGATGTTAACCCTAAAGAGGAGTGTAAAGTTGCTTTGACAAGAAATAAAAGGAAGACAGAAGGGGAAATAATTGATATTGAGAGCAGCAAGGAAGAAGATGAAGAGATGATGAGTGTTGATAAATTCAATGAGCAGAAAAGTAGCAAAGACAAAGAAAAAGAAGAGGAGAAAAAGAAAGAGAGTCACCGAGAGCCATTCAGGGAAATCTTTAATCAGGTGACTGTTACTCCTTTAGTACTTCCGCAAATTCCTGATTATGATAAAAGGATCAAGTACTATCTTGGAGAGGTAATTGATCTTGATGATGAAGAAGATCAGGAAAGGTTTGTTAAGCCTAGAAAAAAGGACCATCCACCAAAATTGAAGGATTCAGGGAGTTTGACTCTTCCTTGTGTTATTAATAATGTGGATATAGGGAGAGCCACGATCGATTCAGGATCAAGTGTTAATTTGATGCCCTTTGGTGATTTCAAGAAGATTGGAGGGCTAAAATTAAAACTAGCTAATACTACCCTGACAGTTGCGGATGGATCTATTAAGAAGCTAGTTGGTATGGTGGAAAATGCAATTGTTCAAATCGAGGAGTTGGAATTCTTGATTGATTTTCTAGTAGTGGACATGGCAAATGAGGGAAGAATTCCACTAAACTTGGGAAGACCTTTCATGAGGACTTTTAAAATGGTGATACGTGTCCATGATGAGAGAATGATGTTAAAAGATCAAGACCAAGTGCTAACTTATAGTGGCTCTGAAGAAAACATAATGAGAATAAGAAGAAGATCCAGATATAAAAGGGCCAAAAGTGAAGCTGCAAGAGAGGAGAACACCACAGGTATTGATCATCTTAATAGTTGTAATATTTTGCAGATACTTAAGGAGAAGAAGGTAGACAAAGGAGAGTCAACCCATTCAGAGGACACATCATTCCTGCGTGGCATGTCAGTAAGATATAAAAACAAGAAGTGGATTGTGAATAGGAAGCTTAAGGAGGAAGGAATGGTGGAGATTAGAAGGCCATACTCCACAATAATTCGAAGAGTGGACAGAAGACAGTTAAGGAGTTGGGATGATGAAGATCCCAACGTGAAGAAGAAGATTTGATTTGTTGGAGAGCATATTTTGTATATTAAATCATCTTTTATTATTATTTGTTTGTTGGACATGTAAATTATGGGTTTTTGAACAATTTTTGGGTAGCATCTACTGGGGGATGCTAATTTTTATAAAGTTACTGAAGAACACAGGATAATACACTTACTAAAGGGTGTTGGGAGGCACTTGCTGAGGAGTGCTAGAACAGGTTTAGTCAGGCTCGTGACGTTAAACAAGCGCTACTAGGAGGTAACCTAGGTTCTTTCTTTCACTTTTGCATTTTGAATTTTTAGAATAGGTTGAATTTTTATTTTCAGTGTCTATGCTTGGCTTGAAAACTTTTCTGACAATGTTTGACTGAATGACATGCACGATAAGTCTATTTGATGATGATTTGATGTGAATGATAATTGAGTTGTGTTGCATGTTGATATCCGAGTGAAAAAGTTCACTAGCAATGTGAACAAATGTGTGATGAATTATGATTGTGGTTATGATGCTAAGCAAGGGGTATGAATGAATGATGTATGAGAAAGCATGTTGTGTGAGGTATTGAGCTCCAGAGTTTTCATTGTTGTATGTATTTTTCACTAGAAAACAAGAATGATATTGCCTTAATCTTGATGATTGATTGAATTGCATGTAAATGTTATATGATCAAGGCCATTTTTGAAAACCCTTCTCTAGCCAAATTTTTCACCCAAAGTGCTTGAAATATTATACCCTTTTTGAACCTTAACCTGAAACAGGATGAGAACCCTTGATTTGAAATTCTTTACCTTGAGTTGGGTTGAGCTTAACTGTATGTGTTAACAAGGTTCAAGTTTGGGGTTGTATGGGGGAAATTTAAAGGCAATTGAAAAGCATTGAGCTCAAATGTGGAGAAAGAAAAATGCATGAGAAAAAGAAAAGAAAAGAAGAAAAGCATGAAGATGAGCTCAATGTAAAAATAAAACAAAAGGGAAGAAGTTGGGAATAAGTGAGATTGGTGAGGTAGAGAGTTGTGCTTTAACTTTGAATATTTTTGTAGCTCTCTTAACTCAATGATTTTGCATTCCAGAAAAAACCAATTTTTCTTGTTAGCCCAACCTCAATACAAGCCTTAGAAAAGTCCTTATGATGACATTTGCATGTGAAGATTTTGATTGTTTGAGATGAATGACAATTTTGTTCCATGTGACTTGTGAATAATAGAGAGTTGGAGTGTCACCTTAAACACTTGAGTGATTGAGTGAAACACTTGCTTGGTGAGAATTGATAAATTTTATGCTTACATCTTTGCTTAGTGGATTAGTTATTCATAAAGTGTAACATCTGTTGAGGAATATGTGATCATGTGAACTGAATTGAATTGAAAGCATGCATGCATTTTGATTTGATTCCACTGAAAATCTGAAATTGAGTAGTTATTGTCATGAATTTTATGAGTGTTGAACTATTGGATGAAAAAGTGGAAGGCCAAGTTTTGTTTTGTTTGCTTGAGGACAAGTAAAGTTCTAAGTTTGGGGTTGTGATAACTGTTGAGAAACAGTTATTTTCATGCTTCATTTGAGATCAAAATACAACCTGTAAGGCTTAGAATGAGCTTAGAATCAAGCAAAACACGTAAGTTGAGTCAGTTGAGAGTCAAAAGTTGTTCCTAGAGATGTTATGCTTGTTTCGCATTGTTTTGCAGCGTTTTTTATGAAAATGAAGAATGAGATTGAAGATTGAAGGTCTTAGACTCAAGAAAGAAGAAGAAACATGAAGAAAAGAAGAGTCTAGGAACCACCCAGCGCAAAAAATCCAACGCTGGGCGGCCAAATGCGAGGGGCAGCCATTGTTTGGTGCCTAGGTGGTGCAGCCAAACAGTTTTGCGGTTAGAGGCAAACCGTCGGGCGGCGCAACTCACCGCCGGGCGGTGGCGCGATTAAGGGGAAACCGTCGGGCGCCAAAAGTGTGACACCGGGCGGTTGTCTGCTGGGCTTGGGCCTAAATTCTGTGACGTTCCTCAACTATAAATAGCCCTAGTGCGAGTTTAGATTCATTCTTTTGACAGAAGGGGGCGGCCAGACCTAATTTTCACTCCTTGGAAAAGATCTCTTGGATGCTTAGGCTCCTTTTTATCCAATCTAGGGTTTGTTTTTCCATTCTTCCATCATTTTTCATCTAGTTTCACCATGACAATGGTGAACTAAACCCTTTTGTTGTTGGGGAACAATGTAATCTTTTGAAACTCTCTTTTATTGAAACTCTTATTTATTTATATGCTTGTCGTATGCTTTGATTATCAATTGTTGGGTTCTCATATGCGCTTAATGCTTTTATCGTTTAACTCATTCGATAATTGTTGTTTGTCTTTATTGATACGGGAACGTACGGTACTGTCATGAACTGGTGAGAAATTCCTTGATTAAGCAATAACACCTAGGGATAGGGGGGATAGGACGATCAATTGTTTTTGCTTCCGTTTATAATGCATTATTAATTACTAGGGGAGGCTAGGGATAACAATCCAATAATTAGTAATAGGCTCTTTTTGCCGAGGGATCGGGTTAAGGGTAGACTAAGAAAGTTTGCATGACAATTAGATAACAAAGCGAATTAAATAAGAAGAGTAGATAAGAGAGAGTGGATAAGATGAAATTGTAAACCCCAACAACTTCATTCATCCATAGTCTTTTTTTCGTCAATTGAATCAATCGCATTTGCATGTTTACTTGTTGTTTCTTGCATCCAAACCAATCACTTTTTTTCTACAAGTCTTACGATTTCAATTTGCACGAATGATAAGGCCTTCGAGTCCTTTGGAAAGAACGATATTAGGTTTACCAATTATATTATTTGAAACGATCTGGTACGTTTGCCAGTTTTATTAATACAAACCCACTTTTTCAGATCCTATAAATAAGCACATGCTTTTTAGTCTAAGAAACAAAAACATGCCTAATTATTTGCTGACTCTTATCCCAACTATTGATTTAGCTCTTTCAGCACTTCTATATCTTTCTTTAACTTTTAATTTTCTTTTTGCGACAGTTTAAATCCTAAAGACACATAAAAGAACATGGGATTAACCAAAAAAATTTTAATTCTTTTTTATTTAAAAATAAATTAATAAAAAAAAATATTAGCTTACTTGACTTAAACTTTTCATTGTCATTGATGAAACATTGCATGGTTTCCAAGTGTTCCGATTGTATGTGATCCATAGTTTCAATACCTACTCCAATGAGGTAATTCAAAAATTAGAGTTGAGCCAAATGTCTTCCTGTTTTAAAAGATGTCTTTGTTCTTGGAGTTGTGTTTGCAAAATCTCCCTACTCCATTGGATTAGATTGGTACCTATTCAAATCACAAATTCAATATTCTAGTCACTACCTTAAACCCTTATAAATTTAGTCATTAAAATAGTTAAATTAGTTCTAGTTAGCTTTTACGTAAATTTAAACTTTTATTAAATATAAAAAAATACTAGTAAATTTACCTTTTTACCAATTTTATTTTATTGACCGGTGGTTTAAAACTAGTTTTACTTTAAAAAGGTTTCAATTTTAATTTTTTAACTTTTAATATTTTAGATATAAGTGTAAATATCACATTTTTTTTATCAGCGCAGTTGACTTTTTTTTTTCATTTTTAACATATTTTATATACTATTATTTTATTTATGCACTAATCTGATCTATCTGTGAATTTGTGTGGATGGAATGATATATAGAAAAAAATTTCAGTTATTAATCAAATTTATTTAGTCTCTTTAAAATGTTAGCTTTATGGATTTGGTCATTAAAATGGTTAAATTAGTTCTAGTTGGCTTCTACCTAAATTTAAACTTTAGAGATAAAAATAAAATGAAGGAGAAGTAGTATTTTATTAAAAGTGGTCATTAATTTTATGATTAAAATTAATTGTCAATAAAAATTTTATAAGTAAGTAAAACTCATAGACACTTTGAATTAAAAACATGGTTATAAAATACTATATTTCAAAATATATAAGATATTGATTCTTATATTTTTTTATACAAAATTTCTAATAATAACTTTCGTGAACCTTATTTTCATAAAATAAAACTTGACTATGATTTAGTAAAATTCTTCTTTTATTTATTTTTTATCCATCATGAACTCAAATTTCCAGTATCAATAAATAAATCAGTTCTCAGATTTTGATGGTAACTAAAAAAAATTACTTATCTATAGTTTAGATAAAAATAAATGTTTTTTTAAATTAAAATAATTAACTTACTAATTTTCTTTTTTAATTATTTTTTTATTTAATCATTTTCTTTAAAATTTGAATTATTGTCTATGATTAAAAAGTTGTCTACAAATAAATAGAAAATAAAAAATATTTTATTATACAAGTCATTTATATTTTTTTATAATTATAATTTAATTATATTTTATTATTATATAAAAATAAACACAATGCACACTAACATATACTTCCACTAGTATTAATAAGTTATCTAATTTTAATTAAGTTAGTTAATTTTGACAAATTTATGTAAGGAATTAAATTAAATGGTTTCAGTGTTGACTAGTATATTTTTGTGTCATATTTTCTTGGTAAACTTTCCTAATAAATATTTTTTATCAGAGAAATTGTATGACTACTTTTACTGTGATTTTTCATCTTTTTTCATCTACAAGAATTTTACTTCATATATTCTTTCATGTAGATCAATACAATCAACACAATGTCCCAAAACTTATAATATTTAATTTATGCTTGTAAAAGGCGACTTGCACTAATAAATGGTGATTATTTTAATGATAAAAGTTCTAATTCAAGTAATATTTTTTTTCATCAAGAAATAATTACATGCATGGAAAATAAGTGAATTATTGTATCAGAAAGTGAACTTTGAAATAAATTAAGTTAATATTGGTCTATATTTGTTATAATTGGTATTAAAGTTATTTCTCATATTAAACAGAAATATATAGAATAAAGTATGCAAGATATAATACAATATAAAAACAAATACAAATAAAAAGGTACTATTTTATAAAGTATTGCATGAATGACACATTAATTTTATAATAACCCTTGCTTTTAGCCGTTGCTGTGTCATCCCAACCTAATTAATTATTGTATTAGTTACTAATAATTAATAAATATTTTTTAACCTTCCAATTAGTTAGAACGTTTCCTTCTTCGACCTCAAATCGTCACTATTCTCTTTCATCCAACGGTTGAAAATCATCTAAGCCTAAATCTGGTACCTAAACTTGTTCGACCTTTATCGCCGTCACGCTTTAAGTGCCGTTTGAGTTTCAAACTTTTGTTCCTTAAGTAATGTTCAAAACCAGCCGTTAATTGACAGACTATGAAACCATGCATCACACGCGTAACGGTAATTCACGGCGACGTCACGTCGGTGCTCAAACATTTATTATTATATACTATTATTTATTTATTTATAATCATGTTATTATTAGACTTATGTATATATTAGTTACATATGCACACATTTATGTTAGTAAATAAATAAAATTCCGTTTTTATATTTTAAAACTAAATTTCAATTTTCCATTGTTTCAACGTTCGAGGATTTTTTCGAAACCTTAGCTCAGAGAAGAGAGAGAGAAAGGAGAGAAGGCATCTTGGTCTCTCTTCTATGAGCTTCACTTCGATTCCCGCCACTTCTCTGAAAGCATAGGTACTTCACTGTTAGGAGAAATCACGATTCTTTTTTTCTCTATTTATTGTTATTTCTTATCTGTTTCGGGTTTTTTTGTTTACTCTGCAAAATTAGGATGTTAATTTCCTTTTATTGATTTGATCGAAGTCTTTCAGTTTCCTTTTGCTACAAAGGACTCCGAATAGATTTTGTTTGGGTGTGGCGTTACCATGTTTCATGTGAGAATTTTGTTTGGAGGGGTGTTGAAGGTTTTGATCTGATGATAGATTTTAAGATCTGGGTTCTGTTTATATTTGTGTATCACTGTGAAAGTTTAGAAAATTTTCAATTTGAGCTGGGTTTTTGGGATGTTTTGATGATTGACGTATGGTGGGGTTGTTTTTTCTTTTAAAGAATTTTCTTATAAAGATGTACGCTATGATTTTGTTCTTAGGATTTTGAGCTCTTGAAGCATATGGCTGAAGTGGTGAAATCCGAGGAGTGTTGCCAAGAGAATAAGCAGTCCACGGCTGCTTCCTGCTCCTCTGTCTCTGAAGGCAGTGGCAGTGCAATTCACAAGTCTCCTGGGATATGTAGCCCTGCATCCACATCACCTTCCCATCGGTAACATCCGTTAAGTTCTCTACTTGTTCATTGCAGTAACAGTCATGAACTGTGATCATTATGCTCTACCTTGATGGTAGTGTATTGGTCTTTGCTGCATGTCTATGTGGAGTGACTGTCCCTTCGTAGTGTGGAAAATTTTCTCCACTTTGATCCCTGCTGTGATCTATATGCATTGACTTTTGTTACATGAATGTTTTTGGCACAGGAGGACCACTGGTCCTATCAGGCGTGCTAAGGGTGGTTGGACAGCACAGGAGGTTAGTCTTTACTCATTGGAGACAGCCGTGCTTGTTTAATTATCAGTTTTTTCTGGTTAGATATGTTTTTGGTTGTTAGCAAGCAGATTAAATAGTGAATTCAGCTCAGTTGATTTTATTTGTGCAAGTGTAGTTAAAAATTGTTATGCCTGTCCTTTCAATTGTTGCTGGTTTTATAGAAATTAATCATCGTTATTATTATTACTTTTCTTAATATTTTATTTAACATGATGCAGGATGAAACATTAAGGAATGCTGTGGCAGTTTTTAAGGGAAAAAGTTGGAAGAAAATAGGTATTTGTTAATATTTACTGTATTTAGTCCTGAGTTCTAACATAACTTGTTATTGCTGCATTGCTTTCTCGATGGAGACACCTGGTTCAATAAATCGGTGATGATCTTTATATTTGATTTTCAAATTTATAATTGCAATGCATGCTGATTGGTACTGGAGTGAGTAATTGAACGTAACCAATATCTATGAATGAAAAGTTAGGATTTGGATCTCCAAACTAGTTTAACTAAAATGCACTATAATCGTGATATATATAGTTTTGCTTCTGTATCAGTGTTTCCAATATGTAAAGCAGGTCCATCCATCATCTGTATTGGGATAGATTGAGCTGGTGTTAGGAACATGAGAACGTTACATAATGAAACTTGTTTATATGCAAATTATGTTATTACTATTGATGCTCTTATTGGTATAGCAGAGTGAAGCAAGAGAATTCTGAAAAAAAAAAAAATTATTCAACTCAGGCACAAAATTATTGGTGTGGATGTCATCTTGCGCGTAGAGTGGTTAGCTAAGTTGGGAGAAGTGATGATAAACTGGAAAGAGATGACCATGATGTACAATTTAGAGGGTAAAAAGGTGAAGGTTAAAGGGGATCCTGCATTATCCAGAGAGCTGGTGGAACCAAAAGCTTTGCTTAAGCTGATAGATGCTGAAATGTGGACACTGGTTTGGGATCTGGGACTAGTGGAGAATGAGGTGGACGGTGAGGGGCAAGTTGATTTGACTGATGCACAGAAGGCATAACTAAGTGCGGTTCTGCACCAGCACTACAAAGTGTCTCAGGAGATGCAGGGGCTGTCCCTACCTCGGGATAAGGAGCACCGAATAATCCTTAAGGAAGGGGATATACCCAAAAAGATGTAGATGGAGCTTTCTGCATTTTCTGCCGGGGGCTGACGCAACCCAAAAAGATGAAATTGCAAGGAGAAATTGAGGGGAAACGAGTTTTAATTTTGATGGACAGTGGCACGAGCATAGGCAAGGGACTGGTAGAGGAACTGGTTTACCCATGGAGGATACCCCACCGTACCAGGTGTGCTTGGGGGATGAGCAGCGGAAGAAAACCAACGCAAGCCGAATGGTTGAAAGCAGAGGGAAGGAACCGTACAATAGAAAAAGTTATTTTACAGGGAAGAATAAGAAGCTCCTCACCTTCAAGGAAATAATGAAGACACGAAGATGGTCCCATAAATTCGGTCTCTTATTTAGACCACCACCCAAGCTCCTGGACCTGAAGTTGCAGGTATCGATAAAAGCAGTTGAAAATCATAGGCCACAAGTTATTGAAATTGATGAGATTGGTACAAAACATGAAGCAATGGCTGCTAGCACAATTGCACAACGTGGGAAGACCGGGTGACTATCCAGGACCAATACCCTGAGTTCAACCTTGGGGACAAGGTTGTTGAAGGGGCGGAGGGTAATGTTAGGAGGTTAAGAGTGTGTGAAAGGAGAAAGAAACATTAGTTAGCCTAACTGCATTGGCATTTAGGAAAGGCGGGAGTGGGTTGTATAAATAGGTTTTGTATAACTGGTGAGGAGGAAGTTTTTGGTGAATTGATTGTAGACAGGTATTGACCTGTGAAGAGGGTTATGCCTCTGTATCCATACTGTATAGACATTCTTCTTGTCAATAACATACAGTTTCATTCTTTCTTGTCTCTATATCGGTGAGGAAGAGATTAGGTTCCCAATTCAGGAACCTATCAGAAACACACTCAGATTGATTATGCATATGAAGAAATGAAACACATAGCAACATGTGGGCAATCATCAAAAAAATTTATAATACACTGATTACATTTGTATGAGTAGTAGAGGGAAACTATACATTCGTATTAGCAAGCTAAAAACTGTGCTTCTTTTATTGATTAAACAATACAAGCCTGTCTATAGCTAGCTCACACATCTCCCATTGAAGATTCTCAACCAACTGTAGTTACAAGAATACTGCCCGCATGGGTAATTTGTTTGTTCTTGGGACAAGGTGGATATGTGAAGTGTTTGGACCAGTGTGTCACGTGATATGTGGCTCATGAATCCAATAATCTAAATGGGAATCGAAGTATACCTGAGTGCCAAAGTATAAATAAGTATGGTTTATCTAGGCTGCCAACCCTTTGTACCCTTTCCTGATTAATTTGTTGTTTTTCAGGCTTATTCTGTTAGTTCCAGAAACAGCAGCAAGAGCATGCCCTTTTTCTTTGCATTGTCCCCATTGTTGACCATAGGAGGTTTCCGTGCACTTTCCATCATTTCTCTCGGGTGTAATATGCAGTAGGTGCATGAGCTCACAATCCATGATTTTTATTTTTATTTTTTATTTTTTATTTTTTTTTATGCTTTTGGAACCATTTTAATCCGTCAGCAACCATGGCTGAACTATCAATAGTTGGGGTATCTGGCATTAAACTCTTGCTGTCTTTCACATTGTAAAATAGTCAACGTGTCATTGAAAAATTTAGTTTGTTGTTTTCCCAAAATTTGAATTCTGATTTAACAAAGCTGGAATTCAAAGCAACAACGAATTCTGGATTCAGTTATGCTCAATAATTTCCTTCAGAACTGCTGCATTATCTGAGCATCTAGTTTTTATCACTTTATGATTATAGCATCATCCATAGAGACTTCAGTTGATTATCACATTAATAATTGTTTTGTTCCCTTACTAGTGTTGTCAATTATATTTGTTATCCTTGAACAGCCTGTGACTTTGGAATAGGTTTACTGCATCCCATGTTTTCTCTGCAATGTTGATAACAATACAAGTGTCACTAATTTCTGGGATCATTAATTCCATAGCCAAGCTGTTATCATGAAGTCTTCTCTGTCCCATGCTGCAAACTTAGGGTCAACATTTATAGGCTGTTAATAGTTAGGTGAACCTGATTTCCTTTGCACTTTATAGACAAATTGAGACCATTTTGTATAGTTCTTCAAATTCAGCCTATACTCAGAACGGATACTTAGCAAAGTCCACACCACGTGATCAAAGTTTGTAGGTTAGACATTGGTAAACTGATAGGTTTCTAATCAAGAAACCTAAAAGAAACCACACGAACACACACGCTAGCCCACAACTGAACACTGAATAGCCTCCACACGTATTATTCATAGAAAGAATACCAGATACAGAACAACTATGGGAGCCTAATCTCCCCCAACAAGAATAACGAATCCTGTACATCGATACAAGTAATCAAAAGTGTCTTTCAACAGTTAACAACTATCTATTTATACAAGCCCAGCCCCGTGCCTTGTCTAACTGTTAAGACAGTTAGATTAACTAACTATACTAACTCTTCCTTCTCCTCTCATAAACTCTCAGTCTTCTATCATAAACCATTGCATATATATAACTGACAGAAGAAGTTATCATGTCATGATTGCCTATCAGAAAGAGAATGGCAAGCAGAGAATTATTGGCCATGAAGGCAAATTGACTTTGGAAGGATTTTAGGGTTTCAGTAGAAGGCACATGAGATGTAGTCTGTCAGGGGACAGGAAGAGAGAGTATTAAAAAGGTATACTCTGGAAGGAATAAGACAGGTAATAAGTGATTAGGATGGTAGTATAATTAAGAGCAAAGATAGAGGCGAGAGATTATGAAATTTGCAACAGAAGCTGTATTTCAGTTGTAAAGTAACATTTTCTTGGAAGGGTGTGTTTTCCAATGAGAAGTGAATCCTTCTTGTTTTCATTCTTTTTCTGTTTCTTTTTCTTTGGACCAATCAATTGGTCCAACCTAATTTGGAACAGGTCTATCACCATCTATAAAATTTGGGCTGGTATATGTGTTTCATGAAAATATCAATCAGTTTATGTACAATGGTCTGTACATTAATTAAGGAAACAAATGTTGACCTTCTGTACACCTTTTATCGCAAGTTTTGGGATTTACACTTGTTACCGACTAATTAGGTATTATAATTTAATTATATGATAAGATAACATAAAATATATACATTCTTGAAAAATTAGGTATCACATGGATTCCCACTGATTTTCACTTCTTTAGAGCTCAATAGGTTTGAATGAAACAACTAAACAACTAAAACTATCAAACTTGGTTTTGGATCTTTCAATATAATATTTATTCATTATTTGTTCTGTGATGGACTATTGTCATATGTATAAACCTAGGAATTTGGTCATGTGGGTTTCATGAAAACGCTATGCTCATTTTGGTGACATTTAAAATGTGGAATGCAGCTGAGTTTTTTCCTGATAGATCAGAAGTCCAGTGTTTGCATAGATGGCAAAAAGTTCTTAATCCAGAACTTGTTAAAGGACCCTGGACACAGGAGGTTGAAACTTAGTCCTTTCCTTCTTTATTAACATTCCTACAATTTTATTCAATTAATAAGTTCTCTTGGTTTACAGGAGGATGATAAAATTGTTGAATTGGTGACAAAATATGGGCCAACAAAATGGTCTTTGATAGCCCAGTCTTTACCTGGTCGAATAGGCAAACAATGTCGAGAGCGGTAAGTTAGTTGAAGATTATGTGCAAGTTTTTTGTATCTTTTTTGAATCTTTTTATTGATAAATAAATGTTTCCCACTATGTCATTAGTAGAAAATAATACTGAGATTTATTATTCAGAATTGATTGAAAATACATTCTCATATCCTTTATTTGTAACAATCTAATTCTCCTAAAAAAGGAAATAGAGAAACTAGGAAAACAAAATAAAATAAAAGATTGTATATCTATTTTCTCTAATTAGGAAGATTCTAAAGAAATCTTCTCTAATTACAACACTCCCCCTCAAGTTGGTAAATGAATATCAATCATTCCCAACTTACCTACAAGATCTTGAAATCTACCCGGAGGAAGCCCTTTTGTAAAAATATCTGCTATTTGAAGTTCTGTAGGAACATGAGTTGTAATCACAAAGCCTCTGTCAAGATTATCTTTGATGAAATGTCTGTCAATCTCAATGTGTTTGGTTCTATCATGCTGTACTGGATTATGGGCTATGCTCATGGCAGACTTATTATCACAGTGTAGTTGCCCCGGGTTCTCCACTTTGACTTTTAAGATCATCCAAAATGATTTTCATCCAGAGAACTTCACACATTCCTTGAGCAAGAGCTCGAAATTCAGCTTCTGCACTAGAACGAGAAACTCTATCTTGCTTTTTGCTTCTCCATGTTACCAGACTATCTCCAAGAAACACACAATACCCAGAAGTAGATTTTCTGTCAGTAATAGAACCTGCATAGTCAACATCAGTATATATCTTCATTGTCAATGTGTCTTCCCTTTTGAATAATAGCCCCTTTCCTGGACTTGACTTCAAGTATTGGAGAATTTTGTCAACTGCTTGCATGTGTCTCTCTCTTGGATCATGCATAAATTGGCTCACAACACTAACTGCATAAGCAATGTCTGGTCTTGTGTGTGATAGATAAATCAATTTTCCTACCAATCTCTGATATTGGAACTTCTCTACAGGAGCACTTTCTTCACATCCCATTCTGTGATTCTGCTCTATAGGAACTGTTGAGGTTCTACATCCCAGCTTTCCCGTTTCTTTGAGGAGATCAAGTACATATTTCCTTTGGGAGATGAAAATTCCTTTCTTGGAGTAGGCAACCTCTATTCCAAGAAAATATTTGAGTTTTCCTAGGTCTTTCATTTCAAATTGAGCTGCCAATTTATCTTTTAATGCTAATTTTTCTGTTTCATCATCTCCTGCAATAATCATATCATCCACATAGACAAGTAATAGAGTGAGTTTACTTGTAGAAGAGTGCTTTATGAATAAAGTATGATCTCCTTGGTTTTGTTTGTATCCCAAGGAAACCATTGCTTTTGTAAATCTTCCAAACTATGCTCTAGGGGATTGCTCAAGACCATACACTGCTTTCTTCAGGAGGCATACTTTGTTTCTTTCATTTTTCACCTCAAAACCTGGGGGAATCTCCATGTACACTTCCTCATCTAGATTTCCACGAAGAAAGTCATTCTTCACATCCAGGTGTAAGTCCCATCCAAAATGGGCAGCCAAAGCGAGAATAACTCGAACTGTATTCATCTTTGCCACTGGGGTGAATTTCTCCTCATAGTCAATTCCATATGTTTGGGTATATCCTTTTGCCACCAATCTAGCTTTATATCTTTCTATTGTCCCATCTGCCTTATGTTTCACTGTGAATATCCATCTACACCCTACTGCCTTCTTGTCTCTTGGCTTATCAACAATCTCCCAAGTTGAATTTATTTCTAATGCATTCATCTCTTCTTTCATGGCTTGATTCCAATGTTCAAGTTTCTTGGCCTCTTGGATTGAGGTAGGAATTTTTGTGGCATCAATGGCAGTAATAAAACTTCTGTGCTTATCAGAGAGATGGTTAGTGCAAACATCCTGAGAAATAGGATATTTAGCACATGATCTTCTTCCCTTTCTCAATGCAATGGGTAAATCCTCAGTAATATTTACCTCCTCCTCATTGATATCTTCAGAGATCCTCACCTCCAGATTAGACAATTTTTCTTGCTCGAGAGTTGAAGTGGGTTGTTCTCTTCTTTCATATTTTTTGCCAAAAAATCTGTCTTCTTCCTCTTCTTCCTCACTGTGGACTATGGTAGCTTCAGTGCTCAGGTCTTGGGCATCCTGCAAAGACAAACATGGTAATGACAAGAAGGAGTGTTCATCCACTTCAAGTGCTTTCTCCCCCTGAAGTGGTGGACTGACATAAAAGGATTGTGTATCATGAAAGGTGACATCCATGGTGATAAAGACGCGACGACTCTTCTTTCATATCCATGGTGACATCCATTGCTTTCAAAGGAATGATTTTTTACTTCAGACAACGCAACAAGGAGTCTCCAAGACGATGACGGTGTATGGGTCACACCGAGTGAAAAAGGAGCAAAACTTTTTAAAAACAAAGATCTACTCAAGAAAAGGTCAAACTGGTTGTCACAAACCCTAGGAACAAACTCAGGAGGTTCCGGCGACTCTTCTGTGGCGGCGACGGAGAATGGGTCTCACCAGAAAAAAAGGAGCAAAACCTAGAACTCATATATGCTCAAATACAACCCAAACGAGTCGTCACCGACCCTAGGAATGGACTCAGGGCGCTCCGGCGACCCTGTTTGTGGCGGCACCGGCGAGTGGGTCTCACGTGCCGGCGACAGTGGAGGCGCGTGGGGGCTCCTCTCATGGAGCGACTTCCGGCGTTGTGGTCGTCGGAGTTGGGCACACCTTTCTATCCTATCAACGACCCCAACCGACGACGGCGGCAACGACGGTGGTCGGACAGCGGCGGCGGCGACTGTGCAGCGGCATTTATGATCACCGGAGTTAGGCGCATTTTTCTGCCCTATCAAGAACCCCAACCAGCGATGGCGACAGCGGCGGTGGTCAGACAGCGGCGACAGTGCGACTATGCAATGGAACGGAGTTCCAAGATCGGAAGCTCTTGATACCAAGTAGAAAATAATACTGAGATTTATTATTCAGAATTGATTGAAAATACATTCTCATATCCTCTATTTGTAACAATCTAATTCTCTTAAAAAGGGAAATAGAGAAACTAGGAAAACAAAATAAAATAAAAGATTGTATATCTATTTTCTCTAATCAGGAAGATTCTAAAAAAATCTTCTCTAATTACAACATCATTATATATAAATTTTAGATTTGTTTCTTGCAAACTTCAACTTTTGAAGATCTTAATTTCATGTGAATGTCCTTTTGTTTAAACTGACAATTTGAATACAAAGACCGGCTTTTAGTACGGACTACTCAGATTATACTGGTTTTTTTCTTTTAAACTGTTTTCAGGTGGCACAATCATCTTAACCCTGAGATAAAGAAGGATGCCTGGACTTTGGAGGAGGAATTAGCCCTGATGAATGCTCATCGCATACATGGGAACAAATGGGCTGAAATAGCTAAGGTCCTTCAAGGAAGGTCTGTTTTCTTTCAGTTCGTTAGTTGTTATAAAGGAAATTGAGGTCATAGGAAAAATCATGGAATATAATCTGAGTTATTTGAATTGTGAAGTATCACCCTGGGCTAGTGTCCGAAGCAGCTTTGTTTTTCTGGTGGTGGTATTCTGGATATTATTTCAGTATTAATATCTTGAAAGGATATATTCTTATACTTTTTAAAATAAAAGTAGAAATTCGTTAAAACAAGAACATATTACTGGGAAATATTCTTATATATATTTTTTAATGTAAGACAGATACAAGATATAAAAAAGAAAAAAATAAAATAAAATAGATCCAACAAAGCTACCTAATCCTGAACATAAAGTTCTGAAGATTTTTCTACCTTTTAAGGAGTTGACTAAGCTGGTCAATTTTTTTTTTTTTTCAAAACATATTTAGAGTGAATCCCTGCAAAAAAGAATGACAAAAGATACTTCAATGAATATATGAATTATGTAAGAGAGATGGCACTCGATGTTGATTTTGGACGTCCTCATAGAAGATTTATTTTGTGATGGGATGGCATGCCATTTGATTTATTGCGACACATTCTAATATTTGCCTGTGATTTTTCTTCTGCAGGACTGATAATGCAATAAAGAATCATTGGAATAGTTCTTTAAAGAAAAAGTTAGATTTTTATTTAGCTACCGGAAGACTTCCACCAATTCCCAAGAGTAGTCCACAAGTTCCTGTTAAAGATACAATTAGACGTTCTGCTAGTAAATCAATACTTGTTTATTCAAATAAAGAATTAAATGCAGCTGTTGAAACATCCTCTGAAACTACGGCCATCAGTAAACTAGATGACAGTGGCAGGAATCAATTTGAGACCTCGGGAACAGTAAGAGAAGTTGGTGATTCTTCAAGTGTTCCTGCAAATGAATCCGCCGATTCTGACTGTGTAGAATGCAAGCCTGGATCTTCCAACATCGATCTTAGCTGTAGCAACTCAGAACAAGTGTCAAAAGCTAATTGGGCAATAACTTATGGGCCAAGACCTGACAATTCTGGACTCAATGGAAACTCAACTTGTGAACATTGTACAAACAATGGTAACATGAACACTACAAGGTTAATTGGAACGTCTTTGCAAGAAAGTCCAACCTGTGGTTCTCTGTGTTATGAGCCACCACAGTTACATGGTTCAGTTCCCATAGATTCTCTTTATTTAAATTATATCTGCCAGCAGAATGAGTTTTGTTCGAGTCCAACCTTGTCACCTCTTGGTTTCTTCACTCCACCTCGTGTAAAGGGTGATGAATTATGCACTGAGACACCTGAATCAATTTTGAAAAGGGCTGCCAATACTTTTCCAAATACTCCTTCCATATTGAGGAGGAGGAAAACTGGGTTCCAAGCACTCACTAGTCCTAGTAAAGTTTTGAAGGTAGATAATGATACACGTTCTTCTAATGAAACAGAGAGAACCAATGATGATTCTGGTTCTAGGCATTTCTCCAGCAGTCCGGCAAGCCATGGCAATGTGATTGACATTCCCAGTAATAAGACATTCAATGCATCTCCCCCATATAGGTTAAGATCCAAGCGAACAGGGATTGTTAAGTCAGTGGAGAAACAACTGGAGTTTGCTTTTGACAAAGAGAAGAATGATGACAAGAGAAGCAATGTCATGACAGAAGATTGTCTCCATGAAAAAAAATTGGTTGCCACGTAGTGCTCAAAATTTGTAAGTCATTGCTAATTATTGTTCTTTAAATGTATTATATTATCTTTCTGCTTAAGCTTTAAGGCACCAGATAATTGACTGTCTACTAGTGAATAAACCAAGCTTTCTTGTAGGATGAAGTTGATCCAGAATAACAAATCCACTAGTTTTTTTTTTTTTTTTGTCAGAAAGTTTGCAACAGAAAGGATATTTTTGTTATCCGATTCATATGGTTTTCTTTCTTATACAATTTGTTGAAGTCTTATTTCTCCACCAAATGAGAGGACAAATTTTATGATCTCAAACTAGATGTTATTTAATATGATTATCTTATTCTGTTTAATTGAAGTTGTTTATTTATGTATTCAGTTATCAATGTTAATTGTGATAATCTTTTTTGTATCACATCACTTCTTTTGACCTATAATTGTGATCCCATTTCAATCTCGCTTCTTTTTGCAAGATACAAAATGGTTGGATTATCTCATTATGTGTTAGAAAAGTTTGTATTATCTTATGAGCAAAGCTATTTTGTACTATACATATGTAACTTAGAACTTCAGGGGTGAACTCTATTATGTTTTTTCTCTGTCCCATTCTGTGTGTCGCAGTTAGGCGCATGTAGACCACACACTACCTTCCAGTCACCAAAACACCATCATGTTGCCTCCTTAGTTTCAATAGCTTTTTTAGTCCCTGTTCCAACCCTCATACTCACACTTTCCAACGCAATGCAAGTGTTGGTTCTCTTGAAACCTAGGGTGCTTCTCTCCCTTTTCATTGGACTTTTGGTTACAAAACATCTATATGCTAGACCTTCATGCTCATTTTTTTCTAGGTCGACTACAATTACTTCAAAGAAACTTGATGGTAAACATTATTAATCTTTGTCTGCAGTTGTTGAGCTTTGGTTTTCTTGCATAGATTTCTGGGATCACTTGGAAAAAGACAACAATGTAATATTATAAACTGTTGACCAATGGAAGAAGTTGGACTTCCAACTTGGTGCTTTATTGTGACAATATGTGGAACCTAAATATATTAGGAACCCTTGGATTATTTAAAACATGTAAATACTTTTGTTAAGAAGACATAATAAATATATTTGCAAATGGCATCTATCAAACAAACAAATGGCATGACATTTTTCATCATTGAAGCTCAATCTCCTTTTGAGGAGTTAAAGATGTTCTTAAGCTGACTCACAAGGAGAAATCAAGCAGACGTTGGACAAGTTATATATTGTTGTGAACCTCTATTTCGTGCTACTTCCTTTGTCTTTGGTTGTGTGTTTTGTACATGACATATTTCTAAATCTGGACAATTTCTTGGAAAGAGGCATCAAATTGTGTTCCTAGGATATTGTCGCCTCCTAAAAGGTACCTTTGTTATTTTCCTGAAACAAAGTACCATGTCTGCAAGTTCACCTTTTTTAAGAGACATCTTTCTTTCCTTATCTTTAAGAAGTTGACTCTGTACAGCATGTCTTGCTAGTTGTTCAACCCTTGTTCTTTGCCACTCATGACTCCTTTAAGTCAACCCACCTGTCCAAGTTCCCGTCCTACTTTGAAAACTAACTCACTAGAATCATTGTTGCAACCTATCATCACTGTTGGCCAAAAGTGACTCGTCCAATATTACATGGCAAGTCCTTTTCATCAAGTCTGTGGAAAATAAGACTGATTTATTATTCAAATCATGAAAAATACATTCTCAAACCTTCTATTTGTAATAATCTAGTTCTCCTAAAAAGGGAAATAGGAAAACTAGGAAACCTAGGAAAAAATAAAATAAAATAAAATATTATGTATCTATTTCCTCTAATTAGGAAGATTCTACAGATATTATCCCAGATTACAACACTCCCCCTCAAGCTGGATCATACAAGATTGTATGAACCAAGCTTGGAATAGACAAACTCAATTGTAGAGAGCGTCAATAAACCCAATAAATCAACTTGGACAGCAACGGACGAAAGCGAACTAGCACAATGAAACTTCAACTTGGACAGCAATGGACGAGGGCGAACTTTCACCATGAAACTTCAACTTGGATAGCAATGGATGAAGGCGAACTAGTACCATGAAACTTCAACTTGGACAGCAATGGACGAGAGAGATTTCCATCAAAAAAATGGATGATGACTTGCAGCATCAAACAGCAACAAACTTCAAGAACATATGAAGGGCCTACAGTTGCAAATAGCAACAAACTGCAGGGATTGGATTGCCATCAATAGTGGCAAACAGCAACAAAACTTCAAGGGACTTAACTGCCCTAAACAACGACAAGCCTTCAGGAAACATCTGTCCTGACAAAGGCAAACAACAACATACCTGCAGGTACTACACTACCCTGCAGCGGCTGGAATTAAAAGGCTAACAGCCATAAACCTGTAGGGACTTAACCACCCTAAACAGTGACAAGCCTTCAGGAAACATCTGTCCTGACAGAGGCAAACAGCAACAGACCTGCAGGGACTACACTACCCTGTAGCGGCTGGAATTAAAAGGCTAACAGCCATAAACCTGTAGGGACTTAACCACCCTAAACAGCAACAAGCCTTCAGGAAACATCTGTCCTGATAGAGGCAAACAACAACAAACCTGCAGGGACTACACTACCCTGCAGCGGCTGGAACTTTCTCCTCCCCACGACTGAACAATAGAACGTGAAGGTGGAAGAACTGTGAGAACCGATCCGTACGAGAGACAACTCTAAATCCCATAACTTTGAAAAATTCAATTCAGCGGTCAGTCTCAAAGAACAACACTTATTGAGCTGTTACAACAAAGCATTGGCAGAAACCAAAAAACACCATGGCATCAAAAGGCCAAAGAGAGGTTGGAGGTCCAAAGTCCTCTGTTGGACTACTCCTCAAAGGTGATACTCAATACTGTATCACAGGAAGTACAGGCTAAACTCTAGCCCAAGAAGGAAGTTCTCTGCAGGGGCTGAAAAATATTTCCCCTCACGGCAGACAGCGGAAACGACGGTTAGTGCACTTCATGAGACACTCTTAATCTTGACCAAAGAAAATATGATGAATTGTTGGCGGAAGTGTGTTGCGAGGAAGATGAAGATTCTGTGAAGACTGTGGCATTAGTGGCATCAAAGTAACGAAGAGGGAATGCTCCGAAGTGGAAACGAGAGTTGAAACTTTCGTCAGGAGAAGAGGATGAAAAATCCTCCAGGGAAGAGGCAGAAGATGACGATCTTCCACCACCCATCATCTAAACCAACCTTTCACTCACTCTCATGAAGGAATACTCTTTTCTTCAGACATCCCGTATCCAATAAAAAAAGGGCAAAAACTTCAAACTCAGATCTACTCAAATAAAGGCCAAACGGGTCGTCACCAACCCAAGGAACAGAATCAGGAGGCTCCGGCGACCCTTCTGTGGCGGCTACGGCGAGTGAGTTTCACCGGAACAAGAGGATCAAAACGTAAAAGTCAGATCTGCACAAATGCAGCTCAAACTAGTCGTCACCGCCCCTAGGAACGGACTCAGGGGGCTCCGGCGACCATGTCTGTGGCGGCGCCGGCGAGTGGGTCTCGTCGGAGGGTGGTGCGTGTAGCCCACGCGCCGGCGACGGTGGCGGCGCGTGGAGGCGCGTGGAAGCTCCGTTCGAGGAGCGACTTCCGGCTCTGTGATCGCCGGTTCTGGGCGCACCTTTCTGCCCTATCGACGACCCCAACTGGCGACGGCGGTGGTCGGATAGCGGCGGCGGTGCAACTCGGACTGTTTTGGTGCTCGTGGCGGCGCGTGATGGAGAAGTAGAAGTCGAAACCGGTGCGGTTGGCCGTCGTTCGAAGAGTCGATCCAGATCCGCTGGTCACCGGTCGAAACTGCGACGGTGGCCGGCGGCGGACGGTGGTTGCCGGCGGCGGACGGTGGTCGGGGATGGTTGACAGTGGAGAGTAGCGGTGACGGCGGTGGTCAGAACAAGCTTGTTGTTGGTGGAAACACATTACACACGGGAGCCAATGATAACGAGGGCATTGCTTAAAATACCAGTTTCAGCTACTGGTCTGAAAGAGAATGGGTTCGAATCCCATTCCAGATTATGGAAGCACAACTCTATGCGGCTGTTATAAGAAGAAATCAACTTGTAGTTGGTCACAAAGATTCTAGGTGGCTTTTGTGAAAAACCCTCAATTGATCTAAGGTACAAGTTAAAGGTTAAAGAAAAGAAATTTTTAGGATCCTGCCGGCGGCCATGGCGGTCGGCCGCCGGCAGACAACAAAGACAGCGGAAGCGGATCAGACAAGCTCTGATACCATGTGGAAAATAAGACTGATTTATTATTCAAATCATGAAAAATACATTCTCAAACCTTCTATTTGTAATAATCTAGTTCTCCTAAAAAGGGAAATAGGAAAACTAAGAAACCTAGGAAAAAATAAAATAAAATAAAATATTATGTATCTATTTCCTCTAATTAGGAAGATTCTACAGATATTATCCCAGATTACAACAAAGTCCTTCACCATCATCACTTAATACCGTGATCCATGATAATGAAGATTCTAGTTGGCTCATTGTTTTTTGAAAATGTACTCGTTCTACCTAGAATCCTCATCTTTTTAACAGTTTTCTAAGTTATTATCTGTTATTTCCTTCCTACTTCTCATTCTTTTATTCTTATTATAAAAAATGTGACTAAATCACTTGATTATCCTGGATGACAAGTCATGATTGCTGAAATTCAGACTCTCGAATATAATCACACATGGGGTTAGTTCCTTTACACTACATTGGGCAGAAAACAGTTGGTTGTAGATGGCTGTACACCATTAGAGTTGGGCCAAACGGTTAGGTTATATGGTTAGGATTTACTTAGATATATGGTTAGGAATAGGGTGATATTTTGTCTCCTGTAGCAAAAATGATTATTATCCATTTTGCTATGCCAGCTCTCACCATTCACCTCTTAAACAAATTGGATATTAAGAATGTTTTTTTTTTTTTTTTTTCATAGTGATATGGAGGAAGACGCCTATGTGGAGCAATTATTTGGTTTTGTTACTCAGGAAGTTTGATTTGGTTTGTAAATTGAGATAGTCTCTCAAAGGTTTCAAGCAATCTCAAGTTGCTTGGTTGGAAAATTTAGTTATAGTAAAATCTTTGGGCTAAAATGCAAAGCAAATCATTCAGTCTTTTTCTTGTCATACATTTCCTAGAAAATGGGTTTATATAATTGTGTATGTTAGTGATATAGTTATTAATAATGCTTACGAAGATTTGTGCAAATACTTTCAAACCAATGATCTTGGGTGTCTCAATTACTTTCTAGCCATTTAAGTGACTTGTTCGAACGAAGGTATTGTGATTTTTCAAAGGAAATATGTTTTAGGTATCGTGAAAGAAACATGAATGATTGTAAAGTCATGGATAGTCCTATGGATTCAAATAAGAAATTAGTGCCAGAACAAAGTGAGCTTTTCTAAGATCCAAGGAGTTACAGAAGATTTGTGCTGGCCTAAACTATCTTTTGCAGTTGGTGTGCTTAGTCATTTATGCAGGCTTCTCACGTTTATCACTGGAATGCTGTCCTACACATGCTCATCTACCTTAAAAAGACATTTAGGGCAAGGTCTACTATATGAAGATAAAGAAAATATCCAATATCTAGATATTTTCATGCTCTGATTGGGTGAAGTCTCCTACAGACAAACGTTGCACTGTTTGATATTCTGTTTTCATTGGAGGGAATATTATTTCTTGAAAGACCAAGAAATAAGATGTAGTTGTTCGATCAAGTTCTGAAGTTAAATATAGGGCAATTGCATCCGTGACTTGTGAACTTATGTGGATAGAACAATTTCTTCATGAGCTGAGGTTTTTGTGAAAGTCAAAAAATGAGGATGTATTTAGATAATAAAAGAACTCTTCAAATGTTTCATGAGAGGACTTGAGAGAATGTCAAAATCAATTTATATGTTTAAAGCTTGGAGCATACAATTTTGTATGCTCTAGCTTAAGGTGTAGTATGAGAATAATATATATTATCTTCTAAACAAGTGCATCGATCCATAACCTAGAATCCTAGGGTAAACTCTATTATATTTTTCTCTCCTTAAACTTATGTTGTATGTCACACGAAACAAAAACCAAACTAGATTTCAAGCTTGTTCTTCTCTGATCTATGGGGTACAAAATGGAATCATTCTTTTTGTTTTTGTTTCCTAAGAAAAGCAATCAAACAATAAAATGGTTCCATGCCACTCACCATTAAACATCCAAACGTCGTCCTTCGGATTATTGGTCTATTTTTGTATAGCTTTAGCAATACGATTGAGCAGGTTTATTTACCTTTATCTCTTTTGGTAGGAGATAGTGTTTTTCCTTGCAGTTTTTGTTATCTGATGGTCAATCAATCTTCATCAGTCTAGTAGTTATGAATCCTAATAACTCTTTCTGAATTGACACAGGGATCATGATTGGACTTGGTTGAAGCTGGCTGATTGTTTTCTAAATTGTTTGAAATGTTTACCAATTTTATAAAGAAAATTCAGTGCACGGTCACAATGACTTGCACTTGTCCACACCGATAGTTGGCTGTCATTTCCCTCACACCTGAACAACATAATTCAGCAACAGTAGGGGTCTGGTATGTGTAGAATAAGAATTGAAAAGTTCCATTTACTTGTGGATACATATAGCTAGTTGTATTTATCATATTTGTACAGTTGTCTTAGGAAAAATAAATTTTCTCAAGTGTCATCAATGTTCTTAGATTCCTTCAATATTTTTCTAAATAATTTCGGGCCCAAGCTACTAATAAGTGTGTAATCCTTACGTTATCGCACCAGCTGCTTTGATGTACACTTTACATTGAAATTACTCTGATAGTCACTGAGGTGCTGCAAATGGAAGTAGAACATGCTGAAATGCAATCTGGGTATTTTAGAAAAAAAAAAAACTATTTTGTTAACGTAGTTTGTCTGATAAAAGAAAAAGAAAAAGAAATGTTGCAGCAAACTACCAAGCTCCGGTACGATAAGGACAAAAGCAATTCAGTGGAGTGGCAAAATGCTAATAGATCGGAAAGAACACCAACTCTATTTGGCATTAAATACTTCAGTAGTTCTAGCAACGAATGACGGAAATACTAGCGGTTAATGTGTATCTACCTACGCAATGTTGTAAGTAGACCTTAAATTGATTTAGTATGAGTTTATTCTGAATAATATATAAATATACAAATTCATAAAGTTATTGTTTTAAAGGTTTGATTTAAAGCTGATGTCAAAGTCTTTTATGTAAATTTCTTAATGACTCGTTAATATTACACATGTCTATCTTTTATTGAAGAATCTGAATGTTTTAGCTCTTTTGGGAAGAAGTTGTGATTCTATTTAATGATTTTGTGTTTATTTTTTAAAATTTATCATTTTTTTTGTTTGGTTTAAATTTTTGATAACTTTAAATTGGATTAGTTTTGGCTTTTAATATTTTTTAGGAAGTATTAAATAAATGGAAAAATAATTAAAAGCAATTTTAAATCTATAAGACTTACTATCTGTTATATAGCTAATGATAGTATAACATTTAAAATATATAGTAAAAGTAAAAATTTACACGTCTTGACAATTATAACTCAAATAGTTAGAGATAAAAAAGTTCATTTTATTTAAATACTTCTTTGTAAATAAGTACAACTTACGTTATAATTTATACATAATAAAAAACATAAACATATAAAACATAAACATAAGTGATATTACAAGTATTATTTTACTTTAAAATAGTTTGCTCTTCATAACATTATTTTGAAAATTTACCTAAATGTTAATATCTTTCATTTTTATTTTTTCAGAATCCTTTGACTAACTTGTCGTTAATCATAGGAAATAGTACAAGTTGTACTTAACTGCGTAAATGAACGCATGACACAACAACTTAATATAAGTTGTTTTTCATTTTAGCCAATTATTTATTTTGAGAAAAAAATTGGTAGTTCAAAACTTATTTTAGCCTTGTTTATAATTTTTGTTTACTTAAATTTAGAGCTGTCAAAATGGGTCACAATTCGCGGGCCAATACGGCCCACCACGGGTTCGGATCGGGTTGAGTTTGAAAAAATTGTATTTTATTTATGCGGGTCAGATTTTAACCTGACTCATTTAAACCCGGCTCATGCAGGTTGAACCCGTGGTGGGTCGGGTTGACCCACCAATCCACCTACCTAAATTTATTTTATTAAAATTTAATTTTAATTTTATAAAAATAAATTTTTTTTTGTTTGAAAAAATTATTTAAGTTTCCTATTTTCAAAATTAATTAAACTTGGAAGTGAAATTTGTTTAAATTTTAACTATAGAAAATTTGTAATTTTTTTTTATTTAAAAAAATTGTAATTAAGTGAGCCAGTGAGTCAACCCATTTACTCACCAACCTATGATGGGTCGGGTCGGGTTACCCGTTTTGATAACTCTACTTAAATTGTTGTCATTAACTATTTGGCTTAATACCTATTTTGGACTTTATTTTCATCCGTTCTCGACTGTATTCAAAGTGGTATTAACAACACCGTGTCCATGTCGTGAGTCATTACTCAATGAGGTGTAAGTTTTTCATATATGTAACAAAGGTGACGTGGAGGATTGGTAATTGAATATGGTCATATCATCATCTTCAATCTCTCACCACCCAAAATCCTAGTCATCATACCACTCTGTCATTCGACCATCGCGAAATTCATCAATCATCAAAACCCCCCACCACCATCTCTTTCAACCCCACAAATCAAGAAGCAGCAGCCACAACAAAATCCTAAAAATCACGAACCCTTACTCACAAAAATCCCAAATCGTGAGATTTGTTTTTTCCTCTACGCCATCAAACCTACAAAATCAAAATAGCCAGAACCCAAGTCGTAGAGAACTGCCACACCAAGACCCTCATTAACACCGCAACAATCACCACAATAGTTCGAGAGTACTACGAAGAAATGCAATCCCACACATCACGAACTCTAACTCACAAAAATTCTCAAATCGTGAGCCAAATATTAATAAATAAATAAAAAATAGAACCCAAATTGCAGATAGCCATCAAACTGAAACCCTCGTTAACCATCGTGATAGCCATCGTAGTAGTTCAAGAACATTGCGAAATCCCATATCGTGAACCCTAAATCACAAGATTTTCTCCACATTTTTGAACTTGCAATCCCAAAAATCACAAATCCTAACTCACAAAAGCCCCAAATTGTGAGATTTGTCTTCTCCATGCCATCAAACCTTTAAAAAAAAAACAGAATCCAAATCACAGAGAGCCACCACATCAGAACATAATCTCAAACCAAGCACCTGTCAAAGCCTCTCACACCTCTATCTTTCAGCAATAGCCTCTATCACAATAAAACCCTAATTTTGGATGGAAGATGAAACTGTCACATGGTAGTCCCTCATTGGATAATTGTCACGTATATGAAAAACTTATACCTCATTTAATTAACGTGAATATTGTGACGTTAACGATTTAGCTGTCATCAAAAATGGCCAAATTAAACAAAAAATACAAAATTTGGGACCACTTTAAACAAAACTGATGAAAATTAGGACAAAGAAAAGTATTAAACATAACTATTTAGTTGCATAATCAGACTAAGTAAATAAATCAAATGTAGTCATATTCTTATATTAAATATGACTAATATTTTTTTTTAATTTCATATAAATATATCCCATGTCCACAAAAAAGAATATATTTATTTATTGACTAAATTCTTAAGTAAGAGAGTTAGATCTTTTATATATAAAATAACAAGAATTTTAAGTATGAGTTTGAGAGTATTTTTGCTATAAAATATCATGTGTATTTATAGGATATTAGGACATGTTAAAATTTATGTGATTTAAATAGAAAATATCACCTGTTAGAGATATACTATTAAAAAGATATAATAAAATTATTGAGATTTAATAATGGATCATTATTGAGCCGTATCATTTAATACATTTGGATTGCATATGTACGAAACTAAAAATAAAGTGAATCTTAGTGTGAATTGGTTAATATGAGACTACGAATGTGCAATCTCATTAAAAGGAAATAGTTTTTACATTATTAATAAAATGTAATAAATCCTTCCTAAAGAAAACTTTGGACAAAATTCAAGATTATTACAAGTAACTTTCCCATATTAGAAGACTACGGTCAAAACTAATACAAAATATTAACGGTATGATTAATTTGCAATAGCCAACCTATGTAAACAAAATACATCGAACACAAAAAAAAAAAAAAAACAACAACTACATTTAACTTTTTAATATTTTTAGTGTTTATTCTTTTATGCTTTATAATATACCTTGCCAAATTATTATAAATCTTTTACTTTTTGAAGTTTGATTCTAATCAGAATTGTCTCTCTCATATATTTTCCCCAAGAAAGTTGTATCTATTTATTTCATTTTTATCTACTTGTAGCCAAAAATAACAATCTAGAAGGCTTTAAGTCATAGGAGAAAATTAAAAAAAAAAAAAATAGTAAGGGATTATGTAATTGTAGATAGAAATGACAAGTTGAATATTTGATGTGTTATCATTTTTACTATAGTAGAATTTTTAAGAAAAATTTAAAGGAAAATTCAACATAGTTCAAAGTTTGGTATAAATTAAATCCATGAAAAATCTAATGCTTATAAGTGTGTATATATAACTAATCATTATTTTTATTATCATATTTTACGAAAAAGTCTCAATTTCATTCAAATATCATTCTAGAGTTGACCTAATACTTCAATTGAAATTACAAACTCTTCAAAAGAGAGTTGAATAAACTTTTAAAAACCTTTTGTAAAATCATTTTAAAAAATATATATATAAAGAACAATCTAATTGATTCATAAACATTTGAAAAAACAACTTTTGCGGATAAAAGATAGCTTAAGTTAAAAAATGTAAATGAAAAATAACAAGAGTAATAAACACTAACTTACATCCAATTCTCCTCAGAAAATCAAGAAGGATTAATATAATCACCGTTACTATAAGTATTTGTTACTACTTAAACAACTTCTCAACATGTAAGATTTAGACTATTTCTCGACTTGTTTTCTTTAAACTACTCCTTATTGATAAAAGGTTGCTAAATCACTCTTAAACAATTATGTTTATCATAAATTTTACCATATAGATTTCAACCTAAGTCATATCTTTCGAAGGTGTAACTCAAATCCAATTTTTATCAAGCGATTGAAGATGGATATTTTGAAACACTACACAATGTGTACTCAAACTAAAGTATAGAATACAAACTATTTGAAAGCGCCAGTTGAAGAAAATAATGTTTACAACCAGCCTCAAAATTAATCCCAAATTCAACCTTACAATAAAATTTAATTCAAACAAAAGAAATGAAGAACACAATCACATTGATAATTTCATTGAAAAAAATATAACCACAATCATGCATTATAATTTTTATTGAAAAATCAATCCATAGTGAATCCAATTGACTCTTAAGCATGTTGAAGATTAACCTGTGAAAACATGAGTTCGTGAAAATAATCTTTGCAAAAAGTCTCAAAATTAATATCAAATTCAACCTTGCAACAAAAACTAATTCAAACAAAAGAAATGAAGACCGCAATCATGCATTATAGTACCATTAATATGGATGAGAGAATTTCCATCCACTTGAGAGAACAAAGTATAGTACTAAATTCTTACTTAAAAATTATCAATCATAAAGAATTACAAAGACAGTTAACCATGAAAATACTATACCATCAGATTGTAATTCAGTTACTTAGTGGCATACCTTTGTGTCATTTCTATACTTTCAGAGAACAAAATTAATTCAAACTGTTTTAGAAATCCTCTCCATTTGGACTCCCCAATTGAATGTTTTTAAGCCAATATATATACCATCTTTTCCTATACTTAATCCTCTCTTCTTGAACAGCCAGAGGAAGTACGTACCCAAACTAGTATACCATCAGATTTTTATTAACAGTATCTCATGACCAAAGAAGGAAATCACAAACCAAGTATACCCTTTATTCCCAGTCACTAGTACATATCAAATTCGAAAAGTTTACATTAACAAAAATGTATGGTCACTCAATGACTGACATTACCCATTAACATACACGCAATCCAGTACCTTATCTTTTCAAGATTGAATATAACAACTTTTCTACGGTTCATTATTATATGATTAATCAATTGGATAAAACCCTCAGCCCTTTCTAGAATCATTATGATCAACCAGGACAGTCGTACAATGCATGTTATAGTAACCTAACATGGTGCACACGAGATATATGTTTTCAGACATTCGAGTTATCCAAAGAAGAGTTACTTTAGATCCAAAAAAATGAGCTGCTGGAAACTGCCCCTGCCGCACTCTAACGACCTATGGGCCTCTTAATCTGGCTCACAAAAACTGACGCAAAAATAAAAAACACACAATTTGCTATAGTCATTCATTCAAGGACGTCTATATTCAGAGTCTTACAGAAGGTCCATTTAAGTTTAGAGTGGAGTTTTGTAGGATACACTTTAATAGATGGGTCCATCCACCTAATTTTAAGAGGTTATTGTCTCCCTTTTAACTAAAGTGTTGTCCACCACTGCACCACCTCAATAACCTCTACTCTTTTGTAAATAATAAATTAAAAGTTAGGGAAGAGAAAGAAAGAAAGCCAGCACAAGAAGAAGAAAAACAGAGAAAGTGTCGTGGTGAAGAGAGCACTGTGCAACATGTGAAGAAATAGAAATAAAGTTCCACAGAGATGGTTTTTGTAACATTGTTTCCCAACATAACATGTCAAAAGTCATGATATAAAAAAGGTATATGGAAAAGACAAGGAATGACTTCCAAGTGAGAGATATCAATACAAATTTTAGCCATAGAAAACAATTATTTATGTTCTGAGTGTGTGTTTCTATTTAGCTTATTAGTGTTAATTCATGGGAATGTGTCATAGAAAGTGTTGCTCTTATATAAGACACTCGTGTCCGAGAACATATATGTTTTAGACTGAATTCTGCCTTTGAAAATGTTGTGTGTTATATAAACTCAAATTTTAGAGATTTGTTATTTTATTAGTTTTGGGTGTAGTAATATTTGGTTTGGTTTTGATTGAGATAACATAGATATAGGTGATTTTGATTTCACGTAAGTTGATATTTTATATTCAGTTTTTATTATTTGTACTTGGTCCAAGGCCCTATTTGCATCACGTTATTTTAACAAAGTTGTATCAGAACCATTATACCGAAAAAAAAAGAGAAGGAGAAAAAAAAGGAGAAATGGAGAGTTTGAGAGAAAAATAAAAGGCGAGAGGGGAGAGTCAAATATCCAGAGAGAAAAAATAGAATGGGAAGAGTCTGAATGCTCGAAAAAGAGAGTCAAAAAAAAGGAGAAAGAGAGGGCTAATCTTGCAAATAGTATTTTCCTGATTCAGTTGGCAAAAGGGAGTCAACTATGGTAATTTTTGCGGTGAAAAAGACGCAAAGTGAAGGACATTCTACGAGATTGTAGATGAAGGATAGGTTCTACGAGATTGTAGAAGAGTCCACAGCGGTGAGAAGATAGCGAAAGATGCATCTTCAAAAGACGCGTACAAGGGACAACTGTGTTAAGCAAGACCGACTTTGAACTCTAAGAAAGGGAGTTTGAAATTTTGAAAAAGTGGCAGATCAACTCGGCAAAAAAATGGAGTTTGAAATCATTGACAAATGATTTCGAGAGTTTTTTGTGTGTCGTTGAAGGACCTATCAAAACGAGTATAATGATCCCTATACCGAAAGTCTTCCTGGCAAAGAGTATTCAGGTAAGCGAGTTCCGTTAAGATACGACAGTTGGAAAGGGCTACTCGTGGCTGTGGAAATCGGGTTATGGAGGCGCACCGGCAGCGGAAATTTTAGCCACTACTTCAAGTGCTTCAGGAAAAGTTTCACATGAAGGGTAGAAGTTCAGAATACTCAAGACCTAGACGATCTGGGAGAGAGAATAATAAGGAGAAGAATAAGGAGAAAAATGAGGAGAGAAGAATAAGGAGCAGATTTCGAGAAGAATAAGGAGAAGAGATCTCAGAGCAGAGATCGAGAATAAAGGATGAAAAATTTAAGTTTATGGAGGAGTTTTGTTAGATAAACTCAAATTTTAGAGATTTGTTATTTTATTAGTTTTGGATTTAGTAATATTTGGTTGATTTTGATTGAGATAAAATAGATATAGGTGGTTTTGATTTTAAGTAACTTGATATTTTATATTCAGTTTTATTATTTGTACTTGGTCCAAGGCCCTATTTGCACCTATTTAAAGGTTGTCAAGGTTTAATGAAAATAATCCACAATGGATTGAAGAGTAAAATTATTTGTGTGGGTTACGTTATTTTTTAACACTGTGTACATGTTCTCTGTTCTTGTCCTATTTTTCTTGTTTTTCGTCTGCAGCTATTACAAACATTTTCCTCTCCTCACTTTCTTTTACCCTGCCCACCAATTCATAAACTACTTCTTTTATTCTTTTCTTGCTTTCTCACAGATAAAGTTTCAACAGATGAAAAAAAAAATCAAAATAAAGAGGTTGTATTGAACACACATCAATTTGTTTCAAAATACAATTTGGGCATACATAGCCTCAAGCTCAAGAACAACACGAAAACATGGCGATAGAAGAATAAACACATAAGCTCAAGCTCAAGAACAACAGATAAACACATAAGTTCAAGCAATTAATCTCAAACATAACATATCAAACAACTAGCAGAGGAAATAGAAAACCTGATTTTCCAAACGGTAACAGAATCATCGGTGCAACAATGGTAGGGCTTTGATTCCCAGTCGGTAATGGTCTCACTAGAGATGACTGAATGAGCTCCAATGGTTCAAAAATGAGGTTGAATTTAGGATAGAGGCATCGACAACAAAGAAGGTAGACATCATAGTGAACATGATGACATCTTGTGTTGACAGTTGTGGGAGACCACAATATCTTGCATCGACGACACATAGAAGATGAATATATCTTGTGTCAACAACATGAGGAGTTAATGGCGTCTTACGTCGACGACCTGGGAAAGCAGTGACTTGTTGATACAAAATTGTCTATAAGACTAATATGTCTAAATACTCTCTTATGTTTTAAAGTTTAACAAAATAACATTAAACAAAATGAGTATATGAGGATGTCATCACTAAAATATCAGGATAGCAAAAACCTAAATGATAAGCTCAAAATCTCCAAATACCTAGTTGCATAGGAAAATCTTAGAAAAACACTTAGGTCTAAATGAGACGTTATACTAAACGATTCCCAAAGTTAAAGCTTTTATGAGAATTATGTTAAAAGTGAAATCTATACTGTTCCAAATTGAAATCAAACTCTCAAAAGAATGAAGAAGTCTTAGTCAAAATTCCAAAACTTGTAGAGGGAAAATTTGTTAAATGCTCTAGTTGAAAAAAGAAAAATATCAAAGCGTTTACAACAGCCTAGACGATACCATGAGCTAAACGTTGTACTTCATCCAACGATGAAGTCTTTAATCAACGACTGTTATCTTAAGAGAGAAGCTTAAATGATAAAATGCTACCTGAAAGGTAGAAAACATAAAAAGAACTGTGTTGTTCTGAACAAGCATTAAATATCATTAAATGTTCAATGTTCAAAAACAACAAAAGTAGTAAGAGAAAAGACATATCTGTTGCATGCATATCTACTCTATTTTGTGCACATCACCTACTACATGTATCCACCTACTTTAATCGAAATATATTAGAAGTGGACTTTAGAGGCAAAGAAGACATTCACGGAATGTTCTCTTCATCATAAGTCATGCCAAGAAAATAGCACAACCTACTTCTGGCATAATACTGAAAAAGCAAGTTTGTTTTGACAAGTTAACTTTGACCAACTTTGCTTTACACGACAAGACAAAGAAGACACAAGATTCAAGGCAAAAGCTCAAGTCTAGCAGATATCTTTTGAGAAACCTTTAAATAGAAGAAGATTTGAAGAAAGAATCAAGAGAATAACTTAAAAAGATAATATCAATATCATCGAGAAGAAAAAGTACAGAAGAGCTCAAGATGAAAAGAAAATATCTGAGAAGAGAAAAAGAAAAGGTCGAGAAACATTCTCAAGCTTCATTATAATATCAACTTACTATTTGTAAGTAAAGAGAAAAGAGAGAAACACTTAGTGACTCTGTAGATAGTATTGTATGGAACATATATCCTCTTTGTGAGAGTAATTGTCTAATGACTTGTAAGCAATCAAAGTGATTACAGACTCTGAAGAAAATTCAAACATTTGTTGTCTAACTGAGGAGAGTTGAGGATTACTTGGCAGCGTATCGAGGGATACCAGGATTGTCTAGTGGAAACTGAGAGTGAGTGAAACTCAACTAGTCTACGATAACATGAGTTATTAGCTGACTAGGGATAACAAGAGTGGTGAAGAATACTGCGCAACTAGGAGTGTGTGAAACTTAACTAGGCAACGTATCGGGGGATACCAGTGTAAAGATTGTTGACAACACAAACTCTATATCACTCTAGTTTTTTATGATGACAACACATTGCTTAATAACAAAACACATGTTGTTGCATTACATGTTCTTATGCTGTATTGATTGTTATATCTGCTGAACATGTTTGATGTACTGTGTTGTATGTTCCTATGTTGATTGTTTGATATATTTTTGGAACATGCTTACATGCTTATGTGCAATGTGAAATGCTTTATTACATATGTTTTACTACACATTTTTTAAAGTGACAAATCACAAGCACTTTCATGAACTTATAACTGTGTTACAAAATTATAGTACATTCGACTACATTATTAATGGATTCGACTATGCTAAAATCTTTGTACAGAATTTGAGAATCAGTGCTCTGTGATGTTTTGAGTTGAAAAGAATTTCAAAGTGTTTTTACATGTGTCAGTCGACTTTGTCTAGTTTACATTCGACTGTGTTTTTTATCTGATATGGAATTCTGTTATGCTCTTGCACTCCAACGAATATATTTTTAAAAGTTAGTTGAGCATTGATGACTTGGTCAATTGTATTAAACGTGTGTTGATTTTGGTTGACTGAGAGCTACTATGTTGACTGTTTGTTATAACTGAATAATACAGTCGATTGAATTAGTAGCCTATTCGACTGAGAAACAATCTGATAGTCAGAAAACTATAAATTGGTTGAACATGAGTTGTTCAGAGACTTTTGAGGATCTAACATTTTCATTCTTGTTTCAGGTTGAATTCTCTGTGATAACAACTCCAAGAATTCTCCAAGAAGACCGTGGTGATCTTTCTTGAGGGAGATTCAAAGGGAGATAGCTTGCGTATTCATTGTCTGATCAAATACTGCACAATGAAGTTGATTCTGGGTTGATCACTTCAGGCTTGGCATCCTTTGAAGACTACTGCACTTGTTAAGGCTTGGCATCTTGTGAAGACTGTTGGAATTGGACCTGTTGTGATACAGCTGTTTCACGTTGAGGATTGTTCGATGTGGTGTTCAGATTGCAGAAGAGGGGATTCTTGCTGCAAGTGTGTTTTTTGTTATTGCAGTTATATTTTGGTTTTAGGTTAGAGAGGAGATTTATATTTTTGACGTGAGGTCTTCTATAAATTCCTTGTTGTAAAAACTGCAACCATTATAGTGCATTTGCTTCCTGGGTTGGAAGGACACTGAATGTAGACATTGTTGGCTGAACCAGTATAAAAATTAGCGTTTGATTTTCTCTATCCCTGCACTCTTTAATTCCAGGCGACTTTACTTTTTACGAAGTCAGCTACGTTTTTCCGCTGCATATAAATTTTGATTACTTGCATTTCAAGAAAGTTTAAAAAGCTTTGTACTTTTGATAAAAGATTGCGAAAAGATTTTGTTTTTGAAACATCACCAATTCACCCCACCCCCCCCCCCCCCCCCCGCTCTTAGTGTAAAAACGAAGCCTACCTGTTTTCCAACAATTGGCACCAGAGCTGGTTTTCATAAGATATTTGAAAATTTAGTCGACTCTGTTTTTATCTCATTCAATTATAAAACCTGGGATGACTTCCTGTTTTCAAACTTTTGGTGAAGGTGCTTCAACAAACAGACCGCCTCTGTTTGCTGGTGAAAATTATCCTTTTTGGAAAATCAGAATGCAAATCTTTCTTGAATCGCAAGATAAAGGAATTTTAGATGTCACTTTAAATGGTTCTTTCGTGCCTACAAAAACTGTTGAAGAGAAAACTTTTTTGAAACCTTTTACTGAGTGGACTACTGATGAAAATAGAAAAGCTAAGTATGATGTTAAAGCTAGAAATATAATTGCCTCTGCACTGACAATTGATGATTTTTTTTCAAGATATCTCAGTGCAAATCTGCAAAGGAAATGTGGGATGTCTTAGAGGTAACTCATTAAGGCACGAATAAGTCAAAAGAGCAAGAAAGAACTCCCTGATACAAGAGTATAAATTGTTCAGAATGAAGGTTGGAGAAAACATCTATGATATGCAGAAACGATTCACTCACATTGTAAATCATCTAATGACTCTCAAGAAGGTGTTTGATAAGGAAGAGATTTTGAAAAGTCTGAACAGGAATTGGCAACCAAAAGTCACAACAATCTCTGAATCCAAAGATCTCACAACGATAAACATTGCTACCTTGTTTGGCAAGCTACGCGAACATGAGTTGGAACTTGGTGGATTAAAGGATGAAGAGGAGATTGAAGAGAAGAAGTCCATTGCTCTGAAAGCTTCAAGCAAGGACAACTCAGAAATAGACATGGAGGAAAAAGAATTGATGACCTTGATGGTAAGAAAGCTTAGTCGACTTAAGCAAAATGATAGTCAATTGTCTAACCATGCAGGTCAAAGCAAAAAGAAGAGCTTCAGTAGAAATATAGTCCTGTGCTATGAATGTGGAAAGGAAGGTCACATCAAGCCTGATTGTCCTGAATTACAGCCGAAGCAGAAAGGAAAGAAAAGATTCCCTCAAGGCAGAAATATGAAGAGGAAAGAAGCTTACATTGCTTGGGAGAACTCAGATTCTGAAAGCTCAAGTGATGAAGATTCTGATCAAGTGGAGGAATCAAATCTGTGCTACATGACAGGAGTAACATGGGACGATTATGATAGTGATGCAGACATCTCAAATGAACCGGTTGAAGTCAAATATGATCTGCTATTGGATACATTCAAAGAGCTGCATGTTGAAGCTATGCGACTGCAATATAAGGTTAATCGACTGAACTCTGAAAGAAGAGATTATGAATACAGGATAAATAACCTTGTTGCAGAAAATGAGAAATTATAAAAAGAATTAAAAGAAGCTTTGTTATCTGCTAAGAATGTTGAAATTAAAACTATTATAGTAGAAAAAGATTGTGAAAATTGTCCTGCTCATATTGAAAAAATAAGTTAAATGTTGTTTTAAAATCATCTGGAAGAGCAATTTACAGACAAGGAATAGGATTCAAAGCTCAATCTAACAGAACCAATGCTAGGAAATTTACTGATTTAAGTAAACCTGCTAGAAATGCATGTTTCTATTGCAATTACGTTGGTCATACTGTTAGAAATTGCTATTACAGAAATGTTGCTGTTCATAAAGAATTATATGTTTGGATACCAAAGAAACAAGTAACAAGGACTGACAATCATGGACCCAAAGTTAAATGGGTACCAACAACCAAAACTTGAATTGTTTTGCAGGTTATATTGCAGATGCAGTTGATCTCAAGGATGAATCAATTATGGAATACATAAAAAGTCTTGAGTATCTACAACTGGTAAAATTATATTAACCTACTGGTTATGCCTGATTTAATTGGTTGTGATTGTGTAATTGATTGAACATTATGTCTGAATTGATTTTCTAAATTGATTGATTGATTAGTTGAAACTTTATTTTACTGCTTGTCTTAGTTGACTATATTATTAATACATTCTACTACATTTTGAATGTGTCCCCAAACACTGTTTTGAAAAAATTCATGTGTCTGTAAACATTCAACCTCATGTCAAATCAATTTAACTGATCTCTGGTTTGTGTAACTGTTCATAATACAAAGTATCTAGCTTTATTGAAATAACTACTTCGCGCCTTTCCTTTTGTCTTCGCGGGTCAAACACTATTCCCTGAATTCTGTTTCTTGAAATCTTCCAAAAACTCTCTAACTCTAGAAAGAAGGTTTCAAGATTCTCATCCTCATGGAATCCTCAAGTTGCGCTGGTAATGAAGAAAAAGAAGTGCGAACCAACATGATTAGGAAATATGATCCAATGGGTTGGATCAGTGATGAAGAAAATCATCAAAGCTTTGTATATGGTTCCTTCAAAACCATTGTTACACCAATGAGCATCAATCTGGACATATTCAAGAGAGAAAGGTTCATGTTTCCTTACTGGTTAGAGAGACAAGGACTATCTGACTTCGTTCAAATGAAGGGAAACTGGTATCCTGACCTTGTCAAAGTCTTCTATCACATTTTAAAAGTTGAAAATGGTGACATTGTTTCAAAGGTGAAAGGCATTGATATTCATCTAAATGATTTCATCTGGAACATGGTGTCAAATTTACCCACTGAAGGTGCTCTTTCACACCTATCCACAATTGATGTAAATATCTTGTTGTGCAAGAAAAGGGTTTATCAAGATTGGTTAAGATTTCCAGGAGTATATTCCACAGAATGCATCTTTGCACATGAAGGATTATTGAAAGAAGAGAAAATTCTTGCTCATCTTCTGGCAAACATCATCTTGTCCTGCAGAAACAAGAAAGATCGCATGACCACGGAGGATATATATCTACTGCATGCTATCAAACATAATATTCCCACAAACTGGATGCAAGTGGTGAAAGACCATATGGAGTATGCTGCAGTGAGGAGGTCACTATATCTACCCTATGGATGTCTTGTTAGCAAAATCTTGGTGCTTCTAGGGGTTGATGTCAGTAATGAACAAAAACATATATAGACTTCCTCCAATGTATTTGACAGAGACTCTCTTATGTCTCTTGGATTAGTAAAGACCATAAATGGATGGAAATTTATGGGAGAAAATTTCTCTGAAGATTTTACAGGAAAGACATCAGAGTTGACAATTAAAGGAACAAGTTTCTTCCCTGAATCAAATTTTGAGAAATATGCCGCCGAACAGATAAGGATTCTGCATGATAAAATAGAGAGACTTACACTTCTGCAGAAAGGAAATCTGAATTCAAACAAAGAGGAGTTTGATGAAAAGGATTCAACTGAAACCTTCTGAATAAATTAGAGACCTAGTAATCTTATGTTTCTTAGATGTTTCTCGTGTGTCTTGACATATTTTGTTATCCTTGTGTCATCTTTTGTATATGGCTTAGTATGCCATCTTTTGTTGTTTTTCTTTTGAGTTTCCTTGTCTGATCCTATCCATGTAATATTTTTTTAAGGAAATGAAATTAGTACTTTTGAATCAAATCCAATTGCTTTTGCTCTGTTTGAATAATATTTGTGTTACTGAATGACATATATTTGACTGTGATTTAAGTGAAGTCAACTATGCTTAATCTGTCGTACATTTGCACATATTGACTTCTGTTCTTTTTATTATAATTCTTGCTTAACCAAAATGTTTGATCTGGAAAAGGTTGTTGAAAGGTTTTGCAGGAATAACATTGCTTTGGAAACTACAAATGGAATTCAACATTTGAGAAGCAATGCATTCGACTGATGATTTAATGCAATCGACCGCGTATAACAGGATTATAAAATTCCACATATGGAATTTGGTTTTATCTTTACTGATTGCTTAAATCCTATATATATGCTATTATCTCTGCTATTATCTGTTTCAAATATCTTAATTGAGATAATATTGTGAGATTGTTGAAGATTGTATCATTGCATATCTAAATTGTTTGCTATCTTGTCTTTGATATAACTATGTACTAAACTGTTGTTTAATCTGTGATATGTTGCATTATGCATCTGTGTTGAATTTATTACTTATGCATAATGATAGGGGGTGTATCACTTTTAACACATTTTACATCACATGCCTGCATTTCAGGGGGAGTTAAAATTGTTATGTGATTAAATTGTGATTGTGAGAGCATCATTGTATTTTATACTTTGCATATCCTTCTTATGCATCTCTATTTTCATATCAACATAAATATATAGAGCAATCCTTTTTTGTTAATGCACAAAGGGGGAGAGAAATATGAGAGTATAAGAGAAACTATGAAAGCTTTGTGAAAGGGGGAGACTAATTATTCTGTCTCATACATCATCTGCTTGATATTGTGTTGCTACTGGTTTAAATGCAGAGTAATTGAACTGTGTTAATTTTTTTTGCTATATGTTATTACTCTGCTTTGTATTGAACTGTGCAAACATGGTTGAGTTATTAATCATGGTTGTGAATCATCAAAAAAGAGGGAGATTATTGAGATTGTTGACAACAGAAACTCTATATCACTCTAGTTTTTTATAATGACAACACATTGCTTAATAACAGTACACATGTTGCTGCATTACATGTTCTTATGTTGTATTGATTGTTATCTCTACTGAACATGTTTGATGTACTATGTTGTATGTTCCTATGTTGATTGTTTGATATATTTGTGGAACATGCTTACATGCTTATGTGCAATGTGAAATGCTTTATTACATATGTTTTACTGCACATTTTTTAAAGTGAAAAACCACAAGCACTTTCATGAACTTATAACTGTGTTACAAAGTTATATTACAGTCGACTACATTATTAATGTATTCGACTATGCTAAAATCTTTGTATAGATTTTGAGAATCAGTGCACTGTGATGTTTTGAGTTGAAAAGAATTTCAAAGTGTTTTTACATGTGTCAGTCGACTTTGTCTGGTTTACATTCGACTATGTTTTTGATCTGATTTGGAATTTTGTTATGCTCTTGCGCTCCAACGGCTATATTTTAAAAAGTTAGTGAGCATTGATGACTTGGTCGACTGTATTAAATGTGTGTTGATTTTGGTTGACTGAGAGCTACTATGTTGATTGTCTGTTATAACTGTAATAATACAGTCGATTCAATTAGTAGCCTATTCGACTGAGAAACAATCTGATAGACAGAAAACTATAAATTAGCTGAACACGAGTTGTTAAGAGACTTTTGAGGATCTAACATTTTCATTTTTGTTTCAGATTGAATTCTCTGTGATAACAACTCCAAGAATTCTCCAAGAAAACCACGGTGATCTTTCCTGAGGGAGATTCAAAGGGAGATAGCTTGCACATTCATTGTCTCATCAAATATTGCACAAAGAAGGTGCTTCTGGGTTGATCACTTCAGGCTTGTCATCCTTTGAAGACTGCTGCACTTGTTAAGGCTTGGCATCCTGTGAAGGCAGCTGGAATTGGACCTGTTGTGATACAAGGGTTTCACGTTGAGGATTGTTCGACGTGGTGTTCAGATTGGAGAAGAGGGGATTCTTGCTGCAAGTCTGATTTTTGTTATTGCAGCTATATTTTGGTTTTGGGTTAGAGAGGAGATTTATATTTTTGACGTGAGGTCTTCTATAAATTCCTTGTTGTAAAAACCGCAACCATTATAGTCCATTTGCTTTTTAGGTTGGAAGGACACTGGATGTAGTCATTGTTGGCCGAACCAGTATAAAAATCAGCATTTGATTTTCTCTATCCTGCACTCTTTAATTCCAGTCGACTTTACTTTTTACGCAGTCAACTACATTTTTCTGCTGCATATAAATTTTCATTACTTGCATTTCAAGAAAGTTTAGAAAGCTTTGTACTTTTGATAAAAGATTGAGAAAAGATTTTGTTTTGGAAACATCACCAATTCAACCCCCCTCTTGATGTAAAAACGAAGCCTACCTGTTTTTCAACAACCAAGATTGCCTAGGCATATCAAGAGTGGTGAGAATACTTAGTTGTAATCTTGTTGAAGATTATAGTGGAAACCTCTAACATTAGAGGAGACTGGACGTAGTTTAGTTGGAGTGAATTAGTATAAAAATATCTGTTCATTTTCTATTCTATTCTCTCTAAATGCTTCTCTTATAAAAACCTGCAGCTGTATTTTCGTTTCAAAGAAAAGAGATTCCTATACTAAACGACTATTCATTCAAAAGGAAGTTTCATCAATATACTGCAACGAACATTCTCAATAGCACTTGGAATGAATTTATCATTTAAACTAATCGTAAGGTCGAGTGTTGAAAATCTTTATACTTGACAAAAAGGCTAAATGAGATAGGTTGTGAAAAAGTTTTCCTTTAAAATTATTCCAAATTTCTTAAAACTGTTTATTTTAGAAACGAATGTCTCGGGATCAGTAGTAGGAGTGGTATAGAGTCAAGAAAACCATCTATGAAATTGTTTCCATGTATGCAAAAAGAGTCGACATATATAAGATAATTTTATGTTGTTACTGAGGCACTGACTAAATTTTGGCACTATTTACTTAGTCCCAAGTTTGTCATCAAAACTGATTAAAAATGTTTACATTTTTTTTAGAACAACGTCTACAAACATAAAAACAACAATCATGATTACCCAAACTTTAAGGTTTTAATTTTACAATACAATACAAATTGGGAAAAGAAAATATGTTGTAGATGCTTTGTTAAGGAGTTTAGGTCTCAACCTTGTCCATCATTGACTTAGGCGAGTTGCAAATATATACTTATAGTTTCAAACAAAAGTTGACTTATTGTTTTGGAGATGACATATTATATTACTAGCTAATGAAGGCATCCTAAATCAATTTCTTTAATTTCATGCCTCCAAGGTTAGTGATCATGCAAGTGTGTCAAATATTATGGCCAAAATTGTTGCTCAATTTTATCAACTAGGGATGCAAAACCAAATTCGCAAGTTTGTGTGTGAATGTCAAATTTGCTAACAAGCAAAAGTGGAACAAGCATTACTCATTGGATTACTCCAACCATTATCAATTCCTCAGCATGTTTGTGATGACATCTCAATGGATTTCATCACAAAGTCACCTCTTTCATGGGTTCTTAGTATTATGGTGGTGGTTGATAGATTTTCTAAATTTTGGCCTTTTATTGCATTAAAAGTTATGGTAAGATTGTAGTTGAAGCTTTTGTTAACAATACTATGAAGTTATATGAAATATAGAGATCAATTATTTCTGTTCAAAAGAAGATTTTTATTTGCTCGTTGGCAACATCTCTTCTAAGCTTAAGGGACAATGTTAGCCATGAGTTCTTCACATCATCCATAATCAGATGAACAAATGAAAGTACACTAGTGGAAAAACGCTGTTTAACGTCGGTTATTTTGGGCTTTTAACGTCAGATCCCGAACCGACGTCTATTCCAGTGACGTTACATGAGACGTCGGACCCCATAGGTCAGACGTCTACATAGACGTCAGGCTATATAGGTCAGATGTCTATATAGACGTTAGACTCATAGATCAGACGTCTAAAATGTCACCGTATTTGATAGGATCTTTCTCCGCTTGAGGCCTCTCGAGTTGCTCCTAGGTCATGGTGATTCGAGTTTACAACTTTATATTTTAGTTGAAGAGAATGGATTGTATGTTCTTATTTTGTATTGGACGGTTTTGATAATGTAGTGGAGGGAATTGGAGGAGTGTAAAATGCAAGAAATCGCCATCCAAGAACGCTGCCTAAGGACATGAGCAAAATTGCACAAAAACTCAATGAAAACGCATTTTAATCGATTCAAATGAAAAATAATTCACCAAAGAGTAATGTAATCAGAGTAAAATTAATTTTAAACGGTGCAAAGTGAGAAAACGAACCTGAAAAACGTAGCCTGTGCAGAGAAAACGCGAGGAAGATGATGAACAATGAGTGCGCGTAACTGCTGTCTTGCGTTCGTAGTGTTTTAATGCAGACATTTAGACGTCGGTTCCCTTTACAACAGACGTGTAAAGTGCTTTAGAAGTCGGAGTGGCGGGATCAGATGTCTAAATGGAGTCAAAAAGTGACTTTTTAAGTTTCTGGATTTAAGGTTTAGACGTCGGTTCCCAGAGTAACAGACGCCTAAAGTGCTTTAGAAGTCGGAGTGGCGAGATCATACGTCTAAATGGAGTCAAAAAGTAACTTTTTGAATTTCTAGATTTAGGGTTTAGACGTCGGTTCCCAGAGTAACAGACGTCTAAAGTGACTTTTTGAATTTATGGATTTAGGGTTTAGACATCAGTTCCCAGAGTAACAGACGTCTAAAGTACTTTAGAAGTCGGGACTCTCCCAACTGACGTCTATATGTCTGACAGGTAGGTGAATAGCCATTAATTTCCGCCATATAGACGTCGGGGCCCCTTCTAACTGACGTCTATATAACTGAAAGAAATGACTTTTCACCCTCGTGTCAGACATATAGACGTCAGTTAGGAGGGGCCCCGACGTCTAAAATATTATAAACGTCAGGGCACCTTCTAACTGACGTCTATATGACCAACTTATTTACGAAAATGCTACCAGTCATCAATATACGTCGTACTTACCCTTAACCGACGTCTAAGGGGTGACGTTAAATAGCGTTTTTGCACTAGTGGTATTAAACAAAACACTGAAAATGTGTTCAAAAATCCAAAATGTTGGCTCAATACCGATGTAATTCTTCTTTACATCAAGGCATAAGTATGTCTCCATTCAAGGCATAAGTATGGAAAGTATCCGCTTGCTGTGATAAGATATGAGTGTAATGTTACAAATCATGTGTCAGTTTAAAAACAATTTACAAACTCCGATACTTTATTACAACGCCTTACGTTAAATTTGCCTAAAGCTCAACAATATATGAAAAACCAAGCTGACAAAAGAGCTTTATAATTTACAATTGGAAATTTAGTTAGTTAAATCGTAAGGATACAGGCAACCCTTGTAAGAAAGTCAGATGTTGAATATGCGTTATTTTGGACTTTAGGTTCTTCAGAAAATTGGATAAGTTGCCTACGAACTTAAGCTTCCTGATATTGTTCGCATGTGTGTTTATTCGTGCACCTCATGTTTTTTCTTCCTGCACCCATAAAAGACATACTTCCCAAACTACCCTTAGTTAAAAACATAATAAAACTTTCCACACCACCTAATTTTTAATTTTTTTTAAGTGAATGTTCCAAAATGTATTTCTGAAAAATATTTTTTGTAACATGTAAAAAAAATATAAAAAAGAAATTCATGAAATGAGTGTTTCGAAAAATATTTCTAAATCAAAAAATACCTTATAGAATATTTATTTCTAAAATTTTTGTTATATTTCAAAACCTCAAGTTCGAAATATAAAATTATACTAGAATATATTTTTTAATTCAAAAATACCTTTCAAAACAATTCGTTCCAAAAAATTTCTTTAATATTATTTAATTAATATTTCAAAAAGAAGGTATTTTTGACAAAACAATGATTTTGAAATATAAAAGGAATATTTCTGACATCGAAAAATATCTTTCGAATTAGGTTTTCCAAAATGTTTAAAAAATAAATTTTTTCCAGAATGATGAATAAGGAATGCATTGATAAAGAGGTGGAGATAATGGTTGAGAGGTTCACCAGGTGGTAGAGTACATGAATATAGTGAAAACTATGTATATGATTAATGTGTTGAATACAGGATATTATATTTATAGTAGAAGAAATATGAGTTAAGCCTAAAATACAAATAATGAATAATAATAAACTAGTTAAAGATAAAAGATAAAAGATAATATACCTAACACTTTTTTTCAAGCTAGTTCATACAAAATATATGTACCAAACTTATTACTAATATAATCAATAAAGACTTTGTGAAAATTTCTTATATTTGAGTAACATCAAATTGTTAATGATTTATGAAGACGACATAAGACAAAATATTAACCCAAAAGACTCTCCTTGAGCAATAAATTTGAGAGGTTACTTCATATAAATCTCTTCTTCTAAATTGTCATTAAGGAATGTATTGTTGACATCTGGTTGATAAAGAGACCATTATTGAAGAGTCACCATGACTATAAATAAACTAATAAAAGTCATCTTTGTCATTGGAGAAAAAACATATATGGATGGGTCAAACGCATTAGTGACAAAAGGGAAGTCAAAAGAGAAGTCATGAACGAACAGGAGAGAGAAATCCTAAAAAGAAGTCAGATTCTCCAAGTAAGGCACATGAAAGAGAAAAAAGAACAACCTTGACACTCTGAATATCTATCTGAAAGAAGACAAAAAAGACTACAGCGGGCGGTGGACCTGAAAGAGGAAAAGAAGTGACCTCGACATTCTGAATTGTTTTCTGAAAGGAGACGGAATATGCCACAACGCACAAAAAATGGAGCAGATCCACAACTTCAAAAAGTGTTGAGAACGTGTAAGAGCTTTGATGGTGTCATTGAAGGCACAGTAATCGCCTAGCTGAGACGATCAAAACCATGTGTTCATCAGTCAAAATTAAAACTCAGACAATGGCAGTCGTAGATAGCAATGATAAATGACAACAGTAAAGGGCGATGCCACCGGTAGCAGCGGGTGTATTGACAAAGGCAACAAAAAATTTTTCTCTCAAAAGAACCTGACTTTATATACTAGATTAAATCTCATAAAAACTATGTATGAAATGAATCTTCCTTGTGTTAAATAGGAAAATATAGACACGGGACACGTGTCTAAATGTTATAGGTCCATCTGGAAATTCGTTTTTAAATAGTTAATGACGTGGCAAGGAGAGAAAGAAAGGGCTGATTTTGAAATTGCTTTTCATTTGCGAAATACACCAAATCTCCGCACCATTTGAACGAGAAAGAAGCTCCCGAACCAGCTACCACCGCAAAGTCGAAGACGTGTGAACCAGCCACCACTGTCGCCGCCGGAGAGCCGCAATCCATCCGAAGAGTTGTCTTCCCTCCACCCAGTCACCCAGTCCCGCCGCAGTACCGTCTCATTGCCGGTGTAAAAAAGGGAAACCCTAAACGCCGGAGATCCGCCGTCGTGTTCTCTTCCCCAACCCACCGTGCCGTCGCGGTTCAAAGAGAAAATCTTCACGTAGGAGGAAGTGATTGTTTATAGTCATCCATGGCCAAGGCTTGGCCAAATATTTCAAAGAATTAAGGAGGGAAAACTCATTTTTAATTTTAAATCTAGATCTAGATAAGGGTAGGATTAACTTCACATTTTGTGGGTCTGTGTCGCACTGCACTTTTTGTGCTAGTGTCAAACCTGCCATGCTTAGCTCACTGCTTTCTTGCAATGTATTCTTTTTTGCCGAGAATTTCATGGGCTCATATTGGGCTTCATTGTTGCTGTTTAACTCTTGGAAAGGAACATCAAGAAAAGTTTATTGTGTTTGTCAGAGGAGTGATATTTTTATAAAAGTTTGTCTATTATCATTTTTATGACTAAGAAATTGTCAAAAATGCTGTCATTACAATTTAACAAGTTATAACAAACCATCATTTTTTCTATGCTGTTTTTTGTTGAGCTTTTGGGAAAACATATGCAAAATAAAAGTGATGATTGATCTATATTATATTGTAAAAAGGAGTTATTAGTATATTATATTAAGTATTATATAATGGTTTGGAATTAAAAGTAATAACTAGAATGCTACAATAATTTAATTATATAAAGAGGTATGAACCTGTTAATGTCTGCTTGTTTAAATTGAATTAATCAATATTTATTACATTATTGAAGGTTGTTTTTGTCTTTAGTTGGATTGGCAGTGATGGATTGAATAAGTTATTATAGAGGCAAGTTGCTACCATTTCCTCATTATGGGTTGCTAGGTGTTATCAACCCCATGTATCTGTTACAATTTTTTTTTCCTCCATGGAAGTGTTGAATATATGGATATTCACAATCAGAACATATTTTGCAGCATCCAACTATCTTAGAATGCTGCATTTTAGGATTACCAGACAACGACTATGGAGAGATTGTAGGTGCAATCGTTGTGCTACATGCTGACATTAAAGAGAAGAGAGATCAAGAATCAAAACCTGCTCTAAGCCTAGAATAATTATCTACCTGGGCCAAAGACAAAATTGCACCTTACAAGGTATGACAGCATAACCATTGTTTATTTTTATCATATGATGGCAAATTATTCTAAAAATTCAAATGGACTTTATTTATTTCTTGACTATTTCTCATACTAACCAAACAATTAAAATGCACCATCTGTTTTTTCTTGGAGTTTTCTTTGCTGCTAATTACTTTGCTTTCTGATAATTTGTTTATTATTTTTGTCAGATTTCAACTAATTTAATCCTGTGGGAAAAACTCCCTCGCAATGCTATGGGGAAGGTAATTTACTTTTGCTTCTATTTTGTTTTTATCGACAGAATTTCCATTTTTACACCTTGACATGCCTTCTGAGATGGAAAACTAGTTCATTGTTTCTCCTGTGAAAAATAAAAAGAAGTTGCAGAAGCTGGTGGTTTCATAACAGTGAACACCATTTGAGCTTTATTCACTGGTCAAAGTTTAATGTTCTGAAGTCAGCTTTTTAAGATGGTGGAAATCTCAAATAAAATTTCACCAATTATTTTTTGAAATAGAAACCTTTGTATTCTCTCATTTATTAAGTTCAATAAGTTTTAGCATATTAGGAGGAGTAGATAAAAGAAAAGAAAATAATCATTAAGCCTAGCAATTTAGATTTATTTATGAAAGTGATTGATTGAATGTATTTAATGAAAAACATTCATTATAAGTAAAGAAAAATGCAATATTTAGCTAGTCACTTCATTTAGTACTCTATTTGTCTTTCAGTATCAAGTTTATTTCTATTGTAAAATGGAATGAATTATTGAAAGGATTCTATGGAAATTGTTAATAATATATTTTGCTTATCCTAATAATGGTTTCTTTATAAATATAAAAGTTTATTATTTTTATAATTATTTTTTTATGTCAAATGAATGGAATGTGTTCAAATATCATTATTCTATAATAAAAAAGCTTTTATTTTATATGCTTTTTGGTATGAATAACGATAACATATTTATATTTATTCAATAAACATTAAAAAGTTAAAATAGTTATAAAATAGGAATTTTTTGTATTTTAAAATAATAAAAAAAACTAAAAAAGAATAGTGAGAAATAAATATAAAAAAAATTAAGTGTGAAACTATCATAAATTTTATAAAAATGATGGTTCTTTGACCACGTCTTTGTTCATAAATTGTATAAAAATTGGTTTCAAATTACTTCTAAGTGACAAAAATGATAACAAATGAATTAGGCACTCAAAATGAATGTGATGTTCATAGTTGACCCATCTGTGCAAAAACCTCACCTGAAGTACCCAGTTATTTAGTCTTTGGTATCACTTGTATTCGTGCACCATGGGTTTTAATAAATGTATTTCTTTTGCCACGTGTTTGTTCATAAATTGTATAAAAATTGGTTTCAAATTACTTCTAAGTGGAAAAAATGATGACAAATAAATTAGGCACTAAAAAATGAATGTGATGTTCATAGTTGACCTTTTTGTGCAAAAACTTCACCTGAAGTACCCACTTATTCAGCCTTTGGTACCACTTGTATTCCTGCACCATGGGTTTTAATAAATATATTTCTTTTGCAACGTGTTTGTTCATAAATGGTATAAAAATTGGTTCCAAATTACTTCTAAGTGGAAAAACTGATGACAAATAAATCAGGCACTAAAAAATGAATGTGATGTTCATAATTGGCCTTCCTGTGCAAAAACCACACCTAAAGTACCCACTTATTCAACCTTTGGTACCACTTGTATTCCTGTACCATGGGTTTTAATAAATATATTTCTTTTGCCACGTGTTTGTTCATAAATTGTATAAAAATTGGTTCCAAATTACTTCTAAGTGGAAAAAATGATGACAAATAAATTAGGCACTAAAAAATGAATGTGATGTTAATAGTGGACCTTCATGTGCAAAAACCTCACATGAAGTACCCACTTATTTAGCCTTTGGTACCACTTGTCTTCCTGCACCATGGGTTTTAATAAATATATTTCTTTTGCCATGTGTTTGTTCATAAATGGAATTAGAAATCATTACTTTCACCATTAATGTCACATTACAATATAATATTATATTATAATAGTGAAGGACTTACATGAGGATATTTTAAGAAATATACTAAAAAAAATAAAAATTCCATAAACAACATATGTAACTTTAAAAAATAAAGTGGGACTTTAGTTCAAATAAGTGGGTACTTATGTTATTAGTTTTGCACACAAGGGTTCCTTGACTTCTAAATACATCTTTCAACCTCACAAAAATGAGTATAATGTCCAATAACATTTTCTTAAGACAAAGATGCATTGTCCTCATGGTAACAACTAGTTTAAAATTTACCAGGTTGCACTGCCTTTTCATAAAGGTTTTGAACTTCTAATACTTAGCATCATGTTCAAAATCTATTCATTTCATCAACCACGCGAAAGAGATCAAAAAACATGCCTCACATTCACCATCTTGACCATACAAACTTCATTTCAAATAACTATGTATCATGTTCATACAAACTTCAATTCAACTACATTGCTCTATCATCAACAATTACAGACACTTAAAGTCACATTATGACAATGGTTAACAAATTCCAATGTTTTCAACATCAACAAAATTTTTCAACAGGATACCAAACATCATCATATTAAGTAAAATTTAGATTTCCTATTCTAATACAAGTTATTGAACCACTCAGTGTTTTCTTCTAACATCTTAAGTAACAACTCTTAATCCGTTTTCAAAGTTCAACTTTCATACGATCATACATTGTGCTTTGTTTCATTTCAATATCACCTTCAAACACCGGGGTTTGGTGATGAGATTGAACTGGTGTACTTTGACAACGATCTTCACTTCCCCAAAACGGTTGTTCCACAAAATCTTCACCCTTATGATATCTTCACCCTTAGCTTCACTTTGTTTCCTGTTTTTAGTGATTTCTACATGAAATGGAAAAAATACCAAAATGTTTGTTACAAAATTTCATGTACGAATATTTGAAAATCCGAAATAAAATGAAAATAAGGTGATAATATTAGTTATCATCATAGAATAGTGTCCTATCAATTTTTCGTAGTATACCATTAATGTCGACTATCGGTTTTGTGTTCATGTTTGCAATCGCAACTACAATTCATTTTCAAACCAAAAAACTATCAAGAAACTTTTTTCATACAAAGACATCAATTTTCAATACATTAAATCTACTTACATTGTTATAACCTTCTTGTATTATGTAATCCATCACTGCCAATCCAACCAAACTACAAAAACAATGTAAGATTAACCAAACATCAACTCAAATCTCATTGATGAACATCTCAAAACTTCCACTTCAAATGAGGAATTATTCTTAGTGTTTCGGTTGGTATTTTGTGGGACCGAGACACTAACCTGGCGGACGCGGCTTTATCACTTTCTGATGTTTGGATTGAGCGAATCGCTCGCTTTTCCCAGATCTTGACCGCTCGCTCTCCTGTAATCTTGGCCGTTCAGTGATCTTCAAGCTTTGACCGGAGGGGGGAGGTACCTGCAATGGCACTCCGACGCCCAAGTTAGGCGTATGATAGAACAACTTCGGTTCTTAATTGACTGTTTAGTGAAGGGTTTTCACTATTTGAGTATTTGAGAATGATAGAGTGAGTCAAGCATGAGTTGAACATGAGTAGAATGTGATTGAAAGGTGATTGGAAGATACCTGGCTTGTGGCCCTAACTCTCTATTTATAATTTGTCTCATGGACCTTAAGCTGATATAAGCCCAATAGAATAAAATATAAACAGAATATAATATAAACAGACTTACCTGAAAATCTGGTTTAGTTGCTAAATATCTTTAATTAGATATTCTTGATTAATTTATATCTTTAATAAGATATATCGTAACCGATCGACCCTGATATCATATTGTACATTATGCCCCCAAGTCCGAGTTAATCGTTCGGCTTTAGCCATGATTAACTATAGGACTTATGAGTTTGAGGAAGACTGCTTTTGTTGTACTAGGGAGCGTGCTTTTAGGCGTTGCTCATCTCTAAACCGAACGGCGAGAGAGATACCCGGGAGGCCGAATGGCGGAAATTCTGTTAAGCCGAATGGCTGAATGCCTGTGAGGCTGAATGACCGACTGTCTGTGAAGCCGAATGGCTGTATGACTGTGAGTCGGAATAGCCGAGCACCTGTGAGGCCGAATGGTCGAGTACTTGTAAAGCCGAATGGTTGTATGATTGTGAGGCTGAATAGCCGAGTACCTGTGAGGCCGAATGGCCGAATACTTGTAAAGCCGAATGACTATATGATTGTGAGGCTGAATAGCCGAGCACCTGTGAGGTCGAATGGCCGAGCACCTGTAAAGCCGAATGGTTGAATGACTGTGAAGCTGAATGGCCGAGCACCTGTGAGACCGAATGACCGAAATGTAGATGTCTGAAACTTAAGCATAGGAGTTCACGAGGGAACTTCCCGATGGGCGAGCTAGCTCAGACTTAAGCATAGGAGTTCTCGAGGGAACTTCTCGATGACCGAGTTCTCTCGGACTTAAACATAGGAGTTCTCGAGGGAACTTCCCGATGGCCGAGTTCTCTCGGACTTAAACATAGGAGTTCACGAGGGAACTTCCCGATGGCCGAGCTCGCTCGGACTTAAACATAGGAGTCCACGAGGGAACTTCCCGATGGTTGAATGGTCGAAATGTAGATGATTAAAACATAAGCATAAGAGTTCACAGGGTAACTTCCCGATGACCGAGCTTGCTCGGTCTTGAACATAGGAGTTCACAAGGGAACTTCCCGATGGCCGAGTTTGTTCGGACTTAAACATAGGAGTTCACGAGGGAACTTCCCGATGGCCGAGTTCGCTCAAACTTAAACATAGGAGTTCACGAGGGAACTTCCTGATGGCCGAGCTCGCTCGGACTTAAACATAGGAGTCCACGAGGGAACTTCCCGATGGTCGAGCTTGCTCGGACTTAAACATAGGAGTTCACGAGGGAACTTCCCCGTGGCCGAGAGTGATGGGCTCACTTGCTTGGACTTTTGTATTCTTCTTTTGTGTTTAGGATCCTGTGTAGCAGAGCGATTGAATGTTTGAAGAATCCATATTAGGATGTTTCATGGTCGGAATGTAACTATTTTATAGTCTTGTGACTCTGGTAGATCAGCCTTGTTGATGATACTTCACGTAGAGATGATGATCCATGTTTTGTAGCTATAGTTTTGATGAAAATTTCTGTTGTTAATCCGAAGTGGCAATACCGAGATCGAGCACTAGTCTTGGTTCCTTGTGGGACCGAGACATTAACCTTTTCTGATGTGGCTTTACCGCTTTCCGATGCTTGAACTGGGTTTTCCCCTTGTCTTCTTTCCTCCTAGGGACCGCTCAGTCACCTTCCCGGTGGAAAGGGGGAGATATCTGCAAAAGGCACTCCGACGCCCAAGTCAGGCGTGATTGTATTATCACTATAGAGTATTTTCATAGTAGTGGAGTGTGAGTAGAATGTGATTGAAAGATGATTTGAAGGTACCTGGCTTGTGGCCCTGACTCTCTATTTATAATTTGTCTCATGGACCTTAAGCTGATATAAGCCCAATAGAATAAAATATAAACAGATTATAATATAAACAGACTTACCTGAAAATCTGGTTTAGTTGCTAAATATCTTTAATTAGATATTCTTGATTATTTTATATCTTTAATAAGATATATCGTAACCGATCGGCCCTGATATTTGTACACTTAGAATCATTGTTAAGGTATCAACACACACTATTGGAATTTTCCCAAATCTTAATTGTGATGGTTATAGCTTGTCATTACAGGTGGGGAAGAGTTTTTCATCGATATTTTTCAGTATCGGTACACATTATTTGAGTTAGTGTCATTATAATTGTTTAGTGCATTGGGATATCTCCTTATTCTATCTATGAAAGGCTTCAGTTTTACGGATATTTCTTTCTAGGGAATTAGGTTATAATTTTTAATTATGAGGTTATATTTTTCTTTTATGACAATAACTTATGTTGTGATAAAGTATTGATTTTTTTTAAATATTCAAACCTAGTTAGAAATATAAGTATTAAAAATAACATTAAGAAAAAAACCCCTCGAGAAATATCTACTTAAAAGAAAACTTCAAACTTGTTAGGAAATAATAACCAAATTTGTGGTGGTTTAACATATTTTATCTATAGAATTAATATAATTTTCAACCATAACTATTTACATATTTAAAATATGTATTAATTATAAATTCAATTATATAAAACGGAATATTTATCACATACAGCACACAAATCAAAAGCTAGTTTCTTAAAAGATATTACAGTTCTTAAATTGAATTTACAGGGGCTATTTCGTTATATTGATTCCGTAAAATATCAAAATAGTTGGTAAATAAAAGTACAAGAAAAACGTGTGCCAACTAAAACATTAATTAAACACATGGAATGATATTATAATAGAAAAGATCATACATAATTTAACCCATGATTTAATCTCATGGTAGAACATATGAGAAACATGTCAGCAATATTGATTGAAATTAGAAAGGTTATATAAGGAAAATTAGATGGAAATTCTAAACTTGAGAATTCAAATAAAGGGCTGTTTTATGGGGAAGAAGGGTCTATTACTACCATTAAGAGCACTTGAATTTCTTGGATCCATGGGCTTCTTTCCACCATCATTTTTTTTTTAAATGGAACTTTCTTGCTCTATTTTCATTATTAGTATATCGTAGTTGCTTTTTACTTTTCTTTTTACTATGTTATAGAATGGCAAGGGTCATCCTCTGTTATTTCTTGGATTACCAATGGATTTCTGCTTCTTTCTAGGTAATTGGTGAATGCCACTCTAGTCAAATTGGTGAGGAAGTTGCAGCAAAGTATTAAAAAGTGAAAAACCCTCAAGATAAGGAGTTGTTTATTGAGTTTTGTCTTCATACAATATTGTACCAACGAGTCTCTCAAAGGTATGTAACTAACTTTTTGCTAAAAGGAGCTTATGGTATTTGAATTTGTTGTGACATAAATTAGTTTGTTTCATTCTTATTTCAATTGAATGACATTTTGGTAGAGTATATAATGTGTGCCATTTTTCTAGAAACTGAATCTGTCTCCTGCCAAAGACTCAACTATTTTAAAAGACATAGTTGCTTTCTAGTTAAAGGTTCATGACTGCCTTTACATCTCTTGACACAACACTTCATGAAAGACCCTTTGAACTTAAAGCATGGGAATTGTGAAACCTTCAGATTCTACTACAAAAATGTTTGGAAGACTGTATTTAATTGGTCATACTGGTGGACTTATTGGTGACTTTAAGATTCCAGATGTCTGCAATTGCTTAAATTTCAGGTTGATGATGTTATTCTTCAAAATCCAGATGTTAGGAACAAAGATAGAACAAAGTGAGTTGTTAAGGTGATATGATTATGACTCGGGTCAAGGCAGTATTGACAATATGGTTTATACAGATTTTGTTAAGAAAAATCAGCTTTAATTAACCTTTAGTTCTATTGATTATTATACCTTGTGCAAAATTTTCTGCCTAGATTGCTGAATCTTATATGTCCTAGGAGGAATAGGGATTCTAGAAATTGTGAAATTGAAATAGCGAAAAATGGGGGCTGGCACGTCAAAAATGATACAAAAACTATTAAACGATACATGCACCCTCTTAAACTCATCCAATCAGTTCATTGTTAAACGATACAAAAACTATTTTTATTGCAATAGAGTAAGCTTTGCTTCTAACCATACAACAACAACAGTGCTTGAAAACACAATCAATGAAAGGAGAAACTCAAGCAAATCGTAGTTAAAAGGAAGAAAATATTTTTTTATCAAGGTACTCCGGCAACACTGCGGCGAAGCTCCGACGGCACTGCAGTGACACTCCGGCGGTACTGAGTGGTTGGGAGGACTGAAGACAACGTGAAAATTTTTTCTTCGAACAGCGGCGACATGGTGGGTTGGAGGGAGAGAAAATGATGGCGAACCTCCGGCGTCTAGGGTTTCCCTTTTTTACACCGGCAATGAGACAACATTGCGGCGGGACTGAGTGGCTGGGTGAAGGGAAGACAACTCTTCGGATGGACGGCGGCTCTCTGGCGACGGTGGTGGCTTGTTCGCACGACTTCGACTTTGCGGTGGTGGTTGGTTCGGGAGTTTCTCTCTCGTTCAAATGGTGTGAAGATTTGGTGTATTTTGCAAATGAAAAGCAATAACAATTAGACATGTGTCCCGTGTCTAAATGTTGTCAAAAATCGTTGTTCACATATCATTTTCCTGTTAAATATATACATAGGATATTACATTTAGGAAAATGATATATGAACAACAATTTTGGACAACATTTAGACACGACACAGGTGTCTAAATTTGATTCGTCCACGTGGAAATTAAAAATAAAATGAAATGCTGACGTGGTGGCAGAGAGAGAAAGTGGTAAATTTTGAATTTTGAATCTGAAATTCATTCTAAAACTTTCGAGAGAGCTCCAAAGGAAAGACGCCCCATCTGAACTTTCGAGAGTGTCGGTCACGAACGTCATGCCAGCACCGTTGACTAGTCATCGTCGTCGGAGAGCCACCGTTCATCGGAAGAGGTGTCTTCCCTCCACCCAACCACTCAATCCCGACGTAGTTTCGCTTGTGATCGTGCCACCACCGTTGCGTAGTTGTCGTGATAACGACCCACCACCGTCGCTGGAGAGCCATCGTCCATCGGAAGAGGTGTCTTCCCTCCACCCACCGACCCACTTAGTCCCGCCATAGTCGCACCTCATTGCCGGCGTAAAAAGGGCAAACCCTAGACGTCGTTGGTCTGCGGTGTTGTTCTCTCCTCCCAGCCCACCGTGCCACCGCCGCAATCGCGCCTCATTTTCTTTGGTCCTTCCAACCTCCCAGTACCGTCCTAGTGCCGCCGGAGTGGCGTCGGAGCTCCACCGGAGTACCTTGATAAAAAGGTATTTTCTTAACTTTTTCCCTCTAGTAGATGATGATAAAAGTCATCTTTTGAGTTGGACTGTCCTCTTATACTTAAATCCTATAGTTGATGTTTTTATTAAGAGTTGGAATATGAAAAGGGATACCTACGGGTTGGAATAAGGTGCAAACTGAATACTGATAGGTGATTAAATCCCTTATTGGGAAAAAGGGTACCGTCGGGTCAATGTTGATAGAATGAAGTCTTCTTGGTATGCTTCCTATCATTTGTTGAGTGTAAAATTGGCTGAAGTAAATCTTTGTTCATTAGTCGTCTTGATTGTATTCTTCATTGAATCAATTGGAGAGATTATGTTTATCATTTCATTGGATCATTATTGTTTGGGTTTACTCTTTTTATGTAAACCGCGGTATTTGTTGGCAGATGTGTAATTGTTGAGGATGGCAAGGTAATAGCCACAGGCAGGAACCGAACTACTGAGACACGAAATGTAATTTGATCAATGATCTCTTTTCTGTTTTCATGCATATATTTTCAATCCTTTGGTTTATATTTAGCTTATCCTTTAATAATCTATTTTTGGTTTATAACTGTGGATTACTTTTGAATGTTATGCTTTTCTACTGAAAACTTAATTAGATCCGGTTTCTCTAAGTTTATTTTTCTTAGATAGAGGCCTCATTAGAATACACTTTTTGACAATATAAATGGTAGCTTAAATAGGAAGTGAAATTTTAAAATTGTATGGTTCTGAAAGTAATGAAGAACTCTCATTTGTTATAGCATCACAAAAATGTGAGAGTAAGAATAAGTATTTACTGGGTATCCACTCAACCGTTGTGAATAGTAGCATGACAACGAAAACTTATACAGAAAAGTGAGAAATATGAAGCTTGGCTCATGTGCATTTGTACATGAATGGCATAATTTCTTTGATTTTAATGCCCAATATTTATTTGCGTGAATGGAAATTTGTGGAGTATATTTATAATAATTGAACACGTTATTAAATTTATAGTTATAAAAAGCACATACCTAGTTAGAACTGATTTAGCCGTCTTACTCTGGCCTTAAACACAATAAAATATTAATTTCTACTAAGCACACAGTGCACTCTTCAAGTGCCAGAAAACATCCAAAATTTGATAATATGTGAGTTTATACATTTGCTTCCATTGATAATTGGTTCATATTTGCGATTTACGTGTCTTTTTGCTTATTGACTTGGGTGAGTGGTCGCACAACTTGTTAATAAATGTTTTCACTTAGTCCTTGATGGCCCCCTTACACGTATGTGATTCTTAGTTAAGTACTTCTACTTTTAGTCCTAAAAAAAATATTTGATTGTTCCGGTCAATGTTTTGTTATCAAATAATGGTAAACAAAAAGCTTTCATTTTTTCTTTGATTGAATACAACATCCAATCCATGGATGAATGTGGTGTTTATTAGGGTGACCTTTAGGTGATTGAAATTGAGATATGTCAAATGGTGCATATGGTAAGAATGTTCTTCCTATCCTGAATAGAACAGTAAGATCATATCATATGCTCATTTCAATTTAGCCAAACAATAAGTATCCTCAATTGTTAAGATGATCACTATTTCTTGAATGACCCTATTCGATTTAATGGATCATATATTCCTTATTTTCGATTAAAAAAGTTAATTCTTCTATATATATATATATATATATATATATATATATATATATATATATATATATATATATATATATATATATAAAATTGATTTGCCTATAATTAGTTGTTGTTTCGTGGTTAGATTTAATTCGGATTATTTTCTTTTCTTGTTGTTATACTCTCCATCTTGCTTTCATTTTTTTTTGTTCAGTTTGCATGATTCGTGGTTTAGGAGTACTCTTTATTGTCTTTGTTTTGGATGAATTAGATTGTAGAACTCTGCATACATGTGTTTCGTTATGGGAATTCAACGACCCCGAAGCGGGCATACCTTTTGAAGATGTCTTGATGAAGTAGATAAATGTTGAATGCATAAGCTATGATTGAACTTTTAATGCGTAGATTTGTAATTAATTATTGTCCAATAGCTTTTCCAAATCTTGACGTATAATGTATTTGGTGAACTGTTAGTTTTTAATCTTATTTTCCTTTCACTACAACCTTATCTTCGTTTCTTTGTGTAGTCTCATGTTGAATGTTGGTTATCCGTTTGAATGTTTATGAAATATGCAATTTTGCTGCATCATTTAGAATTGATAGGTCCATTTTAAATTGCATATAGTGAAGAGAATTCTCTTTGCAGTGCTTTCATTAGAATAAAAATAGAAAATTTATGATCTTAATCATATTAGGATACTCAGTTAGGCATTTAGTTTCTTTTTGTTGTTTTCTTTGCATTAAGCCGTTCATACACATCCATTTCAGGTTGTTTTCCAACTTTCATCATGGTTTGTTGACTAAGTCAATTTAGTTAATCAATATTTATTACATTATTGAAGGTTGATTTTTTATTTTCGTTGGATTGACAGTGATGGATTGCACAATATATGAAGATTATAAAAATGTAAGTAGATTTAATGTTTTGAAAATTGATATCTTTGATTGAAAAGAATTTGTTGATGGTTATTTGGTTTGTTAATGCTATGTAGCTGCGAGTGCGGGCATGGAGTGACACAAAACCTATAGTCCACATTAATGGGATATTACGACAAATTGATAGGCAACGTATCCACGACACTCCATTCAAGTGGTGTCTTCATATGAACAATCCAATTCAGTTCTGCAATCCTCTTTTCAAGGAAATGCTTATACGTTGGGTTGGGCGGAATGAATGTTTTGTTTTAAAGAAAACACTTGTACCATTTGCAGTTGGTGATGTCTGCATCGGATTAGGGTTGGGTGTGGGTGGTATAGACGTCAATTTTGATGATGAGTTAGTTGGTGTTGTTTATGAAGAATTTTCTTCGAATTCTTTGGATGAAGTGCGACCTTTAATTTGGATGAAGTGTCAATACCAGAACACAGTGTGCATGATTTTGGGATGAGTAGGGAAGAAGGGCTGAGGAAGACAATTGAAGAAAACAAAAGAAAAATGGTTGAAATGAATGAAGAGTTAAGAATATTGGCTGCCATCGTATACAGTGGCAAGAAGATAGAAAGCAACCTCGTTTTTCTGAACATGCTGGTACATGTGGTGTTGATGATGATGGTGAACCTGATGATGGTCAAACTAATGAAGATTGTACATGTGGTGTTGATGATGATGGTGAACCTGATGACGGTCAAACTAATGATGGTGAAGGAGATGATGTTAAAGCTTATGAGGATGTTGAGGAGGTTATGGAGGAAGACAAGGAGGATGTTGAGGACGTTTTGGAGGAAGAGAAGGAGGATGTCGAGGACGTTTTGGAGGAAGACAAGGAGGATGTTGAGGACGTTTTGGATGTTGCACCTCTTGTGGCGCGAAATCAGCAGACTGAGGCTGGTCATATTTTGCATATAAATCCAAAATATTTGTACAACTTGGTTATTCCTTTTAAGTTTCATTCGAGGTAATGAATTTTACAAATTTTAATTTATGAAGATGTATTTTAATATTGTCATGATGAGACATGATTTCGTATGTGATTTTTTTGTTGCCAGTGCCAGTGTTGTATCCGAAATTTGCGGTCAAATATTTACGACCAACGATTGTAATTCTTTTGGACCTAGGATGCGGGTTGGCAACACGGTAAAAATATGATTTGATGAGGTTATTGTTGTTGTAGTTTGTATGTTGGTTTAATTATTTAGTATTAAGAAGTTGTTGGTTTTGTAGGGGATTTTGTTTGGTGCATCATTGTTCATGTTTTTTGAAAGAAGGAGTACTGGAGTAGTGAGAAGAATATGTTTTAGTCCATTATATGCGGTTGGTTAAATTAGTAGTCATTTTATTTTCTAAAAATTGTATTGACATGAGAAATGAAGCCTAACTATGTCATATCCTTGCAGAGCCATGTTTTGTTTGACTCAAGAAAGAGAAAGCCTAATCGCAAACTTTGGACATTGAATGACTACTCAAACTACTTCCAGTCTGATATCATTCAATTTGATGACATTCTTAATGCCGAATTTGTTAGTGCAATTACATTTCATAGAATGTAGTTTGAGAATTTGATGATGATTATTTGTACATTTTATGAGATTTTTGGTTGTGCAGTTGTTTCTCCCAATTATTCATGACGGCCATTGGTGGTCCTACGTTGTGAAGATTTCATCACTGCTATTGTTTGCATTGGACTCTTTTGGGCACAACAGAAAAGAACAAAAAAAATTGACTTAGCCATTGTATGTGTATGTGTAGTAATTGATGTTTACTTTGTAAATTTAAATTTAAATGTGGACTATGTTGTTTTCCAGGCAGAAAATGTTTCATTGCTTTTTGGAAATTTGTTGAATTGTTCCGTAGACAACAAACCGTCGTTGGAGGTACAACACTTGGAAACTCCAAGACAACCAAACTTGTAAGTTTGTAATTTACATTTTTGTTAATATAATATTTTATCGTATCATTCATGTGTTAAATATCATTACCTTGTTGTTGGACTTTTGTTTGTTGTAGATTTGATTGTGGAATAATTGTTTTACAAATTATGAAGTTGTGGGATGGAATTGAGAAATACAATGGAAGCACATTGCCCACTTATACAAATGTAAGTTGAAAAGATTTCCATCCTGTGGACCTTTGATATAAATGTTGCATTTTATTCAAATCTTGTGGTTTATTGTTTTTGCAGGATGAACTCCAACAGTTTAGGGAGCAATATGTTTGTCAATGGATTTTGGATGCTGCGAATGTGCGAAGGAATCAAGTGTTGCAAGATTTAGGCATTTTGTAAATATTTTGGACAATAGTGATTTGTTGTTTGTTTAGAACTTTTAGAATATATATTCATGCTGAATTTGCATTTATTTTCTTAGGAATGTTGAAGGAGAATTACTTGTTACATTTATTGGTAATGAAATTTGATGATCCAAATTATCCATGTTTTAAATCTTTGCACTACAGTCCATACAAAATTAGGATGTCAGAATTGATGAAATGTTTGTAGAAAGAAATATGAAACTGAATTCGTTTAATTGGTAATGATGTAAATAATTGTATTCACATGACTTTGAATTGGAAAAAAAGGTTGAAAACAAATTAGGTAGTCCTAAATTACCATCATGTTCACAGTCTACCTCCCTATACAAAAACCTCACCTGAAGTACCCACTTATTAAGCCTTTGGTACCACTTGTTCCTGCAACAAGGGTTATAATAAATATGGATCTTTGGCCACGTGCTTGTTCATAAATCATAAGGAAATTCGTTCTAAATTACTTTGTATTGGAAAAAAAAAAGGTTGAAAAATAAATTAGGCAGTCCTAAATTACCATCATGTTCACAGTCTACCTCTATGTACAAAAAGCTCACCAGAATTATCCACTTATTCAGCCTTGGGTACCACTTGTTTTCCTGCACAAAGGGTTTTAATAAATATTGATGTTTGGCCACGTGTTTGTTCATAAGTACTTTGGAAATTGGTTCCAAATTACTTTCAATTGGAAAAAATGGTTGAAAAACAAAGTAGGCTACCCTTAATGACCATCCTATTTACAGTCTACCTCTCGGTACAAAAACCTCACCTGAAGTACCCACTTATGCAGCCTTTGGTACCACTTATTTTCCTACACAACGAGTTTTAATAAATATGGATCTTTGGCCACGTGTTTGTTCATAAATTGTTTGGAAATTGGTTTCAAATTAATTTCAATTCTAAAAGATGGTTGAAAAACAAATTAGGCTACCCTTAATGACCATCATGTTTACAGTCTACCTCTCTGTACAAAAAGCTCAACTGAAGTACCCACTTATTCAGCCTTGGGTACCACTTGTTTTCCTGCACAGGGTTTTAATAAATATGGATGTTTGGCCGCGTGTTCATTCATAAATTGTTTGGAAATTGGTTCCAATTTACTTTAGATTGGAAAACAAAGGTTGAAAAACAAATTAGGCAGTCCTTAATGACCATCATGTTCACACTCTACCTCTCTGTACAAAAACCTCACTTGAAGTACCCACTTAACTAGGCTTTGGTACCACTAGTTGTTCTGCAGCAAGGGTTCTAATAAATATGGATCTTTGGCGACATGCTTGTTCATAAATGGAATTCCAAATCTTTATTTTGTCCAATAAAGACACATTACAATATAATAATAATATGTTATAATATTGAAAGACTTACATGACGATATTTTAAATAAAATACTAAAAAAAAATCATAAATATAGCAACTTTGTCTTTCTAGTCAATATTCTGTTGTTGCACCTTAAGCTGGAACACTTGGTTACTACTTAGAATGGTTTGAGAGAGAACGCTGTTGTGAGGGATTGACAAGTTTACTTAGTATGTTGTCTATTTTGTTGGCATCAATGGTGTATGATGGAATGAACGTTTTGTACTCAGTTTCTTTGAGATCAAGGATCTGCGATGGATCCAATTCGAAATCTTGTAACCAAAGGAACGTAAGGTGGATGAAAAATGTTATCAACGATGGTGAATTTTAATTATTTATGGCATCAATGATGTTGAATTTAAATCCCATTCATGGGGAGGCGCACCTATTGTCATTATTGTTTACGTGCATTATAAATGTTATTTTGATTGCATTGTCAATCAGGCAAACCACAATACAACAAAATAGTGTGCATTGACACAAAATATGGTCCCTTAATACATTAAAATTAGTGCTTACAGTACATTCCAAAACATGACTAATATTAATGGTCACTAGTGATTCAAATCGAAACATAACATAATTTTCACAAACTGGCAAGCGTACCAGATCGTATCAAGTAATAATAAAATGGTAAGTCCAAGTATCGTTTTCCCAAGAGACTCACGGCATTAACCTGTTGTGCTTTTGCTTAACCAATCAAGACTATAAAAATAAAATTTTGGGTTTTTGAATACGGAAAAATAAACATGAATGCAATTTGATCAATTGAGGTTAAACACAAAAGTGGATGGATGATGTTGATAATATAAGATGGATTTGTTGCTAGGATTCAGATTTCACCCGATCACTCTCATAAATCTACTATTCTTATTTGATTCGCTAAATTATCATATTGTCATGCAAACTTTCTTGGCCTCCCCTTAACCTGATCCCTCGGCAAAAATGGCCTATTACTAATTACCGGCTTGCTATCCCTAGCCTCCCCTTGTAACTAGCAACGCATTACAAACAGAAGCAAAAACAATTGGTCGTCCTACCCCCCTATCCCTAGGTGGTATTGCTTAACCAAGGAATTACTCACTAGTTCATGACATTACTGTACGTCCCCGTATCAATAAAGGTAAACAATAGTTATCGAATGAGTTAAACGATAAAAACTTTAAGCACACATGAGAACCCAACAATTGATAATCAAAGCATATGACAAGCATATAAATAAATAAGAAATTCGAATATATGAGAGTTTAAAGGTTACATCTTTCCTAGCAACAAATAAGATTAGTTCCCCATCGTCATGGAGAAACTAGGTGAATAATGGAATGAAAGAGATACAAACCCTAAAAAGGAGAAAAGGAGAGTTGTCACCATCTCCAAATCTACCCCAGAGGGGTGAAAAGTGTGTTTCTGTGCCTAAGCCATCAAAAGATACAAACCCTAAGACGTTATGGCCTTTAAATAGGGCATAAAAATAACATAAAACAAGCCCAATCCAAACATACCATAAAAATCACAAAAAACAGGTCCAAGGCCAGCAGACAACTGCCCAACGTCACACTTTTGCCGCCCGGTGGTTTCCCCTAAATCGCGCCACCGCCCGGCGTCAAGGGTCCACCGCCCGGCAGTTTGCCTCTTGCTGCAAAACCGCCAGGCGTCCACGCCAGGGTGCCACTCCTCGCATCTGCCCGCCCAACGGTGAAATTTACCGCTGGACGGTTCCTAGACTCTTCTTTTCTTCATTTTTCTTCCTTTGTCTTGAGTCTAAAACCTTCACCTTCAACTTCATTCTTCACTTTCATCAAAAATGCTGCAAAACAATGCAAAACAAGCATAATACCTCTAAAACAACTTTTGACTCTCAACAGACTCATTTATTGAGTTTTGCTTGATTCTAAGCTCATTCTAAGCAATAAAGGGAGTAATTTGGTCTAAAATAACATATGAAAATAACGGTTTTTCAACCGTTATCACAACCCCAAACTTAGAACTTTGCTTGTCCTCAAGCAAACAAAGCAAAACTATAAACAAAAACAAAACTTGGCTTTCTACAGTTTCATCCAATGGTTCAACATTCCTAAAGTGCATGATGAGAACTACTCAATTTCAGATCGTTAGTGATAATCAAATCAAGATGCATGCATGCTTTCAATTCAGTTATCTCACACATTCCTCAACAGATGTTACATATTATGAATGATCAATCTACTAAGCAAAGATGCAATCATGAAATTTAGAAATTCTCACCAAGCAAGTGTTTCACTCAATCACTCAAGTGTTTAGGGTAGTGCTCCAACTCTTTATTATTCACAAGTCACATGAAACAAAATTGCCTTTCATCTCAAACAATCAAAATCATTACATGCAAATGCCATCAAAAGGACTTTTCCAAGGCTTGTAATGAGGCTGGGCTATCAAGAAAAAATTGGTTTTTCTGGATCACAAAATCTTTGAATCAAGAGAGCTCATTTATCATTCAAGGTTCAAGTTCAACTCTCTTTCTTAACCAATCTCACTTGTCCCCAACTTCTTCCCTTTTCCTTTTATTTTTGCATTGAGCTCATCTTTCATGATTTTTCTTTTTCTCATGTATTTTTCATTCTCAACACTTGAGCTCAATGCCTTTCTTTTTGCCATTCAAACTTTCCCCACAACCCCAAACTTGAACCTTGAATGTACTCACAGTTATTAACCCAATTCAAAGTAAATAGTTTCAGCATAAGGGTTTTCATTCTGTCTAGGGCCAAGGTTCAAAAAGGGTATAAAATTTCAAGAACTTTAGGTAAAAATTTGGCTAAGTAAGGGCTTTTCAAAAATGGCCTTGATCATCTGACATATACATCCAATTCAATCAATCATCAAGACTTAGGCAATATCATTCATGCTTTCCTATGAATAAGTTCATAAAACAATAAAACTCTGGAGTTCAATACCTCACACAACATGTTTTCTCACACACATTCATTCATACACCCTGTTTAGCATCATAACCACAATCATAACTCATCACACATCTATTTCACCAAATATCCACATACAACGCAACTCAATCATCATTCACATTAGATCATCATCAAATAAGCTCATCATGCAATTTATTCAGTCAAACATCTTTAGAAAAGTATTCAAGCCAAGCATACACACTGAAAATAAAATTCAACCTATTCTAAGAATTTAAAATGCAAAAGTGAAAGAGAGAATCTAGGTTGCCTCCTAGTAGCACTTGTTTAATGTCACGAGCCTGACCCAAACCTGTTTAGCACTTGTCAGTAAGTGCGGATCCTTCGACCACCCATCAGTAGGTGTACCTTCCTGTATCCTTCAGTAGATACCTAAATCTTCTAGCATCCCTCAATAAATGCTATCCCAGTAGCATTCATCAGTAAATGCTAATTTTTCTTATCTTCATTGGCATCCATCAGTAAATGCCACATCACCTAACATCCATCAGTAGATGCTATCATCACTGCCATCACAAGCAGCACATAACCCTAACAAAATAAAATAAATTAATAAATAAAATAAAACAAAATCAAATAAAATAAAATCAAAACAACATAAAAGATAAAATATTCAGAAACTAGGTTAGAAACTAGGTGACCTCCCAGCAAGCGCTTCTTTAACGTCATTAGCTTGACCCGGTAAAGCCCAAACACCCATCAATAGGTGTTGCTATTTTATGTTGGTGTTCTTCCTTCCTTCATGACACCAACAAATTTCTTGTCACCAACTCTAACGATTTCTAATCTCAAGAGCGCTCTGTTTGCTTTGATAGTCTTGACAACCCATAACCTATTCTTAAATTTCACTCGTATGTCAGGTTTGGGTTTGTCACTTTTCACATCAGGGTGTTGGTGAAACAATTCTCCTTCCTTATCTATCTCCCGATGATCTTGTGCTCCTGGTACAAATTTTATCCTGCAGACACTAAAGAACATTGCACTAGAGTACAAAATTAGCCCCAAAAAAATAAAAAATAAAAACAGTAAAAGATAATTTTTTTACAATAAATAAAAGAAAAATAAAAATAGAAAGATAAAAGATAAAATAAAAGAAAAAAATAAAAAGTAAAAATAAAATAAAATAAAATCAAATCAAATAAAATCAAATCAAAGAAAAGAAAATAAAATAAAATAAAATAAAATAAAATCAAATAAAATAAAATAAAATAAAATCAAGTCAAATAAAAAAATAAATAATCGATCAAGAATCATACACATAGAATAGTTCTACCATGGGTCCCCGGCAATGGCGCCAAAAACTTGTTGACAAACTGGCAAGCGTACCAGATCCTATCAAGTAATAATAAAATGGTAAGTCCAAGTATCGTTTTCCCAAGAGACTCACGGCACTAAACTGTTGTGCTTTTGCTTAACCAATCAAGACTATAAAAATAATATTTTGGGTTTTTGAATACGGAAAAATAAACATGAATGCAATTTGATCAATTGAGGTTAAACACAAAAGTGGATATGTTGATAATATGAGATGGATTTGTTGCTAGGATTCAGATTTCACCCAATCACTCTCATAAATCTACTATTCTTATTTGATTCGCTTATTTATCATATTGTCATTCAAACTTTCTTGGCCTCCCCTTAACCCGATCCCTCGGTGAAAAGGGCCTATTACTAATTACTGGCTTGTTATCCCTAGCCTCCCCTAGTAACTAGCAACGCATTACAAACAGAAGCAAAAACAATTGGTCGTCCTACCCCCTATCCCTAGGTCGTATTGCTTAACCAAGGAATTACTCACCAGTTCATGACATTATTGTACGTCCCTGTATCAATAAAGGTAAACAATAATTATCGAATGATTTAAACGATAAAAGCTTTAAGCAGAGATGAGAACCCAACAATTGATAATCAAAGCATATGACAAGCATATAAATAAATAAGAAATTCGAATATATGAGAGTTTAGAGGTTACATCTTTCCCAGCAACAAATAAGATTAGTTCCCCATCGTCATGGAGAAACTAGGTGAATAATGGAATGAAAGAGATACAAATCCCAAAAAGGAGAAAATGAGAGTTGTCACCATCTCCAAATCTACCCCAGAGGGGTGAAAAGTGTGTTTCTGTGCCTAAGCCATCAAAAGGTACAAACCCTAAGACGTTCTGGCCTTTAAATAGGGCATAAAAATAACATAAAACAAGCCCAAGCCCAAACAGATCATAAAAATCACAGAAAACAGTTCCAAGCCCAGCAGACAACCGCCCGACGTCACACTTTTGCCGCCCGGCGGTTTACCTTAAATTGCGCCACCGCCCTGCGTCAAGGGTCCACCGCCCGACGGTTTGCCTCTTTCCGCAAAACGCTGGGCGGTTCCTAGACTCTTCTTTTCTTCATTTTTCTTCCTTTGTCTTGAGTCTAAAACCTTCACCTTTAACTCGATTCTTCACTTTTATTAAAAATGCTGCAAAACAATGCAAAACAAGCATAATACCTTTAAACACAGCTTTTGACTCTCAACAGACTCATTTATTGAGTTTTGCTTATTCTAAGCTCATTCTACGCAGTAAAGGGAGTAATTTGGTCTAAAATAACATATGAAAATAACGGTTTTTCAACCGTTATCAGTTGTGGATGCATTATTAGAGGCAGAAGTACAAGCCTTTTTAGATGGACCAACATCTTTGTTGTTGTTTAGAATTTTGGCAGATGGATGGGGTCGAATCTCAGGTCTTGAGAAAGCGTTAAACAGTTCCTCAGTTGGAGGACCTATGTCAGCTTTGAAGACCTACATATTGGTTAAGATAAGATAATATTCACTGTCCACTGCATACTTAACAAACCAAAAAATAAGGATTTGTTCATGTCTACACGGTAATACCTTTACAACGTTCCGGACCGTTATGTTTTTCATTTCAATACCACCTTCAAACATCGGGGTTTGGTGATCATCTTGAAGCAGTGTGCTTTGGAAATGACCTTCACTTCCACAAAATGGTTGTTCCAAAAAATCTTCACTCTTATCTTCATTCTTGGCCTCAACCGACTTCTTTAATTCATTAATACTAGTTCGCATGTCGACAAGAACTCTTGTTTGTTCATCTACAACAGAAAATAATTTCTCCATATCTCCTCTATTTTGCTTGTAATATGGAAAATCATGCTTTTGCACAGCTGATGAGTCAATATTTTATGAACTGCACTTAGTTTATTGTACCGAATTTCATCAGGGAATTGTGCTTAAATGTCTAGTATTTTTCCATTTTCACTAATTATGCTTAATTTGACCAAAAATTCTTATTTTAACTAATTTGAATTATTTGAGCTTATTATTTGCATTATTAATTGCAGGAAAAATTGTTGGATAATATTTTGGGACATTAAAGGGTTGTCACATAATTCAAAACTCTCCACAAAAGAAGTGTGCACAAGAAAGAGGACACTACAATAATTTTACTCTTTGGGCTTATGAGAAAGGAGTGTTTCATGATTGGAAAAAGGGAGTGATGTCTAGCAAATTAAAGGTGTTGGCCAACTGAATCACGTCCAGCACATATATTAAAAAAAAAGGGTTATGCAATGAAGATAGGTGGTGTGTCACGGTGCAACGTTCAGCATTTGAGAAGCACTTTCAATGTCATTTTATTTTGGAAGCAATTGATTTTGCTGCAGCTCACATCCATAAAAGTAATTGGGCTAGGAGGGGTGCACGGCTTTGAAGCAAGCAGCTGACACATCCAACATATAAATGCATGGGGGTGCGTCCAGCAAAGCAATTTCATCCAGCCTCCAATCTCCACACGGCACAGCAGCTTGACAAGCAACACCACGTCCCATACTCATCTAGTGCAGCGTCAAGATTTTATTCACCCACGGCCCAGATGCCAGCAGCAACCCATCATATCCGGTCCAGCAGCAACAATATGATGTTAAGAAGAAGCTAGTGGTGTAGATTTCCTTAGAAGCAGCTCAAGTCCACCAGCATTTTCTTTGGAGAAAGCTGCAGCGGTCCAACTGCATCACGGCAGAGAAGGGTGTGCGTCCAGCAATCAGTCCGACACATCCATTTCCACATTCAAAGCAGCTTACGTCCCTAACTCACGCCCACAGTGCAGCACCACTCGGTCCAGCATTTGAAGAAGCTCCCATCCATCTTCTGAAGCCAAGCGTTGGAGAGCAGCCCATATGATCCTGAAGCATGGTCCAGTAGCTTGGCACACAGCAGCTTTGGAGGTGCTCACATCCACGGCCTGCACCACACACACAGATCCAGCAGCTTGGGCAACAACACATGGTCCAGCCAGCTTCATCCAGGCTTCCAGCAAGTCTACGACCTAGGGGCAGCAGCAACTGAGGAGGCAGCATGGGCCATGGAGTGAGGCATTATTTTTTGGTTGGAGGATTTATATCATCCAGCAGTAGCCGCCAGGGGGAGGATATAAAAATCTTCATTGTTGAGCAAACTCTGGCGACAAGGAGAATGGAAGGTGATGTCGTTTGAGGGAGGCTCACGTCCAGTAGCTGAAGGCCCACACGTTTTTTTTTCTTTTAGGGAAGACAAAACGCTTTTTCATTTCTTTTGCTAGAAGCCAAGCACACGCAAAGTTTCATTTCTTTTCTTCACGCAGGAACCGAACTTGTTTCTTTCCTTTTAATATATATATTGAAAGCATTTTTATTTTTGGAGATCTGTTTTATTAGATGTGTTGTCACGGCTTGCATCATTTGTGTTTTCAATGCTCACATTCATGGCTTATGAGTTTTCTCATTTAGATATTTCAATTCCCACTTATGCAATTGGTGAATTGTCTTTTTTTTCTTTATCCCACATTTAATTTACATTCCAGCTGCACGGTTTTCTAAGCTATAAAATGTTGCAATTTATTTATTTATGCTGCAATGATATTTTGTCTCGATTAATAATTACATCTGAGTAGATCACTCAATGCATTTTATTTATTTATTTTAGTTAAGTGTTTCCTTATTATCTGCTGCATTTTAATTAGTTTACACACCTTGTTTTAGGACGGTTTAGTTTATTGTTTTCATTCACTATGTTGTTGTCTATTTTGTTCGGCTTCTCTGTCTTCTTGCATTTCCAATTTCCTCACTTGCTTTAGAGACCATTTAGACTCAATGTAGAACCATTCGGTCATCTGTAAAACCGTTCGGTCGTCATGCTTTGTTCATTTATTTTAATGTTTTCAATTATGTTTGATTGTATTTAGTTTCCAGTCTTAATTCAATTTAATTCTCCTTGCAAAAACACTTTCAGCAACCCTCCCACTACGTGTTTGACCTAATTCTCGAATCACATTTGGTCCTTGAGAGACGACCTAGGAGTCACTTCCTACCTATACTGCATTTCTAATATGCAATCAAATTTGTATGGGCTGTGACACCCATCAAATTTTGGCGCCGTTGTCGGGGACCAACGGTTCGGTTTTAGGTCTTTTGTTGTGTTAGTATGTGTTTTGTTTTGTCTTCTGTTGTGAGTGTGATGTTCTGTTTGTGTGGTCATGTGTTGTTGCATTTAGGTAGCTTTAGTTGCATATTTTCATTGCATTCTTCTTTTCTCCCTTCCTTCTACATGTCTACCTACTTTGATTTTTTGAATATTGTTTCTTCTGCCTATGTCCATGACTTTGATTCTCCTTCTGCATCTCACTCTGATATTGTTTCTCATGCATATTCTGTTGATTTCTATGTTGAGAATAATATGACTCATCCTCCCATTCCTGAGAGTGCTCTTTGGGAGCCAATTTCACATAGTGAGTATGATGTTCATTGCGTTCTCACATCTGGACTGATAGATTTGCTGCCTAGGTTTTATGGTTCTGCAGGTGAATGCCCACATAGACATTTGGAGAGGTTCGAACACATTTGCTCTGAAATGAAATCTTCACATGTTCCAGATGATCGCATTTACTTAAAGGCATTCCTGCATTCAGTAGAAGAAGCAACATGGGAGTGGCTTTATTATCTTCCTCCTGAATTGAAGGCCAATTGGGAAGATCTTAAGCATATGTTTTTGGAAAGATTCGGCCCTTCACAGCATCAATATCAAGAACCACCATTCCAGAATGCTTGTATGCCTCCCCCTGTCCAGGAACCACAGCAGTTGCAGTTTCATGAGCCTGCCTAAGTGATGAATCAATATTTTATACCATTTACTTAGTTTTTCGCGCCTAATTGTGTTGATAAATTGTGCTTAATTCTTGGTTATTGTGTCATTTTCACCATTCGGACTTAATTAAACCAATAATTCCTATTTTAATTAATTGGAATTATTTGAGCTTAATTATTCCTATTTTTATTTTCAGGGAAAATTCTGGAATTACAGTGTGGGACTTTTGGAAGGGCATCAAACAATTGAAGACTCTCTACAAAGACAATTTAGAATTAATTAAATTTTAATTTAGTAGATTAGTTTTTTTTTAAACCAAGTTTTGTAATTTGGGCCAATTTTTGGTAGTGTAGACTAAGCCCAATTGAAGAGTAGGATGACTTAGCACCTAGACTAAATATAAAAAAAAATGATCTTAATTAAATATGGAACTGAATGAATCTAAACTAAATTATCAAGTAGAGTTAGTCCAAATTAAAAATTAAAATAACTCAACTCATACAAGGAAGTTTAACTTAAAATAAAATTTATTTTAAAATAGAAATTAAATTATTGTTTAAAAAAATAATTGAAATTTAAAATATTTTAATTACTCCATCAAATAAATTATTTAAAAAATAAAGAAAACTTAATTACAAATAATTCTATTTCGATTTATTTGAAATTGTCAAAATCCTTAATCTACGTAAAAGTAAAAAAAGTCAAAAAACGATGTAAGGATAAATTAATCTCTACAGATTATCCTTGTCAAGTCCTTAAGACAATCAAATGGCATCCCTTCTTTTTTTCTTAAGTGGATGGTTTGTTACTGCACTTGTGTTGACTGAGTCTAATGGGATGTTATTGAAAACATTTATTCCACTATATATATTATTTTCACAATATTTAAAATTTAAGGTGTTATAAAATCAATTTTGACATTAATTAATTTTACATTAATATAAAATTTTATAATTTAGACTTGAATAAACTTTGAATTACTATTTTATTTTTATTCTTACTTTTGAGTGTTTAATAGATTATTTTATTAAAACTTAAAAAATTTATTATTATAAAACATTGATTTATGTTCATACAAAATATTTATTTATATTTTTTCTATAAAAAACATTTTTAAATTTACTGTGCTCCTCAACTTATAAAATATTTAATTCTGAAAATTTATATCTTATAAGATATGACACGTTTAACTTGGAAGATAACACACAGACACACTTTCCTTTATTAGCTTTATACACTTTTATGCATTTTATAAGTTTCACTCTAATTAAAAGATTGAAAAAGATTAAGACACACATACTTTCCTTAATTAGTTTAATTACAATTTCATGCATTTTGTTAAGTTTAAAGTTAATTAAAAAGTTGAAAATATTAAGATTGTTCGAAAAGAGCCACAGTAGCTGTAACTATCACAGTAGTAATCTCTGCCAATGGTTTCAGAAACACGCACATGGAACTCAAACTTCCAGTCTTCAGACTTCAAGTAGAAGGGGACCAGCACCGACCTCACCATGTGTTTGGAAAAAATGCCATTGTAATATCATATCGTACCTCCCAAACAAATGGAGAGAAATGATCCTCTTTTTTCACATCAACTTCCTTTAGTTTTCAAATTCACACACTTTCATCACTGAACCAACTAATATTCGTATTCATTTTCTAATTATCTGATTTTTATCCTTTATTGTATAAATAAAATTCTTAACAAAATCACCAAAAACACTCACTTTTACCAGTAATATAATATTATAAGCAGAGACTGATAATTCTGATTAGCCAACTTTACACAGAACAAACCAAAGTAACCATGGCTAGACATGACCACTTTATTCTAAAGGGTGTTCAGACCTAACACCAGAGAAACGAAAACAGACACACAAACTTACATAATTTTAAGGTTTTTAACTACGGATAATAGTTAATTATTGTAATTATTCCTGCCGCTAATTCTAATTAAGGTCCATCTCTGCTTCAAGCTTTTGCTATTCAAGCTCACTTGCAAGTACAGGGGTTGCATGTGCAGTTTGATCCACACTTGCAGCCATCATTCTCACCAGCAACACCCATTTCAGCACCTTCGAATTGAGCCTTCACGGGTGCCACTCCCATGACCAAAGTCTCGGTGGTTGTTTGCTCCGTGTAGCTCAAGTCTGGGTACATCTTGCAGCTGCAGAACAATCAAACGCCAGAAATAAGAAAACAAAAAAGTTTAAGGGAATTTTAGACAACACGAATGGTAAAAAACTCCTCTCTTCTTAGCAGCGCACAAACATTAATATGGTTCATTTCCATCATGATCGGGTGAATTCACATTCAATATATTTAAGGACATCCAAAACCATTTTTCCAGAAATAAACACCCGTGGAGATTCTAACAACCACAGATCAACTCAAAAGGTATTCAAAAAACCAAACAAAATCGAAGCACCGCAATATTTAGACCATCAAAGTGATCGGAATTTAACATGCAAAAACCCACGATAGGAAAAAAAGAGTAACGAACTTCTATACAAATAAGGTTACCCAGATAGCAAATCAAAACACCCCCAAAAACCTTGCCGTGTAAAGAAAATACAAGTCTACATGTTCTGTAGAAACAAAATAAATATTCAGATCATAATATCCCCATGCAAGAAAATTAACATAAACTTTCATGAAATTCAACCAAAAAGGGTTCAGGAAAAGCAAATTAAAATCCAGGAAGAAAACTCTCAACAGAGAAAAAAACCGATATTTGAAAAGGTGACACAACAAAGACACGAAAACCTCACTCACCCTCCGCAGCCACTGCCGCACTTGCAGGAGCTTCCGCAACCACAGTTACCACCGCAGCAAGACATTTTCTCAGGTAACAAAAAACAAACACAGAAGAAAAGAAGATAACAACAAAGAACAAGTCACAAGAACAATTATCACACACAAGTTCGAGTTTCAAAGCGGAGCCATGATCCCAATTTATAACACAATTGAGTGGAGAGAGAGTAGAATTTCCACCGTCCACGTGTCTAAATCTCGCGGCGCTTCTAATCCTCTTCAGATCTCCACACACGTCGACGTCGTTTTCGACCCGTCATCATCGCTAGCCTTTGCCTTGGAGTTTTTTGGGGTTTTCTCGTGTGTTCTAAAATGTAGGCTTGAGACTCTGTGAACCAGTAGATGAGATGTTAGATAACCGTCAAAGGCAGAATCAACGGTGAGAGTTTATGGGATGGGAGGCGTGAAAATATCTATGGAAATTGTGACGACGTGGCACTCGTTCAATCATTCTATGCTTATTAATTGTTCTTACCCATATTTATAGTTAAATTTAAGTTTTTAATTTGTAACTTAATTAAATTTTTAATTCTTTTAATATTTGTATTATAATGAAGTTTCTTGAATATCCACTTTCTATGACTTTATATATTCATAATTTATTTTTTATATTTTTTCTATAGAATGATCGTTATTTGAATTTTTCTTTTATTAGATAATGTAAGGGCCTTAAAATTTAGTAAAGCTATTTGACCTATGGTTAGGGTAGTCAAGCTCATAAACTAAGGACAATATAATCTTAGAGAAAGACTTCTCAGAAGTCTGATTCACTTTTGTTCAAACTCTTTTTCTCTCTAGAACCTTGTTCTAATCTTGTGCTCTGCCTTCTCTCTACATATCCAGCACTTTGAACCGTTCAATTTTTGATTAGGTGCTGCCAAATCATTCCTGGTGTAGAGAGCTCCAATTCTACCGATCGATTTCTTCATTTCAACTGGTAAGTAAATTTCTCCCTTTTTCTTCACTGTTCTTGAGCTTAAGGCATGCAACTTTACTGGTTGCATGTGCTTTGCGTGTTCTACCTTCCATTTTCAGTCTATTCTAGCTCTAAGAGTTGTGCTTCATCACTTGTTTGCTGATCTGTAGGTCCTGTGAGCTCACTACTGTGTGGGTACTGTTAGAGCATCCCCAAGTAACTGTTCTACGTAACCAAAGAGGTAAGAGGAGCTAATTATTTTGTGTGATTTATTTTATAAAATAAATGCATGTCGAATTTGAAGCTGAAGTACTGTTTGAACTGCATTTCTCACTGTTTTATATATCTGTAGAGTATGAACTGGACTGTGCAAATGATGAACCTGTGATTGATTGCTTATGGCGTGTTTTGATGAACTTGATTGCGGTAATTTGGACTGTTAGGAGATGTATGGAGTGGTTAAAAACCTGAGTTGGCACATCCCTCATCATAGAGCAGCCCTGGCCTGGTCCAGTCAGTTGCGACTAGTCATATGTGCTGGCGTCGAAGGTGAATTTGATGCATTCAGACATCTGGGTCCTCTCCGGTGACCAATTGGGGAAAATAAGATTTCTACTATGATGAAAATTAGACAAGTAGTTTACCAAATAGGAACCATTTTGGGTGTTTGATGGAAATATAAGTTAGGAAAGCATGATATATATTATATTAATATAATAGGGATATATAAGATGCAGGGGAGTACGTATGATATAAATTGTTATCATAATATTTATATATAAAAGAAAGTATGATATATATTACATTAATATATTATATATAAGAGATGCAAGAGAGTAAATATGATAATAAATTATATTAAAATAATATTGTTTTATAGAAAATTAGTTGTAAAGATTACGTATAATATTAAATTTTACTTGTGGGGATGTATTATTTTACAAGAAATTGTAGAGTTTTGTAGTGTGCTTGAGATAACATGACAATATTGTCTAAATTTTGAGATGCCTTTCGGTTTGATGTTATATTGTTTGATTGTGAGAGTGTCATGTATGTTTATATATTTGAATTGTGTGGCTTGAAGAATATGACTGTGAATTAAAAGGATGTAATTGAGTATTATTTGGAAACCTCAGGGTGAGATAATTGGAAGTGGTTGTGGAGCATGTTCTGGTACATATGACTTGATCTTTAAGGCTTAAACATGTGGTTTGATTATAGTTCAAAGGTGTGTGAATTGGGAAAGACTGAAACATGATTTCATGGTTGCTTATGGTAGTTTCAAATGTAGAATCTCTTGGTGAGATTCTTAGTGTTTTAGACTGAAAGTAGGAGCTCAGTCTTGGGGGTCTTCCTGACGCTCCAATGGCCTTTCTTCTCATGTAGAGAGGATTGGACCATGTGGTGAGGAGTAGTAGTAGGTCTTAGTCTTGGAGGCTTCCATCATGCTCCAGGGTGCAGAACAGACTAATCTCGTGAGTGTGGCAGGGCGGGGGAGCCCAAGGTGGGGGAGCCTAAGTATCACAAGTCACCACGGGTGCATGACCCATCATAGCTCAACTATCATTCTAAAGTCCGGACGAGTCAAGTCTAGAAGATAAGATGCTAGGATCTGTGTTGTATATATTGTCTTGCTTGTATATACTTTACTTGGGTTGAATCCAGTATGTTCATGTTGGTATAATTGCATGTTTTTTTTTATATAATTAGCTTACCCTTGCATTTGTGTTTGTACTATGTTGTATGTGTTTTCCTTTGCGATGATCATCCACTTGGATAGGAGCAGATGGCGAGGAGGTTACCTTAGAGACAACCTTGGATGGGGATGGCAGTGTTGTAGCCTAGTCCACTAGACCTCATTTCTCTTAGTCATGTTATTTTCAAGAACCTTTTTTATCTGTTAAAATTTTTAATTCCTTGTATTTTTAGGGAGAAACTTTAGTACTCCACTTCCAAATTCTATGTATTGTTTAAGGATGACTGTAATCCTATTACTCTTAACTGCTTTCTAGTATTATTCGTGATGATGCCTTTATTATATTATATATCTTTATAATATAATTAGGATGTCATAAATAATGTGATGTTAACGTAATGATTTTTTAATATTGTTATTTTACTCATTTAGTAACGTGAGAAAAACATTTATGACATATTTCAACACATTTTTTTATTGATTAATTAATATGATTGATATTATGAGTTTATATTGATGATGAATATTCTTTAATAGTTTTTTTATTTTTTTATACTTCATCAAACTTGAGTATATGATTTAAGTATGTGATTGTGTTATTTTAGATTTGTTAAGGAAAAGAGGTGAAGAGAAGAAATGTTTGTATATAATTGTCTTAATTAGGTTTTATTTTAATTAAATGGTGTAGCAAAAAATTATGTTTATTTTAATTGAAACTGAGTTAAGAAGAGGAGTGGAGAAAGAAAATCATTCCTCATTTTTAATTGAATTTAAATTTTGTTTTAACTAAAATTTTATTTATTAATTTTAATTGGAATGTGTAACATCTCAAAATATAATGATTAATCATATCATATAGTCACATAATTAATAATATATAACAGTTATAAACCAATAATATAAAGTATAAACTTTATCGTCATCCAAAATAACTATAGAATTTAAAACTTTATATACAACCTAGCTATTACAAAACTATATACAGAACTAAATTAAAACTAATTACTCTGCAACATCTCCATCCAATGCCTGCTCCAAGGAAATCTCATTTCTCTCTGTTGACACCCACAAGATGATTATTGCAAAGAAGAAAAACACCGCAACATACAAAACACAAAATACACAACAGGGTAAGCTAGTTTAAATAAAAGAACAAACATTATATTTACTAATTACATTTCATACAACCATACATAGTCATTCTCAACACCAAACACTTTAGGCATAACACTACACTGACTTTGACCGTCTAGACTTAGAATGATTGTCGAGCCATGGTGGGTTGTACACTCGTGGTGGCTTCTACTGCTTTGCAAAGTCATTGTCAATGGGTTTCACCCTACCACACTTACGAGGTTAGTCTGTTTCGGGCTTTGGAGCATACTGGAAGCCTCCAAGACTAAGACCTCCTACTACTCCTCACGACATGGATTAATCCTCTCTAAGTGAGAATGAAAGACCATTGGAGTTTCATGATAACCCCCAAGACTGAGCTCCTACATCCATTCTAAATATACTTGAACCGCACCAAGAGGATTCACTTTGGAACTTACTTTTAGTTTGAAACATAACTCATGACATGATCAATCATATACCTTAATACACATTCATACATACTTCATTTAAATCAAATTAGAACAAGGAAATAAAGAGGAAACTAACACATGGATCAGTCGCTCAACGCACACACACTCACTGAGCGACCATAAACTTCTTTCGCACAGTGACCCAACTCGCTATGCAAATCCACTCACAGTACCCCCAACATCCAAACCACTCGCTCAGCGACCCAACTCGCTGAGTGAATTAAACTACCAGTGGTACCGGACCCCAACTTCTCGCTTACCACCTCAACTCGCTATGTGAAAGTTCAAACAGTGGTCCAGACCCTCCAACACTCGCTAAGCGACGCAATTCGCTAATCGAATAAAACTTACAGTACTCCCAGACCTGAACCAGTCGCTCAACACACCTTCTCGTTGTGCAAATCATCAAATAGTGATCTATCCTCCACAACCATTCTCTGAGTGGCTCCACTCGTTTAGCGAGTATGCATAATCTGCAACACAAAATCTGCAGAATTACGCAACCTACACCAAACTTACCAATTCCAACTATTTTTCCCAACTTCTAACTCTCCTAGATTGTGTTATATACCTAATTATACTTAACCAATGTTGTCTAAACACTTCTAACCTCAATCTAAACAAGTAGACTCAAAATCTCACCCAAAAACTTACAAAAACTCAACTTAGAGACTTAAATTGAATTCTACCATTTGTGCCACAATTCCAAGCAACTTAGATACTCTGACAAGTCCCAAATGACTTACCAAGACTGTTCAAACTGACCATTTGCACACAGAACTCCAAACTCAAGTTTTCACTACCCCACTTCCTAAAAATTTAGTTCTAAACCAAGTAAAACTCTACTTCATTACCACCAAACCCTCCTAACTCAGTTTTCTAACCTTCCAAATGTTAAACAAAACCCAAACAAGTTCATAAACAACCTCAACTTCACCAAAATCAGTTCAACCAGCCATCACACTATTCCACTACCTTAAGCTCCCATTTTAGACCAACTAATCCATACTTAAGATGCTCTCCTCCTTTAACAGCCCCATTTATACAATTTAAATTCATCAACATCAATTCCAATATCACCAACATACATACAAAAAATTTCACACGTTAACAAGATTCATTAACATAAAGAGTATACATTTAGTCCAATTACTCAAATGATTATTAACACAAAACCACGTTTTCTAACTCTAGCATTTTAATCATCATAAACCATTAAATTCATACCATATATTTCTATGGAAAATATTTAACTAGCTTCCCTTACCTTAGAGAAATCTGGACAGCTCTATAAAATCCCTGATAATTTGCTTGCATTGCAAGGAATTTCTAGAAACACCTACAAATCACCAATTGGTGATAGGAAACGACTCTTAGAATTTAAATTGAACTAAGAATCAAGAGAAGAAGACTCTAATCACATGCAAAGAAAAAAATCTCTGTATGATCACATATTTAAGAAAACCTAGAAAAGAGGAATGAAACTTGTTCAAATCAAGAAATTGATTAACGGAAAAGGTAGCTCTCGACGTCAGGATCGTCTAGACACTTCCTGATTGTCGAACAGATAACCCAAGAGTGAGAAAGAGTAGAGAGAAGTGAGAGAAAGCAAAGAGGGTAGTGTTTTAGAGAGATATAGGTATTTTAGATAATGAACTGAGCTTTAGAAAATTCTATTTATATTATAAGATTATTTTAAAATAAAATACTCTGTCTTATTATTTCAATACACCTATTTACTCTAATACTCTATTTTCTACATTCTTACAAAATATATTTAGAAGGATGCATCATAAAATTCCTTCAAATTTTAAGTATGTGTGGATTTTGTTCTAAATAAAATCTGATTAAAAAAAAGATATTAAGTGTTGTGCATGTAAAAAAAAATGAATTCAATAACAATAAAAAGGAAAATTTTGAATTGAAACATAATTAGATTAGACAATTTTTTTTAATTATATTAATTTTAATTAGACTGTGCGGTTTATGATACATATAACAACAAATTTTAATTAAGTGTAGGTTTTAGTTGAACAAAAATCCTAATTATAATGTTATTATGTTATGATTGTGTAACATCGCAAAATATCATATACACATATAATATAATAGGATTCAACTATTACAATATGTGAAAGCAGTTTAGAGTATTAGATGACAATATATGAATAGGTTACAGTCATCCAAAATCAGGGTAAATTAAAACAAGTAGGAATTAAGTACAAAAGTTTAAGGTTTCTCAAAATATGATACTACTAAAAGTTAGAAAAGCCTAAAGAGCGTTCTCCAAAATAACAGTCTATAGAAGTAAGAACTAGTGGGCGTCCTAAGCACTAGGTGCTGGATCTTCCTCAGTCTCCAACGCCTGCTCCAGAGGTACATCACCATCACCTATTGCTCACATCCAAAGGATTGGATGATCATCACAAGGGAGAAAGCAAACACATGCAACATACAAGTGCAAGGGTGAGCTAGGTTTCAAACAACCATACAAATCATATCAATTTACATACAAGCATGCAAGTTATCATGAACATAGGCAATTATTTCATAACACAACCAATCTAATCATCCTATCATGCAAAGACTCCTAGACACGTCCGGACATATAATGAATGTAGAGCTCGGGCGAGTTATGCACTTGTGATGGCCCCTACTACTTTGCAAAGCCATTGCCGAGGGGTTCCACCCGACCATACACAAGGCTAGTCCGTTACCGCAGTATAGACCTCCAGTGATAGCGTCTACCCTAGGACCTACCACTACTCCCACCACACGCGTCAATCCTCTCTAAGTGAGAATGAAAGACCGTTGGAGCGTTAGGGATAACCCCCCATATGGAAGCCTCTCACCATTCATTCAATACACTAATAGATCTCACCGAGATATCATAATTCCATAACCGAATCCAACCACTTTATTCCCATAATACATCTCTTTGAATCAAAATATACATCCACATTCACTTTACGTCATGTACACACCATACCACATCAACAATTCTTAATTGCAATAAAAATCCAATGCACACTTATGTAACCAAAGGAAAAATGGCTAACACACCGAAACCGAACGTTTAGTATATGGGCCGAACCATTAATGTCTTGGTTGACCACTAGAATCAAACAGAGTGTCAGGACCGAACACTCCTGTACAGACCGAACGGCCACAGACTACCATGGCTCAAGTGAGGCAAACCCACCTATGACTGGGAGTATTTACAGGACCAAACGGTAATGAGAAGGACCTGCCTTCTCTGACCGAACCCTACCATACCGGACGGTCATACAGGCCGAGAGCAGTACTAAAACCTAGAATCCTAGGTGGCCAAGAACAATGCCAGACCGAACGGTCAAGAGAAGGAAGAACCTTCTTTGACCGAGAACAATACTTGACCCGAACAATACATGACCAAAAACATCTAAGACTACATTCCTTATATGGCCGAGAGTGAGGTGAGACCGAGAACTGTTGACACCAAGGACCCCATATTATGGAGGTCACTTCAGACCGAACGGTCACTAAGAGAGCCTACTCTCTCTGACCCACAGTACCAAACCGAACGGTCAAGAGAAGGAGGCATCCTTCTCTGACCAAGACCAACACCGAACGGTCAAGAGAAGGAGTCATGCTTCTCTGACCAAGGTACACTAGACCGGACGGTCAAGAGAAGGAACCATCCTTCTCTGACCAAAGTACCCAAACCGAACGGTCAAGAGAAGGAACCATCCTTCTCTGACCAAAGTACCCAAACCGAACGGTCAAGAGAAGGAACCATCCTTTTCTGACCAAGACACCAGACCGAACGGTCAAGAGAAGGAACCTTCCTTCTCTGACCAAAACACCAGACCGAACGGTCAAGAGAAGGAACCCTCCTTCTCTGACCAAAGTACCCAAATCGAACGGTCAAGAGAAGGAACCATCCTTCTTTGACCAAGGCCTTCCAAACCGGACGGCCAACACTCTGCAGAATTCTGCAGCATTATGCAGAATTATGCATAATTCGACAAAATCTGCTAAGACCAATTTCAAACATTTTTACCAATTTCTAACACTCATAATCTTTGTTTTAGGCATAATTAGACTTATCTAAATGATTCTAAACATTACTAACACATTTTTAAAGTGATTTAAGCTCCTTTCCAACTCTAAAACACTTATTTTCCCAACTTAGGGACCCAAAACCCCATCTTACCATTTTGCACCTATTTTGGCTAATTTAGTGACTTAAGCAAGTCACAATCACTAAGTGAAACTGTCCCAACAGTCCAAAAACATGCCAAACTCCATTTACTGAAAATCACTACCTCACTTCCCTGAAAATGGCCAAAAAATGACTCTACGACACTTGGGTTTCCTTCCTATCAACATCACAATAGATTTTCCACACCAAAACAGTTCCAATCATACATAATTCATCACTCAAAAGCATCTTAACAATTCATATCCATCAATCTACATTCACATGACATCCACACTTTCATACATATATTTCAAGTTAACCAAGAATTAAAAACATGCTTCCATCAACATACCAATTCAAAATTCATCATGCCTTCACATCATACAAGTAAAATAGAAAGAAGAACTAGCTCCCCTTACCTCTAGTGTGTACGGGCCACCCAAGGAATGATCCTAGACCACGTGCTTTGAATCTCAAGGTGTGAGAATCACCTATAAATCATCAATTGATGATGGAAAACGAATTTTTAGAACTTAATTGAAACTAAATTGTGGAAAAAAAGGAGATGGGTTGCATGTAACAAGAATTCACATGCTAGAAACCCTAGGGCAAAGGAGAAAAAGGGTTTTCTTTCCGGTTGGACGAAACGAAGATTTAATTGGTGGAAAATGCTCCTCTTGCAGTCCTAAAGGCTTAGGTAGCTTCAATTCGAAAATTAATCGGTTAGAATTTGAGTAATGGTGAATGGAAGGTAAGGTAAAGGAAGAAAAAGAGAAGTAGGAGAAGAGGTGTGCATGGACAGTGGAGGAAAAGTCTGAAACTTTGAAAAAGAGTGTTTTTAATTAAAGTTCCATTTTAAAACTATGCCCAATGCCAGGCTGCCACGTGTACATTACTTTAGTGATATTTTCTCAGACCTTACATTCTCCCCAACAAGAAAAATTTTCGTCCTCGAAAATTAGGACTTACAGATAAAAGGGACAATTTATCTTCATCATAGGCTCTAAAAGCACTACCTATTTTGACAAAATACTACTCCCCTCAATTTTAAGTACCTTCCTCTCATATAACCAATTCTTTTGTGTTTGCCACACTGCTAATCACTTATCAATCTTTCGCTACTTCTTGTAAATCTCTCCTAGGACTTCTACCAATGTTTACTTCAATTGAACCCTTGATTGATACTCATTTACCTCCTCTTTCTGCTTTTATGAACCACCGTACCTCTAACTTGATCACCACAATTTCCAAATTAACCATCAAATGCTATACTTTGGGTCACTTTTAACCACATTACTTTTGAAGGCTTCACCCCGCTTTACCGATCTCCACTCATGAGTAGCAAAGTTTCCAACTATACTACCTCATTTCCGATTTACATATTTACTCCGCTGCAGCGACAAAATCAATTAGAGTACTCTAACTTCACTTCATCATCTCACTGACCCAAACCATATACAATTCTTGATCCACTAGCCTGCAATCATGCCTAGATCCGTAACTTCTTCGACTTGTGATCACTAGCTTGATTAGTATCAAGCCAACTTTTGATACATCTCAAACTAGGATTGTCCAAATGACGCTTTCTCAACCCTTTTGAGGAACTCCCTAGTTATAACATTCAATTATACTGATGGAATCTCTTTACAGCTTCCCTAGAGACCCCAATCTTCATATTCTTCAACCAACTCTTATTCAATTCTTATCAAACCAAGAACCTGAATCTTCTCTTTGTTTAAACCATTAGTTAACACTACCTTGCCTCAAGATTAGCATTACAACTCAAACCATAGCTTGAGTCATCTCCTTCGTCCACTGATCCACTCTTCCTATTCTAAGTCCATTAATATTTCCTTACTTTAAAGTTGACCTTGCAGCTTGAAATTGTATGCTCGCTTATCTTCTCTGCTTGAAACCTGTTTCTTTCATACCTAAACTCACTTATGACTCTTGAAGAATGCCAAACACTCCCAACTCATTCCTCACAAACCACCAATCCACAATTTCAAAAGCTCTTCAGGCATACCTATTACTGACAACAACACGCTCACTATCATCCGTTGCGCTACTCTGATCCTCAAACTTCCTTGCTCACTAGCTTGTTGAAAGGACACTTCTTTCACAACAATTGCAACCCAAAGATGATCACTCTTGAAGGGCCTTCTTGAAACCTTCCATGACTTTGCAACACCTTGTAACTCCTCTCTTCCATGATAATCTCGTCATTCCATTTCCTCAACATTATTTCTACTCTTCGAAAAGCATACATGCTTGAACTCACTTCTGATTGGTAAGACTTAACTAGAACATTTCAACTGGCCTTCTGCTTTTCTCCTTGTGATTCTTCAACCTTGTAGTTCTCCCTACCATTACACTGAGTCCCAGTGCTACCGCTCTAGCCAATCCACCACTTCTTTAGGTTATAAAATCACATACTTGTTGTAGTACACCAACCCAAAATTCTTACACCATAAAAATCTATATTCTCTTCTCCACGTATTCTTGCTAACATATTTTGACTCTTATAACCCTTCGTCTTATCCTTTATAACTTGACCCGCTTCTAGGGCATAACCAGGCTTCCTCTTCTCAAAACACAGTACTTCCTTTGAATGCTATAACCACCCAAAACAATTTGGGGACAACTAAACCTCTCTAGTAATCACACCTCAGATTTAGGAAGAACGACATCATATCTTCTTTACTTAGGCTTATCAAACATCTTGGATTCCCATGACACTTGCCACCATCTTTCGCTAAACAATACCTGATGCATCGTCCTTGCTTTCCTTTCTTGCTAAGAAATTACTCCCTCTAAACCTCAAACCTAAGCTCTTATAGCGATTTCCCCAAATACCATATTCACTTAGAATTCCTCATGTACTTATTATTACCGACGTAGTGTACAACCTTGTCCCAAAATCACCTTCCTAAATTCTGGATCATCAAAATATCAATCCTACCTTCAATCCTATGAACTCTGAATACCCATAGCCCACAACGTCGAACCTATGACCTTATCTTAAATTACCAATTCACTGCCTTTTGTAACCCATAATTAAACATCCACTTCTATCTTGATTAAACTTAACCGGCCACTGAACATCATCATAAAACTATATCTGATGAAAATTGACTTTACCACAACGGCCGTTTCATAACTCTGAGCGTCTCAACCAACCCAGACTCTAATCATTCGCGATACCTTCTTGCACAACTTATATCGTAACCACCCTTTGTCATCTATTCTAAAACCTTTCTTCTGGTCTCTAACATTACTGTTATACTGTACCAAACTGATTTCTCAAACCTTGCTACACCCATGCCTATCCAAAGTTCCTCATATTCTGGCCTTTGAACTCAACTCTTCTTGTAAAACATACGACATATGATCTTCTAAATTCCTTCTTGAAAGTTTCTTCACCCCAAGAATATTACTCTTGGAATATTACTTCTTGAAAGTTTCTTCCAATACCTTCACCCATCTCTTGGAACCTAACCTCTGATCTTCTAACTCCTTATCTTTGAGGCAAGAATTTGTCTCAAAGTCTCTAACAAATTCTAATAAAAGTATGCAGGTCAAGTTGTCCTTGAACCTGCATTCCTCTAACACCATAGAGCATAGTACACTACTCCAAAAGCAAGAGCAAGACAAGCATTTCTATGGAAAACAACACTGGAACTCCAATTATTTCTTTCCCAAACCTTCAGAATTAAGAAAGGAAAATCATTTATGATATAGAGGCATGAGTGTGCACCCTCACTACTCTTATCAAGATGTTTTTTGTTCCCAATACTTCCAGTTAGGTACAAGATTTCATTATCTAGATTTTGGAGAAAATGGTAGAACATACCATTCGGACTCGGCTTTCCACTGGAAAGACTTGACAAACCCATAACCCGTATGTTATTCGAAAAACCATGGTCTTTCCATGGTAAGAGAATAAAACGATTTGTCTTATTCAAAGATATTAGAATGAGTGCTTCCGTACATTTAAGGCACACAAGCACAAGTAATGGATGCAAATAACCTACAGGTTCTCTAAGGATAAAAACTACTCTGATACCATAAATGTAACATCCCAAAATATCATATATAGATATAATATAATAGGATTCAGCTATTACAATATGTGAAAACAGTTGAGAGTAGTAGATGACAATATATGAATAGGTTACAGTCAACCAAAATTAGGGTAAATTAAAACAAGTAGGAATTAAGTACAAAAGTTTAAGGTTTCTCAAAATATGATACTACAAAAAGTTAGAAAAGCCTAAAGCGCGTTCTCCAAAATAACAGTCTATAAAAGTAAGAACTAATGGGCGTCCTAAGCACTAGGTGCTGGATCTTCCTCAGTCTCCAACGCCTGCTCCAGAGGTACATCATCATCACCTACTACTCACAGCCAAAGGATTGGATGATCATCACAAGGGAGAAAGCAAACACATGCAACATACAAGTGCAAGGGTGAGCTAGGTTTCAAACAACCATACAAATCATATCAATTTACATACAAGCATGCAAGTTATCATGAACATAGGCAACTATTTCATAACTCAACCAATCCAATCATCCTATCATGCAAAGACTCCTAGACACGTCCGGACATAGAATGAATGTAGAGCTCGAGCGGGTTGTGCACTTGTGATGGCCCCTACTACTTTGCAAAGCCATTGCCGAGGGGTTCCACCCGACCATACACAAGGCTAGTCCGTTACCGCAGTATAGACCTCCAGTGATAGCGTCTACCCTAGGACCTACCACTACTCCCACCACACGCGTCAATCCTCTCTAAGTGAGAATGAAAGACCGTTGGAGCGTTAGGGATAACCCCCCATATGGAAGCCTCTCACCATTCATTCAATACACTAATAGATCTTACCGAGAGATCATAATTCCATAACCGAATCCAACCACTTTATTCCCATAATACATCTCTTTGAATCAAAATATACATCCACATTCACTTTACGTCATGTACACACCATACCACATCAACAATTCTTAATTGCAATAAAAATCCAATGCACACTTATGTAACCAAAGGAAAAATGGCTAACACACCGAAACCGAACGTTTAGTATATGGGCCGAACCTTTAATGTCTTAGCTGACCACTAGAATCAAACAGAGTGTCAAAACCGAACACTCCTGTACAGACCGAACGGCCACAGACTACCATGGCTCAAATGAGGCAAACCCACCTATGCCGAGAGTATTTACAGGACCAAACGGTAATGAGAAGGACCTGCCTTCTCTGACCGAACCCTACCAGACCGGACGGTCATACAGGCCAAGAGCAATACTAAAACAAAGAATCCTAGGTGGCCAAGAACAATGCCAGACCGAACGGTCAAGAGAAGGAAGAACCTTCTCTGATCGAGAACAATACTTGACCCGAACAATACATGACCAAAAAATCTAAGACTACATTCCTTATATGGCCGAGAGTGAGGTGAGAACCATCCTTTTCTGACAAGACACCAGACCGAACTGTCAAGAGAAGGAACCTTCCTTCTCTGACCAAAACACCAGACCGAACGGTCAAGAGAAGGAACCCTCCTTCTCTGACCAAAGTACCCAAACCGAACGGTCAAGAGAAGGAACCATCCTTCTCTGACCAAGGCCTTCCAAACCGGACGGCCAATACTCTGCAGAATTCTGTAGAATTATGCATAATTCGACAGAATCTGCTAAGACCAATTTCAACCATTTTGCCAACTTCTAACACTCCTAATCTCTGTTTTAGGCATAATTAGACTTATCTAAATGATTCTAAACATTACTAACACATTTTTAAAGTGATTTAAGCTCCTTTCCAACTCTAAAACACTCATTTTCCCAACTTAGGGACCCAAAACCCCATCTTACCATTTTGTACCTATTTTGGCTAATTTAGTGACTTAAGCAAGTCACAATACACTAAGTGAAACTGTCCCAACAGTCCAAAAACATGCCAAACCCCATTTACTCAAAATCACTACCTCACTTCTCTTAAAATGGCCAAAAAATGACTCTACGACACTTGGTTTTCCTTCCTATCAACATCACAACAGATTTTCCACACCAGAACAGTTCCAATCATACATAATTCATCACTCAAAAGCATCTTAAATATTCATATGCATCAATCTATATTCACATGACATCCACACTTTCATACATATATTTCAAGTTAACCAAGAATTAAAAACATGCTTCCATCAACATACCAATTCGAAATTCATCATGCATTCACATCATACAAGTAAAATAGAAAGAAGAACTAGCTCCCCTTACCTCTAGTGTGTATGGCCCACCCAAGGAATGATCCTAGACCACGTGCTTTGAATCTCAAGGTGTGAGAATCACCTATAAATCATCAATTGATGATGGAAAACGAATTTTTAGAACTTAATTGAAACTAAATTGTGGAAAAAAAGGAGATGGGTTGCATGCAACAAGAATTCACATGCTAGAAACCCTAGGGCAAAGGAGAAAAAGGGTTTTTTTTTCCGGTTGGACGAAACGAAGATTCAATCGGTGGAAAATGCTCCTCTTGCAGTCCTAAAGGCTTAGGTAGCTTCAATTCGAAAATTAATCGGTTAGAATTTGAGTAATGGTGAATGAAAGGTAAGGCAAAGGAAGAAAAAGAGAAGTAGGAGAACAGGTGTGCATAGACAGTGGAGGAAAAGTCTGAAACTTGGAAAAAGAGTATTTTTAATTAAAGTTCCATTTTAAAACTATACCCAATGTCAGACTGTCACGTGTACAATACTTTAATGATATTTTCTCATACCTTACATATTGTCCTTAAAATCTTACTAATTTACTATTTAAATTTCGATTTGACAACTATTATTATAATGGAGATAAAATAATTAGTGTTTGATATTAAATAAATTTTGACCACAATAATTATTAATGTTGTTCTCTTTTATTTGAAAGATAAAAATGTTCATAAATATTATATATTTTTAATGATAATTTATTTGTTGAAAAAAAAATTAAATAATAAAATAATTTTGAAATTGCACCATTTTTCTTTATTTTTAACCGTTTTCCTTTTATTTAACTATTTTTATTTAATTTGTAGATGTTTAATCTTTTATTACTTAATAGTTTATATATTGGGTTGCTTATTTTATTTCGTATATCACTACAGATTTTAATATTATTTACTTTTAGTCCCAAATATTATTTTGACGTAAAATTTAAAAACACATTATTTTTATCAAAATTAAAGATGTAAAATGAAAATAATAAAATATATCATGTTTTAAAATATTTTAAAAAATTAAAAATGAATAAAATGGTAGGAGTTATATTTAAATTCGGTAAATTTTAAAAATTAGCATAACCTATTTCTTTGATATTCAAGTTAACTTGTATTATAAGAGTGAAAAGTAGTGGTCTTCGAGCATGTTGGAAAATTTAAATTTAAAGATTTAATTGTTTTTTTCTATAAAAGGTTGTTTATAAATTATACGTACTAGATAATAATAATTAAATATAAAAGAGTTGAAAATAAATACGTTTATAAATCTATAACTTTATAATTTATGATTATTTTTCAATAATTTTTTTCATTTCACTTCTTATGTAATTTGTTTTTATTACATCTGTACGATATGATATTTGGGCCGAACGGTTACAACTAGTAGCCGAATGGTCCTAAACGGTTAATGGGCCTCAATCATACTAATGATGGGTCATTATGGTTTTTTATTGGGCCTATGGACCATTACGAGAATATGATTTATTGAAAGTATATCTTAACAAATATTATAAGTATCAGATAAGATCAGATAAGATCTGAACAGCCGGATATTCAGATATAGCTGTTTATATTATATTTTGTTTATATTTGATAATAATCTATATATACAGGACTGGAATCACAAGCCAGGTACGCTCTCTTATGCTATCTTACTCTACCATACACTTGTTACGTTTCACTTAATTCGCTCTGAATTAGCTTAGTGATTTCACTCTACATTCTCATACTGAGCATCCTTAGCCTTGCATTCAAGGTTCTTCCATACAAAACCCTAACTTGGGCGTCGGAGTGCATTGCAGGTACCTCCCCTCTCCGGTCCAAGCTTGGAGATTCCCGGAGGGTTGAAGATTTAAGAAGAACAAACGATCAGGAGACAGGAGAAAGCACACCAATCGACTAGATCAAGCGTTACAAAGAAGGAGTGTCACGTCACCCTGGTCAATCCTTACGGCCCCCAAAATATTCACCGAAACAACATTTAAACAAATTTAATTATTTTTCGACGAACTTATTTAAAAGCTCATTTTAGTTAATTACGAAAATTAAAGGATTAATAAAGTTTGAAATTTATAGTAAATTTAAGTATTTTAGTTTTTCTATTAAATTCCTGAATTGATTGATGTAATTGTTATTTTATCTTTTTATATTAATTTAATATCTTACTTAATTATTTTCACACCACATAACATAAAGTTGTTTTTATTGATATAAAAATATACTGTGATTAGTGTTTTTTTTATGGTCGTAAGTAATGAAGAAAAAATCATTTCAAAATATTTTCAAAGTAATAAAAGTTACAGTTGATTTTTGTGAGAAAATATATACCATTTTTATATTCAATTGATATCACAATAAAAATAATTGAAAGATAAGTCATGATATTATATTGATAGTCACAATTTTATATGGTCTTTATACTAAATTTTGTTTTATAATTCAAAAGCTCATTTTCTATCAAAATTCATGTATAATTTAGATTACAAATACTTCCTTTTATATATATATATATATATATATATATATATATACATATATATATATATATATATATATATATATATATATATATATATATTTCTACTTCAATTATGTAAAGATCTAGAAAATGGTATTTTAGAAGTAGTAGTTTGTTAAAAATAATTAGACTCTATTATTTTAATATTAAAAGTTTTAATATAAAAATAATTGTTATAAACGAGTTTTATTATTTTAAAATGTATCATCTCTTTAGAAACCACTTTTCTAGAATTCTCTACCTTTTTTTGAAGTGTTCTTGCTTCTAAGTCATCTGTTTGATGATCATGAGGTGTCTTTACGATCATGACATCAAAGTCTACGAATCTTGTTAATCAATTTCAAAAATAGAGCAAGTAAGTTTCGACTCATTTTTCCCCTTCCGTTCCCAAATTTGTTTTAGAATAATCTAGTACTGTTGCATGTGTAATCATGCTTCTTCTAGTCATTCTTAGTTCACCTAGAGTTCTAAGGACTCTGTCCGTTTCCAATTTGGTGTCTCATAGGTTCGTCTAGAGATTCCTTGCGTTTCAAGCAATCAATGGAACGTTTCTTTAAGTTGGACAGTTTATTGTAAAGTAAGGAAGCTAGAACCTTTGTTTTACTTTGTGATTTTGTTAAAAGAATTTTTATATCTCTAGGTATTGTAGTTAAACTTTTAGAAATGCCCATGTTTGGTTTTATGAGGATTTTATGAAATTGAGGATTTGGTCATGTTTTGTTAACATGTTGGAATTCTATGTTTGTGATTTGTGAAACTGTATTGATTATATGTAATGAAGTTGTCCTAATGTTTGGAAATTGAATGCAAAGTGGTTGAATTAAAGAAGTGTCTTTTGCTTAGGTTTTAAGGTAAAAAGTAAGGGTTTAGATGGGTGAATTTTAAAGGTAGAGGTTAGAGTGATGAAGTAACTGGTTAAGTGTTGTTATGAGATCATTTTGGACTTATTAGAAGTGTTAAATTGAAGAAAATAGGGTAGGAAACAAGTAAGGGGATCAATGTTGAAGTTAGAGGTATATTTAGTGTAAAAAGAAGGTTTTAACTAGTGAAAATTTGAGGTAAGCAGTGGGGACTGTGTTTGACAGATGTGATTAATCTGTCAAATGAGAAAAGTATAGTGCATAATGATTACTAGTGCCTTTATAATGAGTTCTTAAGTGTTGTTGGTTAAAGTTGAGGTTTGACATGGTGAGATTTTGTAACAGCAGGGAGGTGAGCAATCTGAGGTGTTGAAGGGTGCTAACAAGTATATTAGGACTTGTGAGAGTTGTCAAACCAGAAAAATCTGGTTTATTATGCAGTAGAGGGTTGTGAGGGTGTTTTGTTTAGTTTTGGTCTAAATAAGGGGGTTTTGGGTAGTGAATTTCTAAGGGAGTGGGTTTGGGTTGAACTGGAGAGTTTAGAGTCTATTCTCGAGTCATTTAAGACTTGTTCATACCTTTATTTTGCAGAGTTTTGAGTTAGAAAGTGTAGATTTGAGTTTGGGTACTTTTGGAGTTGTCATATGGGTTTAATGCATCTAGTTTGGGTCCAATGATCAAAGGGGTACCTAGTTTTAGTTATAAACGTATTTTCATATCAATTCTAGTGTGTAAGCAACCTTTTTTTATCATTAGAACAAGTCTTAAGTGCATCAAAGTCCTTGAGAATAGTGTGTTGTCAACTGATATGGCGTTGAGGTGCAGTTTCTGGCACTGAGCGCCACTATTCCGATGGCTCTGGCGTTGAGCGACAATTTTTTGGGCACTAGTTTTGGTTTCTTTTTCAAGTTTTGTAAATACCAAATTTGAGGTTCCAGGTATCAATTTTGGACGTTCTTTAGGTCGTTTTAGGGGGTTTTGGAATCTTTCAGAGCTGTTGGTGAGGGTTTCAAAATTGTTTTCCTTGTCTAAGTTTGAGTTTAAAGGAGCTTGGTGTTGTTTAGTGGTTATTCTTAGGTTGTTCTTGTGTATTAATGTATATGAAATTGTTTCATGTGATATTTGATGACTTGTTAGGATTATTTAGGGTCCTTTGAAGTATAATCAATGTTATATATGTTTATATGCAATGTAAAAGTGAAAGGTTATATGTATATGGTTTCAAATGGATTCTTGTCCTGTATGCAATGTATATATAAACATAGGGTTTATATGAAAATGAAAGCGGGGTCTAATGAGAATGAGAAAATTGTGTTATGAGAAGAATCTCAAGGAGAGATTCTATTTTCTAGCAAGTTGTAAGAGAATGCTTGATGTCAACACCCAATTTCGTCCGGGTGAATAAATAATAGGGTTTGTTTCTATTTTAGTCCCATTTTATTTTTGTTTTATTTATTTATTTTGCGATTTTGAAAATAAAAAGAAAAAAAAAACGAAAAAAGAAAAAAAAATAAAAAATACTATTTCGTTTTACTATTTGCACCCCCAAATTAATTTTAGTCCTTAAACCAATGGCCCAAAATAACCTCACATTTTTTTACTTCTTCACCACCTAATTTTCTTATCACACCCCCACTCTCCACATCACTCTCCACATCACCTTCCACATCATCTATTTTTTTTACTTTTTTCCACCTCATACCAACTTTTCTAATAATTCCACTTATATTTTTTATCATATCTTCTCCACCAACTTTTTATATTATTTCCTTCACTTAATTTCCACACTAACTTTTACTATTCATTATATTTTATTTCATCTACTTTCTCCACCAACTTTTTATATTATTTCTTTCACATATTTTCTACATTAACTTTTTTCCATTCATCTTTTTACTATATTTTATTTCATCCATTTTCTCCACTAACTTTTTATATTATTTATTTAACTTAATTTCCACATTAACTTTTACTATTTACTATATTTTATTTCACCCACTTTCTCCACTAACTTTTTATATTATTTATTTAACGTAATTTCCACACTAACTTTTACTATTTACTATATTTTATTTCATCCACTTTTCTTTACCAACTTTTTATATTATTTCTTTCATATTAACTTTTTTTCCCATCATCTCTTTATTATATTTTATTTCACTAATTTCTCCACTAACTTTTTTTAACTTAATTTCTACATTAACTTTTACTATTTACTATATTTTATTTCATCCACTTTCTCCACCAACTTTTTATATTATTTTTTTCATTTATTCTCCACATTAACTTTTACTATTTACTATATTTTATTTCATCCACTTTCTCCACCAACTTTTTATATTATTTCTTTCATATTAACTTTTTTTCCCATCATCTCTTTATTATATTTTATTTCATCCACTTTCTCCACCAACTTTTTAATATTATTTCTTTACTTATTTTTCCACATTAACTTTTTCTATTTTTCCACTCACTTTTTTTAAAAAAATTATATTTTATTTAACACTTCTTCATCCTTAACTCTATAAATACCCACATTCTCTTTACTTCATTTTTTACACACACACAACACACACAACACACACACATACACACCTACACACTTACTTACATACACAAAATCTCTTCGTCCAAAAACTCTTCTTCATTTTTCTCTCACACCTTTCCGTCAAATCTCATATTAAATTTCTACTCCAAGTTCATCTTCTTTACTTCTCATCTACCTCTTCTCATAATTTGTTGCAATTAAAGTTTTCCTCCATCATTCAAACCTTCAATAAGGTACAAATATTCTTCTTATCCCATTATGCATTTTGATAATTTTTTTAGTTTATAAATTTATTTTATTTTTCTACTACATTTATTTTATTTTATGTTTTTTACATTTTTGTTTCATAAACCTTTCAACTTATCTCTCTTTCTTAAAATAAAAAAAAACAAAAAAAAAATACAAAACTAAAAAACCACAAAAATAATTTTCCACTCGTTTTATATAATTCAAAAATACAAAAAAAAAATCATAAAATCTTCAAAATAAAAATATCAACTCTTTGTCAAATCGTTTTTTTTCTTTTTTGGACCCTCTGCTTGGCAATGGTCAAATTTTAATTTTCTGTTATCGACCCTCTGCATGGCAATGGTCGCATTTTAATTTTCTGCAATATCATCAAGATCATCGCCAGAACTACGTGATCCTTGATTCTCCATCAAAAGTGGAGATACGTAGGAGCAAGGCAAGTCCTTGTCAGGTTCACTTCCCAAAAATCCAGATATTTTTCCAAATAAATTTTTCTCAATAATTTCACATAAAAAATACAAAAAATATTTTTGTTTTATTTAGAATTTTATTTTTAGGAGAAATTAAACATTTTGCAAACCACATCAAATTCGCGTATTTAATTAAAGGTACTGCCTTAGGGCAGGCGTTGTGGGGTGCTAATACCTTCCCCACACGTAACCGACTCCCGAACCTGAATTTCGGTTTTCGCAGACCAATGCCTTACATTTTATGGTTTTTCCGTAGTTTTCCAGAATAAACTATGGTGGGGACTCCAAATCTTGTATTTTTCTTTTTTTGGATTGTCGTCGTCCCGTCGCGATTCCGGTTGCGACACTTGATAAAGAGACTGCGGTACCCAGGTATCCTGATATTAATTCTACCAACCATTTAACTCATCTAGAGTTGGATGGAGTGGCAGAGAGAATGGCAGGAGGTCTTCACCCAAGCCCTCTGGGTTTTAGGAGTAGAAGATTTGTCTCATGGTGAGTAGGCCGAGTTACCCTTGTTTATAACTCTACAGAGTATAAATAGTATCATGAGTGCATGCCTACTTTGGATAAGTGAGCATAGTGGTCTTGTGGTTGTATGAATTTCTTGTTCTTGAATATTGTTAATTGTTAAACTAAATTATTATCTGAGACTTTATTTGAACACTAGCTTACCATTACTTTTATGTTGTTTGTCTTTGTGTATGTTTTCTCTTTTGTAATGATCACCTTAATGGTGTGAGCTTAGGAAGGATGTCTTTTCAGTCTTTTCAGCGCGAGATTGGGAGAATTGGAACAATCATAAAAAAGTTTTGTTCTCCAATGTGTAAGTTCTCATTCATTGAAAGTTTGTAATTCTTGGTAAGTTATCATCTATGTAATATTTTATTTTAGTAATTTTATACTACTAAAAAGATGTTACAAATTCTCATTACTTTCTTCATTTTATGTTAGAATCCTACTATAAAAATTTTAAAAAATATTTAGTTAAATATGATATTAAGTAAATTCTAATTTCAATAATCATTAATATAAATTTACTTTATTTAAACAATCCATATATATTATAAGTTTTGATTAATAATTTATTTGATGCATAAAAAAGTAAAAATAATTAAGTAATAAAATAATTTTAAACTGTTTCTTTTTTTCAATTAGTTTCTCTTTCATTTTAATGTTGCTAAAAATTAAAATATAATTAAACGTAAAAGAGAAAAAAGCTTAAATTAACATAGAAAAAAAAAACAACCCAGTATATCAACTATCAAATAATAAAGTGTTAAACATCTTAAAAAAAAACAATGAAAAACAAAGGTTAAAAAGAAAAACAAACCATACAATAATGTTAAAATTATTTTATTATTTAATTATTTTTTAACTTTCTTTTCATACGTATCAAATAAATTATTTTATATAATATATATGGATATTTTTATACTAAATAAAGTAAAACAATATTAATAATTATTGAGGTCAAAATTTATTTAATATTACAGCTAACTATTGACTTTTGTAAAATTCAGTATTTATTAATTATTCTTAATCAATATCTTTTATGGGTCATGTTAATCCGTATCCGTTAAAAATAATTAATAAACATTAAACTTCAAAAAGTTCATAGTTGAGTATAATGTTAAATGAATTCTAACTTTAATAGTTATTAATACATTTTTATTTTATTTAGAGAATAAAAATGTCATAAATGTTTTACAATTTTAATTATTTTACACACACAAAAAAATGTTAAAAAATAATTAAAGAATAAAATAATTTTAACGTGGTGGTATGGTTTTTCTTTCTTTTAAAGAGTTTCTCTTTCGTTTCAATGTAATAAAAATTAAAATATTATTAAACTTAAAAAAAAAAATTAACAGATAATTTTATGTACTATATTCCAAATATCTGTTTCAATTCAAGATTTGATATTCCGACGTCTGCTTTGGACTTTTTTCATTCCTGGAAAAGATAAAAAGTGAAAAAGAAAACACAACAAATTCTAATCTTTTTTTTTCTGCTCTTCTTTTGTTGTGTGACAGAGACATGTATGGCTATAAAAAATAAAACGGATGAGAAAAGTTAGTAATAGTTATTGCAATGATGATTACTTAGGATTCTATGAAAAGCTATTGTGCAAATCCAAATGGAATAATAATGGCCTCCCAAGGTCAAACAAATAGATAGGTGTAAATTTTTATGATTAAAAAAAAGAACAATAATTTTTTTAAATACTCGTTTCAGTAAAAGAATATTAAAATATTTTAGTTTTAGGGTAATAAAAATATCTTATAATTTTAGCAAAAAAAATTAATTTTATAAATTTTATCTATATCTCGTTAATGGTTGAGATGGTGTGCACGAATTTGGTAATTTTTAAGTAATTATTGTTTATATGTTTATTAGTTTTGCTTGTTTCTTTATTAAATTAAAATTATTAGTGATTTTTCCGAATTTAATTATACACTAATTCTAATTTTCAATATATCTAATAATTATCAAATATAAAACATGTCTTCAGATACGGTTTTGTTAACAAATTCCAACAAAAATAATAGAATTCAAAAATTTATTCTAATGTTGCATTTTTCTATATACTAAAAAATTAAATATGACAATATTTATTATACCAAATTAAGTATATAACTTGATTTTTTTTTCTTTTTATTACGACAATTTTTAAATTTTATCTTACTAATTTAAATATTTTCAATTTAATTTTATTATTTTTGAAAACAAAATAAACATAGTTATTTTTATTAGATCGATGATTACAGTATTATCATAATAAATGTCTTTATGATGATCTCGTCAATATTATTTTTCTCAACAAGTCTACATTAAGTAATGAAATATCATTTTTTTATTATTGTCATCGTGTATAATTAATTATTTTAATAATATTATTATCATGAAAAAATATATTAATTTGTTTGTAAACAAAGTTATACCAAATTAAAAATGTTGACTTAAAAAAATTACCAAGATAATGAAAAAATCAATTAAATCTAAAATTAATTTTAAAATGTTGAATTTATGCATCATGTCAAATTTACTCATTCCATAGTTGAATTGCAAATAAGCTTTTATTTACAGTTTGTGTAAAGAACAATTAATTGATGTTTTGTCATGTTACTATATTTGAAGAATAAAATTATTTAAAATTCAAAAACATGTGACTGTATATAATATATAAGCTTGTAAGTTAAGTCTTGGTAAAAATCAAAACAACGTACATATAGATTTTTTTCTGATATTTTTGTTTGTGAGAGGCTTGTTGATCGTTTTCTGTATAACAATTATTAGGTCTGAAATCTCTTTATTATGTGCAATATCTTATTCTTAGCTTTGTCTTTTTGTTGTCCAGCCATATCAAAGGTACTTAAGCTAAAGGGTTATTCTTATGGTAACTTTTATTGTTTTGATTAAGACATTTAGGCTCTAATTCAGTTACTCTACAAAGATAAAAGTGCTTTTGGCTTTAAGTTTTATTTGTTTTATTCTTTTATTAAAATATATTTTTTACTTCTATTATTTTTTAACTTTATAAATATTAATTAATATATAGTTTTTTTTTTTCGTTCAATAGCATTAAAGAATGATCAAAATCATAAACCTACCACTAGTAAAAAATAAGGTTTATACAACACTCATTATGCCACGGTTCACCAGAAACCGCAGCATAATGGTGCACGGTGACAATTTTGTAAATAAATCGAACATATATGCCGCGGTTCCCCTCTTAACCGCGACATATACCCTAGTCAACCATCACCTTTGACGCCACGTCAGGAAAAAAATTAAATAACAGGGGAATAGGCCGCGGTTCTCTGAGCAACCGCGGCATATTCCCCTGCCAATTTATTGCAGGGGCTGACTGATGGAGAATGTCAGAATGTAGCAGGGGTATATGCCGCGGTTGCTCAAAGAACCGCGGCCTATTCCCCCTGCCACCTATTGACATTCCCCAAAAGGCAATTGAGAAGACAGTTGAGTATTCAGAACGTTAAGGAATAGGACGCGGTTCTTAGAGCAACCGCGGCATATTCCCCTGCCAATTTAGTGCAGGGGCTGACTGATGGGGAATGTCAGAATGTAGCAAGGGTATATGCCGCGGTTGCTCAGAGAACCGTGGCCTATTCCCCCTGCCACCTACTGACATTCCCCAAAAGGCAGTTGGGAAGAGAGTTGAGTATTCAGAACGTTAGGGAATAGGCCGCGGTTCTTAGAGCAACTGCGACATATTTCCTAATCTGAATAAATTTGAAATATTTAAGGGTATATACCGCGGTTGCCCGCTGAACCGCGACATATAGTTTCAAAAATAATTTCAAAAATGCCATTTTTATTATTTTTTTAAGGAGGATAGGTCGCGGTTAAGTTGTGAACTGCGACATATACCCTTTTACTACCGCAGGTAAGTTGTTAACCGCGACATATTCCCCTTTGTAGGTTAAAAAATACAAAACACTGAACAGTTTCATCTTCTCCACGCGATTCTGAAGCTTTCTCCTCTGCCTCCACGCGATTCCGCTACTGCCGCGCCATCTCCATCGCAGACCATCTTTGCCGCCGTGCCATCCGGCTGTCCGTCGCGCCCTCTGCCATCGCGCCAGCCTCTGCCGCCGTGCCATCCTCTCTGTCGCGCCATCTCTGCTGCCCTGGGTACGTTCCATTTTCTTCTCTGATGAAATTTTTGTGCTATATTGAAATGCTAGGTTTGAATATGTTGTTGTGGCTTTGATCGTTTTTGTAAAATTTGTTGTGGTTTTGGTGGTTCATTAAGAGACAAAGTATGTTAGTTTGTAGGGGAAAGGATTGGAATAGACGTAGATAAAATGTATTTAATTTTTTTTATCAGCAAATTTATTTAATTTTAATAATATGCTATGAACTTTTTTTAGTAGATTTATTATAAAATCAAAATTATGTGATTGAATGATTCCTATAGACAAACTGTGATAATTCTCATATGTAATTATTTGTGATAGAATGTTTGAATTGATCATTTCAATGATTATTAATTGTATGATTGTATGACTGAATTGATTGTATGATTGAATTGATAATTTTATATAGAATATTGTATAATTTTAATTTTGTAAAATTTAGGAATGGATCGAAATTGGATTAATTTACCACGTATTAGTGCTGAGTACGAGAGAGGTGTAGAAGAATTTATACAATTTGCACAACGTAATGAGGGGAGAAGTGACGATGAAGTGAAGTTTAGATGTCCTTGTGTGAACTGTTTGAATGGGAGAAAGTTCAGCACAACCCAAATTAGAGAACATCTTATCTGTGATGGTTTCCTAAGATGTTATACAACATGGATATGGCACAGCGAAGAAATGTACTTTCCGACTAACTCACAAACTGAAAATGTTACTGATTCCACCATGGAAGAAGATCGTCCGAATGAAGACAAATTGGAGGACATGATCAGCGATGTTGGCGCAGAAAATTTTGCCAAAGCTCATGTGTATGAGACGATGTCGACTTATGCGGAAACACCTTTGTATGTTGGTTCAACTAAGTTCACACGTTTGTCAGCTGTGTTAAGGCTCATGAATTTGAAGGCGAGCAATGGATGGACTGATAAGAGTTTTACAGAATTGTTGACGTTGTTGAATTAAATGTTGTCAGATGGAAATACACTACCCACTCGTAATTATGATGCGAAGAAAATTCTTTGTCCAATGGGTATGAAGTATAAAAGGATACATGCTTGTCCCAATGACTGAATTTTATATAGGAAAGAGTTTGAATTTTTGACAAAGTGTCCAAAATGTGGCTTATCACGATACAAGTCAAAAAACAATAGTGAAGATAATAGTCAGATAGAAAAAAATGGATCTGCTTTGAAAGTAGTTTGGTACCTTCCAATAGTGCCCAGACTTAAGCGTTTGTTTGCGAATCCCAAAGATGCATGAGAGAAAAATTGACGAGCTGCTTCGTCATCCAGCTGATTCAAAGCAATGGGAAAATATTGATCAACAATTCCCCGAATTTGGTAAATAGTGTAGAAATCTTAGGCTTGGTTTAACCACTGATGGAATGAACCCATTTCGTAATCTGAGTACCAAGCACAATTGTTGGCCAGTTATATTGATAATTTACAACTTATCTCCTGCATTGTGCATGAAGAGGAAGTACATGATGTTGTTTATGATGATATCTGGTCCAAAGCCGCCTGGAAATGACATATATGTTTATCTAAGCCCACTAGTTGAAGACTTGAAGTTTTTGTGGGTTGATGAGGTTGAAATATTTGATGCATTTGCTTCTGAGACTTTTGTGATGCGTGCAATGTTATTTTGCACCATTAATGACTTTCCAGCTTATGGTAATTTGTCAGGATACAGTGTCAAGGGTCATAAAGCATGTCCTATCTGTGAAGAAAACACTACAGCTCATCAATTGAAACATGGAAGAAAGACGGTGTATCTGATTCATCGGAGATTTCTAAAATGTAATCATCCATATAGAAGGTTAAAAAAAACATTAAATAGAGATCAAGAGAGGGACGAAGCACCAAATCCACTTACTGACCTTCAAGTTCTTGAAAAGGTTAATAAAATACATCATGTATTTGGGAAAACATCCAAGAAGTCATCTGTAATGACCCCTTGGAAGAAGAAATCAATATTCTTTGATCTTCCATATTGGTCAAAGTTAGATGTTTGACATTGCATAGATGTGATGCATGTAGAAAAAAATGTGTGTGATAGCTTGATTGGTACACTACTCAACATTCAGGGAAAGACAAAAGATGGAGTGAATGCTCTTTTGGATTTGGTTGACATGAATATTCGAGAAGAGTTGGCACCCAAGGAGATTGGTAAACGTACTTATTTGCCCCTTGCATGTTACACAATGTCTAGACAAGAGAAGATAAGTTTTTGTCTTTGTTTAAAGAGTATCAAAGTACCACAAGGATACTGTTCAAATATGAAGAGTTTAGTGTCGATGCAAGACTTAAAGCTTGTTGGCATGAAGTCTCACGATTGCCACGTCTTAATGCAACAGTTGTTACCGGTGGCTATTCGTGGAATTTTGCCTAAAAATTTTAGGCAAACCATAAACAGGTTGTGTTCATTTTTCTCGTCAATATGTAGTAAAGTCATTGATCCTACAAAGTTAGATGAACTTCAAGGCGAGATTGTTATCATCTTGTGTCAACTAGAGATGTTTTTCCCTCCATCTGGTTTTGACATCATGGTACATTTACTTGTTCATTTGGTTAGAGAAATCAAGTTGTGCGGACCGGTATACTTAAGATGGATGTATTCTATTGAGCGTTATATGAAGATTTTGAGAGAGTACGTTAAAAATCCATATCGTCCTGAAGGTTCGATGATTGAAAGGTATATTGCTGAAGAAAGTATCGAGTTTTGTTCAGATTACATGACATCAACGAATCCAATAGGAGTTCCTCGCACATCATGGTTGAATAAATTTTCTACAAGTAAAAGCATCCGAGGTGTGAATGTGGTGACAAAAGATTGCGAAGAATTGTTGCAAGCGCATCTTTATATATTGAACAACACAGATGAGGTGATCCCTTTTTTGGAAGCACACAAAGCCATTGTTAAGAATAAAAATCCAAGACAATCAGAGAAATGGCAGTTGATGGAGCATAACAAAACATTTATGTCTTGGTTCAGATCTGAAATTGACAAAGGTCCACATTCTTCTCAAACTTTATTATGGCTTGCAAATGGTTTGATGTTTGATGTCGTGTGTTGTACAGGTTATGAAGTCAATAATTGCACATTCTATACGAAGACTTTGGATGATAAAAGCACAGTACAAAATAGTGGAGTTAGTTTAGAAGCTGAGTCATTTCAATTTTCCACATCAAAAGATCAATCTCCTGTACTTGGATCAATGAGATATTATGGTATAATAGAAGAGATATGGGAGGTTGATTACACCAAGTTTTTTGTTCCATTGTTCAAATGTAAGTGGTTTGACAATAAGAGTGGTGTGAAAATAGATGAATCGGGTATCACACTGGTTGATTTTCGAAAGGTGGGGTACCGAGACGAACCGTTTATCATGGTCCATCAAGCATCTCAGGTTTTTTATGCCAAAGATCCTGTGTCTGACCATTGGTATGTCGCTCTTCAAGGCAAAAAAACAAATTGAAGTTAACGAAGAGAATCTGATTAATATTCATATTGCTGACAACCATTCATTTCAAACTACAATAAATTTGGATGACCAATCTCTAGTTGACGACGATGTACATGCAATTCGGTCAGATCATGATGAGGGAATATACATATGATGAATTCATATCTTTATGTATGAATTTTCAATTTTTGTATAAGTATTTTATTAATATCACATAAGTTTTCCTTTTATATATTTCCTATGATTACTATTACATGTTTTGTTAAATTATATGATATTACATAAGTCTTTTATTAATATTTCATGTTGCTATTTATTTTGACAAATATATGGCTGATCATCCACATTCTTCAGGGGATGAGGCTCCCCCTACCAGATCCACTAGAGGACCTACCAAGATGAAACAACTTTTGATCAGAAAGAATAGTGGTGAAAGAACTCCAGTGAATGTGAACGTGATAATAGGTGTGGCAGTTGGCCCTTATGCAGATGACTTCTGATCATACTTTGGAGTAGTGGCACGTGATAGGATTAGTATTCTCACTCCATCTTTTGATCATGTGTCTGAGGTTGATCGGAACATTATATGGAATGATATATTGGTAAGTTAGTTAATATCATTTGAATTAAAATTTGTTTCTATTAATAATTTTGTACTGATACAACTTTATTATGTTTATTTCAGCTGACATTTGACATTCCAAATGTCGCAACACTTAGAAATAAGTGTTTGTCAACTGTTGCTGAAAACTTCAGAAACTTTAAAAGTAAGTTGACATCAAGATATATCTTTGGACACCTTAAACATAAGTCTCCATGTAGTACATATAAGTCCATTGATGAGGAGACTTGACGGCTTTTTAAAGAGAGTCGGATGATAAAGGAATGACAGGTTAGTATAGTTGATATTATTCAATTCCTCATTAACAAATATATATCATATGAACTAATTAATTAATGTGTATGTGATAGGCAATTAGAAGCAAAGCACAAGGAACAAGTGCGCATAACAAAAACCCTCACCTATTATCTCGTGGTGGGTATAGGAAGCTTGAGGAGAAAATCCTCAAGCAAAAGGGAGATGCTAGACCACCATCTCAGGGTGGTAGACCCCCTCAGCCTCCTTCTCCACCTTCTAGACATGAAAAATGGAAGTTGGCTCGTATGAGACCATCGGGCACCTACTATTCCAACACTGCACGAGAAATTTCTGAAAGAATTATAAGTTATCACTGTTCCTAAAATAATAATAATTGTAATTATACATACTACATTGAACTTTTTAAAGAATAATGGTGTTTTGTAATGTTACAGGACTCCTTGGTTGAGCAAAGCTCCCAAGGTCAATTCACTCCAGATGGTCGCCAAGATATTCTTGCTGCTGCGATTGGACGACCTGAGCACCCTAGATGTGTACGTGTTGCTGGTCCTGGAGTAGGAATTAAAGATTATTTTGGGAGCTCTTCTCGTCAGCCTTCATATGCATACAACGAAGCACAAAGAGAAAGGATGACACAAGAGATCACAAAAAAGGTCCGAGCGGACCTTACGGCCGAGATCACAAACAAGGTTAGATCAGAGCTTAGGGCTGAATTGTACAGTGAGCTCAGCTCCATGTTCGAGCAGCGGTTTGAGACCTATGGCATGCACCTGGTGCCATCTCCTGTACAGGAACAGGAACATGTTGTGCCTCCCACAGATAAACTTAATAAACATTTATGTGCAATTACTTCTATCTTTTGTATAATCTAACATTTATTCTGACAGGGAGAAGCGGGAAAGGAAGTTGTTCCGCATCAGCCGTCCCAGGGGATGACGTGGACGATGCTAGTCTATGTCTGCTATACATTTTAGACGATACTGAGATGGTCCTGGTAGCTCGTGGAACACAGTTTAAGTCAGCGACTGTTGTTCATGGTATGCAGCTATCAGAGGATGAGGTGAAGGTCTCAGTGGACGAAATGATCATACCAGATGCCTCAATTCCTCTAGCCACAGATGAGATTTTCACTGTGGAACAAGCATTCAAGTCTTATCGCTTGGCCTAAACATTTGGTTGGTTCAGTTTCTGACCCCCCGTTATGAAATTCTTCTTTACAATTCTCAATTTTAAAGGTTATTGATGTCAAAACTTATCTTATTTTTTCATGTAACAACAGACGCAAGCACAGGAGAAGATTCCTCTATCTGAGGATGATCCTCTTGCTTCATTGCATCTACTTGCTGACATCCTTGAAGATAAGCCTTTGGAGGTTGAGTATGATGCTAATGTATTTGGGACAGGCTCTGAGGTCCCAATATACCTTCATAGCCAAGATGTCTGAGAGCTTGCGTCGAGAACACAAGAGTTGAATATTTCAATTATTCAGCTATGGATGATGAAGTCTATGAGCAATTATTTATATATAAAATTGATTTATATATCAAGTATCCTTATATCAAAGTTAATTTTTGATTTCAGGTATATGTTTGGGATCAGTAACAAGTTGGGGCGTTCTGATGATTATGGATTCATTGATCCCTAATCCATTCATGAATCAAATGATTTTGATCAGATCAACACAAATCTGATAAGAAGTTTTGGAAGCGGCAAGAAAATATACTTTTTGCCTTATATATCCAGGTAAGTGAACTTTGTTAACATAATAAAGTTCCATATGTGATTTTAATATATAATAGTTAAGTTATTATGAATTTCAGGTGCCATTGGCAGCTTCTTGTTATGTCTATGCAAGAGAACTATGCTTTGTGGTTCTGCTCATTCCACAGGCCTCCTCCCACACAACTCAGACAAGCAATTGATTGGTAAGAACCTTAATGTTTGGACTTTCTTTGTTATATAAATGAATGCTAAAACCTTTTTTTATATATAGTTCTATACCAGCAAGTATGATGATGGTTGGGAGATCAATTGCTAACAGTAGAAAGATTGCTTGGATTTCTCTCAAGGTTTGACATATGCTAAAGCCATACTTTCTTATAGTTGTTTTATTTTAATGTTATTCACTAACTATTTACAACTGTGATGATATATTGTAGTGTAATAGACAAAATGGGTCATATGAGTGTGGATACTATGTAATGTATTGGATGACCCATATTGTTCGTTCTCACATCCCAAGAGGCTGGGAAACGGTAATATTTAACTTTAACAAATTTTGATTTTTTCCCAAATTTAGAATTCATATACAGTAATTAATATGAATTGTCTTGTGCAGAAGTTCAAGACTACTACACCAGTTCCTGAGAAGCCACTATCATTCATGAGGAAAGCTGCTGCAAAGTATATAGTTAGATAATATAATAGTTCTCAGTTACTAGATTTAAACATTGCATTTGATTAGATTGTATTTTATTAGACTTTGTACTTATGTGATGTTGAAATACATTTGAACATGTGTTTGATCTGTTGAAATTGAATCTGTATACATGTTTTGATATGCAGGTCTGTTTTTGTGGTATTGGATATCACAAAAACAGACCTGCTATTAGTAGTGGAAGTGTTAAACTTGGTTTTTCATATTTTGGCATAATTTTGAAATGAATTTTTTCCAAAATAAGTTTTCTTCTATAAATTGAGCAGAGTTTTATGATTTTAATCATAAAAGTTAGATTGGAAAAATTAGCTTTGGAAGAACCCATTTCTTGTGAGTGACTTAAATTTCATCAAGTGTGACTCTTGAGTGATGTTGTTGTCTGTTAGGGTTTGTAAGTTTGCTCATCATTTATGTGATTCAAGAGAGGTTTGGTCATCCTTTGTTTAATTCAAAACGAGGTGTTTATTCTTTGGGGATTTAAGAAATGTGATTTTTCATCCTTTGTGTGATTCAGAGAATGTATTCATTCCTTGTAAACTCAAGAAAGGTGTTTCTTCATCTCTTGTGATATCAAGAGAGATGTTTATCCTTTATGTGATTCAGAGAAAATTTTAATTCCTTGTGACTTCAAAGAAGATGTCACTGTTATCGAACTTGCGAGTTAACTCGTTCACTCAATCGAGTTTACGAGTTCACACAGTACTTTCGAGTTAACTCATAAGCAAACTCGCTTTTGGGGTAGGATCGGTGGTAGAATCGATAAACTCGCCTGAACTCGCAAGTTTGGTTCCGATTTTGCGAGTCTGGTTAGAAATTTCAAATCGTTTTTAGGGCTCACCAGATTAGCTTTTCTTGAGCTTTCATTTAACAGATTCACTCGTTGTTCATCTTCCCTCACTGTTTATCTTCGTTCTCGTGGTCTCGTCTTCGATCTTACCCTCCGTCACGCCCTTATTCATCAGGTATGTCCTCCGTTGCGCCGTCCATCTCGATGTTCAAACTCGTCGTCCGTCGCGCCCTCGATCTCGGCGTTCGATCTCGCCTTCCGTCTCGCCGCCTTTGTTCTTGTCGTTCGATCTTGCCATTTGCACCGTCTGTCGACCTCACCGTAGCTCTTGCCATCGACCTTTCCGTAGCTCTAATCGACCTTGCCGTAACTCTGGTCGACCTCGCTGTATCGTCTTTGAACATTGTAAACCCTCTATAGTGCTAACTTGGTTTTACGATTTAAGAGCAAGTAGTTTAATGACTAAACTTTACAGCACTGCATACAACATACATTTAAATAATTTTATGTTTTACCGTAGCATATATTTGAACTTTTGGCAACCTTGAGTGGGCCTCTCTTTCCTATGTTTAACTTTTGGCCGTTTAACAACTTATTTGTTTACGTTAACCGCAAAATATATTCAATTAAAATTATGATAACATAATATTAAAGAAAAGTATTTAAATATATAATATGATAAACTAATAATTATAATAATATTATAAAGATAAAAACATTATTTATAATATTGTAAATATTAAATTTATTATATTATTTATAAATATTTTAAAATATTTTTATATAAAGTAAACTCTTATAAGTTTACGATTCGAGCTTACAAACCGAGTTTACGAAGCTCTTACGAGTTTACGTAAACTCTCGAGTTTGACAATCTTAGAAGATATTTCTTCATCTCTTGTGGTTAAGAGAGGTGTGTTTTGTTTTTTTGTATTTTAAATTATTCATTGCATTAGTGTTTGATTAGATCACTCTTGTTAAGTTTATTAATAACTAGATATATGATCTTTTGATTGAAAAAATTATAAAATAATTTGTGTAATTTCTTTTTTCTCTATTATCTTTGTTTAACTATTGTATTATGAAAGAAAATATTTCATTGTAACTTTGATCTTAAAAAGAGAAAATTTCTTAAAACATAATTTTTTTTTTTGTTAAGAAACCAAATCACTTTCTCATACTAATAATATATTGTTGAGAAACTGGTAGGCTTCGTTTTACACCAAGAGGGGCTGAATTGGTTTTAGTTCAAAAACAAAATATTTTCGCAATCTTTATACAAAAGTATAAAGCTTTTTGATATTTCTTGAAGTGCAAGCAATGAAAATTTTCTATGCAACGAAAGAACGCAGTTGACTACTAAACAGATAAAGTCAACTGAAATAAAGAGTGCAGGGATAGAGAAAATCAAACAGTGGTTTTTATACTGGTTCGGCCAACAATGCCTACATCTAGTGTCCTTCCAACCCAGGAAGCAAATGCACTACAATGGTTGCGGTTTTCACAACAAGGAATTTATAGAAGCTTCACGCAAAAATATAAATCTCCTTCCTAACCCAAAACCAAAATATAGCTGCACAAAAAAACTAGAATTGCAGCAAGAATCCCCTCTTCTGCAATCTGAACCCATGTCGAACAATCCTCAACGTGTAACTAGCACTCTTCACAGGATGCCAAGCCTATCACAACAGACTTCACAGGATGCCAAGCCTTCAATTCAACGCAACAGTCTTTACAGGATGCCAAGCCTTCAAAGATCAATCAAGAAGCACCTTCTTCGTGCAGATAATAATACACAGTCAGCGCATAAGCCTTCTCCCTTTGAATCTCTCTCAAGAAAGATCACCACCGTCTTCTTGTTGAATTCTTGGAGCTTAACACAGAGAATTCAATCTGAAACAAGAAATGAAAGTGTCACAGTGTCAAAAGTCTCAGAACAACTCGTGTTCTGTCTATTTATAGTTTTCTGTCAGTTAGATTGTTTCTCAGTTGAATAGCCTATTAACAGTCGACTGTATTATTACAGTTATAACAGACAGTCAACACAGAGGCTCTTAGTCAACAAAAATCAACACACATTCATTACAGTTGACCAAATCATCAATGCTTAACTAACTTCTAAAAATATAGCCGTTGGAGCGTGTAAGCATAACATAATTCCAAAACAGATCAATAACACAGTCGAATATGCAATATACAATGTCAACTAACACATGTAAAAATTCTTTGAAATTCTTTTCAACTCAAAACATCACACATTACTGATTCTCAAAAGCTATACAAAGGTTTTAGAATAGTCGAATCCATTATAGGTGTATTCGACTGAACTAGAACTTTGTCACACAAATATAAGTTCACAAAGGTGCTCGTGATCTTTTACTTCTAGAAATGTGAAATAAAATGTTTTTAATCAACCAGTTCATATTACACATAGTCATACAAGCATGTTCCACAAATATATCACACAATCAATCATAGGAACATATATCACAGTACATCAAAACATGTTCAGCAGATATGACAAATAATTCAGAACAAGAACATGTAATACTATAACATGTGTACTGTTATTAAACATTGTGTTGTCATCATCAAAAACTAGTTTGAGATAGAGTTTGTGTTGTCAACAATCTCAATAATCTCCCCCTTTTTTGATGGTGCACAACCATGATTAATAACTCAACCATGTTTGTACAATTCAACATATGACAGAGTAATAGCATATATCAGAAACACTTAATGCAGTTCGGTTACTCTGCATATACAACAAAATATCAAGCAGATAAAGTATGAGACAGATAATTCTCCCCCTTTCACAAAGCATTTATGCATGCTCTCATACTCACATATGTATCTCTTCCCCTTTGTGCATTAACAAAAAAGGAATGCTTCAGATATTTATGCATAGTTTGAAATCAGAGATGCATAAGAAAGATATGCAGTTTGTAAAATACAATGATGCTCTCAAAATCACAATTTCATCACAAAACAGTATAAACTCCCCCTGAAATGTAGGTGTGTGATGAAAAAATGTGTAAAATAGTGATACTCCCTCTGTCATTATGCATGAGTAATAAAATCAATTCAAGTGCACAATGCAGAATATAACAAATTTATCAACAGTTTAAGCACAAAGTTGTATCAAAGTCAAAATATTAAACCACATAGATATGCAATGATACAAGCTTCAACAATCTCACAATATTAACTCAATTCAGATATTGAAACACATAGAAATCAGAGATAAAAGCAGACTATGTATTATTTAAGAAAACAGTAAAGATAAAACCAAATTCCAGATATGGAATTGTTAACCCATTTTGATGCAGTCGAATGCTTTAAATCATCAGTCGAATGCATTGCTTTTGTAAATGTTGAATTCCAATTGTAGATTTCCAAAGCAATGTCCTTCTTGCAAAACCTTTCAACAACCTTTTCTAGATCAAGCATAATGGTTAAGCAAGAATTCTTACCAAATAACAATAGAAGTCAATATGTAAGATGTATGACAGAATAAACATAGTTGACTTCAAACAGGACATAGTCGTATCAATCAACCAGTATATCAGATATTATTCAAACAAATTAAGTAAATGGATTGATTCAAAAGACTAATTTCATTTCCTTGAATTAAAGATGTTACATTGGTGGGATAGGAACAAGGAAATCAAAACAAAACAAAAGAAACAACAAAAGATGGCTTTCTAAGCCATAACGAAAAGGCATACTATTCCTAAGAATACAACATTGCTACATGTACTGACATATTTCAACTGATAGTCCTTAGCCCGTCTCAGAGGATTCAGTAGAGTATTCTTCTGGTGTACTACTTTCATCTTGTGATTGAGATCTCTCTTGATCATTCAGGTTTCCACTAATAGTCTTTAATTGATTAACCACAAATATCTCAAACTTTGTCATAGGTGAAAACTTGGTTTCATCTTCAAAGAACCATCCTATGGAAGTCTTTTTCATTCCCATTTCTTCCAGAGTACCATTATTTATCTCATTTGAGTAATCACAGCAGCAGGATTTTTCGTCAATTACTTTAACACCTTGCACCAAGAGAATTATGCTAATAAGGACAACATATGGAAGATAGGGTGAGTTCTTGAAAGCCGACAGTCTCATGTGATTTTTGATCACTTCTATCCAGTTAGTAGGAATTTTATTGATGATAGCATACATCCAGTATATATCTTCAGTGGTCAGACGATTATGACCAATTCCCCCAAGTAATATGATCCATGAAAGAATATGAGCAATGATCCTTTCCTCCTTCTTTAAACCATCGTGAGAAAACTTTCCTTGTAGAGATGCATCTTCAGGATATCTTCTCTAGTTGGAGTATAATTCCTTTTTCTTTAAATGTACCTTCAGTTCATAGTTGGGCAAATGTGAGAGTGCTCCTTTTGCTTCAAGTCCAGTGAATAACATCAAATGAAATCATCTATTTCAATATTTACTCCTTTTACTCTGGACTTCGTAACGCCATTTTCAAATCTAAGATTGTGGTAAAATACTTCCACCAAGTCAGGATACCATGCACATTTCATGTGGACAAGACTTGACAAATCGTGGAACTCCAGTAAGTCTGGAAAATTGAAACCTTCTTTTCTGAATTTTCTAAACTTGATGTAGTATGGACAAGCCATGGTTTTTGATGGATTGATCAGAAATTTGCTTCTTGACTCATCATCACTAATTCATCCAGAAGGATCAGGACTTCTTGACACAACAATTTCCTTTCCTTTTCCCTTGTTTGAGCTTTGGTTTAAAGAGGCCATCGCGAGATCATAATTCTTTAGAACACACCTTCTTGGTCTAAGGAATATCAGAGAAATTTGCTTGTACAGTAGCATACACAGTACAGGGTTTAGAGCAATGTGAGCATTTAAAGCGTTTCATAAGACCCCTGATTCAAATTTTAACATTTAAAAAAAATTAACCACAATCATTTAACTTAGTCGATTAAATTAATATTGGCATCGACTGTGACTAAAAAAAACATTTTCAATCAAATTCAATCAATCAAACAATTAAGCACACAACACAAACAATCATTCAGCAACAATCAATCAATATAAGCATGTGCAGCATATAAATACATATTTACCAGTTGTAGATACTCAAGATTTTGATATGTTCCATAGTTGATTCATCCTTGAGATCAATTCTGCATCAGTTGTGTATCCTGCAAAACAATTAAGTTTTGGTTGCAAGTACCCATTTGACTTTGGGTCCTTGATTGTTAATCCTTGTTACATGTTCCTTTGGTATCCAAACACATAATCCTTTAGGAACAACAACATTTATGTAATAACAATTTCTAACAGTATGACCAACACAATTGCAATAAAAACATGCATTTCTAGCAGGTTTGCTTAACTCAGTAAACTTCCTAGCATTGGTTCTGTTAGATTGAGCTTTGTAACCAATTCCTTGCCTATTTATGATTCTGCCAGATGAGTTTAAAACAACATCTAAGTTGTCTCTACCTTGAGTGAACTTAGCTAGCGTGCTAGTCAAGTAATTTATATTTTCAATATGAGTAGGACAAATTTCACATGTTTTTTCCATAGTAACAGTTTTAACTTCTACATTCTTAGCAGATAACAAAGCTTCATTCAATTCTTTTTCTAATCTTTCATTTTCTGCAACAAGGTCCTTAATTCTATTTTCAAGTCTCTTCTTTCAGAGCTCAGTCGATTTACCTTGTATTGCAGTCGCATGGCTTCAGCATGTAACTCTTTGAATGCATCTTGTAGCAAATCATACTTGACTTCCATCGGTTCATTTGATATGTCTACATTACTGTCATAGTCGTCCCATGTTACACCTGCCATATAGCACAGATTTGATTCCTCCTCTTGATCAGAATCTTCATCACTTGATTTCTCAGAATCTGAGTTTCCCAAGCAATGTAGGCTCCTTTTCTTCTCATATTTCTGTGTTGAGGGAATTTTTTCTTTCCTTTTTGTTTTGGCTGTAAGTCAGGAAAATCAGGTTTGATGTGACCTTCTTTTCCACATTCATAGCATTGGACATTATTTGTACTGAAGCTCTTCTTTTTGCTTTGACCCGCATGGTTAGACAGTTGACTATCATTTTGCATAAGTCGACTAAACTTTCTTACCATCAAGGTCATCAATTCTTTGTCGTCCATGTCTATTTCTGTGTTGTTCTTGCTTGAGGCTTTCAGAGCAATGGACTTCTTTTCTTCAATCTCCTCTTCATCCTTTAATCTACCAAGTTCTAACTCATGTTCCCGTAACTGGCCAAACAAGGTAGCCATGTTCATAGCTGTAAGATCTTTGGATTCAGAGATTGCAGTGACTTTTGTTTGCTAATTCCTATTCAGACTTTTCAGAATCTTGATATTGATCTCCTCCTTATCAAAGACTTTGCCAAGAGCCATTAGATGATTTAGAATGTGAGTGAATCGTTTCTGCACATCATAGATGTTTTCACCAGCTTTCATTCTGAACAATTCATACTCATGTATTAATGACTTATTTCTGGCTCTCTTGACTTCATCCATGCCTTCATGAGTTACCTCTAAGACATCCCACATTTCCTTTGCAGATTTGCATTGAGATATCCTGAAAATTCATCAATTGTCAGTGTAGAGGCAATTATATTTCTAGCTTTAACATCATACTGAGTTTTTCTATTTTCATCAACAGTCCACTCAATAAAAGGTTTTAAAACAGTTTCATCATCAACCGTTTTTGTAGGCACATATGTACCATTCAAAGTGGCATCCAAAATTCCCTTATCTTGTGATTCAAGAAAGATTTGCATTCGAATTTTCCAAAAAGGGTAATTTTCACCAGCAAACAGAGGTGGTCTGTTTGTTGAAGCACCTTCACCAAAAGTTTAAAAATTGGAAGTCATCCTTAGGTTTTATAGTCGAATAAGATAAAAATAGAGTCGACTAAATTTTCAAGTATCTTATGAAAACTAGCTCTGGTGCCAATTGTTGGGAAACAGGTAGGCTTCGTTTTACACCAAGAGGGGGGTGAATTGGTGTTAGTTCAAAAACAAAATCTTTATACAAAAGTATAAAGCTTTTTGATCTTTCTTGAAATGAAAGCAATGAAAATTTTCTATGCAGCGGTAAAACGCAGCTGATTACTAAACAGATAAAGTCGATTGAAATAAAGAGTGCAGGGATAGAGAAAATCAAACACTGATTTTTATACTGGTTCGGCCAACAATGCCTACATCCAGTGTCCTTCCAACCCAGGAAGCAAATGCACTATAATGGTTGCAGTTTTTACAACAAGGAATTTATAGAAGCCTCACGCAAAAATATAAATCTCCTCTCTAACCCAAAACCAAAATATAGCTGCACAACAAAACCGGAATTGCAGCAAGAATCCCCTCTTTTGCAATCTGAACCCACATCGAACAATCCTCAACGTGTAACCACCACTCTTCACAGGATGCCAAGCCTATCACAACAGACTTCACACGATGCCAAGCCTTCAATTCAACGCAGCAGTCTTTACAGGATGCCAAGCCTTCAAAGATCAATCAAGAAACACCTTCTTTGTGCATATAATGATCACACAGTCAGCGCATAAGCCTTCTCCCTTTGAATCTCTCTCAAGAAAGATCACCACCGTCTTCTTGGAGAATTCTTGGAGCTTAACACAGAGAATTCAATCTGAAACAAGAAATGAAAGTTTCAGAGTGTCAAAAGTCTTAGAACAACTCGTGTTCTGTCTATTTATAGTTTTCTGTCAGTCAGATTGTTTCTCAGTCGAATAGCCTACTAATTCAGTCGACTGTATTATTACAGTTATAACAGACAGTCAACACAGAGGCTCCCAGTCAACGGAAATCAACACACATTCATTATAGTTTACCAAGTCATCAATGCTTAACTAACTTTTAAAAATATAGCCGTTGGAGCGTGTAAGCATAACAGAATTCCAAAATAGATCAATAACACAGTCGAATATGCAATATACAATGTCAACTGGCTCATGTAAAAATTCTTTGAAATTCTTTTCAACTCAAAACATCACACAACACTGATTCTCAAAAGTTGTACAAAGGTGTTAGAATAGTCGAATCCATTATAGGTGTATTCGACTGAATTAGAACTTTGTCACACTAATATAAGTTCACAAAGGTGCTCGTGATCTTTTACTTCCAGAAATGTGAAATTTAATCCACCAGTTCATATTCCACATATTCATACAAGCATGTTCCACAAATATATCACACAATCATTCATAGGAACATATATCACAGTACATCAAAACATGTTCAACAGGTATGTCAAATAATTCAGAACAAGAACATGTAACAATGTAACATGTGTACTGTTGTTAAGCATTGTGTTGTCATCATCAAAAACTAGTTTGATATAGAGTTTGTGTTGTCAACAATCTCAACACACACACACACACACACACACACACACACACACACACACACACACACACACACACACACACACACACACACACACACACACACACACACACACACACACACACACACACACACACACACACACACACACACACACACACACACACACACACACACACACACACACACACACACACACACACACACACACACACACACACACACACACACACACACACACACACACACACACACACACACACACACACACACACACACACACACACACACACACACACACACACACACACACACACACACACACACACACACACACACACACACACACACACACACACACACACACACACACACACACACACACACACACACACACACACACACACACACACACACACACACACACACACACACACACACACACACACACACACACACACACACACACACACACACACACACACACACACACACACACACACACACACACACACACACACACACACACACACACACACACACACACACACACACACACACACACACACACACACACACACACACACACACACACACACACACACACACACACACACACACACACACACACACACACACACACACACACACACACAGATATATATATATATATATATATATATATATATATATATATTAATTGAGTTTTATTTTAATTAAAACCCTTTGAGGACAAAGGGTGCAACAAAATACCCTTTTAATTATTAATTAAGTTTTTATTTTATTTTAACTAACCTTTGTCATAAAGAAAAAAATGTGAACTTTAACTTTTAATTGGGTAGTATTGAGAAGGTGAATTTTTAATTGCACTAAATTTTAGTTAGGATTACATTTTATTTTAATTTAATCAATTTAACCAAAAGGTGATTTCGTGTGGTATAAAAGTTAGAAAAAAAATGGCACACTTTTACAATTTTGTTTGGCAATTTTAACAATTTTATGATTCTGTTCGATCTTAATGATCTTACTATGTAACGACCATGCATGAGATCTAAATTGTTAATACTATATAAAATCATACGATCTTACAATTTGATGAGTTAAATCTCAATTTTAATTACATAGATGTGATAAATAATTAAGTTATTCCAACTTCAAATTTTTAATTGTTATTGAACAATATGGAAGAAACAAATTAATTTGATAAGTACAAGTATTAGAGTGAGCTAATCTGTCATGAGTTGATTCATTATAGATTAAGGCAAAAAAAAAAGTTAACTAAAACGATATACTTTTTTAAGAATTAAAAATTAAGTGAATTGATTTATTTAAACATATTTTGATATTTCAACTTATTTTATATATTTATTGTGGTATAATAAAAGTGAATTGATTCACTTTACCTATTAATAGATGTATAAGTTTATTTATTTGGTCAAATATTGACCACAATTCAAAAATAATATCATGAAGATAGTAAATGAAAATCAAAGTAGTAACATGATAAAAAATAAAAAATAAATGAAGTATTCAAATGTAATATAAACAACATTCAAGTATTTAAAAAATTAAAATTGATAAACAATGATAATAAAAAGTGATAAAAAAAAATGAGAAAAACTTCGAAAAATAAGCTTTTTGATAATAAATTACATACAATTCCACCTTCAATAATGATCAAACTTATTTATGTGACTGGTTAAATAAACTGAATACAATTTGACACATTTTAAAAAACAAAATTTCTTTCCATCCTAATCCACCCGTAACCATTCAACATTGTTGCACTACAAAACAAATACTTGAGTTAACATATATAACCCACTTCTATTTCTTCTCTTTAATTAGTTTTCATTAGTGGATATTTTCTAAATATTTATTTTTTAGATGTTATATTAGGATGGTAGGTGAAAAAATGACTTGATAAAGTTTATGAAAGGTGAAACTGTTGCAATCATGTGGTTATTGAATTAGAGAATGTCTTAAGTTTTTTTTTTCTTTTTTTTTTAACTATTTCACCTTCATTTAACAATTTTATTTTTACGTTTGCAGTGGTTTATACAAATGAATTAAAGAAACCCATTCATAGAAATAAGTTCAGGAAAATTGAAAGAAAATTACACTCATTTTTACAATAATTTAATAATATAATAGTATATTTATTTTAATTCACTATGATGTTTGTAAGGACTTTAAATAAATAAGGCTATTGGGCCTTATGTTAAGGCAGCTAGGCCCATAAACTAAGGGTACCTTAGTTTTAGAAGAGACTTTTAAGAAATCCAAGTTCATGAGACAACTTTTCTTTCTCTCTCTAGAAACTTTTTTTTTTCCTAAAATCCTCTGTCTTCTCTCTAAAATTCTCTCTGCCTTCTCTCTAACCCTCAAACACACTGACTCAGTGCATGTCCCTTTAGGTGGCACCTCTGTTGTCGTAACATCAAGGGCTTCATAACCATCCGAACAATTTTGTGTTCTTCAGCGGGTAAGCAGTTTCTCCTTTTTCCGCTGTTTTCGGACCCTAGGGCAGGCAACTCTGTTGGTTGCATGTGCCTGGTGCGTTCTTCCTTCTGTCCTCTGTTCATTCTAAATCTAAGAGTTGTGTTCTATCACCAGTTTGGTGATGTGTAGGTCCTGTTCAAAGTTCTGTGTGGAATTCACTGTTTAGAGTGTTCTAGCCAACTGTTCTGCGCTACCACAAAGGTAAGGGGAGCTGATTATTTTTTTTAGGAATTTATTTTATAAAATAATTGCATGTTGAATGTTGAATTGATGTGTTTGTGAAGCCGTCCTGCAATTTTTAATTTTTCTAGATGCCCAAACTGAGACTGTGAAACGGATGAAGAGTATAAATCTGTGAATTGGAATGGTGATGAATTTTATCTGTTTTAAATTGAGTTGCTAACTGAAATTGAATGTGATATTGTTGAATTGATTATATAAGATGTGAGAGAAATTGGGTTGCAGAGGAAGAAATAGGATGATGAGTTTTTGGATTTGTTAGGTTTCCTTTTAATATCTAGATTGATATAAATAATATATTATACTATATTCATTCCGTTTTGTGATCTTTGTATAAGATATATTAACATATATCTTTTACTTACCTTTGTATATTATATAATAATATATATATATATATATATATATATATATATATATATATATATATATATATATATATATATATATATATATATATATATATATATATGACTTTTATATGAACGTATAGAAACTTAACATTAATATATCTTTTACAAACTTTTGTATATTATATAATATATAACTTCTATATAAATAATTATATTACACATATTATATAATAATATATATACGTATGGAAACTTAACAGTTCTAAGTTATATTTATTATTTTATATATATATATATATATATATATATATATATATATATTTAACTATTAAGTTTGTTATGAGATTAATTTTTAGTTGGAATACTTGTAGTTTGTTAGTAAAATAAGTTAAGAGATGTCACGAGTGATTTTCATAATTTAATATGAGTGATTGGGGAATTATTATGTATGTAAAATAAAGTATAAAAGCTTAATATTTTTATGTGTTGTGGTAATATTTTATTGTAATAATTTTATATGTTTCTGTGGTGATATATTTGTTGTAGTATTTTTATAAGACGTTGTATATGAAGTCGTAATATTTTATTTGTTGAAGTAAAACCTTGCGTTTGATGAGTCAATATATAGTACTGAGACTATGTAAGAAAAGTATTGAGGTTGTGTTATAAGTTTTGTGATTGGTGAGTAATGTATATTGTTGAGATTGTGTATAAGTTGATTGTGGCAAAAAGTATAAGATTACAAAGTGATGAAAGTACGATCAAGTGGTAAACTAAGTTTCATCTGTGTAGAATCTCTCGGTGAGATTCTTAGTGTTTTAGAATGAAAGTAGGAGCTCAGTCTTGGGGGTCTTCCTGACGCTCCAATGGTCTTTCTTCTCATGTAGAGAGGATTGAACCATGTGGTGAGGAGTAGCAGGAGGTCTTAGTCTTGGAGGCTTTCATCATGCTCCAAGGCCCATAACAGACTAACCTCGTGAGTGTGGCAGGGCGGGGAAGCCCAGGGCGGGGGAGCCCAAGGCGGGGGAGCCCAAGGCGGGGGAGCCCAAGGCGGGGGAGCCTAAGTATCACAAGCCACCACGGGTGCATGACCCGCCATAGCTCGACTATCATTCTAAAGTCCGGACGAGTCAAGTCTAGAAGATAACATGTTAGGATCTGTGTTGTATATATTGCCTTGCTTGTATATACTTTACTTAGGTTGAGTCTAGTATGTTCATGTTGGTATAATTGCATCCTTTTTATATAATTAGCTCACCCTTGCTTGCTTGTGTTTGTGACATGTTTGTGTTGTTTTCTTTTGCGATGATCATCCACTTGGATGGGAGCAGATGGCGAGGAGGTTACTTTGGAAATAACTCTTGATGGGTATGGCAATGCTGCAGTCTAGTCCACTAGGCTTCACTTGATTAGCCTTTTATTTTGAAGAACTTATCATGTTCTAAGTTTTAATTCCTTGTATTTCCAGGGAGGAACTTTAGTACTCCATTTCCAAATTCTAAGTATTGTTCTAAGGATGACTGTAATCCTTTAATTAACTATCATTCTACTCTTAACTGCTTTCTAGTATTATTCATGGTGACGCCTTTATTATATCATATATCTTTATTTTATAATTAGGATGTCACAATGTTCTTCCACTCTAAATTCTGTTATATAAATTTTTATATCTCACAACTAAATATTTTTTTTATATAAATTCAATACATCCTAAAATCAAAATCAATGTATTCTTCCTTGTAAGTTCTTATACAATCTCGTCATCTATACAATCAAACATCATACATCTCATCGTTCATTATTATCAAGAAGTTAACACATATGCATAAATAAAACAATCTAAAACATATAATTTATCTAATACAAAGGATAGTAGTAAGTGAAAACTCTCTTACGCCTAGTCCTAAAGCCCTAAACCTTTCTAGAATTTAATTTCAAATGGTGCCCAACATAAAGTTCATGACGCTTAACGTAAAGCTTGTATCACCTAGAACAAGCATCCAACCACGTCCATTAGGCACTGCCCACCCTCTAGAAATCACTACCAATTGAGTATCCAATGGTCCTTGGGTAGCGCCTAATGTCCTAGACCATTAGAGTTCACTGTCAAATGAGTGTCTAGTGGTCCCTAGATATTGTCCATCATCGTAGACCAATGGAACTCATTAACTTCAATTTTTTTACGTAGCGTGCCTAGTGGTTTTGTGGTACCGTCCAATGTTATATGAGTACTCAACCCTTGACTATTACAACATGTTACCTAATTTGTTTATCTAGAAAATTTTATCTCTTTGAAACCTGAGATATAGAAAATTGGACAAACATGTCATAACCAATTAGTTCCACAAACTCAATTTACATTTTGTGAGTCAATCAATTCTTTAACATACTAACAATTTCAATGCATCATCATAATCAATTCATCAAACGTAAATCAATCTATATAATTAAACTAGTTTCCCTTACTTGGAGTAAAAATTCCTTATTCAAAAGTTGCTTAGAGATGTTCTAACTACTTAAAAAAACCTTATCAAAGATCAAAACACATCTTTATGATCACAAACAAAAAGATTTTCCTTGAACTATGTTTTAGTTACATGCATGAACTAGAGAGCTAGATGCAACTCAAAACAATACACTAACTAAAAAGTAGAACAAAAAGTAAACTTAATTTGTTTTATATTCTAATTAGTTAGAAGTGTAGATTTTTCTGTTGTGAATTTATTAGTAATACCTAATCGTCAAACAAATAAAACAAACTCTAAAAATTAGAAGAAAAAAAAGACAAAAGAAATTTTAGGAAAATAATTTTAAAAAAGATGACTTTTATAAAATGAAATCCAATTAATATAATAGTCTATTTATAAAATAATTGAGTATTATTTTTTAAGTCACGGTTACTTTTAAACTATTTGTATATCCTTATATGTAGTGTAAGAACCTAGAAAATAGAGTATTAGAATAAATAAGTGTATTAAAATAATGAGACTGAGTATTTTATTTTAAAATAATCTTATAATGTAAAGAGCATTTTATAAAGCTCATTTCATTATTTAAAACACCGTCTATCTCTCTAAACTCTTTTCTCTTCGTTTTCTCTCACTTTTCTCTACTATGTCTCACTCTTGGACTATCTGTTCGACGATCAGGAAGTGTTTAGGCGATCCTAGCATCGAGGGCTACAATTCCTACCAATCAATTTCTTGATTTGAGCTGGATTTTCTAGAGTTTCTTGCGGTGCAGGCATCGGTCGAGGTTTTCTAAAGTTGTGCAACATTTCTCTAAGGTAAGGGAAGCTAGATTTTTGCTTTAATTTGTAATTTAGTGTGGATGTGGGATGATTCTATGCTTATTGTATTGATTGACCTAAATTTAAGTTTTTAGAGTGAATACTCTATGTGTAATTTTACCCTTTTTAAGGTATATTGAGGAATTGTGATAATGATATGAATTTAATGATGTTTGATGTGTTATTGGCTAGTTGGAATGTTGGAAATTTGTTATGAGAGTGTTTGGTTAGGAATTGAAGTAAATTATACTTGTTTAAAGTTAGTTTTGAGGAAATAGGGTAGTGAAATTTTGAATTAAGAGTTGAGTGTTGAATTGGTGAATTGGAATAGGCTAGGTAGGTCAATTAGGACTTGATTGAGTCCCTAAGTTACTGAAAATAGTGCCAAAAGTGGTAGAATGTGATTTGGGTCTATAAGTTGATGAATTTTGTGTTTTGAAGTGAGACATTGTTAGTAATCACTTTAGAATGAGGTTAGGAAGGTTTAGACACATTTAGTCAAGTATAATTAGGTATATAAAACAATCTAGGAGGGTTATAAGTTGAGAAAAATAGTTGGAATTGGTAAATTTGGTGTAGGTTGCATAATTTTGCAGATTTGGTGCTGCAGATTATGTAGACTCACTGAGCAAGTAGAGTCGCTCAACTAGTGGTTATAGAGATGAGCTCACTGTTTGATGATTCGGACAACAAGAAGGTGCGCTGAGCGACTGGTTGAGGTTTAGGACCAATGACAATCTTATTCGAATAGCGACTGGGTGCGCTTAGCGAGTGTTTGGGGGGGCCTGGGTCACTGTTTGGATATTTGCATAACGAGTTGGGGCGCTAAGCGAGGGATTGAAGTCTGGTACCACTAGTAGTTTAATTGCTCAGCGAGTTGGGTCATTGAGCGAGTGAGTTCGAGGTTGGGGTAACTGTCAATGGATTCACACAACGAGCTGGTTCGCGGTGCAAGTAAAGTCTGTGGTCACTCAGCGTGTGTGTGCTGAGCGACTGTTCTAGATTTCCATGTATTCTTTTCTTCTTTGATCTTTATTGGTTTCAGTTGTGTAATTGATTCAATTATGGATGATGTATGACTATGTATGGGTATTATGTGAGTATCAAAGTAATGTGTGTGATGAAATTGTGAAAGTATGCATAATTGTGGATGATGTCTGACTATGTATGGGTATTATGTGAGTATCAAAGTAATGTTTGTAATGAAATTGTGAAAGTATGCATAATCATATTTGTTATATGGGTTCCACGGGAGGACTCTTTTGGTATGGTTAAGTGTTATTAGAATGAATACATGGAGCTCAGTATTGGGGGTTATCCTAACACTCTAATGATCTTTTATTCTCAAATAGAGAGGATTGATTCATATGGTGAGAGTAGTAGAAGGTCCTAGTATAGGTGCTACTTGGAGGCCTATTACGCGGTAACGGACTAACCTTGTGTGTGTGGTAGGGTGAAACCCATGGCAATGACTTTGCAAAACAGTAGAGACCACCACAATTGCACAACCCGTCATAGCTCGGTATTCATTCTAAGTCCGGACAATCAAGTCTAAGTCATAATATGTTTAAGATGTTTGAAATTAATTATATCATATGCATGAATCACGTTTGATTGTATGTTATACTAATGAATGAATCTTTTATATATAACTTATCCTTCTGTTTGTGTTGTCTTTGTATGTGGCTATGTTTTTTGTTTGACTATGTGTTAGCCTTATAAAGAAGAGAGGTTACATTTTAAGATTATATCCTCTCCCATTTATTTTATTTCTTTTTCAGTTAATATTCTAAAAGCAGTTAATATTCTAAAAGTGGTCCATTTTAAAAACCGTTTTCAAACGTGTTTGGGTGTGTTGTGATTCCCGCAACAATCTCTTCTAACATTAAAATACTATGTGATGGTTTTTGGAGTTCTACAGAAAATTTCATATCAGGTCACTGAGCCTACTCTTTACTTCATATACATCACCATCGTGTTTTAAGACCAAGGGTTCAGAAACCAGAAGTTATGCAAGCATACAACAATGGCTAGACGTTGGTTTTTCTGCTTCCACTTTCTTTCTTATAATCTGAATATGCTTAAATGTATGTGCTTGTTTTACATATTTAGATTTATTGAATCTTTAGTATAAATTTGTTTCATTTGGTATTAGAGCATGTTTATCCTCTGCCTTGTCTGGTTCCCTCCTCTACATACTGTGTTTTTAGTTTTATCAATTGTTTTGAAACTGGATAGAAAGAAGAAAGCTTTCTGTGAAATTTTTTGATGCTAAAACCGTCACATATTATTGGGTTTGCGTTTGTGTACGCCTTGTTGGAACCATGTGAAAGGAGGTTGAAGATGATCGAAACGCACTTTGTTTTTGCATTTCATTTTGGGCATCTTTCAGAAACGTATATTCAGTTTTTATTTTTTCTTCTTTAATTGTTGCATACATACGCACACTGGAGATTGAAAGGTACGCTGCTCTGCTTCTGGTTTTAATCCAGAGTTTTCATTCTGCGCACATTGATTACTTTTCATACATATATAAATATATGTTGTTTATTGTTTATGTTTTATATTGTATGCTTTTTCCTAATATTGTTATATGCGTAATATGCTTGTAAATATATATATATATATATATATATATATATATATATATATATATATATATATATATATATATATATATATATATATATATATTTATATATATATATATATATATATATATATTTATATATATATATATATACACGTTATGGTGTTATGATAGGCATTGTTATACGCGCAATTAAGATTAAAGTGCGCATGGAATTTATATTAATATTTAATGTTAGTATATTAAATTTGAATATTATATATTTATAATATGATACTTGCATTTTATTTAGATTAAATATAAGACCTACAGACAATTTAATGTTTAAAATAAATATAATTTTTATAATTGGGGAGTAGCCACAACATCTTTAATTAATTAAATTATATTATAAAGATCATTTTATTGAAACATTAATTGTAATTAATTATATATAATGTGATGAAATATACCCACAGGATTTTTCTTACATTTGTATGATTCATTAGGATAAAATATTTATTATAATTCTTGATTTTCCCACAGGAATTAGGAATTTGATTTAATTTAATAGTTTTATCATAAGGTTAAATGAGTCTAATTGAGTAAGACTTTAGCCCACAGGTAAGTTTTATGTTAATAGAATCATTGGTAAAGACATGTTTTGCATTGTTAAAACATGACATTTATTTTAGTATCAAATTATGACAATGAACATGACTTTGAATTTGCAGTTTCTTAATCTGTGAATATTTTTTATATCAAGTGTGATATTTCCAAGTTGAAAGGAGATAATTATAAGATTTGGAAGGAAATGTTGGTTGGTACCAGACAGAGTGTGACGCAGCAGAATAAAACTTAAGGTTAGTGGAAAGCGTGTTCAGTCACTTTTTTAAAATAAACTGGTCCGTTTTAGAAAATCAATTTTCTTTTAGAAAATTTATCGAACAGTTGATATGCGTAAAAGATAAAGAGTGTAGGGAATAGAAAATCACATGAGTAATTTTTATACTGGTTCGATTCAACAGAATCTACGTCCAGTCGTTAATCACTTAGAAAAAGTGATTAACAGTTTCACTAACAAAAGGGTTTTACAAATTACAACAGTAATGAATAAATGGTAAGATTGAACCTTCCTTCGACGAACGAACCGGAAGAAGAACACTCAGCCAACTTGAAGATAACCGCTCCGACTATCGACAAACGATACGCGAGCTTCTCCTGTTCACGAGACCAGGCGGAGCACCTTGCTAACTCGAAGAGAGCTTGCTCCGACTATCGACACACGAAACGCGAGCCTCTCCTGTTCACGAGACCAAGCAAGGGAACTTTGAACAAGCTTCTGAGAACTTCCTCTGACAAACAATATTTTTCTAAGCCTTAGTTCAAAAACGTTGCTTTTGAACTTCTTAGAAACCCAATATATAGCCAGCTGCTTTGAATATCAAAGGCCAAGTCCCAACTGCCACGAATAATCGATTATTGTAAGTGATAATCGATTATTCAAGTCCGTTACAGGTTTTTCAAAATGTGATAATCGATTATATGAGGTGATAATCGATTATTCCTGAATGACTTCTGATAATCGATTATTGCTTCTTCATAAGCGATTATTGCAGTTAAAAATGCAATTTTTACAAAGTTTACAAGGCTTTTCCTACTACATTTAATCTCTACAAATTGCTTTTAAATAATTCTAATATCCTGTTCAATTAAAACTTCTTGCAGCATCATCAAAACAATTGTCTTCAAGATTTACCAATACTCCTTATTGGTAACAATCTCCCCTTTTTTGATGATGATGAAAAATTCAATTTTAAAAGCAACTTTGGCTTGACTTACCTGTAAAACATAGGTTTAATCATTGTGATAGTCCCTATTTTAGGTGACTCTATTTTTGAAAAATTGAAGCAATTAGGTCATTGTCGTTAGTTTCGTAATAACACCATTAGAAAGGGTGACACATGTCAGCTCGTGATTTTTTTGAATTTTTTTAAATATATTTTTAATTATTTTTATTTTTATTTTTTATTTTTTTTCTTTTAAAAATAAAATTTGCCACGTGTCAAGTTGACATTGTGCCACGTAGCAATGAGAGTGTGAGGTGGCACTGACAGTGCCACGTGTCACTGTCAAACCACGTGTCATTGCGTTTGTTTCAATTTGGTCCCTGTATTTTTACTTTGTTCCAATTTGGTCCTTGTATTTTTATTTCGTCTCAATTTATTCCTAATTTTTTTAAAAATTTAAAAAAATTTGTTCCTTCCCAAATAAAATACGGTATGTACATTTTCCAAATTTTTGTCTTTAAATTTGTTTCTGTTAAGCAAATTATTAGTAATGACGATTTCAAATTGAAATATTTAACTCTAGAAACTTTTTATGAATTGTTGAGGAAGTATTGACACTATAGTTGTGTAGATTACCTTCACAAAAATATTTATTATTGAGATGTTAACTTTTTTAGGTTACCCATTCATATTATTTAGGTTAAATGATTTCTTTACTACTATATAAATAAAAATGTGTCATATGTTAGTTTGTAATTTTTTTATTTTTCTAATAAAAAAATTAATTTGTATAAATTTCTTTGTAAAGATTTATATACACATAAAATTCTGTTTGAACTTGGAGAGAAACAAAATTGTTTAGTTTTTTTAAAAAATAGGACTAAATTAAGACAAAATAAGAATACAGGGACTAAATTGAGACAAATTAAAAATATAGGGACCAAATTGAGACAAATCTAATGACACGTGGTCTGATAGTGACACGTGGCATTATCAGTTCCACCTCACATTGTCATTGCCACGTGGCTCAATGTCAACTTGACACGTGGCAATATTTTTTAAAAAAATAAATAAATAAATAAAAATAAAAATAAAAATAATTAAAAATATATTTAAAAAATTCAAAAAATTCACAAGCTGACACGTGTCACCCTTTTTAACGGTGTTAGTATGGAACTAACGACAGTGACCTAATTGCTTTAATTTTTCAAAAATAGGGACCCAATTGAGAAAAAGAAAAAATGAGGGACCTAATTGAAAAAAATCACCGAAAATAGGGACTATCAGAATGATTAAACCTAAAACATATAAGCTAACACACAAACAAAACAGTTGGCAATACCTGTATCAAATTATACTTCTCCCCCTTATATTATTCTTCTCCCCTTTTTTTATCATAAGCAAAAAGATTTTAAGGAAAAAGCTCCCCCTAAATATGATCTCCCCCTCAAATAAACAAAATATGCATATAATTAAGAGGTCATTTTATTTATGAAAAGAAGGATTACATCATAAGAAGAAACAAACAAAAAAAAACAAAATTATAACATAGATGAAATAGCAAGCAAACAACAAAATATGCTCTCATAGAAACCTATCTCTAAAACTCAGGGCTAGGGGATCTCTCAGGTGGTTGAAGGTTGAGATGAGACTCTATGTTGGATAGGCGAACATCAAGATCAAGAAATTGATCAACCAGGTATTCATCAATAGATTTCTGCCTCTCATAAACCCCTTCAAAGTGTGTTTCCTGTGCTAGACTTAAATTCTCTATTTGCGTAGATAATCTAGCAAAATGTTCTTCCATGGAGAATGAGGAGGATGAGGGCATGGTTGATGGACCAGCATCAGAAGGAGCAACAACACTAACTGGTTCTGCCATATGAGTACCCATGTCATCATCTTCATCTTCATGAGGATGGTCATCATCTTTGTGGATGAGAACTCTTCCTCTGGTAATGAATCCCATCTGACGAAATGTAGTATCTCCAATTTCTGAACCAACTGCTTGAATGGCTTGGACAAGTTCTCCTTCAACATTATCACCTTTGTACTCCAAAATTCTAGAAATAAGAAGAGCATAGGGAAATTAATAAGAATGGGATTTTTTAGCTTTAACCATTGTGTTAGCAATGAGAGCAGGCCAATCGATGTGTATGTGATTTAGCATCCCATACAGAAGAAGTAAATCCTGCTCAGAGCATTGAGCATGGTTGGTTGCTCTAGGACATAGTATCCAGACAATCAAGTAGTGAATCATCCTTTCTTCAACCTTGAAACCTCCAACAAGCAATTGCCTTCGGTTAGTCTGCTATTCAGGGTGACGCCAGAAGGATTGGAAAGCCATCAACCTATTGAAATCTTGAAGTCCTAGATGAACTTTTACAACATCATCCCTGATGGTAAGTTGGGCAACATTGGTCCACACATCATCATCTAAAATAATGCAGACACCCTTCACTGTAGTGGATATAATCCCATCTCGATATCTCAAGTTGAAATAAAACACTCTTATGAGATCGGGATAAATGCTTCCTTTTTGCTCCACCAGATGCGTAAGTCCTTGACCAGCAAAAAGATCTGGAAATTGAAAACCATAGAAACGGAAAAAGTCAAGGCGAATATATTTTACCGCCATGATTCTCCTTTCTTGCCATGAATTTACAAAATCTGCATGTTTTTCTGGATCTGAAATCCATCCATCTAAGGTTGCAGGACGTGACTGAGGGGAAGAAGATGCTTCAGCAACTCTGTGGCGATGTCTTCTTGAATCAGCCATGGAGAAAGTTTAAGGAAGTGAGACTTTGAGAAAGTGAGGAGAGATGGAGAGGATTTTTGCTCTAGATTTGATTTCAGCAGTATATGGGTGTAAAGAAGTGATTAACAATTGATTATGGGGGGCTATTTATAAGAAAAATGGAAAAAGTAGCCGTTTATGGCCGTTTATAGCCGTTATGGGATGCTCCAACGGCTCTATTTTTGAAACTGTTAGCTTGATAATCGATTATGGCTTGTGATAATCGATTATCTGCTCAATAATCACTGCCCAGAAATTGCATGATAATCGATTATGCCTGATGATAATCGATTATCTGTTCAAAAATTTCTCAGTTTTGAGTTTTGAATTTGTATAATCGATTATTGCCTTGTGATAATCGATTATTAAGCGTAAATTTTACGAAAATATAAAAACCTTCATAAGTTTAGATCCTAAGACATATCTAATACTCCTAACTCTCTTCTAAGCTCAAAAGATCTATCCTTAGGTAGTCCTTTGGTAAAAATATCAGTTAATTGATGTACGGTATCAACATATTCAATTTGACAATCCTCCTTTTGAATATGATCTCTTAGGAAATGATGTCTAATCTCAATGTGTTTAGTTCTTGAGTGCATTATGGGGTTCTTAGTCAAATTTATAGCACTAGTATTATCACACTTTAAAGGGATATTATCAAGGAAAATATCAAAGTCTTCCAGTTGTTGTTTCATCCACAGAATTTGGGCACAACAATTGTCAGTAGTAATATATTCAGCTTCAGTGGTAGACAAGGTTACACACGCTTGTTTCTTTGAGTGCCAGGACACCCAAAGAACAACCCAGAAAATGACATGTTCCACTAGTACTTTTCCTATCAATTTTACAACCACCATAGTCTGCATCAGAATAACCTATTAAGTTAGGTGAAGCATCAGATGGATACCAAAGTCCAAAAGAAGTGGTTCCCTTAAGGTATTTTAAGATTCTCTTAACAGCAGTCAAATGAGATTCTTTAGGATTTGCTTGGTACCTAGCACACACACATACACTTTGCATAATATCTGGTCTGCTAGCAGTTAAGTACAGTAAAGATCCTATCACGCCTCTAAACATAGTTTCATTTACTCCTTTTCCAGATTCATCCTTATCTAAATAGCATGAAGTACCCATAGGTGTACTAGCTTCTTTGCACGTATCCATACTAAATTTCTTAAGAATTTCCCTGCAATATTTTGTTTGGGAGATAAAAGTACCTCCATTCATTTGCTTTATTTGTAGTCCTAAAAAGAAATTCAGCTCACCCATCATAGACATCTCAAACTTACCTTGCATTATTTTAGCAAATTCTTCACACAAAGAGTCATCAGTTGACCCAAATATAATATCATCTACATAGACTTGCACAATCAAGATGTGTTTACCTACTTTCTTAATAAATAAGGTTTAATCAACCTTTCCTCTAGAAAAATCATTATCAATTAAGAAGGTACTAAGTCTTTCATACCAAGACCTAGGTGCTTGTTTAAGACCATATAGGGCCTTTTTCAACTTATAAACATGATCGGGAAATTTGAAATCCTCAAAACCAGGAGGTTGACTAACACATACCTCTTCTTTTATAAAACCATTTAAAAAAGCACTTTTCACATCCATTTGATACAATTTAAATTTCATCAAGGATGCATACGCAAGTAACAATCTAATTGCTTCTAACCTGGTTACCGGTGCATATGTTTCATCATAATCTATACCTTCCTCTTGACAGTAGCCCTTTGCAACAAGTCTTGCTTTGTTCTTTGTGATGTTTCCATCCTCATCAAGCTTGTTTCTAAACACCCATTTGGTTCCTACGACTTGATAATTATCTTGCTTCGGAATAAGTTCCCAGACTTTATTCCTTTCAAATTGGTTTAGCTCTTCTTGCATAGCAATGCACCATTTATCATCTTGAAGAGCTTCCTTTATATTCTTGGATTCTATCTGAGACACAAAAGATACAGTTAGACAAAAATTATTAAGATTATGTCTAGTAGTTACTCCTTTTGAAATGTCTCCAATGATGTTGTCCAAGGAGAGTCCTCTTGGTTGTTGATAGCTTTTAGAATCAACAGCTTGAGGTGTTTCTTGAAGTTCTGGAGGATAGTTCTCATTTAGATACATCTCTTCAAGAGCTTTCCTTAAATAATCCTCATCACTTGCAATGGGTTTATTTGACTCAAGAGGGTTTACCTCAAGGTCCACAATCTCATCAAAGACAACATGCATTGACTCTTCAATTATCAAAGTTCTTCTGTTAAATACTCTATATGCTTTACTAGTTAAAGAGTATCCTAGAAAAATTGTTTCATCGGATTTTGCATCAAATTTTCCAAGATTATCTTTTCCATTATTTAATACAAAGCATTTGCATCCAAATATTTTCAAATGAGATACATTTGGTTTTCTACCATTTAACAGTTCATAAGGAGTTAATTTCAGAATTGGCCTAATAAGCATCCTATTCAACACATAACAAGCAGTACTGACTGCATCAGCCCAAACATATTTTGGCACATTTGATTCATTCATAAGTGTTCTAGCTAATTCTTCTAATGATCTATTTTTCCTTTCAACAACACCATTTTGTTGGGGAGTTCTAGGAGCTGAAAAATTATGTGCAATGCCATTTTCTTCACAAAATTTTTCAAAAGATTCATTTTCAAATTCACCACCGTGATCACTTCTCAATGTTTTGATTTTCAAATCTTTTTCATTTTGAATACGTTTTGCAAAAGATTTAAAGGCTTTGAAGGTTTCACTTTTCAAAGTTAAAAAGAAAGTCCAAGTGAATCTAGTGTAATCATCAACAATTACAAGAGCATAGTAATTTCCACCAAAACTTTTAATTCTAGATGGACCAAATAGGTCCATATGCAAAAGTTCCAAAGGTTTTGATGTTGAAATCATGCTTTTGGATGAAAATGAAGATTTGGTTTGTTTACCTTTTTGACATGCAGTGCATAATTTGTCTTTCTCAAATTTTAGTTTAGGCAAACCAATCACAAGATCCTTAGAATTAACTTATTCAAATGTTGCATATGAATATGTGCAGCTCTTTTATGCCATAGCCAAGGATTTTCTTCTTTAGCAACTAAGCATGTTATACTATGACTAGATGCACTTTCAATATCAATCAGATATATATTGTTATGCCTAACACCTTGCAAAGCAATATCAGCAGAATCTTTAAAGTAAACAGTGCATTTATCACTTTCAAAAGTTACCTTGAGACCTTTGTCACACAATTGACTTATGCTTAAGAGGTTATGCTTGAGGCCTTCAACATATAAGACATCTCTTATAGTCAATGTGTTTCCTCCTCCTATGTCTCCGGTACCCATGATTCTACCTTTGTTATTGTCCCCATAAGTCACAAATCCTTGCTTTTTCTTCTTAAGGGAGATGAACCTTTTCTTGTCACCGGTCGAGTGTCTTGAGCAACCACTGTCAAGATACCACAATAACTTCTTTGACTTAGTAGGTTCCTACAAAACAAATTAGCAAGAATTTTAGGTCCCTAATCTCATTATGGGTCCTTGGGGTTAGTTCATGCAAGTATATATCATTTCACCACTTTAATCCATGCATATTTACCATTTGGAACACCAAAATGTTTAATGTTGCATTTGTTTGATGTGTGTCCATGTTTCATACAGTAAAAACAACAAACATTAGTTACTTTATTTTTAACAAAAGTCCATTTTTCAACCCAAACTCTACGAGTTCTTCTTACTTTGGACTTATTATTTTGATGCACATTTCTATTTTTAACGTAGCTTCTATTGAGGTTTGTCATAGCATGTGAACTAGTTTTGGTTGCCTTTGCAAGTAAGTTTTCAAGTATGTCAATATCAAACATATGACTGTTACAAGATAAACATTCAATAGGTTCAACAGTAGCATTTGCATCAAACAATTTTGTTTCTAAAGTGCTAACTTTGTTTCTTAAAACAACCTCATCATCAAGCAATTTATCATATTTCAATTTCAATTCATTGTGCTCTTTCTTAAGCTTTTTATGAGCAGTATAAAGTTTTTCAAACTCATTCATTAATTCAAAGAAAGCCTTTTGCAAGTCTAATTCACTAGATTCAAAGCTGGAATCACTTACTTGGCTTCCAGTATCTTCTGAGTCAGCCATTAAACAAATATTAGCTTCCTCATCTGAGTCACTTGATCTTGTTGAGGTGGAAGCATTGTCCTCCCAAGCTATGTAAGCTTTCTTTTTCTTTTGAAATTTCCTTTCCTTCTTGTCTTCGCTTTTCTTGTTTTTTGGACACTCAGTTTTCATGTATCCTCTTTCTCCACATCCATAGCATTTTACACTTGAAGGAGATTCTTGATTTTCTCTCTTTTTTTTACGAAATTTGTCCTTTCCCTTTGCCTTCATAAACTTGGCAAACTTCTTTATCATGAGGCTCATGTTCTCCTCATCATCAGAGTCATCATCTTCAATCCTTTTAGAACTCTTTCCTTTAGAGATCTCAGACTTGAAGGCTAGTGTCTTTCTTTTGCCTTGATCTTCTTCAGCAGTTAATCTCTTCAACTTAAGCTCGTGCTCACGAAGCTTTCCAAACAGAATTGGCATCGTCATTTGAGAGAGATTTTGTGACTCCGAGATGGCAGTCACCTTTGGTTACCAAGACCTGTCCAATGATTTTAGAATTTTAACATTTAATTCATCAGTATCAAACCCAACCCAGTCAAGTGGTTCACTATGTGAGTGAAGCATTTTTGGACATTAGAAATTGTTTCTCCAGGTTGCATTTTGAACATCTCATACTCCTGAATGAGAGTGTTCTTCCTTGCACGTTTCCCGTCCTCTATTCCTTCATGTGTGACTCTGAGGACTTCCCACATTTCCTGTGCTGTCTTACACACTGAAATTGTATAAAATTCATCAAGTACAACAGCAGATGAAATAATATTACGAGCTTTAATATCAAATTGAGCTCGTCTATTTTCTTCAGCAGTCAAGTTAAAATATGGTTTTTCTACCTCTACACCATCAATTGTGCTTTTAGGAATATAATGACCGTTTTGTACAGCTTCCCAGATGCCTCTGTCAACAGACCCCATAAAAATTTCCATTATGACTTTCCAGAATGAATAGTTATCACGAGTAAAAAGTGGTGGTCTGTTAATAGAAGCACCTTCGGCATATACAAGGTTTTGGTTGTGACCGGCCATTTTCGCAAATTTTGAAAAACTATCAAAGCAAGCTCTGATACCAATTGTTGGTTGGTACCAGACAGAGTGTGACGCAGCGGAATATAATTACATTTTATTTAGATTAAATATAAGACCTACAGAGAATTTAATGTTTAATGATAAATATAATTTTTATAATTGGGGAGTAGCCACAACATCTTTAATTAATTAAATTATATTATAAAGATCACTTTATTGAAACATTAATTGTAATTAATTATATATAATGTGATGAAATATACCCACATGATTTTATTTACATTTGTATGATTCATTAGGATAAAATATTTATTATAATTCTTGATTTTCCCACAGGAATTAGGAATGTGATATAATTTAATAGTTTTATCATAAGGTTAAATGAGTCTAATTAAGTAAGACTTTAGCCCACAAGTAAGTTTTATGTTAATAGACTCATTGGTAAAGACATGTTTTACATTGGTAAAACATGACATTTATTTTAGTCTCAAATTATGATAATGAACATGATTTTGAATTTGTAGTTTCTCAATCTGTGAATATTTTTTATATCAAGTGTGATATTCCCGAGTTGAAAGGAGATAATTATAAGATTTGGAAGGAAATGTTGGTTGGTACCAGACAGAGTGTGACGCAGCAGAATAAAACTTAAGGTTAGCGGAAAGTGTGTTCAGTCACTTTTTTAAAATAAACTGGTCCGTTTTAGAAAATCAATTTTCTTTTAGAAAATTTATCGAACAATTGATATGTGTAAAAGATAAAGAGTGTAGGGAATAGAAAATCACATGAGTAATTTTTATACTGGTTCGATTCAACAGAATCTACGTCCAGTCGTTAATCACTTATAAAAAGTGATTAACAGTTTCACTAACAAAAGGGTTTTACAGATTACAACAGTAATGAATAAATGGTAAGATTGAACCTTCCTTCAATGAACGAACCGGAAGAAGAACACTCTGCCAACTCGAAGAGAACCGCTCCGACTATCGATAAACGATATGCGAGCTTCTCCAGTTCACGAGACCAGGCGGAGCACCTTGCTAACTTGAAGAGAGCTTGCTTCAATTATCGACACACGAAACACGAGCCTCTCCTGTTCACGAGACCAAGCAAGGGAACTTTGAACAAGCTTTTGAGAACTTCCTCTGACAAACTGTATTCTTCTAAACTTCTTAGAAACCCATTATATAGCCAACTACTCTGAATATCAAAGGTCAAGTCCCAACTGCCACGAATAATCGATTATTGTAAGTGATAATCGATTATTCAAGTCCGTTACATGTTTTTCAAAATGTGATAATCGATTATATGAGGTGATAATCGATTATTCCTGAATGACTTGTGATAATCGATTATTGCTTCTTCATACTCGATTAGGGCAATTAAAAATGCAATTTTTACAAAGTTTACAAGGCTTTTCCTACTACATTTAATCTCTACAAATTGCTTTTAAATAATTTTAATATCCTGTTCAATTAAAACTTTTTGCAGCATCATCAAAACAATTGTCTTCAACATTTACCAATACTCCTTATTGGTAACAGGAAATAATTCTTCTTCATTTAGGGTGGATGGACATAGACTATGCTATTAGAATACTAGAACCATTGGGTATTACTGAGACCAGCACTTTAGATGCCATTGATCTTTATGAAAAATGGGAGAGGTCAAATCGTCTCTCCGTAACGTTCATAAAAACCAATATTTCTGCTGGGATCCGTGGTTCGGTTGATCAGTAATGTCAAAGATTTACTAAGGGTTATTGATGAGCAGTTTACGACATCTCATAAATGTCTTGTCAGCACCCTTATAATGCAGTTTTCATCCTTAAAGCTCATTGGAATTATGGGAGTACGTGATCATATCATGCGCATTAGGGACATTGCGGTTCAACTAAAAGCTTTGGAAGTTACCATGTCTGATTCTTTCCTAGTGCACTATATTTTGTGCACTTTTCCTCACCATTATGCTCCCTTTAAAATCTCTTACAACACACATAAGGACAAGTGGTCTATTAATGAATTATTGACCATGTGTGTTCAAGAAGAAGAAAGGCTATTGATTGAAGAAGGGGAGAAGGTGAACTTGACCACTTCATTTAAGAATAAGAAGAACCAAGTTAATAAGAAAGAAAAGAATCCTGCTCAGCCAGTTATTAAGAAGGAGTCCAGATGTTTCTTTTGTAAAAAGAAGGGACACATGAAGAAGGAATGTCAAAAGAAAGGTAATTTGTTTGCTTTTGTCTGTTATGAATCTAATTTGACTAGTTTTAATCACAACACATGGTGGATTGATTCTGGTTCTACAATCTATGTTTCTAATACCTTGCAGGGTATGGAAAACCTAAGGAAACTGATGGGAAGTGAGCAACACATCTATTCAGGAAGCAAGATGAGTTCACATGTGGAAGCCATTGGAATGTGCAATTTAGTTTTAAGCAGTGGTTTTGTTTTATGTTTAGAAAAGACTTTTTATGTTCCTAGTTTTAGCAAGAACTTTTCTATTTCACAACTTGCACCTTTGGGTTTTTCCTTTAATTTTATGGATTATGGTCTTACTTTATTGAATAAATCCAAAGTTATTGGCTTTGGGGAATTATGTGACGGTCTTTACTTTATTAAATTGCAAAACAACGCTGCTTATAGTTCTATGCATGTTTCCGTTGGGTTAAAAAGATGTGTTATGAATGAGATTTCTTCTATTTTGTGGCACCGAAGATTGAGACATATCTCCGTTGAGAGAATTAAGCGATTAGTAAATGAAAGAGTACTTAGTACTTTGGATTTTACTGATTTTGAGACTTGCGTGGATTGCATAAAGGGAAAGCAAACTAACAAGTCCAAAAGTGGTGCTAAGAGGAGTTCAAGTTTACTAGAAATTATTCATACAGATATTTGTTGTCTGGATATGGACGCAAGTAGTCCAAAATACTTTATCACCTTTATAGATTATTACTCACGATACATGTATCTATACTTACTTCGTTCTAAGGATGAAGCCTTAGATGCCTTTGAGGTTTTTACGGTTGAAGTAGAGTTACAATGTGGAAAGAAAATTAAGATTGTGAGATCAGACAGAGGTGGAAAGTACTACGGTAGATACACGGAGAATGGACAAGCACCTGGTCCGTTTGCTAGATTTCTTCAAGAACATGGGATTGTTGCCCAATATACCATGCCTGGTTCTCCAAATCAGAATGGTGTAGCAGAAAGAAGAAATCGAACCTTGATGGATATGGTGAGAAGTATGAAGAGTAATTCAAAACTTCCTCAGTTTTTGTGGGCTGAAACACTTAAGACGGCTGTGTATATAGTAAATCGTGTCCCAACTAAGGCTATTTTAAAAACACCTTTTGAGTTATTCAAAGGTTGGAAACCTAGTTTACGACATGTACGCGTTTGGGGATGTCCGTCTTAAGTAAGAATTTATAATCCATAAGAGAAGAAACTAGACCCAAGGACTATTATTGGGTATTTCATTGGATATGTTGAAAAGTCTAAAGGGTATAGATTCTATTGTCCAACTCATAACACTAAGATTGTGGAATCAAGAAATGCAAAGTTTCTTAAAAATGACTTGATTAGTGGGAGTGATTTAAATCAAGACGTTGATCTTTAAAAAGATCACTATGAAGCTCAAACCTCTCAATCAAATGAAAGATTGGTAGTCATTCACGCTCCTCCAGTTCAAAAGTGTATTAGACAACTAATAATTGAAGTTCCACAATTGAGAATGATAGTATAGATCAAGTTGTTGATGAGGAGCAACAAGTAAATGTTGAACAACCAGTTAACAACAAGCTTCTCATCAAGATGTTGAGACAACATTAAGAAGATCTACTAGAATCAAAAGACCAATAATTTCTAGTGATTATGAAGTGTATTTACAAGAATCAGATTACAACATTGGAGCCGAAAATGATCCTAAAACGTTTTCACAAGCCATGAGTTCTAAAGAATCAAACCTATGGTATGATGCCATGAAAGACGAGATGGATTCTATGGCATTCAACAAAGTATGGGATCTCGTTCAATTTCCTAATGGTGTAAAATCCATTGGATATAAATGGGACTTTAAAAGAAAGAAAGACTCAAAAGGCAAGACTTGTTGCCAAAGGATTCACTCAGAGAGAAGGAATTGACTGCACAGATCTTTTCTCCTGTATCTAAGAAAGATGCCTTCCGAGTAATTATGGCATTAGTAGCTCATTTTGATTTTGAGTTACATCAAATGGATGTGAAAACAACATTCCTTAATGGTCATATGGAAGAAGAGGTTTACATGAAACAACCTGAAGGATTTTCTTCTAAAGACAATGAACACTTAGTTTGCAAGCTTAATAAATCCATCTATGGATTAAAACAAGCCTCCCGCCAATGGTATCTAAAATTTCATGTTGTTATCACTTCATTTGGTTTTGAAGAAAACGTCATGGATCAATGTATATACCAAAAGGTCAGTGGGAGTAAGATTTATTTCCTTGTATTGTACGTGGATGATATTTTGCTTGCAACCAACAATAAGAGTTTGCTATATGAAGTGAAACAATTTCTCTCAAAGAACTTTGAGATGAAGGATATGGGAAAGGCATCTTATGTCATTGGAATTAAGATCCATAGGGAAAGATCTCGAGGCATTTCGGGTTTGTCTCAAGAGACATATATCAACAAAGTTTTAGAGAGGTTTAACATGAAGAATTGTTCACCAAGTGTAGCTCCAATTGTAAAGGGTGACAAACTTGAATTAAGTCAATGCCCGAAAAATGATCTTGAGCGGAACAGATGAAAAATATTCCATATGCTTCAGCTGTCAGAAGTCTTATGTATGCTCAAGTTTGTACTAGACCTGACATTGCATTTGCAGTTGGAGTTTTGGAAAGATATCAGAGTAATCAAGGTGTTGACCACTGGAAAGTTGCAAAAAAAGTAATGAGATATCTTCAAGGAAAAAAATATTTCATGCTCATGTATAAAGGAACTGATAATTTAGAAGTGATTGGCTACTCCGATTTAGACTATGTTGGTTGCGTTGATTCACGAAAATCAACGTCTGGCTACATTTTTATGTTAGTTGATGGAGCTGTATCTTGGAGAAGTGTCAAGCAGACATTAACTGCTACTTCTACTGTTCGTTTCCTATTTTGAGGCTACTTCACATGGTGTATGGTTGAAGAGTTTTATATCTGGGCTTAGAGTTGTGGACTCAATTGCTAGGCCACTGAAGTTGTATTGTGATAACTCTGCTACTATTTTTATGGCTAAGAATAATAAAAGTGGAAGTCGAAGTAAACACATCGATATTAAATATCTAGCCATAAGAGAACGTGTTAAAGAAAAGAAAGTGATCATTGAGCACATTAGCACTGAGTTGATGATTGTTGATCCTTTAACTAAAGGCATGCCACCAAAGAATTTTAAGGATCGTGTAACGCGAATGGGACTTGGTTCCATAATATGACAATCATTGTAAGTACTTTCATTTTGATAAAACTCTTATTCAGTTTAATGTTTTATCAATTATTTGTGCACATAATTAGTTACTTTGAGAAAACTCAATTAATTGTGACCTAGAATAGACATATGGTTTATTCGTTAGAGTTAAGAGCTTGTGATGTGAGACTAAATACATCGTAATACATGGGTGATAATACTCATTATTAGAGGAATTGTCACCATGATTCATATATTTGGTCGCTTATTACGTTTGATGGTTGAATAAAACGGACCAAGTGGGAGAATGTTGGCCTTATACAAAAGAGAGGTTACATTTTAAGATTATATCCTCACCCATTTATTTTATTCCTTTTTTAGTTAATATTCTGAAAGTGGTCCATTTTAAAAACTATTTTCAAACGTGTTTGGGTGTGCCATGATTCCCGCAACAATCTCTTCTAACGTTAAAATACTCTGTGATGGTTTTTGGAGTTCTACAGAAAATTTCATATCAAGTCACTGAGCCTACTCTTTACTTCATATACATCATCATCGTGTTTTAAGAGCAAGGATTCAGAAACCAGTAGTTAAGCAAGCATACAACAATGGTTGGAGGTTGGTCTTTCTGCTTTCGCTTTCTTTCTTATAATCTGAATATGCTTAAATGTATGTGCTTGTTTGACATATTTAGATTTATTGAATCTTTAGTATAAATCTGTTTCACTATGATCATCCTGTGGGTGTGAGTAGAGGGAGATAAGCTTTCTGCGGAGCCTGCGCTTAATGGGGATGATCCGGTGGCTTAGTTAGTTTAGAATGATTTGTAAATAGTTTTGTTTCATCGAGTTTGTATATAAAGTTTGAGATTTGTAGTTGTTTTTGGGATGACTGTAAGCTCCACTTTATATTCTGTTGCATAACTGTTCTATTGTATCATGCATGTGATAACTCTTTTATACAGTATAATGCTATATTTTTGGGATGTTACATGTAGTATTTGAAACAAAATATTTTTTTATACAAAACTAGATTGGAAAATGATTTATATTAAAATTATCGAGCATAATTAAGAAAAGGAATAAATTAAAAAAATTAATTTGAAGAAAAGCATTTTAATTAAATATATTAAGTCTGTTTAAAGGACATCAAGGTTAAAACCTGTTATAAAGACTCCAAATTAAGTATAGTGTTGTTAAGATGAATTCAACTTTAGCCCTTCAAATTTTTTAAAAGGAATTCGGTTTCCCAAATTTGAAATAAAAATTATTTTAATTCGTCTGCACTAACGTAGAAAAGTGATACCAATTTGGATAACTGTTGTTAGTGTACACACTTTGAAAGAATCTTACTCTTGTGATAATAGTTTTTCCCATAATGACATGTTATTTTATTTGGAGAAAAAAATAATAATAATTACTAACAAAACTAAGCGCACGCAAAAATGTTTGAATTTTCAAATTTGGGATAATAAAAAATGTATTTTTTTTTTAAAGAATTTAAGAACCTAATTTTTTTCATATACATTTTTTTAATTTAGAGAACCAAAATGAAGTTGCCCATAAACTTTAGGAATTAAAAAAATGCAATCAAACATTTATTAAATTATTGTTCTAGAGTTCCCTTTCTTTAATTAAACATGTTTAGAATTACACAAATTATTTTTTAAAATTCAATCTTAGAGTTTATTTAATTTTTCCAAATCGTTAAATCCAAAGTAACTGTAAACCTAGTGGTACAAGTTTTCTAAAAGGGACTTTATATATAACATTCGAAAATAAAATTTGGGAAATTTAAAAATAATTCTAAAATAAAAATTAGAAAATAAATAATATGATAGTGATCTTATTCGAAAATGGTTATCTGAAATAATAAATAGAAGAAGAAAAAAGTGTGATAGGGTTGGAAAAAGAAAGAAGCATTTTGAATTGGTGTGGGGGTGGGCCCTTAGTTTAGGGTGTCCGTTGTATGTGGGCACAGAATCCATTTGATTTACATCAATCAAACTATCTTTTTTTTTTATCTTCTCTATCGATCAAATAAATAAAGTCTCTGCTATCAACAAAACTCAGCAATATCTCAAAACATAGAAATGGTCCTCTTTTCAGAGTAAAAGCTTAGTAATCTTTCACAGAATGGACCTATTAATCAACTCAACTTTCAAGGTGTCTTACGAAAATGCATTTGAGAAAAAGGAACTCATGGATTTATAAAAATTTCACAGTAAATTAAGTGTTATTTTTTAAAAGAATTTGGAGATGAAAAAAATGAATTTGAAAAGAAAATTTGTAAAAATTAATGTGATAGATAAAAAAATTGTTTTAATTAATAAAATATTACTTTAATGATAAAAATAATATAAAATAATATTTAAAAGTAAGTATAATTTTTAACATAAATTATTTGAAATAGTTGTATTAAAAACAATTAATAAATAATTAATACAATATATTTTAATAAAATTTCAATTTCCTTTTTGTAATTTTAGTTTCAATTTTTATAAAGAAGTAATAAATATTTTGAATAAAACTAATCTTAATGTTTTTGTAAAAGATTATTGAATTTAAATACACAATTAAAAGATTAAATTGTACTAATAATCTGAATCAAAAATAATTTTTATGAAAACTTTCTATGAAACATAATTTTATCATCTTGGCAAGAGAAAATAGAAAAGAAGTTATGTAAATTTATTATTATTATTATTATTATTATTTAATAATATTATTAATATTAATATTAATATTTTATTATATTATTATTAATAAAATTGATAAATGAATTTTTCAGTTTAGTTGGACTTGGTTTTTTTTATTGGAATAGAATTTATCATATTATGCTGCATTTTTCAAGATAAATATGAGAAGTTATAGTTTTACAGGGATAAAATTGGTTTTTTATGATAAATATTATCAAATTTTCTCCTATCTCTGCTAAATAGTAAAGATGGAATTAATCGTCAATCTTGCAAATCCGTTCCTTTCTTTCTTTTTAAATACCTTAAAACAAACACAAACAAAATCACAAATCCGTCTGCATAAACGATTGTGGTTAGTAAAATCTTTCAAAGTAAACACAACATAAATCTTGGTTTTTTTTTAAGTGAGTGGACTCACTTTATAGAAACTTAACTCAAAAAATATTTAAATTATTATTTAGAGAAATAATTGATAAAATATTTGGAAACTCGAAATAACTTATGATAGAATACGGTTAACAATGTTGTTTTAGTAAAGCTATGTTAATTACCAAAGCCTAAAAATAATATTTTTTGTTTAAAATGGATATAAAAGTATGTAAATTCAATTATTTATCTCCTTTTATTTAAAATTCTTTTATAAGATTGTCAGGAGTGAGTTAACTCATTCATATGGATTGGTTAGCTAAGGATTAAGTTAAAATATAATCAGTTTAATTTCGTTCATTTTTTGTTAGTATGAATTTTTGACTTATGAATGTTTTAGTTTTAAAATTTATTTTATATATTTATTGTAGTATAATAAAGATGTATTGACTCGATTTATTTTTTATAATAGTGAAATTAAATTGGTTATCCAATTTTCCAAATATTATTATGAAGATAGTAATTAAAAATTAAAGTATCAACATATATACTTGAAAAACAAATAAATTAAACATTCAACTATTAAAACATTATTAAACAACATTCTAGTATTTAAAAATATCAAATTGTGAATCTATGTAAATAGAAGTGACAAATAATTACTGTAACACCCCTAATAGGATGCTACTTATAACAAATCAAGGTACTAAATTATATAAAATATTCAAATCCAAACATTTTTAATTATATTTAAAACGCGGAAGCAATTTCATAGGCACACCATATGTTTTTTTTTCTTTTACACCTTATTGAAGTAATTATAAATAGTCTTTTACAACGATAGAATTCAAACACACTAGTAAATAACATCATAAAGAAAACCCGACAAATTTTATGCCCCAGCACTCTCGTCGAGCTACTCCGTTCCAATATTATCTGCAATATCATCTGCTCCCATACAAGTACGATCATCACAGGTGGAAACCACAACCACAACATGCAAGGGTGAGCAACTCAAAATATAATATATAAATCAAATTATAAACTTCATACACCCATTATGACAAATTTGTTTTTATTATTCTTTTATACGAAACATATCATCACAAATTTAGCTTTTTGTACTATAATGTCTTTTCCTTGTTCGTCATATCCTATCCTCAATAACAATTGATTTTCCTTTATTAGGGTAATCATTTCATTGTATTTTGTCAACACTAGCTGCTCTCATTAGCATACGATTCGAGTCGTCTTCAATCGCAATATCAGACCTGTCTCCCTTAACTCCTCAAGAACTAACGAGTAAAAACATCGATATTACGCACACTGATGCACTATACTCAGCACGAGCCGAAGTTATAGGCGAGACATTCACCTCCTCGCGCAGAAGGAAGTGACACTCGAATCTCTAATCTTGACGAGACTAGAATTTATTAGTATAATACTCGTTTGACGAAACTACAAACGGATAGTATGATTTACGAGAACTATACCGATAAACCGTGCTCAATCACGAATTAATTACATGCTCTCATTAACATGTATTGAAACAACCGTGCTCAATCATGAACTAATACATTCTCTCATTAACATGTTTCGAAACAACTGTGCTCAATCACGAACTAATACATGCTCTCAATAACATGTATCGAAACAACCATGCTCAATCACGAACTAATTACATGCTCTCATTAACATGTATCAAAACAACCGTGCTCAATCACGAACTAATTACATGCTATAATAAATTACTAACTCTTCTCGTTCTTTCCCATTTTCATCTGTTTATTTCTATATCAACTAGTTGATTTTTCAAACACTTAAAATCCCTCTCTTAACTTAATCATTTTCTCTTAGTTACTTCTGGTCTCTACTCAATCATTATTCTTTTCCACTAGAAAGAAGAGGAAACATCATATTTTGCATTAAAAACATAATTACCCTTGTAAAATTGGTTGCTGTCAAAACGACCTTTACTCAGTGTTTTATTCATAATTTCGTATACAGAACTCGGAATGCGTTGATTCTTATTTTATTGGATTCTAGACTCAAAAATCTTTCTCTGGACACCAAACTCGTAATTTTTGGACAAGAGGTATAGCCGCAGTAAAATTATTAAAATTCGTAAATTTACTCACGTTCTGGTATTTTCAGTTTTGACCTTTGCTTATTGTTTTATTCATAACTCTCTCTACATAACTCTGAATGAGATTATTCTTTCTTTATTGGGTTCTAGACTAAAAATTTTTTCTCTAGACACCAGATACGTAATTTTTGGACAACTGTACTAACTGCAGTAAAATTTATAATATTAACCAACAATAAAAGTCCAGGTTATCAAACACTTAAGATTATTGGAACACTATAAGTGTATTCATTATAGCTTCTGACTTCCTATTGAAGATCCTTCTAGTCAAAACTAAAACAATATATATCTAAACTCTGTAATAAAATTTTCGGTTTGATCCAACGGTTGATGAAGTGAATCTCTTAATTCTTTCCTTAGATGGTTTAGAGATAGAACTAAGCTGAAAATCAGATACCTCAACATACGAAATCTATATCTATAACTTGGGACATTATATTGATAATCCAAACGGTCAAACTCACATTATAAGTCTTAGTAACCATATATCAAAATTTTGGGTCAATCTAACGGTTCTCTAGGAAGAAAATTATGTTTTACCGTGGAAACTTAGCAGCAGAAATCAAATAGTTATATCTATATTCAAAGTTACGAAATTAATTCCTCTCTATACAGAACTCCAATCACAAATCTGAACGGTCAAATCAAAATAATTTATCTCAGGAATCATATATCCAAATTTGAGCTTAATCTAACGGTAAACGAATTACGGATCAAGGTTTTACTGTGGTAACTCCAAAAATATAGAACAATAAAATCATGGATATGGAAACTAAATCTCACAAAAATAGATAAATAGCTACCAATATTAAATCCCAATATAATTATTTTCAGATTCATGATCAAGAAATATGAATTAAATACCTAAGATAAAATTTAACTTTCCCCAGCCCCTCACAAGATATATTCAAATAGTTATACAACAAGCACATAGGTTTTTCATTAATAGTAATTGCACACAAATTTTTCATACATAAATAGTAAAAAAAGTATTTTATAATTTAAAAAAAAAAAAACTTATAAAGGTTAGCTATCCTTACTTCCTCTATTTTGCCCCAAACACTATAATTTCACATCCAACAAAATATCATAACTTTAACACAAATTTCATAAAATCAGCAGAATATAATCTGTTTAATAAGAACTTGTTAAAAAAAACAAATCGAGTAGACTTCCAGGAGAGAAAGGTGTGCCACAATGGACAACTTAAGAACCTGTTCTTCTAAAGTGTTCCTCAACATGTTATTATCAAATTTCTTATTCACAGATTCAAAACAACAACATAGTTTTACATCAATAATAACACATAATTTTAATACTTGAATAGTTATATAACCGGCACATAGGCACACATAATAATTCAAAATATGAATAGTATTAATTTAAAACATAGAAAGGTTAGCTCCCCTTACCTCTTTTCCAAACTTAGTTTCCCACTCCGAAGTTGTTCCTCCGAAAACCTTCTAGAACCTCTACTCTTCTAAAACTTTCTTCTAAATTCTTTCCTTCTCTCACTTTCTCTCTTTCTCTCTTATTTCTTGTGTGGAATCATTCCTCGCTCCTTGGCTATTTATAGTAAAAAAAAAAATTTACTATTCACTAATTTTTTTAACATTATTTTAATATTATTTTATTAAATTAACATCTTAATCTCAACCACCACTTACCAACCTTTCCTTAATACTTAAGAATTTTCATTCTTTCAGAATATTTGATTTATTCATTTATATTTTTTTTTTCGTTTTTACTATTCACTTTTTACTATTCACTTTTTATTATTCACTTTTTACTATTTACTTTTTACTATTTACTATTCACAAAACCTTTTAAAATAATTTCTCAAGATTTTAAATCCCCCATTCTGAAATTATTATAATTTTCTATCATTATTACTACTAATAATAATGCTAAAACTTATAGATATTTTTCATTGGTCTTACATTCTCCCCAACTCCAAAAATTTTCGTCCTCGAAAATTTAAGCTACTACACAAACAAATGAGGGTATTCTTTCCTCATATAATCCTCTAGCTCCCAAGTCATGTCCTAGGTTTTCTCGTTCCAAAGCACCTTTACCGTGCTAATCTCTTTTCCCCGTAGCTCCTTTGTCTGAACTTCTAACACCTTTACTGGTCGAGCTTCGACAGTGAGATCTTCGCGTACTTGAATGCTATCTGTTTCCAAAACATGAGTGGGGTCAGAGATGTACTTCCTCAACTGCGATACGTGGAACACATTATGCAGATTTGCCAACTGAGGTGGCAAAGCTACCTCGTACGCTACTGGTCCAATCCTTCTTAGTATATCATAAGGTCCGAGAAACTTTGGTGATAACTTCCTGGACTGGATAGCTCTACCCACGCCTGTCACTGGAGTTACCCGTATAAACACATGATCTCCTTCACTGAACTCAAGCGGTCTTCTTCTCTTATCCGCATATGATTTCTGCCTGCTTTGAGTTGCTCTCATCCTTTCTTGAATCAGCTTCACTTTCTCAGTAGTTTGTTGTAACAACTCAGGACCTATCAATATGGCTTCTCCATCTTGAAACCAACACAAAGGAGTTCGACATCTTCGCCCATACAAAGCTTCAAAAGGAGTCATCCCAATGCTAGAGTGATAACTATTGTTGTATGTGAACTCCACCAACGGCAGGACCTCGCTCCAACCTCCTAGATGATCCAACACACACACCCTCAACAAGTCTTCTAATGACTGAATAGTTCTTTTAGTTTGTCCGTCTGTTTGAGGGTGATATGCTGAGCTCATCCTTAATCTCGAACCCTAAGCTTCCTGTAATAACTGCCAAAACCTTGAGGTAAACCTCGGATCGCGATCTGAGACAATGCTATTAGGAACACCATGCAATCTCACTATTTCGCGAATGTACAGCTCCGTCAACTTCTCCATGGACATCCTTAAGTTGATTGGCAAAAAGTGAGCACACTTCGTCAGTCGATCAACTATTACCCAAATAGAATCATGACCCTTCGATGATCTTGGTAAGTGAGTTACAAAATCCATCGAGATGCTGTCCCATTTCCACTGAGGAATATCCAGCTGCTGCAACATTCCACCTGGTCTTTGATGTTTTATCTTTGCCTTCTGACATACTAAACAAGAAGCCACAAACTCTGCTACATCCTTCTTCATTCCGTTCCACCAGAAGGACTCTTTCAAGTCCTTATACATCTTTGTCATTCCCGGATGTATACTTAGACTACTTTTATGTCCTTCCTCCAATATCAGCCTTTTCAACTCAGCTTTCGCTGGAACACACACTCTTCCTTGGAAGCGAAGAATGTCATCACTACTTAAAGCAAAGTCTTTGACCTGGTCAGTTCCCAACATCTTCACAATACTCTGCAACTCTTGATCTGTCTCTTGTTCTGCCTTTACTTGTTGTAAGAACCCACTCGTGATTTTTAAATGGCTACACCACAGATGATCCTGTCCAAATTGCACACCAAGGTTTAAGTCTCGTAACTTCTTCAACAACTCCAATTCCTTGATCATCAAAGCAGACATCTGAATACGCCTCCTACTCAAGGCGTCGGCAACAATATTTGCTTTACCAGGATGGTACTGTAGTTCAAAATCATAGTCTTTCAGATACTCCATCCACCTTCGTTGTCGCATATTTAACTCCTTCTGGTCAAACAAGTATTTGAGACTTTTATGATCACTGAAAACTTGAAATTTTGCCCCATACAAATAATATCTCCAGGTCTTCAATGAAAACTCCACTGCTGCCAACTCTAAATCATGTGTCGGATAGTTTCTCTCGTGAACCTTCAATTTTCGAGAAGCATACGCCACAGGTCTCCCAATCTGCATTAAAACACAACCTAAACCCTGAGACGATGCATCACAGTACACTTCAAACGCCTTGCTTGTATTTGGAATAATCAGAACCGGAGCAGTTGTCAACCTCCGCTTCATCTCCTCGAAACTAGCCTCACACCGATCTGTCCAAACAAAAGGTTGGTCCTTTCGCGTCAACTGAGTCAAGGGACCAACTATCTTAGAAAATCCCTCAACGAACTTTCTATAATATCCTGCTAACCCAACAAAGCTTCTCACTTCGGTCACCGACGAAGGACGTGCCCACTTTAATACTGCTTCAACCTTGGCTGGATCAACAGAGATTCCTTGAGCAGATACCACATGTCCTAAAAATTGAACTTCCTCCAACCAAAATTCACACTTTGACAGCTTCCCATACAACTGATGTTGCCTTAGAATCTCCAACACTATTCGCAGATGTTCAGTATGCTCTTCTCTATCTTTCGAGTATATAAGTATATCGTCAATGAATACAACGACAAACTTAACCAAGCAATGACGAAAAATGCAATTCATGTAATCCATGAAAATAGCTGGAGCATTAGTTACACCGAAAGGCATCACTACATACTCGTAGTGCCCATAGCGAGAACGAAAAGTTGTCTTTTGCACATCCTCTGGTTGACAAGTATTTGATGGTACCCCGACCGTAAATCTATCTTTGAAAACACCCCAGCACCCTTCAACTGGTCTAACAGATCGTCGATCCTTGGTAATGGGTATTTATTCTTGATAGTAACCTTGTTCAACTGCCGATAATCCACGCACAACCTCGAACTTCCGTCTTTCTTCTTCACCAGTAAGACAGGTGCACCCCATGGTGATACACTCGGTCTGATAAACTTCTTATCTAGCAATTGTTGGATTTGTTTCTTTAACTCAGCCAGTTCTGCTGGAGCCATACGGTAAGGAGCCATGGACACTGGTCTTGCTCCTGGCATCAAATCGATTGTAAAGTCCACCTCTCGACTCGGTGGTAACTCTGGAATCTCCTCAGGAAACACATCTGCGTACTCTTCTACCACTGGAATTCCACTAATTTGATCGGCAGTGCTTTCCTTTTGTTCTTTCAGCATTATCGCAAAACAGACCGCTCCGCTCTTGAGATCATGCAACATTTCGCTCGACGTTGACATCTCAATACCTTTTGGTTCCTGGAACACCACTTCATGACGTCTACAGTCGATCAACACATGGTTATCAACTAACCAATCCATCCCTAAGATCACGTCCAAACCCTCAAGCGGCAGACACACCAAGTTGACCTTGGTCTTGTGTCCTGCCACTTCAATCGGACACCCAACACAGACAGAACTGGTTGAAACTTGTCCGGATGTTGGTGTGGAGACAACTAGCTTGCACCCCAGATCAAACAAAGAGAGACCAAGTTTCTTCACACATAGTGATGATACAAAAGAGTGCGTCGCACCCGAATCAAACAGAACAAGTACATTCTTTCCAAATAAGGAACAAACATCAAGTACCAAATTACCGGACTTTTCTGCTTCAGCCCCTGTCATAGCAAACACTCTGCCTACTGCTTGCGGCTTTCTGACATTAACGGTCTTCTGAGGTTCTCCACCAGGCGCCTTTCTCTGGGATAATCACGAGATATGTGGCCCTGTTTGTTACACATGAAACATAGCCTATCTTCCTTCTTGACATCTGCTAGCTTGGGACAGTCTCTTCGGAGGTGATTTCCGCCACACTGAAAACATTTCAGGGTCCCCTGACTGAAAGGTTGAGGTCTTTCATATGGCTTCTTCAGAGTCTTGCCTCCCGAGAAGCTTCCTTTCTGAATCCTCATCACGCGTCCTTTTTCCTCCATCCGTTCCACCACTTTAGCTTGTTCAACGAGCTCGGTAAATTGATCAATTTTCAAAAGGATCAAGGTTCTCAACAAGTTATGGCGCAAACCTCTTTCAAACTTCCTGCATTTCCATTCCTCGCTGACATTCTGAGTATAAAACCTGGCTAGATATTCAAACCTCTCCTTGTAAGCCTGAACAGACATATTCCCTTGCTGTAGAGTTAAGAATTCTGCCTCTCGATCCATTTTTGCATTGGCAGGGAAATACCTCTCTAGAATTTGGCTCGGAAGCTTCCCCAACTCACAACTTCTCCACGAGCCTCCATCCCCATCTGAAGACCGCGCCACCAGTATTCCGCCTTCCCAGCCAACATATAAGTACCAAAAACCAACTTTTGCGCCTCGGAGCATTCAATTGCAGCAAAAATCTTCTCATTACAGCAGATCCAATTGTCGGCCTCGTCTGGAGTGGCCTTCCCATTGAACTTGACAGGATTGTGACGTAAGAATTCATTCATGCCCACACGAGGTCTGGCTGCTTGCTCAACTTGTTGTTCTTGCTGTCTCTGCAGCACCCGAGAGATTTGTCGAAGAGCTTGTGCGAGCTCTGCAGTAGCATTGATTGAAGAAGGAGATCTTGCCCGTCTCGACATTCTCTATCTAAGATACAATTTGATAAGAATACTATAATACAATTTTCATAATCACGCAACAAAGCTAGTCGAGCTCACTCCCCAAAGCCCCAAAAGATTTTTCAAAAACCATGCTCTGATACCAAAATTGTAACACCCCTAAGAGGATGCTACTTATAATAAATCAAGGTACTAAATTATATAAAACATTCAAATCCAAACATTTTTATTTATATTTAAAACGCGGAAGCAATTTCATAGGCACACCATATGTTTTTTTTTCTTTTACACCTTATTGAAGTAATTATAAATAGTCTTTTTGCAACGATAGAATTCAAACACACTAGTAAATAACATCATAAAGAAAACCTGACAAATTTTATGCCCCAGCACTCTCGTCGAGCTACTCCGTTCCAATATTATCTGCAATATCATCTGCTCTCGTACAAGTACGATCATCGCAGGTGGAAACCACAACCACAACATGCAAGGGTGAGCAACTCAAAATATAATATATAAATCAAATTATAAACTTCATACACCCATTATGACAAATTTGTTTTTATTATTTTTTTATACGAAACATATCATCACAAATTTAGCCTTTTGTACTATAATGTCTTTTCCTTGTTCGTCATATCCTATCCTCAATAACAATTGATTTTCCTTTATTAGGGTAATCATTTCATTGTATTTTTTCAACACTAGCTGCTCTCATTAGCATACGATTCGAGTCGTCTTCAATCGCAATATCAGACCTGTCTCCCTTAACTCCTCAAGGACTAACGAGTAAAAACATCGATATTACGCACACCGATGCACTATACTCAGCACGAGCCGAAGTTATAGGCGAGACATTCACCTCCTCGCGCAGAAGGAAGTGACACTCGAATCTCTAATCTCTGACAAGACTAGAATTTATTAGTATAATACTCGTTTGACGAAACTACAAACGGATAGTATGATTTACGAGAACTATACTGATAAACCGTGCTCAATCACGAATTAATTACATGCTCTCATTAACATGTATCGAAACAACCGTGCTCAATCACGAATTAATTACATGCTCTCATTAACATGTATCGAAACAACCTGCTCAATCACGAACTAATACATGCTCTCATTAACATGTATCGAAACAACCGTGCTCAATCACGAACTAATACATGCTCTCATTAACATGTATCGAAACATTTTTAAATTAAGCGAGTTAGGTTCAGTTCAACCCACATTTAAAAAAAAAAACTAAAATTTCCTTGGACTGATGGTTTAATTTATTAGCATGATTTTTAGTTATAAGTAGTTGAAATTTGAATGTAAATCAGTCTTGATGCACTTAAGTTGATATTAGAATTGGTATTATAGTTTAGTTTGGTGAATTAGATCATATAGACTAAGGTAAATGGTTTATCATGTTTTGGTTCAATTTTAGGTTGTGATAACTATAGAAACTTTGGTTTTTGACTTGCCTCTATGAGATCTTTGGATTGCACTAATTTAACACTAATTGAGTTAGAAATGTGAAAATTTCAAGTGTTAAAAGATTTGTTAAATGATGATTAACTCAAAAAAAGTGTCAAACAGTACATTTTAACTTTTGCATAGGTCCATTAGATCATCTTGCATTTCAATTTATTCCATCCTGTTGCATTTGTTTAAAACAGCCCAAACTTGCATCATAGGTTCCATAACTATAGACATTAAGGCATCCTTTATGGTATTTTCTTGCATTAGCATACACATGCATTTAGTAGATCCTTATAGGTACATTTTCATTTCATGCATTCATTTCCAATCCCCAAAGCATTTTATTTTCTTTTAGAATCTAGGTTCACATAGCAAATTTAAGAACTTAATAAGGACCAAGTCCTTGCATTCAATACATGAGGTTTTTTCCTATCTTACATTAGGCAATACTTTGGTTTTGTTGACTTTTAGTGCAACCAAAAAACCTTTAAACGAGATATTCTTACAAAACATAAATTGCATACAAATTTACGTACAAAAGATATATTTATTTTTAATCAACTCAAAATCTAATTCATGATGAAAAAAATGTGAGAAGCTTTGTGAACATGTTAAAGTTTCCTAATTTATAAGACAATAAGGGTTTTATAATAGGAAATTAAAAAGAAAAAAAGTGTTAGATAGTAGGCCAACTCACAATGCCATCCAATAGAAAAAAATAAAAATAAAAATAAAAAAAAGAAAAGAAAAGAAAAAAAACAAAGAAGAGAGCAAATAAAAAGCAAAAAAAGAAATGTGTATTGTATGCACAATCGATCAACTGCCGATGTTAACGGAATGACAAGTGTACCATATCGTTTCAAGTAATAAAAATGGTAAAACCCATTATCGTTCTTCCCATGAGACTCGAAAGGCCTTATCGTTCGTATGAATCAAAATCGTAAGACTTGTGAAAGAAAAATTAATTGTTGTGGTGAATGCAAAGACAAAAAATAAACATGCAATGAGTGATTCAGTTGACGAGAAAAAAGTATGAATAAATGGAGTTGTTGGGGGTTTACAATTTCATCCAATCATCTCTCTCTTATTTACTCCTCTTGTTTAAATTGCTTTATCATCTAATTGTTATGCAAACTTTCTTGGCCTCCCCTTAACCCGATCCCTCGGCGAAAAGAGCCTATTACTAATTACCGGCTTGCTATCCCTAGCCTCCCCTAGCAACTAGCAACGCATTACAAACAGAAGCAAATACAATTGGTCATCCTACCCCCTATCCCTAGGTGGTATTGCTTAACCAAGGAAATTCTCACCCGTTCGTGACATTACTGTACGTCCCCGTATCAATAAAGGCAAATATCAGTTACCGAATGAGTTAAACGATAAAAGCTTTAAGCACAGTATGAGAATCCAACAATTGATAAAAAACACATATGAAAATCATATAATTTAAACAAGAGTTTCAATAAAAGAGAGTATCAAAAGATTACATTGTTCCCCCAACAACAAAAGGGTTTAGTTCACCATTGTCATGGTGAACCAAGATGAAAATAATGGAAGATATGGAAAGCAAACCCTAGAAAAGATGAAAAGGAGCCTAAGCATCCAAGGAAATTCTCACCAGTTCGTGACATTACTGTACGTCCCCCTATCAATAAAGGCAAATATCAGTTACCGAATGAGTTAAACGATAAAAACTTTAAGCAGAGTATGAGAATCCAACAATTGATAATAAACGCATATGAAAATCATATAATTTAAACAAGAGTTTCAATGAAAGAGAGTATCAAAACATTACATCGTTCCCCCAACAACAAAAGGGTTTAGTTCACCATTGTCATGGTGAACCAAGATGAAAATAATGGAAGATATGGAAAGCAAACCCTAGAAAAGATGAAAAGGAGCCTAAGCATCCAAGAGATCTTATCCAGAGAGTGAAAAGTAGGTCTGGCCGCCCTTCTCTGTCAAAAGAATGAGAATGAAATTGCATTAGGGCTATTTATAGCTGACGAGCGCAACAGAAAACATGCCCGAGCCCAATAGGCAACCGCCCGACGTCACACTTATGACGCCCGGCGGTTTGCCTCTTATCGCGCTACCGCCTGGTGTTAGGGGTCCACCGCCCGGCGGTTTGCCTCTTATCGCAAAACCGACAGGCGTCGCTGCCTTGGTGCCAACTCCTCGTATTTGGTCGTCCAACGGTGCAATTCTGCCGCTGGGCGGTTTCTAGACTCTTCTTTTCTTGATTTTCTTCCTCTATCTTGAGTCTAAGGCCTTTATTTTCACCTACTTCCATCAAAATTGCTGCAAAACAATGCAAAACAAGCATAATATCGCTAAAAACAGCTTTTGACTCTCGACTGACTCATTTATTGAGTTTTGTTTGATTTCAAGCTCATTGTAGGCAGTAAAAGGAGTAATTTGGTCTAAAATAGCACATGAAAATAACGGCTTTTCAACCGTTATCACAACTCAAACTTAGAAATTTGCTTGTCCTAAAGTAAAACAAAACAAAACTATAGATAAAACAAACTTGACTCTCTACACTTTCATCCAATGATTCAACATTCCCAAAGTACATGATGAGAACTATTTAATTTCATATCTTCAGTGATGATCAAATCAAGATGCATGCTTTCAATTCAGTTATCTCACACATTCCTCAACAGATTTTACATATTATGAATGATCAATCACTAAGCAAAGATGCAATCATGAAACTTAGAAGTTCTCACCAAGCAAGTGTTTCACTCAATCACTCAAGTGTTTAGGGTAGCACTCCAACTCTTAATCATTCACAAATCACATGAAATAAAATTGCCTTTCATCTCAAACAATCAAAATCATCACACGCAAATGATATCAAAAGGACTTTTCTAAGGCTTGTAATGAGGCTGGGCTATCAAGAAAAATTTCTGGATCACAAAATCTTTGAATCAAGAGAGCTCATTCATCATTCAAGGTTCAAGTTTAACTCTCTTTTTCAACCAATCTCATTTGTCCCCAACTTCTTCCCTTTTTCTTTTATTTTTACATTGAGCTCATCTTTCATGATTTTTCCTCTTTCTCATGTATTTTTCTTTTTCAACACTTGAGCTCAATGCCTTTCTTTTTGCCATTCAAACTTTCCCTACAACCCCAAACTTGAATCTTGAATATACTTACAGTCATTAACCCAATTCAAAGTAAATAATTTCAGCACAAGGGTTTTCATTCTGTTTAGGCCAAGGTTCAAAAAGGGTACCGACTGGGTAAAATATTGGCTAAATAAGGGCTTCCAAAAATGGCCTTGATCATATGACATGTACATGCAATTCAATCAATCATCAAGATTTAGGCAATATCATGCATGATTTCCTGTGAATAATTTCATACAATAATTAAACTCTGGAGCTCAATACCTCACACAACATGATTTCTCACACACATTCATCCATACACCCTGCTTAGCACATAACCACAATCATAATTCATCACACATCTGTTTCACAGGATATCAACATGCAACACAACTTGAGAATCATTCACATCAGATCATCATCAAACAGACTCCTCATGCAATTCATTCAGTCAAACATCTTCAGAAAAGTATTCAAGCCAAGCCGACATATTGAAAATAAAATTCAACCTATGCTAATATTTAAAGTGCAAGAGTAAAGAAGAAAATCTAGGCTGCCTCCTAGTAGCGCTTGTTTTACGTCGCGAGCCTGACCCAAACCTGTTTAAGATTTGTCAGTATATGTCATCCTTCCAACACCTTTCAGTAGATGCTACCCAGAAAAATTGATCCAAAAATATACATATTTACAAGTTCAAAAATGAAATAAACCTAAACTAAAAAAAATAAAATAAGAAAATGTTTTACAACAGTTGGGATGCCCCCAATCAAACACCCATCAGTAGGTGTTGATATTCTTCTCGCTTGATATTCTTTTCTTCTTCTTCTTCCTGCTGAATTTCTTCATAAAATTGAGAACATCAAGTACATGTTTCCATGTATCAATCATAGGAACTTTAATCTCCAATTTCTTGAAGATCTCCATAGAGCACATAAATTTCTTTTCTTTCCTATGATATTTCTTTTGAAGAGGAAGGAGTTTTGCCTGTGATCTTTTCTTCTTTCCTTTCTTCTTCTTTTTCTCACTTTCCCCTTTCAACTTTCTCTTTTTCTCTTTTCTTCTTTTCTTTTTTATTTTTGCATTTTTTTTCTTTTTTTCTTTTTTCTTAACTACTTCATTCCCTTCCTCACTCAACCTTTTCTTCTCTATCTTTTCCTCTGTTATCTCTTCATCTCTTTCTATCTTTTCCTCATCAACAACATTATCAACTTCAAAACTAGGGGCTTGACATTCCTTCCTAGGGTTAACCTCAGTGTTACCCTTAATAATACCCAGAGATATTAATGCTTTTGTTATCTCATCTTCCTCTATTATCTCTTCATCAATAGCCTCCTCTCTAGGGTTAACTTCAGTATTACTCTTAATAATACCCAAAGACTTCAATACTTTTGTTATCTCATCTTCATCTACCTTATCATCCTCAAAGATGGTAGATTGACATTCTTCTCTAGGATTAATGGCAGCATTACTTTTAATAATGCCCAGAGAAATCAATGCATTTGTTATCTCATCTTCTTCTATCTTTTCTTCATCAATAACCTTATCATCTGCAAAGATAGTAGATTGACATTCTTCTCTGGGGTCCACTTTAGTATTAACCCCAATAGTGCCCAGAGACCTTAATGCACAAGAGATTTGTTCATCCTGTAAACGTTGTTCAGCTTCCCACAACGTTTCTTTTCTCAAAGAGGATTGTTTCTCTTTTTTATTTTGATCCATGTATGAGTGAGGTTTCCACCAGTAATTGAAATTATTTTGGTAGGATTGAGTGCCCATATAATCAAATTCTTGTTCAAACTGCATTCTGCAAAAATTAGGCACAAAACCCTAGAAAACATTTATTAGAACAAAAACAAAAATAAACATAAAATCAAGTCAAATTCAATTAATTCACACTACTAAATAAGTCAAACCTCGAGTCCCCGGCAACGGGATGACAAGTGTACCATATCGTTTCAAGTAATAAAAATGGTAAAACCCATTATCGTTCTTCCCATGAGACTCGAAAGGCCTTATCGTTCGTATGAATCAAAATCGTAAGACTTGTGAAAGAAAAATTAATTGTTGTGGTGAATGCAAAGACAGAAAATAAACATGCAATGAGTGATTCAGTTGACGAGAAAAGAGTATGAATAAATGGAGTTGTTGGGGGTTTACAATTTCATCTAATCCTCTCTCTCTTATTTACTCCTCTTGTTTAAATTGCTTTATCATCTAATTGTTATGCAAACTTTCTTGGCCTCCCCTTAACCTGATCCCTCGGCGAAAAGAGCCTATTACTAATTACCAGCTTGCTATCCCTAGCCTCCCCTAGCAACTAGCAACGCATTACAAACAGCAGCAAATACAATTGGTCGTCCTACCCCCTATCCCTAGGTGGTATTGCTTAACCAAGGAAATTCTCACCAGTTCGTGACATTACTGTACGTCCCCGTATTAATAAAGGCAAATATCAGTTACCGAATGAGTTAAAAGATAAAAGCTTTAAGCACAGTATGAGAATCCAACAATTGATAATAAACGCATATGAAAATCATATAATTTAAACAAGAGTTTCAATAAAAGAGAGTATCAAAAGATTACATTGTTCCCCCAACAACAAAAGGGTTTAGTTCACCATTGTCATGGTGAACCAAGATTAAAATAATGGAAGATATGGAAAGCAAACCCTATAAAAGATGAAAAGGAGCCTAAGCATCCAAGAGATCCTCTCTAGAGAGTGAAAAGTAGGTCTGACTGCCCTTCTCTGTCAAAAGAATGAGAATGAAATCGCACTAGGGCTATTTATAGCTGAAGAGCGCAACAGAAAACATGCCCGAGCCCAACAGGCAACCGCCCGGCGTCACACTTATGCCGCCCGACGGTTTGCCTCTTATCGTGCTACCGCCTGGTGTCAGGGGTCCACCACCCGGCGGTTTGCCTCTTATCGCAAAACCGACAAGCGTAGCTGCCTTGGTGCCAAGTCCTCGCATTTGGCCGCCCAATGGTGCAATTCTGCCGCTGGGTGGTTTCTAGACTCTTCTTTTCTTGATTTTCTTCCTCTATCTTGAGTCTAAGGCCTTTATTTGCACCTCCATTCTTCACTTCCATCAAAATTGCTGCAGAACAATGCAAAACAAGCATAATATCGCTAAAAACAGCTTTTGACTCTCGACTGACTCATTTATTGAATTTTGTTTGATTTCAAGCTCATTCCAAGCAGTAAAGGGAGTAATTTGATCTAAAATAGCACATGAAAATAATGGTTTTTCAACCGTTATCAGACGACCAACCATAAACCAAATCGTCTAACTCCAAGATCGATTAAATCTTTGGCCGACCACCTATAATCGTCATTTGGCATACCACTCTTGACCAACCACTTTTGGCCGACTACTCCTTACAGACTATATTTTCCTCATATATCTAATCATTTCTAGAATGTAAATGTATGGTTGAAGATTCACATTTTGAAGGTTTTTAAGAAACAAACACCTAAACACAATACCCAAAGAAGTAAATTCCAAATATTATGTATCAAATTACAATTCATACAGTTACATTAACAATCATCGTTTTATCCCCTAATTGTTGTTTTAGGAACCTTTTGAGCTTGTTTTTCCAATATGTTTGTAAATATTTCTTCCGCATCTATTTTTAATCCTTCCATATTTGCTTTAACATCTTTTGCGTCTTTCGTCCTCTTTCTAACTTCTTCCATCTCTGTCTTAATATATGATATTTCTTTCTTCATCTCCTTATTCGGTTTTCCCCTCGTTTCTTTAAAGTTTACCAACACATAAAAAAGAAATGCAACAAAATAAAAAAAAAAATAATAATTCTCTTTTTGTTTGAAAAAAAATAAAAAAAATAAAATATCTTACCTGACATTTAGTTTTTCTTAATCTTCCAGTTCCTAATGTCAATAGCTCTAAAACTTTCCAATATAGTTGTTCTCGTATTGCTATTGAAACATTATCAAATTACAAATATCCAGAAGTGTATAAGGCATATTTTCCACACATATCCAATCATACACAAGTAAAAAAAAAAATTATAGGTACAAAACATATATTTGTACAAATATAACTACAAAACATATATTGATTTTTAATTAACTCAAAATCAAAATCTAATTCATGATGGGAAAAAAAATGCGAGGAAGCTTTGTGAACATGTTAAAAGTTTCCTAATTTGTAAGATAATGATTTATCACAAGAAACTAAAAAGAGGAACGAAAAGGCGAATCGGACCTAGGAAATTATGTATACACATTCTCACCCTTACTAATCTAAAAAATTATGATAGTTAAAATTTATAATTTTTATATTTTCTTCATTGTAAATCATGTATTGATATCTCTAATTTGCAAGCCGCCAGAGATATGGATACACGTGATAATATGGATAGAATGGAGTTAGAAGAGGTAACAAATATTTAGCAACTTCATTGTTATAATGAGTGAGAAAATTAGTGATTATGTTGTCATTAATTAATTTAAATTTGACATGTATGGTGACTTCCTAAGATTTTAGCACATTTAGATATACATAACACTAGTTTTTTCTACTCATACAAGAATTTTGAACATCCATGTAAAAGTTCAAAAGGAAATTAACCAATATACATAAGAGCAATTTTTTTTATGCATACAAAACATAAATTGCCTACAAATTTATGTACAAATCACATATTGATTTTTAATCAATTCAAAATCTAATTCATGATAACAAAAATGTGGGAAAGCATTGTGGACATGATAAAGTTTGCCATTTTGTAAGATAATGAAGATTTTATCACAAGAAATCAAAACGAAAAAGAAAAAAATGGATCGAGCCATAGGCCAAGAAATTATGTGGACTGATCCACATTTCCACTATGTGGGAAAAATAAAAAAAATAAAAATAAAAACAAGAAAAGAGATGAAGAAAAAAAGAAAAAAAAACAAAGAGAAAATAAAAAGAAAAAAAGGAATGTGTATTTTATGCAAGACCGGTCAACCGCGAAGGACCAACTATCAACCAAATCGTCTAACTCCAAGATTGTTTAGATCTTTGGCCAACCACCCATGATCGTTGTTTGATCGACTACTCTTGACCGTCCATACTTTCTTCATATATCTAATCATTTATGGAATGTAAATGTATCTTTGAGGATTGACATTTTGAAGGTTTTCAGGAAACAAACACCCAAATACATTTCCCAAAGAAGTAAATTCCAAATATTATGTATCAAATTCAAATTAAGACAATTACATTGCAATTATAATTCAATCAATTTATCGTTGTTTTAGACTCTTGTTGAGCTTGTTTTCCAAATATGTTCGTAAATATTCTTCAACATCTTTTTTGAATCCTTCCATATTAAAGTTGTGAGGAAACACTAGAAGAAGGGGGGTGTTGAATAGTGTTTTCTAAATCTTTTCTCGATAGAAGATCTAAGTATGATAACACTCGTGAGTTAATTATACTTCATCTATAAACGTTATTCCGTAAGATCGTTTACAAAACCAACTCAACTTTCTCCAAAGATATAAAAGCAATAAGTTGTTGAAGATGTAATCAGTTGATAGTTTAAGGCTAGCTTGAGCATTAAAGGAGATTGCATTTATCAACAGCTAGTCATTTACCTAGAGGACTAGAACACACAAAAAATTTTATACTAGTTCACCTGTTAGGGATACATCCATTTCTCCTCTAAGTTAACTTAGAGGGTTCCATTAAATATTCATTGAAGTACAATTCAGTGTTTTAAACCACTCTTGGTGTCATAGTCCTATCGAGTAACCATCGTTACTTTTGACTAGTTGAGTTTGACTCACTCCTAATTGCGTAGTACTATTCACCACTCCTAGTATCCCTAGACGGTTCCAATATCATTGTGATACATCGTCTAATTGAGTTTTACCCACTCCTGGTATCCCTAGACGGTTTCAGTATCATTGTGATACATCGTGTAGTTAAGTTTCACCCACTCTTGGTTGTGAAGTATTCTTCACCACTATTGGTATCCTTGATCAACGAATAACCTATAGTTACCCTAGACCAATTGAGTATTCGCATCACTCCTAGCTTCTCATTCAACAAGTAGTTGTTAATTACCTTTGACTAGTTGAGTATTCTCAGCACTTGTAGTCTTAGTCAGTGAATAACCTTTTGTTACCTTAGACTGGATGAATATTCTCACCATTGATGGTCTTAGTCAACAAATAACCTCATGTTACCCTAAACTGGATGAATATTCTCACCACTTTTGGTCTTAGTCAACGAATAACCTCTTGTTACCCTAGATTGGATGAGTATTTGCAGCACTTCCTGGTACTAAGCAACCTTGCCTAAATTTCCTTAACTCTACAGAATTAAGTTGTAAGTGTTTTGATTCTCTCCAGAATTGCAATCAATGATAGCTTACAAGTCATTTAGAATATTACTCTTGCAGAAAGGATGTAGTTACAATACAATGCAGTCTAAATACTCGAGGAGTTTCTCTCCTTACTTTTTTCTCTCATCTTACAAATGTAAGCAAATAATACAACGATGCTCGAGAGTATTGCTTGACTTTTCTTTTTCTCTCTTGTTTTCACTCACAAGGTGAGTAGATATAACAATAAGGTTTGAAAGAATTTCTAGGTATTTCACTCAATTACTCTCTTTTTCCTTCAAGTGAATATTGTGATGAAACTCGATAGTACCTTTCTTTTCTTGAGCTCTTCTCTTTTACTATTTCCTTGGTTAGAGAAATTTTGCTTTTAGTAGCTCAAAGAGATTTCCTTGCTCAAATGATGATGATATATCTTCATACTCATCTCATCTTCCTTATCATCACTTTCTTCTTCTTCTTATCTTCTATTTATACACCTTAATGATATAACTGTTATGGTGAAGCTTTTCTTAAGATTTGACAATATGATCGTTTGATGAAGCTTGTCTTGAGATCTGTTCTTTTATGGCTATTGGTGTGGATGCTTGTCGTAGGATGGACTCTTTTGTTAGAGCATAAGTGCTTTTCAAAGTGTTTATCAAAAGCATATTTGACTTCTCATTTGGCGCATAAGTTTGACCTGCATAACTCGTATCTCGCACGAGTCTAGGGCGGGGTAGGCTAACCCATTGGCCTACAATCAATTTCCACCAATTGAAAACCTAATTCTTTTTGGAAGAAGCCTTACCTCACTTAGCTTTCACATTCATCTTTTTCACAAAGCTTCTTTCTTTCTTTTGCTTGCTCCCTTTCGACTGCCACCTCTCCTCACTCATCATCAAACAACACATCTTTTCTCTTCTTCTTCCAATCACACAACACACCAGCATATCTCCACTGGCGACACATTGCACCCCTCAACATCACACACATCTCTTTTGGTCTTGTGTTCTCTTTCTCATCCTCTAAAGCAGCACCTAAAGCGGTGGTTGGCAACATTAGCGCAACCCTAGCAGCTTCAACGTCCTCTCCACCGTAGCCACCATTGCGCACACTAGCCTATGCATCAAACCCTCGTTAGAGAGGGCTTTCGATTTCGACCTTAAGCCATTACACACATCTATCTCATAGATTTATAGTGCAGTAAAGAAAAGAAGGCTTAAAAGAAAGGAAGAAAGGAAAAAGATAAGCCAGAGAAAAGGAAAAGTATATTGATTGATTCAAAGAAGTACAGAAAAGGGGAAATATATAAATAGGGAATGATAATAAAAGAAAACAGCAAAAGCAGGTCACGCAACCTAACCGAGCGGTTTCAATTAATGATACCAGACGGTGTAGAAAGAATATAAGACCGTGCGGTACACTGTTATCACTATCTCTAACGAGCTTTGTTCATTGTTGTCATTCAACGACCTCCGGGCCTATCACTACATTCTTCAAAGTTTAGGTCACCATTGCTACCATTTCTAGCAAGACTCCTTGGAGCTGCAGCGAAACTCGATTGACGCTATTCTAGGTAAATATCCATGTGCTTTGCTTTGCTTTGATTTTTGGCTAGATGAATATTGTTTCGGTATAAATTTTGTGGGACCAAGACACTGACCTGGATGACGTGGCTTTCCTGCTTTCTGGTGCTTGGACTAACCGGATTGCTCGCTCCTCCTGGATCTTGACCGCTCGCACTCCTTAAGCCTTGACCGTTCGGTGGACTTTGATCTTTGACCGGAGGGGAGAGGTACCTGCAATGGCACTCCGACGCCCAAGTTAGGCGAGTAGTGGAAGAACCTTGGTGAGGTCCTGCACCATGCACATAAGACAGATGCACTGGTAATCAACTACGGGGAGTAGGTAACCGATTACTAGTGGAAAAATCCAATTTTGTACTTAAAGTTGAGTAGCATTACCTAGGCATGGTAATTGCATTCCCCATGGTTGTTTTGGAGTCGTTATGATTGTGTTTTCAATGTTTTGTCAATGGATCAACCTTGTTGGTCATGGTTGATGGTGTCCATAACAAAAAATGTGAAGTTTGGTTAGTCCTATATGTAGGGAAGACCCACTAAAGGTGTTTTTAGGTACACAGGTGAGTTCCTGCACCATGTACACAAGACAAATGTAATGGTAGTCGATTATAGGGAATTTGTAATCGCTTACCAGGGAAAAATTCATTTCTGTACTAAAAGTTATACGTTACTCCCCAACTAGGAAAACTTGACTCCCAGGGTCATTTTTGTGTTCACATGGATGATTTTTTCCAGTTTTTTCATGGATACCTCGTGTTTCTTATCATTGATGGTGTCAAGTGTATCAAAACACAGTTCACCCTACTCAATTGTGGACAAAACAATCCATATAGGTGTTTGAACCAAGGTAGGTGAAATCTATGACCATTTAGGAAACTTAGAAAAACGTTTTTTTTTTGTGAAATTAATTGCACCTAGTACAAGGGTCTAAAAATTATGAGCTAGTAGTCATTTGAAAGCTCTTTGAGTCTAGATTCTAACAAAGCAAGAATCAACTCATTTGGAGTTCGGTGGAAAAAGTTAAAAGAAAAACAACCAACAAAGGTCAAAGGTGGCAAAAATTTAAAAAACGTTAACTTTAAGGAATTATCTGTACCTACTCAGATGTCCAACAATTACAAATTAGTATTCATTTGAAAGACTTTTGAGTCTATTTTCTAATAAAAAAATAATTACATCATTTAGAGGTCTGTGAAAAAAGTTATAATTAAAATAGTTAATAAAAGTCAAAGTTGACAGCACGTTATCTTTTAAAATGGCTAGCATTAGTTTAAACACTGACAGATAAATCGAGAGCATTGGACGATTTATGTTCAAATACTTTACAAATAACTGAAATCATTCACAACAAATGTAAGCACTGTGGATTTCTTAAAATGATGATCCAACTTAATGTTTCATACATTGGCATGATCGAAAACAAGCTTGAATGCGCTAAAAATGATACATCTAACTTTAACAAATGGAATTTACAGAATCAATTCTATTACAACTACTTGATATCATCTAATCCCTGCAGTTTTGCAGGAGTGCTACTTGGACATTAATGAGGAAATCATCTTCTGTTTTCAAAGATTCACTAAAGAAACTCTGCAAAATCTGTGACTAAGTGTCACCATGTCATGACTCTTGGTAAAAAATGTATATGTATTTCGCTCTCTTCAGATGGTTTTAGTATATAAAAAAATGAAAGAATTGTTTTGAAGGTTATACGTGTTTAACGTATGACTTCTTCACCTTATGCCTGCCCGGTGGTATTAACCAAAAATCAATCTGTATCTTATTGGCATAGTCCTAACCTTGTTTGCCAGAGCCACGCAGCCTCGGCACTCCTGCTACACTCAAAATTGAACTGCATTATTAACTATGAAGAATAAGGAAAGTACATATAAATTGTTCACTATCATATACATGACAAGGTGCCTGAGTCAGAAAGGACCTACACTGAGTTGTTTTATTATTAAGTGGAATTATTAGCTTCTTAATATTATTTGTTTCAAATAGCAATGGAATTCCATAATCCATACTATACCATCACAGAAAATGTCTGGATTTGTAACACGGTTACACTAGATCACCAGAACAAAGTGAAAAGGTGCCAAGTGTGTGTGGGTGGCCATATATCAAATCATTATCCCACAGATCTAAGCCTGGTTCACCCCAAACTATAAAACAAAAAAGTATGCAATGTCCTACAAACCAGCTCCAATTTTCTCTCATCTCTGCCCATGCATTCTTTTTCAAACTCTTAAAACAGAAGACTTCACTTTTCTAGAAACCAATATTTGCCCAAGGCAACAAAATTAGAGCAGCAACTATTAGCTGCCTTTTTAACATAAACTTGCTAGATGGATTGCTTAACTTAGCCTTGTCTCATTTTACTAAGATTCTACCTCAAAGTTTAGGGAATTAAGTGCCTAAAGTTCAGTAACGAATTACTTCCCAACAGCTAAATACATTTTTTGTAACTCAATTTTTGAGTTCAAGAATAAAACAACCATGAAAAAATTCAATATGGAAATTAAGACAAGCTAGACTCACATCTGCTCTAGCAGCTTGCACTTCAGAGACAAATCCACATACTCTGGCTGCACATTGTTCCTGTTATATATCTTGTTGCTCCTGAAATTATGATGTGAGCGTCAACTAATGGGCACTGAGGTAAACTATGATCACTAAAATGCAATAAGAAGAGCTTAAATTGAATTAATCACAATTGTAACGTATTCTTATGAGAGAAAATCATACAAAGCACATAATGAAGGAAAAAGCACACATTGAGACTCGTATTTAACCAAGTTCACATTATCCAGTAACATTCCCTTCTATATTATATATCTATATTTGAGTTTACTGCTTAACTCGCATCACAACACTGCATGATACTCTATTTAACTAAATTGATTTCCAGTAGTGATTAGTCACATCAAAATTAGAATCAGATCAGAAACGTGACTGACAAATTTTCGCAATTCATTTTTGATACAAACATGCTTTTGGAAATTCGCAATTTTACTGATATTTTGTTAAATATAAGCGTTACCTAAAAAGACCAAGCAATAAAAACAACTATGACAAATTGACTTTCCTAATCATGATGATAAATTTGTAAATTATGCTTTCGAATAATACGAATTTAGTTCAGTGTTTCTTTACCTTTTCACCGGACCAAACATATTAGCTATAAGAAACACAGGACAATGTTCTAACTTTAAAAATTTTCAAGGTTGAAAGAGACGTCCTCTAAAGTGATTCAAGGACTAAAGGCTCCAAACAACAAATAAGCAGAAAAAGAAGACAAAATTAAAATGGGATAAACATTAAAAGATTAAGGAAATGATAAAAAATTTAAGAAAGTGAAACCTGACTTACATCCTGATCTTCAAATTTCTTTCTGTAGTGATACAGAAACAGCTAGATGTAAAAGCAACTAAACCCGGTGCATTCCAGGAAGCCCCTGTTCCATTCACGAAAACTAGAATTTTCAGTGTCAATGATATATTCTCATCCCACAAATAATTTGATATCCCTGTACTTAGACCAGCAGAAGAAAAAAAGGTCAATACTCATCATCTTATGTTCCATTAAGTCCCTCAATCAACATTGCATAAGTCTGAGGATGCAATTGACAACCCTTCTTCTCCATACTTTTCAAAAACATTGAACATTCATCATTATAGCCATTCTTAAGTAGGCCATCAATAAGAACTTTCCAGGCTACTTCATCATAATTATACTGACAACAAAGCAAAGTATGAAATACTGATTCAGCCATTGCTTTTTTGCCTTCGTCACAAAGCCCACAAATAAGAAGCTTGTAGGACTCCAAATGTGCCAAATGGCCATTCTCATCCATGTCATATAGCAAATTCAATGCCTCCTCATATAATTTCAACTCGCAGCAACATCTAAGGAGTTCGTTATAAATAAGCTCACTGGGAGACATTCCACCTTCTTGTAAGTCATTCAACAACTTTAGAGCAACATTCAACCGCCCCACCCTGCAAAGTCCGGTAATAAGTTTGCTGTAGGTATTAACATTAGGTTTGCAACCATGTTCAACCATCTTCTTAAACAGCAGAGATACTATATCAAAATCAAGCGTCTTCCAGACATTAATTAAATCATTTGAAACAAAACCTGGAGCAAATGAACCTTCAACAATGCAACCATCTTTTATCGTTAGCGTTTCCTTCACTAGATGTTTTAAAAGAAATGCATATGTATGATGAGAAGGCTCACAACCAGCATCAAACATTCGCTTGAGAACATCAAATGAGCACTCTAGCAATTGCGTGCGCCCATATCCATCAATTAAAAATGTGTAAGCCAAAGAATCAGGAACAATTCCTTCTTCCTTCATCTTAGCCATCACATTCTCAGCTTCTTCCAATCTTCCTTGACTACAGTATGCATGCACAAATGTAGTGTACGCAAATACATCAGGCTGGCAACCTGAGGATATCATTTGGTTAAGAGTCTTATTAGCATGATTGATGTCACCCTCTTTCAACATTTCTACGATAAGATTTGTATATGTTTCAACTGTGGGCTTCAAATTCATCTTAATCATTTCATCTACAAGCGATAAAGCTTCCTGCACTTTATGCTGAGTACACAAGTTGTCTATCAAGACATTGAAAGTGATTGAGTTTGGAGGACATTCCTCATCCACCATTCTTTTGAACAAAGAGTGTGCTTCATCAATCTTCCCAACTTTGCAGTATCCATCAATCAAAGCAGTATATATTACTTCATTTGCTTTAAGATCTTTTTCCTGGGAGGAATTGAAGAGTTCACAAGCTTCTTCTACTCTCCCTCTTTTGCATAGTGTGTCTATAAGTATACTGTAAGTCCACTGATCAGGAACAAGACCATTTTCCTTAACCAAATTAAGCAATCTAAAAGCACTATCCAAATTACCTGCTCTACACTGCCCATGGATTAGCGAATTATATGTAATGAGGGTAGGAGATAGGTTGCGCTCAAACATTTTATTAAGCAATGACATTGCCCGATGTATATCTTTCACTTCACAAAACCCACAAATCAACTCATTGTACGTTCGAGAATTTGGGCTGCAATTATTCGATTCCATCAACCCCAAAATTTCCAATGCCTCTGAAATATTTCCTACTTTACAGTACCCATCAATTAACGCATTGTAAGTGACCACACCAGGAACCAAACCTTTTTCCAGCATCTGATCTAACAGCTTCCTAGCTTCACCAAAGTTCCTCTCCTTAGAAGAACAATCAATTAAGACCGTATAAGTATGAGCATTAGGCTCACAACCTCTCCCACTCATCTCTCTAAAAAGATTCATGGCCTCCAATTTCCTGCCTGACTCACACAAAGCACAAATCAGAACCGTAAACGTCCTCACAGTGGGAGAGCAGTTGTCCTCCTCCATGTGCAAGAATAACTTCAGTGCCTCTCCAATTCTTCTTGCTTCACAAAGCCCATGAATAAGATTCGTATACGAAACCTCATTCCTCGGACACCCCTTTCGCCACATTAGCCCAAAGACACAGCAAGCACCATCCACATCCCTACTCCTACAATGCCCCAAAATCAACGAAGTATAAGTAAACGTATCCAGCGCAAAACCCGCCTGCACAATCTCACTCACATAAACACTAGCCTCACTCAAATTCCCCAACTTACAATACCCATTAACCATTGTATTGAAAGTATACATATTTGGCAAAACCGTGTCACCCAACATCTCAACATACAGCCCCTTCATCTCATCAACCAATTCAAACCTTGACAACAGCATCAGCATCAAATTATAACACTTGACACTGAGCTTAAACCTAAACTTCTCATCACAATTCAAGTTCATCCCCCTCAAGAAGGCCAGCACAAACCTGGCGTCATCAGGCGATCCAGCCGCCTTGACCATCGAAATCCGGGCGGTCTCGGCGGGCCGGAGGAACCCATGGGGCACCAAGAGATTGAGCAGGGAAGCATAGGCAAAAGGGGTGTGCTTGTAACCGGGTTTGGTGGCGACCCAATTGAAGAATTGCAATGCGGTTTGAGGGGAGGGTTTAAGGTGGAGGAGGCTTGAGACATGGTACGGGGTGATTAAAGGGAGCAAGTGGGGGAGGGAAGGGTGGTGGTGCCAGTTGGGGTGGGAGAGGAGGGTGAAGAGGTGGGAGGGGAGATCCGGTGGGAGAGGGTGCAGGGTGGAGAAGGGTCTGGTGAGGTTGAGGAGCAAAAGGGTTTCTCTGGGGATGGTGAGGAAGGCCAAAAATCTCATCTTGGGGCATGGAAAAGCGGGGGTGAGAGATCCATGAATGAACCCTGTTATGAGCTCCAATGGATGGAGATGAATGTAGACGGTGATGAGGAATCAAACATTCAAAAGGGTTGCAAGGAGGAAGAAAAACAAGAGGAGGCGAGGTGGTGGCAGAGCTGTGCACAAAGGTGGTTTCTGATTTGGGCCAAGGTTTTCATGTCATAGGTTGCTGTTTTTTCTCATCTTTTCACTTAAATCTAGGAGGTTTGTTTCATTATATTTTTCTTTTGTTTATCAAAAACATATAAAAACGAGAATAAAAATTTCCAAATTGCAAAATTATTATAAAACATCTTTATTCTTAAAAAAAAAATGAGCTATCGTGTTTTAATTTTAATGATCAATATTTTATATGACACTCTTTGTAATTGATTACAAATCATAATTTGACAAAGAAAGTTTTATGATCTATTTGAAAAAAAAATATTGGGGAGGAATTCTTATAAAAGAAGTGTAAAATAAAAGAATTGTAATTTGCTTATTTGGAAGAATTTGTTTTCCAAAATAGCATAATTTCTCTCCTTTTCTTAATAACATTAAATATTTATCCAAATAATATATTATTGTACCTATTTAGGATTTGGTGATTCCAAAAATAGGAATTATTAATTTGATTAAGTAGTGTACTGCTTATTCCTGTCCCTTCTGTTATAAATGGAGTGCAACAACTCGATGTAGGAAACTGGGTTGAAAATTTTAACCTTTTCATTAGGGGAAAAGCTAGTACACCAACGTAAATAGTCAATAATCAATTTTATTTTATTTTAAAATTTTATATATATATATATATATATCTATATATATATATATATATATACATATATATATATATATATGTATACATATATATATATATACATATATGTGTATATATACACATATATATATATGTATACACATATATATATATATATGTATACACATATATGTATACATATACATATATATATATATATGTATACATATACATATATATATGTATATACATATATATATCTGTATATACACAGATATATATATGTATATATATATATATATATATATATATATATATATATATATATATATATATATATATATATATATATATATATATATATATATATATATATATATATATATATATATATATATATATATATATATATATATGTATATGTATATATATATATATGGATGTCACAAGTGGTGGACTGGTACTTTAACTCATTGGTTTGATTAGTACTGTTGTAATCTGGACATATCTTTTATTATTTAAATTTTTAAAATCTAGAATATTCACATATTTTATGGAAGGGTTTGAAAAATAGTAGAGTTATTGAGTCTTATGTGAGACAGTCAGGTCCATAAAGCTAGGGACAACCTAACTTTGGTAAAGGGCTTTTTCAAAATCAGAGTTCATTATCTAACCTCTCATTCTTTCTCTAGAACTTCTTTTCTCTAAGTTTTTTTCTGTCTTCTCTCTAGAACACCAGTTCACTAAACCGTTTAATCCTTATTCTGAAGGTGCTTAAGCCTTCACCTCATAGAGAGCTCCATTTTTACCGAACGTTTTCTTCATTCTGATTGGTAAGTCGCTTTTCTCCTTTTCTTTCATTGTTCTTGTAGCTAGGACATGCAACTTCACTGGTTACATGTGACTAGTAAGTGTTCCTCTTCGTATTTCCTGTCTAGACAAGCTCTAAGGGTTGTACTCTACACCAATTTGGTGGCTTGTAGGTATTGTTGAATTTGCCTCTGTGCGAAGGTACTGTTAGGGCGTTTTCTAAGAGATATTTGTGTGAGCTAAGAGGTAAGGGGAGCTGATTATATAACTTACTTTACTTGTATAATATGATGGTATGTTAAGTTCTGAAATATGCATGTTGTTAGGCTTGTGTATTATGTTGTTGTACTTAAACAGTATGTGCCTTAGCATTGAACTGATGCATGTAGAATTTGATGTTTATAAATTGTCTCTGTTGAAGTTGATCCACTGAATTGGTTCTTGTTTGGAGTAGTTGCACATGTGGACACTGTTAGAAGTCCTAGGGAGAAATCAATTGATTGGGCTGTGTTCTAGGCTAGTTAAAGGGAAGTGGGGTCTTGATTTTTAGAGATTGGAGTCTAGGGTGTGTTTGGAGTGTTGAAACAGTTTAGAGGGGTCATTTAGGACTTGTTGAGAGCACTTTGTTGGTAGGATAGAGGAATCTTAAAAACCGGAGTCGGTATATCCCTGATCATAGAGCAGTCTTGGCCTGGTCTAGCAAGTTGTGACTAGTCATATGTACTGGCACTTATGGTGAGTTTGATGCGTCAAACATTTGATTCTTTTCCGACGACCAATTGGGTTAGTAAGATGGGGTTATGAGTAAGAGTTCTGTGGTGATGAGTAATTGGATAGAGGGTTCAGCAGTTAGGAAAGGTTCTAGGTTATTTGAAGGGAAGTGAGGGGGTGATTTTTGATAACGGTTGAAAAACCATTATTTTCATATGCTATTTTGGACTAAATTACACCCTTTACTGCTTAGAATGAGCTTAGAATCAAGTAAAACTCAATAAATGAGTCAATTGAGAGTCAAAAGATGTTTTTAGCGATATTATGCTTGTTTTGCATTGTTTGCCAGCAAATCTGAGGAAAGTGAAGATTGGGGATGAAAATGAAGGTCTTAGACTCAAGGAAAATGAAGAAAATTGAAGAAAAGAAGTGTCTAGGAACCGCCCGGCTGCAGACCCCTGACGCTGGGCGGTCCGACGGGAGGAGAAGACAACAGCAGAGGACGCCGAGTGGCAGACCCCTGACGTCAGGTAGTTTTGCGGCACAAGGGAAACCGCCGGGCGGTGGCGCGATTTAGGGTGAACCGCCGGGCGGCAAAGTGTGACGTCGGGCGGTTATCAGATGGGCTTGGGCCTGTTTTCTGTTGCGCTCCTCAGTTATAAATAGCCCTGTTACGATTTCCTATTCATTCTTCTGACAGAAGAGGTTGGCCAGACCTACTTTTCACTCTCTGGAGAGGATCTCTTGGATGCTTAGGCTCCTTTTCATCTTTTCTAGGGTTTGCTTTCCATATCTTCCATTATTTTCATCTTGGTTCACCACGACAATGGTGAACTAAACCCTATTGTTGTTAGGGGAACAATGTAATATTTTGATACTCTCTTTTATTGAAACTTTTGTTTAATTATATGATTTTCATATGCGTTTATTATCAATTGTTGGGTTCTCATCTGTGCTTAAAGCTTTTATCGTTTAACTCATTCGGTAACTGTTATTTGCCTTTATTTATATGGGGACGTACAGTAATGTCATGAACTGGTGAGTAATTCCTTGGTTAAGCAATACCACCTAGGGATACGGGGTAGGACGACTAATTGTTTTTGCATCTGTTTGTAATGTGTTGCTAGTTACTAGGGGAGGCTAGGGATAGAAAGCCGGTAATTAGTAATAAGCCCTTTTCGCCGAGGGATCGGGTTAAGGGGAGGCCGAGAAAGTTTGCATAACAATTAGATAATAAAGTAATTTAAACAAGAGGAGTAACTACGAGAGAGAGGATTAGATGAAATTGTAAACCCCCAACAACTCCATTCATTCATACTTTTTTCTAGTCAATTGAATCAACCTCATTGAATGTTTATTTTCTGTCTTTGCATTCACCACAACTATTAATTTTTCTTTCACAAGTCTTACGATTTTGATTCACACGAACGATAAGGCCTTTTGAGTCTCATGGGAAGAACGATAATGGGTTATACCATTTATATTACTTGAAACGATATGGTAAACTTGTCATCCCGTTAACAAGTTTTTGGCACCGTTGCCGAGGACTCGAGGTTTAACTTATCAAGTAGTGTGAATTGACTGAATTTGACTTGTTTGTAATTATGTCTATGTTTTTATTTTTATTTTGTTTTATTTTATTTTATTTTTCTGTAAAAGTGTTTTGAGGGGTATTTTTCTTGTGTATGCAGGAAGGGATACACACTAGATGCAGGAAAGATCAACAACCTCTTCTCGAGGGATTACCAGACAGGAGAGGGAGGAAAGTTATACATTTTGCACGAGAAAACTTCCCTTCTCCTGAAACAATCTTGCAATCTTCACCAGAATCTTCTGCACAAGGTATAGAGGAGAGGACGGACTAACCTCCTCCAAGACGCACACTGGGGGACTCAGCAAACACTGTGGGTCTCTTGAATTTCAATAGCATAGTCATTCCAGCAGACAATGCCACAAATTTGGTGATGAGCCCTGCACTCCTCCAGTTAATTCAGAGCAACCAGTTCAACGGGTTGTCAAATGAGAATCCTTATAAGCATTTGACTATCTTTGGTGAAATATGCAATACCGTTAAGATGGTTGGAGTCTCGGATGAGAGGGTCAAACTTATCTTGTTTCCGTTTTCTCTGGGAGGAATTGCCAAAGATTGGTTACACTCATTCGCTGAAGGGACATTTAGAAACTAGGATGCTTTAACAAAAAGGTTTGTGACTAAATTCTTTCCACAATCGAAGATCAATCAAGGGAAGCTGAAAATCTCGTCTTTTAAACAAGAAACTCTTGGGCATGCATGGGGCAGATTTAAAGGATTGTTGAGAAAAACCCCAGTCCATGGGTTTGATAAGACGACTTACTTACTCACATTTATTGGAGGTTTGAACATGCACTCGAAAATGATGTTGAATGTTGCTGCTCAAGGAGACATCAGAAGAAAGACAGAGGATGAAGCTTATGATCTGATAGAACTTATGGCGGACAATGAGGAGACGTACGATGCACGTGGTGATGATGTTAAAGATGTTTCGATGTTGCAAACTAACATCGGGACAAGGGAGCAAAACAATGCAGTCACTCAGCAGTTGGAGATTGTGGCAAAAACATTATCTGACTTGTCACAGACAGTTAAAGAGGTTTTCATAGTCCCACATCAGCCTCATTTCATGCCTATACAAAGGAGCGCAGAATCTGAAGAAATTTTTCAGAGAATCATGAAAATAAGTGTGTGTACTGTAAGTTTGATGGAGAAAAGCAATGTGGAGGAAGCATGCGAAATTGTCACTAGAAGTGGGAGAATATTAAAAGAGAGAGAGGTTGAAAAAAATGAAAAAGAAAAAGAGAGTGTTGGAGAAGAAAGTGAGCAAGAGGCAAAGCATGAGACAGAGAAAAATATGTTGCATAAAGATCAGGCAGAGAAGACTGTGAAAGCCAAAGAGAAAGATTATGAAAAACCATTGTCATACCCAAAAATATACTCTAGAAAGGAGAGAGAAGCAGTTTGAGCGTTTTATGGAGCTTTTCAAGAAATTGGAAATAACCATACCGTTCTCTGAGGCACTTCAGCAGATACCATCTTATGCAAAGTTTTTAAAAGAACTCATTACAAAGAAGAGGAAGCACCTTGAAGAGGAAACAATTGAGGTGCAAGGAAATTGCAGTGTAGTTTTACAAAGGTCATTACCTCCTAAATTACAAGATCCAGGCAGCTTCACTATTCCTTGTACTATTGGAGAATTAGATGTTGGAAAGCTTTGATTGATCTTGGAGCTAGCATTAATCTGATGCCTCTCTCTATGTTCAAAAAGATTAGAGGAGTGGAGATTAGACCAACAAGAATGGTTCTTCAATTAGCAGATAGATCTCTCAAATATCCTTATGGAATTGCAGAAGATGTGATAGTCAAGGTAGATAAATTCCTATTTCCAGTGGACTTTGTTCTAATGGAGATGGAAGAAAATGGAGATGCACCTTTGATTCTTGGAAGGCCCTTCATGAAGACAACTAGGATTGTGATTGATGTGGAAAAAGAAAGGTTTAAAGTACAGGTACAGGACGAAGAGGTGGATTTTGATGTATTTCAGGCAATGTCACATCCTAAAGACAACAAGTCATGCTTTCAGATCGACGTGGTAGAAGAACTCTGCATGACACAAAGGAGCAGAGTCCGTAACGCATCCATGTTGAAAAAACTCTTATTGACGAATGTGAAGACCTGAATGAAGAAGAGGATAAAATGAAGCAGGAATGTGTCCAAGAGTTGGAGGCAACAAAAGAAATTCCAGCAGAACAGACTCTTTTTGAAAAGATTGAGTTTATAGAAAAAATTCCAGAAAGTAAGATTGAACTGAAGGAGTTACCACCACATTTGAAATATGTGTTTTTGGAAGATAATGGAGGAAAGCCAGTTATTATTAGTACTTCATTATCTTCAGAAGAAGAAGGAAAGTTGGTGGAAGTCCTAAAAGCAAACAAAGGTGCCATAGGTTATTCAATTGCGGATCTTAAGGGCATAAGTCCCACATATTGTATGCATAGAATTTTGATGGAAGAAGATTATAGACTTGTGGCGCAACCGCAAAGGAGACTCAATCCTATAATGAAGGAAGTTGTGAGAAAAGAAGTATTGAAGTTATTAGAAGCAGGAATTATTTATCCTATTTCTGATAGCAAATGAGTGAGTCTAGTTCAAGTTGTACCAAAGAAAGGAGGGATGACTGTCATTCATAATGAAAAGAATGAGCTTATTCCTACAAGGACAGTCACTGGATGGCGAATATGCATTGATTACAGGAGGTTAAACACAGCTACCAGAAAAGATAATTTTCCCTTACCTTTTATGGATCAAATGTTAGAACGATTGACTGGACAAACTTATTATTGCTTCCTGGATGACTATTCTGGATATAATCAAATTGTGGTAGATCCTGAAGACCAAGAGAAAACAACTTTTACATGTCCATTTGGCATCTTTGCCTATAGAAAAATGCCTTTTGGATTATGTAATGCTCCAGCTACATTTCAGAGGTGTATGCAAGCAATCTTTGCTGATTTCATGGAAGAAAGCATAGAAGTCTTCATGGATGATTTTTCAGTTTTTGGGGATTCCTTTCAAAGGTGTTTGGCCAACTTGGATGTTGTGCTCAAAAAATGTGTTCAAACAAACCTTGTTCTGAATTGGGAGAAGTGTCATTTCATGGTTACAGAAGGGATTGTGTTAGGGCACAAAATTTCAGCCAGGGGAATTGAAGTGGATAAAGCGAAGGTGGAGGTTATCGAAAAACATCCACCACCCACCAATGTGAAAGGAATTCAAAGTTTTCTGGGTCATGCTGGATTTTATTGAAGATTTATTAAGGATTTTTCAAAGATTGCCAAGCCATTGAGTAATCTGCTTGCTAAAGATACACCCTTTTTAATGAGCCCTGAATGTCTGCAAGCTTTTAAGATTTTGAAGAAAAGATTGATTTCTGCTCCAGTAATTGTAGCTCCAGCTTGGAGTAAAGATTTTGAACTTATGTGTGATGCTAGTGACTATGCCATAGGCGCAGTGTTGGGCCAAAGAAGAGAAAAGGTTTTTCAAGCTATTTACTATGCCAGTAAAATTTTGAATGAAGCCCAACAAAATTATGCTACTACAGAAAAAGAATTTTTGGCTATAGTTTATGCATTGGAGAAATTTAGATCTTATTTCATTGGATCTAAGGTGATTATTTATACGGATCATGCACCTATAAAGTATTTATTGACAAAACCAGACTCAACCACGGTTCATCAGATGAGTGCTTTTGCTACAAGAGTTTGACATAGAAATTCGTGATAAAAAAGGAAGCGAAAATTTGATTGCTGACCACTTATCCCGATTAGTCAATGATGAAGTAACAAGAAAGGAGAAGGAAATCTAGGAGTCATTTTCAGATGAAACTCTTTTATATATTCAGCAAAGACCCTGGTTTGCTGACTTGGCTAATTGCAAAGCTGCAGGTGTTATTCCTGAAGGATTCAATTGACAACAGAAAAAGAAGTTCTTACATGATGCCAAACAATTCATTTAGGATGATCCATACTTGTTCAAGATAGGAGCAGATAATATTCTGAGGAGATGTGTAACAAAGGAAGAAGCAGAAAGGATCTTGTGGCATTGCCATAATTCTCCGTATGCAGGTCATTATAATGGTGAGCGCACAGCTGCAAAAGTCCTGCAAGTGGGATTTTACTGGCCAACTGTGTTTAAAGATGCTCATAATCATGCTCGGAGTTGTGACAAATGCCAAAGGACTGGGTCTATTTCAAGGAGGCATGAGATGCCACTACAAGGAATTCTGGAGGTTGAAGTTTTTGACTGTTGGGGTATTGATTTTGTTGGACCTTGTCCTCCATCATTTAATAATGAGTATATTTTGGTAGCTGTTGATTATGTGAGCAAATGGGTGGAAGCTTTAGCATGTCCCAAGAATGATGCTAATACGGTGATTAAATTCTTGAAGAGGCAAATCTTTTCACGATTTGGCACCCTCAGAGTACTCATCAGTGATGAGGGATCTCACTTTTGTAATGCTAGGCTTGCTAGGGTGCTTAAACATTATGGGGATAAGATAGTTGCACCTTATCATCCACAAACAAATGGGCAAGCTGAAGTATCTAACCGGGAGATCAAAAGAATTCTGGAAAAGACTGTCACTCTTTCAAGGAAAGATTGGTCACAGAAACTAGATGATGCTCTTTGAGCATATAGAACTGCAATGAAAACTTCTATGGGACTCTCGCCTTTTCAGTTAGTCTATGGAAAAGCATGCCATTTGCCAATAGAGATGGAGCATAAAGCTTTGTGGGCTTTGAAATTTTTGAACTTTGACCCTAATGAAACTCAAATCAAACGAAGAAACCAGATGCTGAAACTTGAAGAAATGCGGCTGCATGCATATGATTCATCAAGAATTTACAAAGAAAAGGTGAAATTTTATCATGACAAGAAGTTGCTTAAGAGAACCTTCCATCCAGGGGAGTTGGTGTTATTGTTTAACTCAAGACTAAAGTTGTTTCCTGGAAAGCTGAAATCAAAATGGCCAGGTCCTTTTGTGGTAAAGCAGGTATTCCAAAATGGAGCAGTGGAATGAGAACATTCAAATGATGAGAATCAACAGCGAAGCTGGATAGTGAATGGTCAGAGGTTCAAACATTATGTGGGAGGAGATGTGGACCAATTTGCTTCAGTATGTATGATTGGCTTGAATACTTTTCTGAAAATGTTTGACTGAATAATTTGTATGATGAGTTGTTTGAAGATGATCTGATGTGAATGATTATTGAGTTGTGTTGCATGTTGATATTCTGTGAAACAAATGTGTGATGAATTATGATCGTGGTCATGATGCTAAGCAGGGTGTATGAATGAATGTGTGTGAGAAAGCATGTTGTGTGAGGTATTGAGCTCCAGAGTTATTGTGGTATGTATTGTTCACAGTAAAGCTTGAATGGTATTGCCTTAATCTTGATGATTGATTGAATTGCATGTGAATGTCATATGATCAAGGCCATTTTTGAACACCCTTCTCTAGCCAAAATTTTCGCCCAAAATGCTTCAAAGATTATACTCTTTTTGAACCTTAGCCTTAAACAGGATGAGAACCTTTGAATTAAAATTCTTACCTTGAGTTGGGTTGAGCTTAAGTGTATGCTTTAACAAGGTTCAAGTTTGGGGTTGTATTGGGGAAATTGAAAAGCAGCTGAAAAGCATTGAGCTCAATTGTTGAAAAAGAAAAGCATGAGAAAAAGAAAAGAAAAGAAGAAAAACATGAAGATGAGCTCAATGGAAAAGAAAAGGGAAGAAGTTGGGAAACAAGTGAGATTGGTTAAGAAAGAGAATTGAACTTGAACCTTGAATGATGAATAAGCTCTCTTGAATCAAAATTTTGTGCTCTAGAAAAACCAATTCTTCTTGTTAAGCCCAGCCTCATTACAAGCCTTGGAAAAGTCCTTTTGATGGCATTTGCATGTGAAGATGTTGATTGTTTAAGATGAATGGCAATTTTATCTCATGCAACTTGTGAATAATAAAGAGTGGAGTGCTACCCTAAACACTTGAGTGATTGAGTGAAACACTTGCTTGGTGAGAACTTCTAAATTTCATGATTGCATTTTTGCTTAGTGGACTGATCATTCATAATGTGTGACATCTGTCGAGGAAAGTTTGAGCTAAATTAAGTAGAGAACATGCATGCATCTTGATTTGATTTCACTGATGATTTGAAATTGAGTAGGTCTTATGATTTACTTTAGGAAGGTTGAATCATTGGATGAAAGTGTAGAAAGCCAAGTTTTGTTTGTTTATAGTTTTGTTTTGTTTTGCTTGAGGACAAGAAAATTTCTAAGTTTGGGGTTGTGATAACAGTTGAAAAACCGTTATTTTCATATGCTATTTTGGACTAAATTACACTCTTTACTGCTTAGAATGAGCTTAGAATCAAGGAAAACTCAATAAATGAGTCAGTTGAGAGTCAAAAGCTGTTTTTAGCGATATGCTTCTTTTACATTGTTTTGTAGAAAATCTGAGGAAAATGAAGATTGGCGATGAAAATGAAGGTCTTATACTCAAGGAAAATGAAGAAAATTGAAGAAAAGAAGAGTCTAGGAACTGCCCGGCGGCAGACCCCTGACGCCGGGCGGTTTTGCGGCACAAGGGAAACCGCCGGGTGGTAGACCCCTACCGTTGGGCGGTGGCGCGATTTAGGGTGAACCGTCGAGCGGCAAAGTGTGACGCCGGGCGATTGTCAGATGGGCTTGGGCCTGTTTTATGTTGCGCTCCTCAGTTATAAATAGCCCTGTTACGATTTCCTATTCATTCTTTTGACAGAAGAGGGCGGCCAGACCTACTTTTCACTCTCTGGAGAGGATCTCTTGGATGCTTAGGCTCCTTTTCATCTTTTCTAGGGTTTGCTTTCCATATCTTCCATTATTTTCATCTTGGTTCACCACGACAAGGGTGAACTAAACCCTTTTGTTGTTGGGGGAACAATGTAATCTTTTGATACTCTCTTTTATTGAAACTCTTGTTTAATTATATGATTTTCATATGCGTTTATTATCAATTGTTGGGTTCTCATCTGTGCTTAAAGCTTTTATCGTTTAACTCATTCGGTAACTGTTATTTGCCTTTATTTATATGGGGACGTACAGTAATGTCATGAACTGGTGAGTAATTCCTTGGTTAAGCAATACCACCTAGGGATACGGAGTAGGACGACTAATTGTTTTTGCTTCTGTTTGTAATGTGTTGCTAGTTACTAGGGGAGGCTAGGGATAGAAAGTCGGTAATTAGTAATAAGCCCTTTTCGCCGAGGGATCGGGTTAAGGGGAGGCCAAGAAAGTTTGCATAACAATTAGATAATAAAGTAATTTAAACAAGAGGAGTAAATACGAGAGAGAGGATTAGATGAAATTGTAAACCCCCAACAACTTCATTCATTCATACGTTTTTCTAGTCAATTGAATCAACCTCATTGCATGTTTATTTTCTATCTTTGCATTCACCACAACTATTAATTTTTCTTTCACAAGTCTTACGATTTTGATTCACACGAACGATAAGGCCTTTCGAGTCTCATGGGAAGAACGATAATGGGTTATACCATTTATATTACTTGAAACAATATGGTAAACTTGCCATCCCGTTAACAATTTTGAGCAGTTGATGTATTGGTTGCAATTGGTTTATTTAGGTAGTCTAGACAAGTCAATTGGGACTTATTAAGATCATAAAACTGGCCTAAAGCATAATAAGAATGGTAGAATTGAATTGAGAGTCCTAAGTTATAGAATTTGAAGTTTTAGAACTAAATTCAAGTCTAATCACTTTAAAATCAATGTATAGTTGTTAAAATCCATCTAGACAAGCTTAAATAGGTCTATATCACGAATTAGGAGTGTTAGAAGTTAGGTTGGAAGGTTGAAATGGGTTGGAGGGGATTGAGTTGCATGATTCTACAGAACTGGCGTCCTGCAGATCATGCAGACTCGCTATGCGAATAATCTCGCATAGCAAGTTACTCCAGGGAGGAGCTCTCTGTCCAGTCTTTCGCTATGCGGCCTGTATTCCCTATGCGAGAGACTTGAAATCTGGCACCAGGATGCAGTAATTCGCAAGGCGAATTTCCCAGTGGGCTGTGTGAATCTTGCTGAATTCGTTATGCGCATTTGGTGCGCTTTGCGAAAAGCGAGGTGGTTAGTTCACTCTCTTTTGTCTTGTTTGATGTGATGTTTTGGGTGAATGTTGATTGGTTGTGAGGCATGTTTTGATGTTTATAGTACTTTATTATAATGTCTAAACATGTATATTGATTGGAGTTAAAAGTGTTTGAGTACAAAGTGGATGGAGTGTGATTCAAGTTGGTAATTCAAATTTCGAAGTGTAGAATCTCTCGGTGAGATTCTTAGTGTTTAGAATGAAAGTAGGAGCTTAGTCTTAGGGTTCTTCTTGACGCTCCAATGGTCTTTCTTCTCACGTAGAGAGGATTGAACCTGAGGAGTAGCAGGAGATCTTAGTCTTGGAGGCTTCCAGTATGCTCCAAGGCGCAGAACAGGCTAACCTCGTGAGTGTGGCAGGGTGGGGAACCCAAGTATCACAAGCCACCACGAGTGCAAGACCCGCAATAGCTTGACTCTCATTCTAAAGTCAGGACGAGTCAAGTCTAGAATATAACATACTAGGATGGTTGTTTTACCTTGTCTTGATTGGATTGATCTCTTTTATATGTACATATGTCGTATAATGTATGCCTTTTATATAATTATCTCATCCTTGCTTGCTTGTGTTTGTGCCATGTTTGTGTATGTTTTCTTTTGCAATGATCATCCACTTGGATGTGAGTAGAGGAAGAAGAGGTTCCCAGGTCTTGGAGGACAGTGATGATGCTACCTAGATTTACTAGGATCTTCCCTTGTTTTGAATTATGTCATTTTGAGATACTATGTTCTGTCTTAAAATTTTAAATTCTTAGCTAGTTTGATTGATGACTGTAATCCTATTACTCTAAATGCTTTTCTGACTGCTTTCTAGTATTATAATTGACGATGTCTTATTATATATATTTGCTATATATTTAGGATGTCACATTTATGGTATCAAAGCAGTTTATGTCCTTAGAAAAATTTCAGAGAATGTATGTGTGTGCCTTGCTTATGCATGTGTACTCTTAGTCATGTTTAGGTTGGTTATTCCTATTTCTCTAAGTTGGACTAATGGTATTTTCTCTCTGTGTAAGCAACAAAATGGCACCTAGGCCTCCCCTCCTCCTCCTCAGCCTGAGCCTTCAGAAAACACTAGACGACTAGAGGTTGTTCTTGAGGCGATGCAGCATCAGAATGCTGCCTTGGTGCAACAAAAGACTATCGCCCTTCAAAACTTATAGGCCTCTAGAGTGTCTGCTGAGAACAGTCAGAGGCACCACATGGAGATGTTGTCTAGCGGTAGACCCACCCTGGGTGCTTCTTCTTCTTCCGCCATTCCAGTTCAAGAGTGAAGTTTGGAGAGCTTTCTCCAACACGATCCTACCCGATTCACTGGCAAATGTAGCCCTGATGAGGCCGATCACTGGTTCCAAGACATGGAACGAATTTATGAAGCAAAAGGATGTCCAGATGAGAAGAAACTGGCCTACATCCAGTACTTGCTAACAGGAGAAGCTGGCCATTGGTGGCCTACTTCCAATTACATAACAACCCCATCATAAGCTTTGGCTCCCGTGTTTCCTCTAAAATTATAGGGTAAAAAACTTCCTTCATTTAATTATTAAGAACTCCAAAACACAAAAATTCTCTATAAAGAGAACTTATATATATATATATATGTGTGTGTGTGTGTAAGCTATTTTTTCAATTGGTACATTTTAACAGTGTATTTCAAGTTTTAGTAGACAAAAAAATATTCATTCATAAAAAAAGACATACTTTAAATACAAGAGTATTTTAATAATTTTTATTTTTAATTTAAAATAAAAAAATAAAAAAATCCAAAACACTCATTAATCGTACCTCATCTTCTTCACTTATTCAATTTCTTTCTCTCTCATCTCTATCCTCTCTCTGTTTGTTTATTTGTTTTTTTACTTTAAAAATAATGTTGGTTTTTGATTGCCAGATATGACATGAGAATGCAAGACGAATGATATAAAAATAACAATAGACAGAGTTGTTATCACAAGTCCATGAAACTCCTTTATGCAAAAGCTTTATAGTGCGGCTATAACAGTTATTTAACAACACCGTTTCAAACTAAGACATCCACATTTTCCATATCCTTTTTGAATATTTCCAAATATTTACAGTTCTCTTTACGTTTATATATTATTTGAATTAGTACACAATATCTTGCCACTAGTGCAATGAAGGGAAACGACCGCGATTGTTTTTGACAGTCCGCTTCGGTTCTCGAACCGAGGCATATACTGGCGAGGTAAAAAGGTGAGGGACTTTTGGCCTCAGTTCCCACTGAGGTAATATGTCAAAGGTTTTTGCTTCGGTTCCCCTACGCCCGTAGTAGTAAGGTAGAAAAAGGGGGGGGGGGGTGGAGCGGTTATTACCTAGGTTCAATTGAGGTATGTAGGTCTATGGCAACGGTTCACTCCAGAACTGAGGCCATAACCCTTATTTTTTTTTCAATTTTCGTGTACACTATGGCATCGATCGTGGCTTAACCAAGGCCATAGCCCTTATATTTTTTTTAATTTTCGTGTACACTATGATATCGGTCGTGGCTTAACCGAGGCCATAAATTGTCTTTCTACCTCGGTTTGCCACAATTGAGGCCTATACTCTGCGATTTTTTTTTAATAATGATAACGGTTGAAAAACTGTTATTTTCATACTTAATTTTGATATTAAATCACACCATTTATGGCTTAGAATTAGCTTGAAATCATGCATTTTTATTAAGTTAGAGAATAAGAGAGTCAAAGTTGGTTTTATGCTTGGTTTCCCTTAATTTTGTAGGTTTTTGGAATGAATTGAAAGAAAGGTTGAAGATCAAATGGTTGCAGATGACATACCCCTTGCTATGACCTAACATATTAATGAAGTGTTGGAGGCATCTATGGAAGATGGGCCTAGACTTTTTCTCTTAGGCCATCTTAAGTCATCATAAAGATTTAGTAGAATAAGAATAATTTTGGGTCTTGTATTTTGGGCCAGGTAGTCCAGATTTTATTTGGGCTTTGTATTATGGGCCAAGTAGTCTAGATTTTATTTGGGCTTGGTATTATGGGCCTAGTAGTGTATAATTTCAATTGGGCCTTGTATTTTGGGGCAAGTAGAATAGGATTTTGACCAAACAAGTCAACAAAAGGTCAAGGCCCAAAGTTGACTATGCTTGGATGTCCAAAATGGGTGTGTTGACCAAGGGGTCAACATTTTGGCTAAGCTTGGAGAACAAGGGAGAAGAATTTCATCCTAGACATGTGGAAGCTTCCCATTGGAGATTTTTCCTCCTAGTTAGTGGCCATGTGTCACGCTAGGAATAGAGAGTTTTTCCATAGGTAGTGGCCACATGTCACTTTCTCATTTGAGAGGATTTTTGCCACTTGTCTCCCTCCTATTGGAGATGATTTCTCCTTGCTCTCCAAGACAACCAAGGTGGCTCTTTTAGGTTAAAGTTTTAGCCCATTTTGAAACACCTTAGCCTATAAATAGAGGTATTCTCCATCATGTAATCATCTTTGATTTTAAGTAATGTTATGCTGCCCATTTTTGGCCATACTACTCATCTTAGATCAAGACTAGAGCAACCCATGATGCCCCTCTAGTCACCTTCCTCCTTGAGTTGGCCTAACCTCTCTTAGAGAACCCTTAAACACATCTTCCCTCACCACACAAGTCACCAAAACCATGAGCTATCAACACCTTTCACCACCACCAAATTTCGCAATCTTCATCCATGAACTTATGGTTTGATTTGCTTCTAGACTTGGGTTGTCCTAGCTAGAGCATTTTGCCATCATTTGGTATCAGAGCCTTGGTTCTTCAAAGAGCTAAGTTTCTTGGTTTTGGTCCTTTTTTATTTCCTTGTTGTTCAATGTTTTCCTTACTTGTCTTGTGTTATTTTTTCCATCTATCATTTTTTCTTTCTGGCAGTAAACTGGGACGGTTTTGAAACTTAAATTGCATCTAGCCCAGTTGTCCAAAATATTTGTAAAAATACTCAACAGAAAACCCTTTGAGTCTATATTCAAACAAAAAAATTTCAATTCATTTGGACTTCTGTAGAGAAAGTTATGAGTAAAATACTGAGCAAAGGTCAGTGCTACCAGAAGGCTGTCATTAGCGTTTTCCAAGTTATGTTTTGTTAGTTTTTGCTACTATTTTGTGCCTTTTCTTTTTTGAGTCATTCCTTACTGTTTTTTTGGGTCTTTTATTGATTTATATTTGGTGCATTTCATTGATTGAGTCATTTTAATATTTTAATCCATCCATGTTTGTCTAGAGTCATGTTAGTGCAAAAACGCTGTTTAACGTCAGTTAGTTTGGGCTTTTAACATCTATTAATAAACCGACGTCTAAACCGGTGATGTCAATGGGACGTCCGACATCCTAACCACAGACGTCTATAATGACGTCAGTTAGTACCAGAGACCGACGTCAATAAACGTCGGTTCTGGGTTAACTTGACGTCTAAAGGCAACATATAGACGTCGAACAAAGAATTAATCGACGTCTACGAGGCACTAAAGACTTCAGAAATGATACTGGCTGACGTCTAAGAGGTACTATAGACGTCGGTGTGTACATTAACCGACATCTAATACAGTGGTTGTGTTTTAGTGCAGTTTTGTTCCCGTCTTTGGATAGCCTAGTAGCACAATCTCCTTTTACTAGTTTCACCCAAAAAAAAGCTTGCGTCTTTTGAATTTCTTATGGTCTCTTCAACCCAAAACCGAACCTGGGTGGTTGCTTAATTCCCTTTTTCATCCGCAAGAGGCAAAAATCACGGTGAAACGAAAACTAGACGACGACCCAGGGTCGTTTTTGGGTTGAAATGATCAAAAGAAATTCAAAAGAAGCCGCAATTTCTGGGAGGCAGCTAGCAAATGGAGAATGTGTTACTATGTTATCCCAAGAAAGGAACAAAACTGCACTAAAACACAACACAAAGAAAGCAAATTTTAATCAGTTGAACCAGAAGATAATAAACGTTTAAAGACTTAACAAACGGTAAGCATAAAAAGAAAACCACGCACCTGAGATGTAATGTCGCAAGAGAGAAAAAGAGAGGAGGAAGACGATAAAGATATCAGAAACAACAATAGAATGCCACAACAAAAAGAAGACGTTCCGAAAGGGAGAAAAAGAAAGTGTTGCGAGAGAAAAAAGAGAAGAGGAAGAGGAAGATATCAGAAACTGAATGCCGTGAAGAGTTTGCGGTTTATTTAAAATGAAACTGGGCGTCAGTTTCTCCAGATAGCCGATGTCTATATGACTATAGACGTCAGTTCTGTTACTAATTCGACGTCCAAGTTAAACTTTTCAACTGACCTTTTGAATCCAATTAGACGTCAATAACCAGGGGAACCGACATCTAGGAAGTTGAAACGATTGACATTGTATTTCCTGTCATAGATGTTGACGACAATTGTGATGGGGCGTCGACGTCTATAATGATGCACATCATTACTTACAGGCACATAGATGTCGGTACCCCTTCTAACCAACGTCTATGGTCCTCGAGTTTGGTGAATTTAATTAATTACAGGCACGTCGTCGTCACTTGCATAGATCCCCGAGGTCTAAATTGAAGATTTTTTATCTTCCCGCCTCCATTCAGGCCGTAGACGTCGCCTGTTGACTACGCGACATCTAATCGCCTGGGAATTAGGTGAAAGCATTAATTGCCCCCTATAGGCGTCGGCCCCCCGTGAACACCGACGTTACGGGACTGTCTTCTGACCTACCTCAGGCCATTAGACGTCTGTTTGCAGCAGTGTGGACGTCTACAATATCATAGACGTCGCATTGTCTGGAAACCAACATCTAGGTTACCAAGCTATTTACGATATGCTACCGTCCACTCATATACGTCGGATTATCAACAAACCAACGTCTATTGGGTGACGTTAAACAACGATTTTGCACTAGTGGTTCTTTTCTTGTCAATTTTCTCTAGTAACTTTGAAAAATCATAAAAAAATAATATATAACTTAGTTTGCAAAACTGCACCATATACAACCGTTTGAGGGTCTTATCTTTGATGTTTTGGTTTCATACTTGCCATTAGATCATTGGCAAGCTCTTAAAAAAAATTCCCTACTGATGTTTCTAGTTTTCAACTCCATTTTTTATTCTAGTAGGATTCTATTCTATTTTGTGTTTCTTGTCTTTTTGGCTTTTAAAACCCATAAACCACCTCTGTTCCAAGTGTATGGTGGTCTTATTTTGCGCCTTAAAAGAGTGGAAAAAGAAGTGCTAAAAGCTTTTAAGCAAAAGGCCTCAAAAGAGTACCAAAAGAGAGCCTAAAAAGTGCTGAAAAATATTGTGTGCTTAGACCACTACCATTGTTTTTGTGCAATCTGTTTTGGAACGTGTTTTGCTCACTATTTTGGGTTTTTATCTTCACTTTCCAGTTGCTAAAAGTCTTGGCTATGATGTTAAAAGAGTGGCCTTAGTGCCCCATTTGCTCAAAGTTGCCAAAAGACAAGAACCACCCACTTTTCTTCTAGTAGGTTTTGTTTTGTGAATCTATTCTAGCACCTTTCACTAGGATTTCTTTTGAGTGCTAACCTTTCTTTCTTAACCTTTAATTTCTTGCTTGTCTTCTTGGCTTTCTTAGTTTTGTCATAATTAAATTCCTTTTGCAAAGCCTTTCTTGTTTTTGGACCTTTTTATTGCTTTTGTCCCTTGTTTCTTCTTGCAAAATTTCGGCTTGGGTTACTTTGTGTGGTGTAGGTTCTCTTTGTGAGGTGATCCAATATCTTAGTGGTAGCCTTCTAGGTGGTGGAGATCCAAAGGGAGCTTGAAGTCTAGAGTGGTAGCCAAAAGAAATGAGAGAAACACTTTTGGAGGTAGCTTTGATTTGGTTGTAATTTTTGGCTTTGTAATCTTTCGTTCTTTCTTTTTTCGCTTGTAACTCACGGCCTTGTTAGGTGTCTTGGGGGAGTCTTTGGTGCTCAATCCCATCTCCTAACAAGAACCTTTATTTTTTAGTAATTTTCGTTTTTAGTTGGTTGGTTGGAGGAACCAAAGTGCTTCTAACTTAATCATTAGGCCGCATAGCTAATTTATTTGTTTTCTTTAATTGTGATAACTTAGTGTGTGTCAACTTTAATTTCAACTTTAGTTTCCTTTGAGAAATTTGGTTCAAGAGTGCCTAAGGTAAACTTTGGCTAGGAAAGGCTTGGTATTTAAGAAATCCATTGTCATTTACCTCCCTTTCCTGGAAGTGAACTTGGGTGTCTTTTGCCTCCTTAAGTCTTTTAAGGAACTTTCTTTGAAATTAAGTATTTGTTTGTTGCATTGCATATTTTTGAAAACCTTTAAGGATGTCTAAGACTAATTCCTATGAAATTGAAAGTGACTCTAGTGAGGATGTAAAACCCACTTTGAAAAATTCAACAAAAAGAACTAAAGTCACTTAAAATTTGGCAAAGGCTAGCAACTCTTAAAGAAAAAGAAAGAATTGAAAGAAAAGAGTATCTTGCTAAGTTGGAAGAAGAGCTTAGAATTCTTAATAAAAAAAACAAGAAAAAGTCCAAAAGGATTTAAGGAAGATAAAGAGAAGAAGAGAGGAAGACAAAAGAAGGAAGAAAGAACAAAGGGAGAAAGAGGAGCATGAGAAAAGAGAGAGAGAGGAGAAAGTAAGAAGAGAGAAAAAGAGGAGGAAAGAAAAAGAGAGTATGAAGAGAAAAAGATAAAAGAATGGAATGAGAAAGAAAAGAGAGAAAAAGAAGAGATTGAGATAAAAGAAGAAGAGGAAGAGTTACTAAAGCACTCTACCACTCCCACAATTAAGGTTGAGACGAAGATGATGAGGGAAGTTTTCCAATCCTTAAACTTTTCTCAATACATCCAACCATCTTTCATAACTCCATTTTTTAATTTTGAAATTTCAACTTCTTTTCCACCTCCCACTATTTTTAACTCCTTAAATTTTTTCAAATCAAACTTTGAGTTGATGTTACCTCTTAGGATACAATTAACTCAAAGTAAACACAAACAATTTTGTGGAGTAGACCTTCAAAGCTTTCAAGTAAATTCTTTTAAAATTAGAATAAGGTCTTATTTAAATCATTCATCTAGATATATGTTGTTTGTGGCTCATAAGATTATTGGTTTTGAGTTTGATGACACATGCATATGGATTTTTGATCCTGGTGGAAAGATACTCAAAATAACCAATAATAAGAAAAAGGTTTTTGTCATAAAAGAACAAGAAGATTTGAGGACAAATCCTTTTCAAGAGAGAGGGAATGATGTCATACCCCTTGCCATGACCTAGCATATTAATGAAGTGTTGGAGGCATCTATGGAAGATGGACCTAGACTCTTTCTCTTAGGCCATCTTAAGTCATCATAAAGATTTAGTAGAATAAGAATAATTTTGGGTCTTGTATTTTGGGCCAACTAGTCTAGATTTTATTTGGGCTGTATTATGGGTCAAGTAGTCTAGATTTTATTTGGGCTTGGTATTATGGGCCTAGTAGTGTATAATTTCAATTGGGCCTTGTATTTTAGGGTCAAGTAGAATAGGATTTTGACCAAACAAGTCAACAAAGGGTCAAGACCAAAAGTTGACTATGCTTCGATGTCCAAAATGGGTGTGTTGACCAAGGGGTCAACATTTTGGCTAAGTTTGGAGAACAAGGGAGAAGAATTCCGTCCTAGACATGTGGAAGCTTCCCATTGGAGAGTTTTCCTCCTAGTTAGTGGCCATGTGTCACTCTAGGAATGGAGAGTTTGTCCATAGGTAGTGGCCACATGTCACTTTCTCATTTGAGAGGATTTTTGCCACTTGTCTCTCTCCTATTGGAAAGGATTTCTCCTTGCTCTCCAAGACAACCAAGGTTGCTCTTTTAGGTTAAAGTTTCAGCCCATTTTGAGACACCTTAGCCTATAAATAAAGGTGTTCTCCATCATGTAATCATCTTTGATTTTGAGTAATGTTATGCTGCCCATTTTTTGCCATACTACTCAACTTAGATCAAGACTAGAGCAACCCATGAGGCTCCTCTAGTCACCTGCCTCCTTGAGTTGGCCTAAGGAGAAGTGGATTGCAATTGGTGTTTTTAGTGGAAAGGAGGTGCTTGGAGAAATAAGCACACTGTCCTGCAACACGTGAAACAACAGCTCCAAAAATCTTTCTTCGTCCAGCTAAAGTCCAGACAACAGCACCCATGGGTCAGCAGCAACTCTCACGAAGCAAGCCTCCCGTATCCACATCTTCATGTAGTGTAGCAAGCTTGGCCCAAGGAGAAAGCTACCATGGTTCAGCAAGCAACTTGAATTGGAGCGTCCAGTTGCAGCTTGCATATCTCCACGCACACAGAAGCAATACGGAAAGGCCTAGTCCAGCAGCTTGGCAGAGGTAGCCCATGAGCAAATTGGACATCAAGGAGGCACACAACCCTAGGGGGATATATTCCTAGGATAGCCGCCACTTGTTACGGGGTCTTGAGGGTTTTGGTTGATTTGAATTTTAGCAAGAGAGCACACGGGACCGCCGGAATGTAGCATCTGAGTTGATTTTAAATTTCAGAAGGGGTGCAGCAGCCATCCACGTTGGAGAATGAAGAGCACACACAACAATTTTCTTTTTCTTTCCTTTGTTTGCGTTTGGACAGAGAAGGATATATATCCTCTAAATTTTGCATACATTTAGGTGGAATGCTGCCAAGGTTTAGTTAAATAACTAATTCTTAATTCTCGGTTTCCAATGTTCATTATCTTTATTTTTAATTTAGATTCATCCAGTAATTTCTTTTAGCACCTCCGTATGAATGGCATTGATAGGTAAATATAAAGTGCATTCCGTTTTCTTAACTTAAAGCCTAGCAATTTATTGTTTTCCATTTCGCTCGTTACACTTAAGATTGGTTCAACCACTTTCTTTTGCATCTCGTTAATTCTCGTTGCATCCTAAGATGTCCAAACAATTAAGTTTTGAATGTGTTTTTCTTATTTATTTATTGCATTACAACTAGTTCACACATTTTGTATTAGGACTGTTCAATTTACTATTTCATGTTGTCTGTTATGTTCAGTTTATTGTTTCCGTTTACTTTAATATTGACTGTTCTGTTAGAATGTGTTAATTTAATAGTGATGTTAGTTTAGGTTAGTCGGGTTGGTCGTTAGCAAAGTTACTTTGCTTCCCTGAGACTTTGAACTTTGATTACCATGCTACTACTTTAATTCTACTCAATATTTAATCTGTTGTCTACCTGCGATTAGGTATACGCTTAGTTGCCTAATTGGTGTCAATTCTTCGCTTAGTTGATTAGACTGTATGGTGGATGACTGATTAGATTTGTGCATTGCATTCACTTAGTCTGTAATTTTGAAGACCCAATTAACCTTCGCTTACTTGGTTGATTCGTGTCGGATTTGGATTAGAGTAGTGTGTACTTGTCGTTGATCTGTGATTGGAAGCATAGTGATTGAGTTAATGACCAACCGTTTTTATTATGTGTTTGATTCCGTGTTTCCATCTCTTTTTGCATCTGTGTTTTTAATTTGATTCATTCGCATTCACAAACCTTTCACAACCCCCCTACTTCGTGTCTGACCTAAGTCTTGAACCGCAAAATTGGTCCTTGAGAGACGACTTAGAAGTCACTTCCTAACTATACTGCATTTCTCATATGCAATCAAATTTGTGTGGGCCGCGACAGCCCATCAGTTATTAATCATGGTTGTGCATCATCAAAAAAGGGGGAGATTGTCGAGATTGTTGACAACACAAACTCTATATCACCCTAGTTTTTTATGATGACAACACTTTGCTTAATAATAGTGCACATGTTGTTCCATTACATGTTCTTATGTTGTACTGATTGTTATATCTGCTGAACATGTTTGATGTACTGTGTTGTATGTTCATATGTTGATTGTTTGATATATTTGTGGAACACGCTTACATGCTTATGTGCAATGTGAAATGCTTTATTACATATCTTTTATTGCACATTTTTTAAAGTGAAAAACCGCAAGCACTTTCATGAACTTATAACTGTGTAACAAAGTTATAGTACAGTCGACTACATTATTAATGGATTCGACTATGCTAAAACCTTTGTACAAATTTTGAGAATCAATGCTCTGTGATGTTTTGAGTTGAAAAGAATTTAAAAGTGTTTTTACATGTGTCAGTCGACTTTGTCTGGTTTACATTCGACCGTGCTTTTGATCTAATTTGGAATTCTGTTATGCTATTGCGCTCCAACGACAATATTTTTAAAAGTTAGTTAAGCATTGATGACTTCGTCAACTGTATTGAATGTGTGTTGATTTTGGTTGACTGAGAGCTACTATGTTGACTGTCTGTTATAACTGTAATAATACAATCGACTGGATTAGTAGCCTATTCGACTGAGAAACAATCTGAGAGACAGAGAACTATAAATTGGCTGAACATGAGTTGTTCAATGACTTTTGATGATCTAACATTTTCATTCTTGTTTCAGATTGAATTCTCTGTGATAATAGCTCCAAGAATTCTCCAAGAAGACGGTGGTGATCTTTCTTGAGGGAGATTCAAAGGGAGATAGCTTGCGCACTCATTGTATGATCAAATACTGCACAAAGAAGGTGTTTCTTGGTTGATCACTGATGGGCTATCGCAACCCACACAAATTTGAAGTGCATAAAGAATGCAGTATAGTGCTAGGAAGTGACTCCTAGGTCGTCTCTCAAGGACCAAATGTGGTTCAATAATCAGGTCAAACACGAAGTGAGGGGGTTGTTGGAAAGTTGTGAATGCGGATAAACAAAATCAAACACTGACGCAAACAGAAATGCAAACACTTATCTAAAAAGGTTTCTAAGACAGACTGAAAACGGTTGGTCATTAACTTAATTACAATGCTTCCTATCCTAGATCAACGACATGAAAACACTACTCTAATCCAAATTTGACACGAATCCCCAACTAAGCGAAGGCTAATTCGGTCTTCAAAATTACAGACTAAGGGAATGCAATGCACAAATTTAATCAGTCCTCCACCATACAGTCTAATCAACTAAGCGAAGAATTGACACAGATTAACCAACTAAGCGTATACCTAATCGCAGGCAGATAACAGATTAAATATTGAGGAGAATCAAAGCAGCAGTAGGGCAATTAAAGTTCAAAAGTCTCAGGGAAGCAAAGTAACTTTATTAACAACCAACACGACTAACCTAAGCTAAGATGACAATTAAATTAACACGAGCGAACATACTAGACAACACTAAAATAAATGAAAATACTAATCCCAACATTGCAATAGACAAATATCCAAACATGAGTAAAGCAATTAAAATGCAACACTTAAGTTAAAATATTAAATGCACAATGCAACTTAAAAGTAAAATTAAATGCTCAAGGTATGTGACAAATTAAAATGCAAATAAGCTACTGGAACTCTCCTAAAAATTAGACGTGGCAGCAATTTTCACTTCCAAGAAAATATAAAAATCACCGTGCTTTAAAAATACCGGACGTGGCATGATGCAACCCGTGAGTTGCTTCTCATTTCTCCAATTGAAACAACGTTCCCAAAGAAAAATAAACATGTGACAGCAGCCCCATTCATTGAATGCAAAAGAGAATAAACCTAACTCATTCTACGAGCAAAGTGAATCAGCGTTTTTGTGGAATAGAAAAATGCACTGCTTAAATGAAATGATGAGCTCCTTTCTTCCAAGCAGAGAATGCCTAAATCAGCGCCTCCCAAAAATCAAAAGGAATTCCTTCAGCCAATTCCCCTTAGCGTAATCATGGTCCAAGAAAAACAAATGCAATGCCGAGAGTGTGTCCAGAGAGAATGACAGCTGGTTGGTTCTAATCCCTAGGGCCAAGTGTCTTATGTAAGGGTGGGGTCCACCCTAAAATAAAAGGGAACCCTAGGTCTAGTGTCCTACAATTTTGGGCCCATCATAAAATTTGCCAACATTGGCCCAATGCACAAAAGCTTGTCTAAAAAAAAACTAAACTTCTAAATTAAAATACTACTAATTCTAAAACATTTATGGGAGAGTCTTGAATTATTTTGTCTCCTTCCCAATGCTCCAAATTGTATTTCCAAAATTTTCCCTGAAATTAATAATGCAAATAATTAGCTCAGAAAATTCAAATTAACTAAAATAAGAATTTCCGATCAAATTAAGCATAATTAGGAAAAATGGGAAAATACCGAACAATTAAGCACAATTCACTGATTAATTCTAGCATAATAAACTAAGTGAAATCAATAAGATATCGATTCATCAATCACTTAAGGCTTTGCCTCCTTTGAAGACTGTTGCATTTGTTGAGGCTTGATATCCTGTGAAGAGTACTGCAATTAGACCTGTTGTGATACAGGGGTTTCACATTGAGGATTGTTCGACGTGGTTTTGAGATTGCAGAAGAGGGGATTCTTGCTGCAAGTCTGGTTTTGGTTATTGCAGCTATATTTTGGTTTTGGGTTAGAGATGAGATTTATATTTTTGATGTGAGGTATTATATAAATTCATTGTTGTAAAAACCGTAACCATTATAGTGCATTTGCTTCCTGGGTTGGAAAGACATTGGATGTAGTCATTGTTGGCTAAACCAGTATAAAAATAAGTGTTTGATTTTCTCTATCCCTACACTCTTTAATTCCAGTTGACTTTACTTTTTACGCAGTCAACTACGTTTTTGCGCTGCATATAAATTTTCATTACTTGCATTTTAAGAAAGTTTAAAAAGCTTTGTACTTTTGATAAAAGATTGCAAAAAGATTTTGTTTTTGAAACATCACCAATTCACCCCCTCTCTTGGTGTAAAAACGAAGCCTACCTGTTTTCCAACAAGTCAATCATAGAAACCTGGGAAAAATCATTCATGCTTTCAAGTAGATAGCAATCATTCACAACAAATACTCTGGAGCTCAAAACCTCACATATAGGCTCACTCAACATTCCACATATTCCAGATAAACATCCTGCTTAGCATCATAATCACAACCATAACATCATGCATCTGTTCACATAGTATGTGAACAACCACCTGTATATCAGCATAAAGTGCACAATCTCAACATCATCAATATCAAAGCATCATCAAGCAATACCCATCACATGCAAATATCAATATCAAACCATCACATCAGATAAAGTTTCAAACCGAGCACATCAAAGCCTATACTACCAACATAAGCAAATAAGTTCAATAATACAAAACAAAAGATAGAAAAATCATGCTCTAGTGTAGATAACATCCATCAGTAGATGCTATCTTAGCTCCTCATTAGCCCATGTTGTCGTTAGAGTCTTCCTCTCTTCATCATCTTCCTCCTCTTCTTCTTCAACATCTTCAAAATCATTGTCCTCATCATCCTCCTCCGTAACTGGAGTTTCAGCGGCTCCAGCTCCACTGGCCTGTGCATTATCCTCTGCCATGCCACCATAGTGTTGAACTCATCCATAGTTCATCGATGTCCATGGGGGTGTATCATACATCCCTATAATCATCTCCGTAGTGGCCACCTGCCCTCTATGGATAGACTGTAGCCTAGCCTCCATCAGAGACATATACATGTCTTTCATCTGAAAAGGCTCTACATCTTGAGGTGGTGGTCCTCTCCTTCTAGGGCGTTGTTGTGGAATTGGCTAGGCTACCTCATATCCCCCGCATTACTATCTATAATAGGCCTCATCAATAGTCTTCCTTGGTCGCTCCATCGGCAGGATGAAAGTGTTAACCCTAGCCAACTCACAAAGGTGTGTGATCAGAGAAGGATGCCCCAAGGGTGCCTTGTTGTTCACAATATTGGCACAAGTCCTAATCTCATTTGCTATGACCTGTCCATGTTAATGTTCAACCCTGTTAGCACATAATACAGGAAAAGGGCCCTGTTGACAGTAATATCAGAGACATGAGAACAAGACTGGATGTCGGCATGAGTAAATGTCATCCAGTACTTCGTCAAGGGCGTCAAATAAGCTCTCTTAATGTGCACAACCACACCATTCTTGTTCCACTGAAAATTCCCTCCAGGCACACACAACACACTCTCCATATCATCAAAGTCTGCTCCTTCTTCCATGTTCAGTGCAAACTGACACTGTACACCAGTCCACTCAGTATGTAAGAACCTGTTAATAGAATCAAGATCATACCGAATGATCTTTCCTCTAACAAAATTCATGTAGTCCTCAGTGTGAGTGTTTCCCATAGGCCTTGCATTGGTGTAAAATTCCTTCACCACTACTATGTTGGCTGGTGCAAGATAAGTGGCTATACACTCCCAATTTCTGCTCTCCAATTCCTCTCCAAATTGTGGAGCTAAGTCTGGTATCCACCCCGCTTTGCGCTCCATCAAGAGTCTTCAGTCCTGGACAATGAGGAAGTGTTGCTCATGTCTACGGGAGAGGAACTTGTTGAAATAAGGACACCCTGGTTCCTTCATTTTGTTTCCCACAATCTTGTTCATCTTCCCTGATGAGGAGGTCATCCCTGCATCAAACACAATTCACAAAACCACAAGAACTTTTGTCAAGAATTAGTTCATCACAAAACAACTTCCAACCAGGCTTCCTATCATCGTTGAGGGCAAAACAAGGCCCCTCAGCGTCACCTGCCACCAAAAACACACAGAAAACACAAAAATCATACATTTGCAAAAGTCGCGCTCAACGGTAACTGGCGCTGAGCGGCAACAGGTTTTTCTGCACAAATTCCCTAGTTGGTTTTTAATCTCCACCCACATGCATTTCTCCTAGTTCCAGTCTTTAATCAAGCAAATTAATTGGTTCAAACAATGATTATTTCAACCAATCATGCACAAACATCAAAATCCCTCAAGAATCATGCTTATACAACCATATTCATTCAAAATCATGCTTTCAAAACCCTAAAATGTAAAATACATGTACTTACTTGGGTGGAGATGTTTAATGTGTGAAGAATGCTCTGTGAATTTGAAGAACTCAACCCCTAACAGTAGTGCTCTCTCAAAGCCCCAAACCTAGATGGAGAAGTGGTGCCAAAAATGAATGGAGAAAGGTTTCGTGAGAAGGGATGAAAGGAAAAGTGGGGAGAATGCTTTGGAGAGTGCTTGGGAAGAATATGCGCCCTAGGGTTATAAAAAATTTTGATGGGCCAACCCACGCTGAGCCCAAAATTTTAAAAACCAGAAACCCAATCTGCAGTAGTAGCGCTCAGGGCCAGGCTAGCTCTGAGCGGTGATCACATCACTTATTCCCCTTCTTCCTAGCTTGCCTTAAGCGCTCTTAATCAATGCCTCTCAACTTCAGCTCTCATATTTTCAAATTTCATGCAATTTTCCACTCCTTTCACAGACTCTCACTCAATCATGCATTTAGTCTCTCACAACACTTATACATTTAATAATCAAACCCCTACAATGCAATTAGAACATAATCAAAACAAATAAACAAAGATAAATTCAATCAACTGGGTTGCCTCCCAGGTAGCGTTTGTTTAACGTCACAAGCCTGACCAGAAATCTTCCAACACTCATCACTAGGTGCAAACCTTCTAACCATCACCCATTAGTAGGTGTACCTATTTAGTATCCTTCAGTAGATACTCAACATCTAGCATGCATCAGTAGATGTTATGCCTTTGGTAGGCTCATAACCCAATAAACAATGTTCCAAAATATTTAAAGAGTACATCACCAAAATAAAAAGAATCAATGAAATCAATGTTTTTAAATCACTGGGGTGCTTCCGACCAATCGCTCTTTTAACGTCATTAGTTTGACCCAATAAAGCTCAAGTTCCATCTTCAATGTTGGTGTCGCTCTTGCTTTCATCACACCAACTCATCAACTACTTCCGATCCACCTTTTTGACTCGTCTCGAATATGGAGCTTCAATCTCTATCACTTCATTCTCTTTGAAATCTTTCACTACCTATAAATTGTTCTTGAATCTCACAGGCGTGCCAAGTTTGAATTGTGCATCTTCCAAGTCATAATGAACCGTCCTTCCTTTGTCATCTTTTTCTTCTTCCCTAACCTGTGACAAGAAACAATTTTTACCTTTGATGACCGACTTGGCAACTTTATGTCTAGTCAATGGTGCAACCTCACATCTATCTTTATGACTAATCTTCTTTACTTGAATCTGCTTATTATTGAAGACATCAAAGATCACCTCCTCTTCTTGGTCTTTAAGCATTATCAACCCATCATCCACATTGATGATTACTTTTGCCATTTTCATGAATGACCTTTCAAGAATAATTGGAATCTCCCTGTCCTCCTCCATCTTTATCACCACAAAGTCAACCAGGAATTCATGTTTCTCAAGTCGAATCACAACATCCTCTACCACACCATAGAGTTTCTTAGGTGATCCATCCGCCATTAGGAAAGAAATCTTTATTGGCTTCACTATAAGAACACCAATCTTCTTGAGCACAGATAAGGGCATCAAATTAATGCTTGACCCTAAGTCAATTAGGGCTTTCCCTATTTTCACATTCCCAATGATGTAAGGAATGGTAAAACTTCCTAGATCCTTCACTTTTGGAGGACGTGATTTCTTCAACAAGACACTGCAACTACCCTGTTCATCAATAGTGTCCTCATCTAGATATCTATTTTCTTTGAGGAACTACTTCATATACTTTGCATAGGCAGGAATTTGCTATAGTGCTTTGGTCACATGTATAGTGATCTCCAATTGCGTGAAAATCTCCTTGAAACGCTCATATTGTTTCTCTTTATCAATTCTCTCACGCCCCTTAGGATAAGGAAGAATTTTTTTTTTCAATTTTTTTCTCTCCCCTCTTCTTTTCTTCTTTTTCCATCTAACCCTCGCATATTTTCTCTTCTTTTTCCTCTCTCTTTTTTCTCTCCCACTCCCTCATCAACAATACTCACTATGGCTTTACACTCTTCCTTAGGGTTAACCTCAGTATTAGCCCCAAATTGCTTTTCTACTTTGTGCTCCATCCTCTTGGACAACTGGCCAACCTGCATCTCCAGATTTCTTATGGCAGCTTTAGTCCTCTTATTGGTGGAGGTCATCACCTACATAAATTGTTGGAACATCTCTTCCAACTTAGTAGTTCTGTCATTCAAAGCAGATACATGTTGCCATAGTGATGGTTGCTGCTGTGGTCTATTGAACTATCCTGCTTGTTCAGCTTGTCCATTCTGACCTTGATCCATGCTTTAGTGAGGTTTCCACCCTTGGTTGAAATTACCTTAGCGGAATTGAAAGTGATTGCCCATGTAATTGCCTTCCTCTTGGGCCTCCTCTAGATAAGCACATTGACCATTGATATGATCACCACCACATAGTTCACAAAGTTGCTGTTGAACCTGTGAAAAACTTGTTAACACCCTGGCAAGTGTACCAGATCGTATCACGTAATAAATAGACAGTAAGTCCGAATATCGTTTCCCAAGGGACTCTTAGGCCTTGACGTTCATTTGAATTGATTTCCTAAGAATTGAATGAAATATAATTTGATGTTGTGATGCAAAGACAAAATTAAACATGCAAATGAAAAAGTTTGATCAATTGGAAAATAAAGATATGAATGAATGGAGTTGTTGGGGTTGACGGTTTAATCCTAATCCACCCTCCTATATCTACTATTCTTATTAAATTCAACTTTATTATTAATGTTCATGCAACTTTCTAATTTACTCAAACCCGATCTCTCGGCGAAGAGATCCTATTACCAACTATTAGTTTACTATCTCTAATCTCCCTAATAAATAGTAACACATTAATGATAGAAGCTTAAAGCAATTGACCGTCCTATTCCTATCTCTAGGTAATATTTCATAATCAAGAGAATTCTTCTCAGTTATAGATTTCACCGAACGTTCCCATATCGACAAAATCAATGATCATGACACTAAATGAGTTAAACAATGTAAGCTTTCAATTCAGAGAAGAAAACCCAAACTATTGATAATAAACGTACATGAATAAAATAAGAACTTCGATAGTAGAGAGTTTCAAAAGATTACATCGTTCCCCAATAATAAAGGGTTTAGTTCACCATATTCATGGTGAATCTAGATGAATTGAATGGAAAGAATGAAAAGATAAACCCTAGATTTGGTAGATTGGAGCTTCCACATCCAAAAGCCGCCTCCAAGGAGTGTAAAGAGTGTTATGACGTCCTTCTTTGCCAAACGATACCTTCTCTGGTACGTTTTAGGTCTATTTATAATACAGAAAAATAACAGAATTTTGGCCTAGACCTACAAGTACACCGCTCAGTGGTAGGTGTAGCACTCAAGTGGGATCTGGCAGAGGCCCAGACCCATAAGTACACCACTCAGTGCTGTCTCTGAGAAGGCCACCGCTCAGCGGTGGATCGACGCTCAACGGTAGGCGCGATTCTTCATTTTCCCCTCAGCGTTGGCGCTTAAGCGTTAGGCAGTGGCTTCTTCTCTAAAGTTGGCGCTCAACGCTGGAATTGGCGCTGAGCGGTAGCTGTAATTCTTCATTTGCACCCTTTTTCATCTCTTCTTGAGTCCAACTTCTCCCTACTTCACTTTTCATCATGCAATTCGCATTCAATCCTGTCAAAACAATGTAAAACCAAGCATAATATCTTAAAACCACCTTTGACTCTCTTGTAACCTAACTAAAGTGTTTTGGATGACTTTAAGCTCATTCGAAGTCATAAAGGGTGTGTTTTGATATCCATTTCAAGTATAAAAATAACGGTTTTTAGACCGTTATCACCCATGCTTGACCTAGAGTTTCTTCCATGTCTTGCCTGAAAGAAGAAATTTCTTGCTTACCCTTGTTGATTTTAGACTGCGGGAAGTACTTGTTCAGAAACTTTGATACCATAGCTTCCTAGTCAGTAAAGCTATCCTCAGGGAATAAATTCAACCATATCTTAGCATTGCCTCCCAATGAGATAAACAGGGCCCAAGCCCATCACTAATAAAGTCATCTATGAAGTCAAGAGAACCTAGAAAACCTGTCCAAGCCATCACGGATCACACCATCACAAAGAGAAAGATCCAAGATGGTCCAAAGAAGGAAATGGCTAGAAATCATGCAACACTCAGTGACGCTGAGCGTCACTCATTTCTCACTGAGCGGAATCAGCTGTTGCCCCATGGTCATCATGTTTAACATGTTTCCAACACGTGTGTGCTTCTAGAATTCAGCACCTCCAACACATTCTACACATGTCACCACGTGGAGGAAGATACATGAATGTGGGAAACAATAGGCACCCTTCGATTAGATCTAGATTGAAGGAGATATCACTATAAATCTCCTTCTTCTCTTTGTATCAACACTTTTGGAAATTGAGATATTCCTTTGTTGATGAGTTTTTCCAGCTTTTCTCCACTAAAAGTCAATCATCCTCGTGCTGTTTTTCATTTCTCCTCTAGCTTCCTTCCGAGAGAAGGTCTTCTGAGTTAGATTCCATCTCCACCGAAGCACATCCTGCATCACGGCTTCATTCTTCACACACACCGCTGCATAACTTCTTTCTGTTTCCATCAATCACTTCCGTTGCCACTCTGTCTTCATTTGCCAGGCTCGCAAACTGTGATCTATTCAATGCTCTGGTCAGATTCTTGTGGTGAGGGTTGCAAAAATCTTTCCGGAGAAGGAAACAATTCTCTACATATTCTGTTTTTCCTTCTCCTTCTAGTTGCACTCAATCCTTCAAGAAGAAGTTCTGACTTTCTCCTAGTTCGAATTGTATCCTGCATACACAAGAAAACAAAACCCTAGAAATCAATTGTTAGAACAAATAAAAAAAATATAAAAATCAAGTTGAAGTTAATCAATAATCACACGAATAGAATAGTTAAACCAAGAGTCCCTAACAACGACGACAAAAACTTGTTAAGACTCCGGCAAGTGTACCGAATCGTATCAAGTAATATAAATGGTAAGACCAAATATCGTTTTTCCTAAAGACTCATTGACCTAGACAGTCATGTGATTTGTTGATTATTTAAGACTTGAGAACGAAAATCATTGTGTCTATAATGCAAAAAGAAAATATGAATGCAAGTGTTGATCAATTGACCAAAAAAATACGCAGGTGAATGATGTATGGATTAATTATGTTGTTGGGGTTTCTGACTTATCCTATCCATTCTCACGTATTTACGAATTCTACTCCTTCCTTAATGTTAATGCCACTTTCTAATTTACTTTATGATAACGGTTCAAAAACTGTTATTTTTATACTTGAATTTGATGCAAAACAGACATTTATGACTTAGAATTAGCTTGAAACCATGCATTTTACTTATGTTAGGAAATCAGAGAGTCAAAGGTGGTTTTATGCTTGGTTTTCTCATGACTTTGTTGAGATTGTTGACAACAAAAACTCTATATCGAACTGGTTTTTGATGATGACAACACAATGCTTAATAACAATACATAAGTCCCAATATTACATGTTCAGTTGATATACCAAACTGTTATGAAATATGCCTTTTGTTGAACATGTATTGTTATTTTGCACTATGTGTTCCTATGAATGATTATGTTTTATATACTTAGAACATGCTTGTATTGAAATGTGTGATAAAATGATTTTGAATACTTATACACGATTCTAAAGAAAAGATCACAAGCACTTTTATGAACTTATATTTGTTGTGACAAAGGTCTAGTTCAGTCGAATACACTGGTATTGGATTCGACTATGCTAAAATCTTTGCATAGATTTTGTGAGCATGTGCTTGATGAGATTTTGAGATGAAAAGAATTTCAAAGTGTTTTTCAAGTGTCAGTCGACAGTGTGGAACACCTATTAAACTGTACTGCTGTTATTTTTTGGAATTATGTTATGCCTACTTGCTCCAACGGCTATATTTTTAAAAGTTAGTTAGGATTGACTGACTGGGTCAACTGTCATGAATGTGCATTGATTTGGTTGACTGAGGAGCCTTTGTGTTGACTGTCTGTTATAACTGTTTTAATACAGTCGACTGTATTAGTAGGCTATTCGACTGAGAATGACAGGAAAAGTATAAACAGTCAGAGCACGAATTCCTCTGAAAGACTTTTGTGATCTAACACTTTCATTATCCTATTTCAACATCGTGGTGATCTTTCTTGAGAGAGATTCGGATTGAGGAGTCTATTGCGCACACTGTTTGATCAACATCTGCACAGAGAAGGTTCTTCTGGTTTGATCTTGATAGGCTTGGCATCCTGTGAAGACTGCTATATTCGACTGAAGGCTTGGCAACCTGTAAAGTCTGTTGTGATAGGCTTGGCAACCTGTGAAGCATGCTGTGATAGGCTTGGCATCCTGTGAAGAGTGATGGTTACACGTTGAGCATTGTTCGACGTGGGTTCAGATTGCAAAAGAGGGGACTCTTGCTGCAATTTTGGTTTTGTATGTGCAACTATATTTGGTTTTGGGTTAGAGAGGAGATTTATATTTTTGCGTGGTGCTTCTATAAATTCCTTGTTGTAAAAACCACAACCATTATAGTGCATTTGCTTCCAAGGGTTGAAGGAAACTGGATGTAGGTATTGTTGGCCGAACCAGTATAAAAACAAGTGTTTGATTTTCTCTATCGCTGCACTCTTTATTTCAGTCTACTCTACTTGTGTTACAGTCAACTACGTTTTTCCGCTGCATTACATTTTTCATTACTTACATTTCAAGGAAAGATCAAAAGTTCTGAATTTTCATACCAAGATTGCGAAAAGACTTTGTTTTTGAGCTAACACCAATTCACCCCCCTCTTGGTGTAAAACGAAGCCAACCTGATTCCTATCAATTGGCACCAGAGCTGGTTTTCATAAATATTTGAACATTCAGTCGACTCTATTTTTATTCTATTCGAATGTAAAACCTGGGGATGGCTTCTTTTTCGCATTAAAAAAAGCTTATGATTTTGAAATTGATATGACATCTGCTCCCTATAATTTGAAGTTAAAATCTGTAACTGATGGATTCTTTGAAAACTTTAAAACAGGTAGCTTGGAATGCAAGGCAACCCGTGAGGAAGAATTTTGCTCATAAATGCAGAAATCGATCCTATTGAACAACAAGTTTACAAAGTTCTTGAAAAAGACAAGTAATCAAGATCATTTTGCTTATTCCAAGAAAGTCAAGAATAAAGGAGAACTAATCATGATGGCAAAATCCAGAATAATCCAGCCTGATCTGGAACAACAGTCTAAAAGTCCCACTTGGTACCTTGATAGCGGTTGTTCAAGACACATGACTGGAGATCCTACAAAAATTTCAGATATATCATACAAGGCTGATGGTGATGTCACATATGGTGATAACAACAAAGGAAGAATCATCGGTATAGGTAAAATAAAACTCCTTCCTCTTATGAAATTAAAAATTTTTTACTTGAAGGGTTAAAACACAATCTGCTCAGCATCAGTCAACTATGCGACAAAGGATTGAAGATCACTTTTGAACCCAAATACTGTCTGATCAGCAATGGGGCAACAAATGAGTTACTGCTTGTGGGAAAAAGGGTAAATAATATCTACTTAATCGACTTCACGGATAATGCATTCGAATATGTTGTATGCTTGATGACGAAGGAAGAAGATGTGTGGCTATGGCACAAGAGGTTAACACATATCAGTATGAGTCAACTGAACAAGCTCATCGCTAAGAATCTAGTTTACGGTCTGCCCAAGATTCGATTCAAGACTGATAGATTATGTGATGCATGCCAAAGAGGGAAGCTAACCAAGCAATCTTTCAAGAGTAAAAGGAAAATGTCAACCAAAAAACCCCTGCAACTGCTCCACATGGATCTATTTGGACCATCCAGAACAAAGAGTCTTGGAGGTAATTCATACGAGCTAGTTATAGTAGATGATTATTCAAGATATACTTGGACTTATTTCATTGCAGCCAAGAAAGACGCACTTAAGATATTCAAGAAATTTGCTGCTACCATCCATAATGAAATGGATCTGAGAATCAAGGCAATCCAAAGTGGTCATGGAGGAGAATTTCAGAATAAGGATTTTGATGACTATTTAGCTGAAATGCGAATCACACACAACTTCTCTGCTCCTAGAACACCACAGCAAAATGGAGTAGTGGAAAGGAAAAACAGGGCACTTGAAGAATTAGCAAGGTCAATGCTGAATGATAGTGACATGTCGAAATACTTCTGGGCAGATGTAGTAAGCACAACATGTTATCTGTTGAACAGGACAATTATCATATCTATACTGAAATTAACAGCTTATGAATTGCTCAAAGGAAGAAAGCCAAATATTTCACATTTGAGAATCTTTGGAAGAAAGTGTTTTGTATTGAATAATGGCAAAGAAAATCTTGGAAAGTTTGATTCAAAGGCTGATGAAGCAGTTTTCATAGGATATTCCTTGAACAGTAAAGCATACCGTGTGTACAATAAGAGAACAATGAATGTGGAGGAGTCTATTCATGTTGTGTTTGATGAGTTCATCATGAATCCAAGCCACTCTAAACAAGTCAAGAACTATGTTGAAGAAGACGAGAACATAATTGATGAAGAAGGTCCCGAAGAAGTTCCTGAAAAGGAAGATGAAACAGAGCAAGTCGAATCTCCTAAAGTTGAGTCGATTAAAACATGGAAAGTACCAAAGAATGTCTCAACAGAAAATGCCATTGGTGGTATGTCAAGAGGGGTATCTACAAGAAGACAACTGAACCAGTACTGCATGAACATTGCCTTTGTGTCCAAAATTGAGCCCAAGAAAATTGAAGAAGCATTGAGCGATGAAAATTGGATGGTAGCCATGCAAGAGGAGCTGAATCAGTTTACAAGGAATAATGTGTGGGAATTGGTACCTAGAAGACCTAAGTTACAAGTTATCGGTACAAAGTGGGTTTTCCGCAATAAAATGAATGATTCAGGCGAAATCATAAAGAACAAAGCAATGTTAGTGGCAAAAGGCTACTGTCAAGAAGAAGGAATCGACTATGAGGAAACATATGCATCTATAGTCAGATTAGAAGCAATTAGAATACTTTTGGCTATTGCATCCATAATGAAATTCAAGCTATATCAAATGGATGTCAAGAGCGCTTTTCTTAATGGTTATAGCAAGGAGGAGGTATATGTTGAGCAGCCACCTGGATTTGAAGATTTTGAATACCCTGATCATGTTTACAAGCTCAAAAAGGCCTTATACGGATTAAACAGGCACCAAGATCATGATATGAAAGGCTAAGTGAATTTCTTATAAAGAAAGGATACTCAAGAGGAAAAGTTGATTCCACTCTTTTCATAAAAAGCTCAAATAGTGATAAACTATATGTACAGATTTATGTTGATGATATTATTTTTGGTTCAACTAACCCTATGTTGTGTAAAGAATTTTCAAAAGTCATGCAGGAAGAATTTGAAATGTCTATGATGGGAGAATTGACATGCTTCCTAGGTCTTCAAGTGAAGCAAACCATAAGCGACATATTCATTCATCAATCTAAATACTGCAATGATCTGTTGAAAAGATTCAAGATGTCAGAATGCAAAGATGTTGCTACTCCAATGGCAACTAATTGTTACTTGGATCTAGATGAAGCTGGAAAGAGTGTTGATCAAAGAATGTATTGAGGTATGATTGGGTCACTACTTTATCTTACTGCAAGTAGGCCTGACATCATGCATAGTGTTTGTCTCTGTGCTAGATTTCAATTTGTTCCTAAAGAATCACATCTTACTGCTGTTAAAAGAATTTAAAATATCTCAAGGGTACAAAAAACCTTGGATTATGGTATCCAAATGGTTCAAATCTTTTTCTAAATGGGTAGAGTGATTCTGATTTTGGAGGTTGCAAACTAGACAGAAAAAGCACTAGTGGCACATGTCACTTACTTGGATCATCATTGATCTCTTGGCATTCAAAGAAACAAGCATGTGTGGCTTTATCTACCACAGAAGCTGAGTACATAGCTGCTGGAAGTTGTTGTGCACAATCTCTTTGGATAAAGAGCAAATTAGAGGATTATTTCATTAAGATAGAAAATATTCCTTTGAAATGTGACAGTACTAGCGCTATAAACTTAACCAAGAATCCTATCTTACACTCGAAAACTAAACACATTGAAATAAGACATCATTTCATTAGAGATCATATAAATAAAGGCGAAATCAAAATCGAGTATGTTGATACATTACATCAGTGAGTTGATATTTTTACAAAACCCTTAAACAAAGAAAGATTCTTCACAATTCGAAATGAACTGGGAATTCTCAATGACTGTAATGTTAAATGATTGATTCAACTGTGCCATGTTTGAAGTCAACTGTGCTTACACTGTCATGCATTTTATACATTGACTTCTATTCTAATATGATAATATTCTTGCTTAACCACTATACTTGATCTGGGAAAGGTTTTTGAAAGGTTTTGCAGGAAGGACATTGCTTTGAACATATACATTTGGGATTCAACACTTTGGAAAAAGCAATGCAATTCGACTAATGATTTAAAGCATTCGACTGTTTCTGCACTGGGTTAACAATTCCAATTATGTAATTTTATTCTATCCTTACTGATTGCTTTAATCATTCCTAATATGATATTATCTCTGTGCTTTGCATGATTTTATATCTAAATTGAGATAATATTGTGAGATTGTTGATATTTGTGTCATTGCATGTATCTGTGAGTTAATTGTGAACCAATGATACAAATCTGTGCTTGAACTGGTAATTGATCTGTGATATTCTGCATTGTGCATACAAATTTTGTTTTATCCATGCATAATGACAAGGGGAGTATCACTTTTTTACACATTGTTTCATCATACACACCTATATTTCAGCGGGAGTTTACATGCATTTTTGTGATAAACCTGTGTTTCTTTTGAGAGCATCACTGTAAATTCGAAATTACATATCTGTTTGATGCTTCTCTGTTTTCATAATTGCATAAATATGAAAGCATTCCTTTTTTGCTAATGCACAAAGGGGGAGAGTATTCATGAGTGTATGAGAGCAAGTCTATAGGGGAGAATTGTTGTATCATACTTTTTCTGCTTGATGATATTTTTGCTGTGGAACTGTACAAACATGGTTGAGTTATTAATCATGGTTGTGCATTATCAAAAAATGGCGAGATTGTTGAGATTGTTGAGAGCACAAACTCTATATCGAACTGGTTTGTGATGATGACAATATAATGCTTAATAACAATACATAAGTTCCACTATTACATGTTCAGCTGAAATACCAAACTATCATGAAATATGCCTTTTGTTGGACATGTCTTGTTATTTTGCAATGTGTGTTCGTATGAATGATTATGTGTTATATGCTTGGAACATGCTTGTATTGAAATGTGTGATAAAATGATTTTGAATACTTCTGCACATTTCTAAAGAAAAGATCACAAGCACTTTTATGAACTTATATTTGTTGTGACAAAGGTCTAGTTCAGTCGAATACACTGGTATTGGATTCGACTATGCTAAAATCTTTGCACAGATTTTGTGAGCATGTGCTTGATGAGATTTTGAGATGAAAAGAATTTCAAAGTGTTTTTCAAGTGTTAGTCGACAGTGTGGAACACCTATTCGACTGTACTGCTGTTATTTTTTGGAATTCTGTTATGCCTACTTGCTCCAACGACTATATTTTTAAAAGTTAGTTAAGATTGACTGACTGGGTCAACTGTCATGAATGTGCATTGATTTGGTTGACTGTGGAGCCTTTGTGTTGACTGTCTATTATAACTATTTTAATACAGTCACTGTATTAGTAGGTTATTCGACTGAGAATGACAGGAAAACTATAAACAGTCAGAGCACGAATTCCTCTTAAAGACTTTTGTGATCTAACACTTTCATTATCCTATTTCAGAGAAAGTTCTCAGTTTTGGAAGCTCCAAGAATTCTCCAAGAAGACCGTGGTGACCTTTCTTGAGAGAGATTCAGATTGAGGAGTCTATTGCGCACACTGTTTGATCAACATCTGCACAAAGAAGGTTCTTCTGGTTTGATCTTGATAGGCTTGGCATCCTGTGAAGACTGTTGTATTCGATTGAAGGCTTGACAACCTGTGAAGTCTGCTGTGATAGACTTGGCAACCTGTGAAGCGTGCTGTGATAGGCTTGGCATCCTATGAAGAGTGCTGGTTACACGTTGAGGATTGTTCGACATGGGTTCAGATTGCAGAATAGGGAATTCTTGCTGTAATTCTGGTTTTGTGTGTGCAGCTATATTTGGTTTTAGGTTAGAGAGGAGATTTATATTTTTGCGTGGTGATTCTATAAATTCCTTGTTGTAAAAACCTCAACCATTATAGTGCATTTGCTTCCAAGGGTGGAAGGACACTGGATGTAGACATTGTTGGCCGAACCAGTATAAAAACCAGTGTTTAATTTTCTCTATCCCTGTACTCTTTATTTCAGTCGACACTACTTGTGTTACAGTCAACTAAGTTTTTCCGTTGCATTACATTTTTCATTACTTGCATTTCAAGGAAAGATCAAAAGCTCTTAATTTTCATACCAAGATTGCGAAAAGACTTTGTTTTTGAACTAACACCAATTCACCCCCCTCTTGGTGTAAAACAAAGCCAACCTGATTCCTAACAGACTTGGCAGGTTTTATCTGGAATTGAATGAAGCAAGTTGAAGCAGGGGAGAGTTGGACTCAATAGAAGGTGGAAAAGTGAAGAAATGAAGAAACCAGCCACCGCTCAACGCTAACCTAGCGCTGAGCGCCAGCCTTGTGGAAGAAGTCTCTAGCTAACGCCTAAGCGTCAACACTGAGGGGAAATTAAGTGTTGCGGCCATCGCTGAGCGGTACCGCTGAGCGCCAGTCTCTGTAGATAGATATGACAAAACGCTAAAGCGTCAGCGCTGAGGGGAATCATGGGTATCGCGCTCACTACTGAGTGGCGCCGCTGAGCGTCATTATCTGGGCTTGGGCCAATTTCTGCTTTGTTTTAACGAATTATAAATAGATTTGTACGACCCTTAAAGGTCATCTTTTGACAGAAAGGACGCAAAAACACCTTCTTCACCCCTTGGAGGCGGATTTTGGATGCTGGAGCTCCAACTTATCAAATCTAGGGTTTATCTTTTCATTCTTTTCATTATTTTCATCTAGTTTCACCATGTCTATGGTGAGCTAAACCTCCATTGTTGTTGGGGAAACGATGTAATCCTATTGAAACTCTCATATATTGAATTGATGCTTTATTCATATGCTTGATTTCATTAATTGTTAGAGTTTTTCCTCTATTATCTTTGTATGCTTTGTTTAAGACATTATTCAATAGCATAATCTTTGATTATATCTATATGGACACGTATGGGTAGATCTAGACATGGGGAAATTCTATTGGGAGCAATATTGCCTAGACATAGGGATAGGAGGACCAATTGCCTTAAGCTTCTGTGCGAATTAATGTAATGCATGATCAATTGCTAGAGAGACTAGACATAGTAAACTAGTGATTAAGAGTAGGCTCTTTTCACCAAGACATTGGGATTAGGGTAAATTAGAAAGTGGCATTAACGTTAATGAAAGAGTAGAATTCATAAGATATATGAGAGAAGATTAGGATAAGTCGGAAACCCCAACAACACCATTCATCCACATTATTCAACTGCATTATCTTTTGGTCAATTGATTAATCTCTACATGCATATTTAATTTTTGTTTTTGCATATAACACCTTGAATTTCGTTTTGTTCAAGTCTTAAATAATCAAGAAATCATACAAAAGTTTAGGCCAAAGAGTCTCTTGGGAAACGATATTCGGTCTTACCGTTTATATTACTTGATACAATTCGGTACACTTGCCGGAGTCGTAACACTTTAAACCCGATGTCTCGGTGAAGAAAGCCTACTCTTAATTACTAGTTCACAATGTCTTATATCCCTAGCAACTAATTATGCATTACATTCACACAGAAGCTTAAAGGAAACTGATCCTCCTATTCCTATGTCTAGGTAATATTACTTCCAAGAGAGTTTCCCCAGCTCTAGATTTCCCCATATGTGTCCATATCGACAAAATCAAAGATCATGCAATTGAATGAGTTAAACAAAGCATGCATAAAGTGTAAAGGAAAACCAACTCCTTGCTTCTTCAGTTTTTTCATCTAATGCATATTAATTCCTGCCAAAACAAGGAAAGTCAAGCATAAAACCAATAATACCACCTTCAACTCTCTTATTCTCTCAACTGAAGCAAAAACATGATTTCAAGCTAGTTTCTAAGTCATAAAGGGTGTTTTTAGTGTCAAAATTAAGTATAAAAATAACAGTATTTCAACCGTTATCACCCATCAACTTGTAATATGGGCACGAATAGTGTGTGTCATCCAATACATTACGTAGTATCCACACTCATATGACCCACTTTGTCTATTACACTACAATATATTATAATAGTTATAAATAGTTAGTGAAAATCATTAAAATAAAACAACTATAAGAAAGTATGGTTTTAGCATATGTCAAACCTTGAGAGCCAACCATGCAAGCTTTTTATTGTTAGTAGTTGATCTCCCAGACAACATAATACATGTTGCAATGAAACTATTAGAAAACAATTCTTTAGCATTGATTTATATAACAAAGAAAGTCGAAACATTGAGGTTCTTACTAGTCAATTGCTTGTCTGAGATGTTTGGGAAGAGACTTTGTGCAATGAGCAGAACCACACAACAATGTTCTCCAGTATGGAAAAAATAAGTAGCTACGAATGGTGCCTGAAATTGATAATAACTTAATTCTTATATATTAAAATCATAGATGGAACTTTGAATTTAACAAACTTGACTTACCCAGATATATAAGGGATAAAATATATCTTTTTCCCCCTTGCAAAGCTACTAGTGAGGTATGTTTAGGTGTCCTCAAATTTATTTGCTTCGTGAGTGAATTAGGGATCAATGAACCCATAAACATCATTGTACGCCAAGTTGTTACTTACACCAAACATATACCTGAAATAAAAAATTACATTTGAAAGTATACTTGATATATAAATCAATTTTATACAAATAATTTTTCATAGACTTACATCATCCATAGTTGAATTAATGTAATATTCAACTCTTCTCTTCCCGGCGCAAGCTCTGTGACATCTTTTCTATGCAAGTATATTTTCAACATGTAGCAACTCACAACTTGAGTTATGTTACCCATATGGTTACAACTCCCTTAACTTTTTCCTTCCATTGCCGGCCAACACCTCTCCTCTCTCAGGCCACCATGCGCCACCACAAGAACCACTTATATTCATTGTTACAATCACACAACCATGTTCATTTTCCCCTTTACCAAAAACAAAAGCTCCATCGCGCCACCCAAATCACCACCGTGAAACCAACATCATTTTATCTTCTCCGTTCGAAATCGAAGCCACCATGGCCAATGTTCATCTTCTTCCTCAGGCCATCATCGTGCATCAGTTCATCTCCATCAACACGCATCGGATATCAAATTCAACGCACAAAATGTGAACCTTAATTACGGAACAAGAAATCTTGCGAGCACCACCATGATCCAATCACTTGCAAACTGAGAAAGCAGAAACACATCAAACCCCCAAATTCGCGAACCCTAGTCGTGCAACCACGTTCGACACCCAAAAAGCATGATTCCCTTAACCATCATCGCAAGAGGCCACTATTAATCGTAGCCACCCAGACGTGAGTTCAGTTCCACCGCTAGCATCCATGCAAGCAACGCCATCGCGAGTTGGACTCCACCTCCAATCTTCCTCATCGTGAATCATCTTCACTATGCCACCACACCATCATGAGCTGCCAGTTCAATCGCAAAACCAACCTACAATAAAACCAGAAACCAAAAGCAATAATAGGTTCCTTCAATCGCGACCTAGTAGCAATGTTGCACCATCAGAAGCAATGCCTTCATTTCTCACGCAAGCATAGCATTGTAGAGTAGAATTCCCTTGTAGTCCCAATCAAAAACCCTAATTTTGACTAAGGAAGGGGCTGCCACGTGGCAACTCCTCATTGATAACTCTCATCAGGGTCAACTTGGGTCAAAGTTGGTCAAATCTGCCTAAGTTTGGTCAAATAGGGAGTAAAAAGCAATTTTGGAAAAGAAAAGAGAGTCTAAAGTGTAAATAGAGGAAATTTTTGGTTTTTCTACAATTTTGGAAAACTAAGAAGGATGTAAATGGAATTTAAGAGACAATTTAGTTGATATTTTAAAGATAATTAATTTAATTTGAAAATATCAACAAAAAATATCTATCAAATATTCTTAAATTTGATTAAATCTATTGAATATTTGAAATATATAAGATAAAAGATCTTATTAACAAAATATTCAAAGTCAAAGCCCAATCAAACCCTATATAAAGAGATTTAGGGGAGGTAGAAATAATCACTCATTCATTCACTCAGACTCCTCCATTGGAAACAATCATCCACCACTCCTCTCACTTTTATTTTACCATGTATTCCATTGATGGAGAGCTAAGCTTCTAGGGCTATTCCACTGTAATTTCATTATGGATTCTGAGGTTAAGTTGAATTAATGTATTTTTTTCTTCTAATTATTGGTTTGAGTTATCTTCTTTCTATGTCTTTCATCTCTTAATCACATTAAAAGTACTAATTTTTGCATCATAAGGTGTTTAAATCTACATGCATATTAATCATATGAGTTCAAGAGTTTCTAGGTTTTATTAAGAATGTACTTTGATTGAATTTAGGAACTTTCATATGATTAAACGAGCTTTTGCTACTAATTGAGAATGTATTTGATTAGTAGTAAGAATTTGAACTATAATTAATTGAGAATTTACTTTGATTAATTAACTTTGATTTGGTTAGCAGATTTAAGAATATATATATATATATATATATGAGTAAACACAATAGGATTTGATTGAGAATGTACTTTGGTTGAATTCATTATGAATAATCTAGAAAGGTATTTCTTTTGATTTCAGAATATATTTTGATTAATTATAAGTCCACCTTCAAGTTAATTAAAAATGTACTTTAATTAATTTGAAACCCGAACAATAATGAATTGAACACTAATCTATGGATTACCGATGATGAATCTATCTTGAAAAAACAGTGGAATTAACCTATTTCATTATAATAGTTTCTAAGTTTCCTATTTTTTCTTCAATTAAACTCAAACATTCTTCAAACATTAATTCCATTAACATAACTTTTCACTTTTATTTTTAAGCATTCCATAGCATTTCCTAATCTTTCAAAGTCTCCATAAGAATCAACATTGAAAAGCAATTTCATATTTGTTGGGAAACGATTTAGGGTTACTTTAATCATATCTATTTTCTTGACTACTAACTTGGCAATACCGAAGTTGTCTTGTAAAGTAGTATTAATTTGATAGCTTCAACGACAGTGTATCAAATTTGACAAGAGAGATTCAAATGTATTTTTTTTAAACCCACATATTGATATTGTCAATATCATTACAGAACATAACAAATTTGATTGTCCTTTCCCTATTGACATACCTCTTTTTAACTCTTTTGTTCCACGTGTACGCAACAATTCACATCTAGATGAAAATCTCAATTTTTTTATAAAATATTGGTTCTTTACATATTGATCAAGTTCAAGTCACTTAATCATATGTAAAAGCATTCGCTCGAGTAAGAAAGTTACCTTCTTATGTAGTGATTCCCATTGTCCTACCATTTCCTGATCTAATTCTGCTTGTACTACTCTTTATCCTTTGGATTCCCATTGTCATATTCTAAATGTTCTAATAATCAAACTATTTTTTTTATCTTTTTGTATATGGTACATCTAACCCCACTACTTTCAAAGAAACAAGACAAATTTAATATTAGAGGCAGACTATTAAGGTTGAATTACATGCTTTTGAGAAAAATCATACTTGGTCCTTGGTTGTTCTTCCTCCTAGTAAGAAAAATGTGAACTGTAAATGAATCTATCATACTAAATATTGGGCATATAAGTTTATTGAGCATTACAAAGCAAGCTTGGTGAATTAAGGTTTCACACAAACAGAGGGGTGGATGTTTTTGAAAGTTTTTCCTCAATTGTAAGTTAATCACTATGCATTTTCTCTTTTATGTTGTCTCTTTTGACTGGTTTCTTCACAAAGTTGATATAGACAATGCGATTTCGCATAAAGATCTCATTAAGGAGGTTTATATGCGGCTTCCTCCTAGCTTTCATCATTTTACACCTAAGATGGTTTGTAAACTACATAAATCTTTATATGGATTGTGTAGGCCAAAAAGAAATGGAATGTTAAGCTGACCTGTAAGAACCATGAAAAATATCTATTTAAAAAATTGACATAAGTAGACCTTTCGAAGTATATTGTGATGCTTCTTATCAGGGACCGGGTTGTGTGCTAATGCAGGAAAACAAAGCAGTAGCTTATGCTTCGAGACAACTTAAGAATCATGAGAAGAACTACCTCACTCATGATTTGGAGTTAGCAGCAGTCGTGTTTGCCTTAAAGATTTTGAGACACTACCTATGTGGCGCACAATTCTGAGTGTTCAGTGATCATAAGAGTTTAAAATATCTTTTTGATCAGAAGGAAATAAACATGAGGCAGAGAAGGTGGATGGAGTTTTTGAAGGATTATGAGTTTGAACTTTTATACCATCCGGGTAAGGCTAATGTAGTAGCAGATGCTTATGGGGATGTTACATCACCTATACTTTACTCACTTTTGGTTTGATCCAAAGTTCTACTTATTATTCGTTGTTCATTCGTCATGATGTTTCATCCTTCACAACTCTTTTGATATATGTAGATAACATTGTCTTAACCAATAATAAGCTCTCATTTGGTACAAATTCAAACAATATCTTTATTCTCAATTTTATGTTAAGGATCTTGGTGAGCTTTTTTTTTTCATTTTAAGGTTGCTCGTTCCACCTGTGACCTTGTTCTCAATCAAAGGAAATATTGCCTTAACATTCTCTTTGAATTTAGTCTCACTAGATGTAATCCAACAAATACTCCTTCAACTCCATGTATCAAATTAAATGTAAAATATGCTGCTCTTCTTAATGATGCAATAAGTTTTTGAAGATCAATTGGAAAATTAATCTATTTAACCAATACTCGTTCAGATATCTGTTTTATTATCCAACAAATCAACTACTTTATGTATCAACCTCAAAAGGTGCATCTTCAATTTTTTTTTCCACATACTCAAGTATTTGAAGCATGCACTTGGCCAAGGCCTTTTTTATCCAACAAATAATCCTCATAAACTTCAGGCTTTTTCTGATTCGGATTAGGCCACATGTAGTGTCACTAGAAAATCTGTCACAAGCTACTGCATATTCTATGGTCATCAATATCATGAAAGTCTAAGAAGCAAATTAATGTCTCTCGTAGTTCCACAAAAGCTAAATACAGGGCTTTAGCCACACTGACTTATGAATTACAATGGTTAAATATATTACTAATGATCTAGCCTTTTCCATCCCCGTACCTTTTTTTGTGTTTTGCTAATCAGACTATGATTGAACTAGCCAAGAATCCCTCATTTCATGAACAAAGTGAATTTCCACATCATTCGAACCAAAGTTCTTGAAGATCTCACTATTCTCTCAAATTCCATCGAAGCATCAATTTACGTACATTTTCACTGAGTTTCTCCATCCAAAACCTTTCCATGAAAATATATTCAAGATGGTTTATCTTAACATACACACTCCATCTTGAGAAGAGCTATTAGGGAATATCTATTTTTTTAAGCAACTAATTTTGTTCTTCAATTTTTTGTCGTTGTTAATCTGTTTTCAATTGTATATATACTCTTTTATCTTGCTATCTCAAACTCAGTTAATCAATAAAGTGTTCAGTATTTTTTGGAGTATTCTATTTTTCTCTCATTAGAAACACTAATAATATTGAAATTCAAATAAATAAAAAGAAATCTAAAATAGTAGAAACCGTAATCACGATTTATTATTGTTTTACATGTATTTATATGACTAATATTACTAATAGCATGGATAAGACTCTAACATAAGTTCTTATTTATTTTTCTTAATTGTTTTATGAATTCATTTTCTATTTTGGTTCCTTATTTATTATTATTTTGCTTCTTTCTTCTCGTTTCTACTACTTTACTCATATTTAGGTTACTTTGGTTTCTATTTCAACTATTGAATATGGTGTTGATATTTATATTTTCATAGTATCTAGTTAACTTAAAATCCTATTAGAATCGTACATACGCTTCTCACAATGCTCATATTTATAAAGTTTCTCAATGTTTTCTTTGTTAGTTTTTAAATAGATGTCGTTTAATTTCATTACGAAAAACTAACAAATACAAATTCAACTCTAATTATAAGTGTCGATAAACTATAAAAATAATTAAATTTTAGTTTCTTATGTTCTTTACTTGAAAATTTTAATTATTAATACTTTTCCTTCTTTTTCCTCAATCCATTATACCCACATACTTGTAAGAAGAGATCTTAAGAAAATATTGAAATTAAGAAATAAAAATAACAAGAAAAACACATTTAAACATCATAAAATTGATTTGAAGCAAATAACAAATTATTGGTTTATATTTGACCTAATTAATATTAAATTCAAATTAAATCAAACTAAACCTTTTATAATTTTAAGTGAGATTTATATGATTTTTCATATTCATGTAAAAGGTTAAGAGCCTCTGTGAATTTGAATTTTCTATTTTAGTATTGTTTTTCTACTCAATAGAAAATTTAGACTGGTCTCAGAATCAACAACATTATTGTCTCTTATGCATTAAAACAAAAAATAATGTTCATAGAAGATTGAATCTTGATCCGATAGACACACTAAAGATGTGTGTGTCTTTCTATTTGATTAACTTTTTACGTAATTTCTCAATTACAAATCCCACTTATTAATTATACATATCTATAGCAATAAGTAAATTATTACATTTTTTTTCTAATATAGAATAATAAAATTATCAATTCTTTATCAATAATTAAGTAGTTAAAGTTTGATTTATATTAACACTTTATATTGAAATTAATTTTTTATTCGTATTAATCATACTAAAAAATTGTAAATTAAATTAAAAAAATAATTATAAACTTAAATATTTTAAATACTTATATTCATTTATATTTAGATGATTTTAAAATTATTTCAATAGTTTTAATTTTTTTCAAATATCTATTAATAGTATAAAAACATTCAATAATTAAATAAATAATTTTAATTGTTAAAAATTAATAGTATTTTTTAAAAAAAAATATTTAATGCAAAAAAATAACAAAATAAAAAAAAAAGTGCACAAAAATTGGTTAAGAAGAGCCCATTTTCAGCATAGAAATCAAACCAAAAAAATTTGGGATATATCTTTCATAACTTTATATGTTTGAAGATCAAGGGTATGTTTGTTTGAGAGGATTGATTGTTGTTTTTTTTAGTGGATTTGGAGACAAGGGAGAGTAAATTTAGAAGTAAAGTTTGTGAAAATTAGTGGATGATTTGGTCGTGACAGATAAAAAAATTGTTTAATTGGTAGAAATTGAAGATTATGAAAAAGTCCAAAAATAATATAAAATGATAATTGTTAATGCTATATATAATTGTAAAAATGTTTATAAAGAGAAAAAAAATAAAATTTAATTTTAAAATGTAAAAAATGGAAATTTAGTAAATTGAAATAATTATTTTAAAAATATAATAATTTGTAAAGGTGTTGGAATCAAATCCCCTAGCTTGGAATCGAATATGATGTTGTGTCCACTCTACACACAGAGTTGGAACCAAATCCACTCTCCTTGGAACCAAATAAGAGCTTTCAATACTTTGAACACAAAACTAGAACTAAATCCACTCACTAGAACCAAATACGAGTCTTCGTCATTTTGCACACACAGGTGGAACCAAATCCACTCTCCTTGGAACCGAATACAACTCTCCCTGGAACCAAATCCCTCTCTCCCTATATTTGAATACACACTCTTCTTCTTCAACTCATCTTCTTCGTTGAAATGGAAGGAGGGCAAATGAGGTATTTCACATTAAATCCACGTAAATCACATGACTTTAGTGAAGATAGAGTACATCTATATCATCCCGCAAATCCAGCTTAATCCATCAATGCTTATTCATTAAAACTAACACAATTCAAAATTGCAATCCGTCTTTCTCAATCACCGTAAACACTATAATCCATTCATCCGAACATAGCATAAGGGTGTGTTCACTTTAGAGGATTGATTTGGGGAGGGTGAGTGAATGTATTTAAGGGGACTTAAGAGTGAATTGGTTGTTGTTTTTTTGAGGGGATTTGAAGCTGAGTGAGAATAGATTTAGAAGTAAAATTTGTAAAAATTAGTGTAGAATTTGACTGATGAGATAAATAAAAAAATGATTTAATTAATAAACTCTCAATAATAAAAGTAATATAAAATAAAAATATTAATATTATATATGATTGTAAAAATTATTATAAAAAGAAAAAAAAAATTAAATTTTAACATGAAAAAAAATTGTATCATGATTATCATTATCATAAATATGAGAATTATATCAAATGTGCCAAAGAGTAAATATGAGATTTTCTCATAATCCTTTCAAATCTTATGACTCCTTTGATTGAAAAAAAAAAAGAATCCTATAATTACTTTTTTTTATTCTTCGACAATCCTTGTAAAATGAACACGAATTTCATTTTCAATCCATAAATTTTAAGTTTCTTTTGAGTTTATCTTCAAACACTTATTTAACACCAAAGCTATTATGTACTAACCTTTACGTTGAAAAAATTTCAAAACACTACACCATTTTTTCTTGTTCAAAACACATTGAAAATATAAAAAATCTTGTCATTAAGTAAATATAATGTATTTAATATAAAAGATTTCTTGAATTGTGCTTCATATTCAAACATTCTACTGCTATATTTATTGCACCGCCTTATCTATTATGCTCTGAACATCATGGTAGCATAAAAGAGAAACACGTAAGAGAAGAAAAAAAAGTTATGTACAAGAAACAAAGTCAAGAATAGCTCAGATTAAGAGAAAGTTTGTCTCGTAGTGAAAATGTGTCTCAAACAACGGTTACCATTAGAAACAAAATACATAAACAAAAGCTTTCATGAGAGGATAAGAACATTGTGAACAGAAAAAACATATGAAGAAAATATAGTACTAACACTACTTCTCTTCAACTTTTGTTTAGAGATAGCACAGAATCAAGTGTATAATAGAAATAATGTAATGCAATGATGACTAGCAGAAGTGTTCATAATTTTATCTTGCTTTTCTGCCGCTGACTTCAAGTATGATGAATGTGACAGGAGTTTCAATGTGAAATAACTCTTTTTAACCTCTCATATTTACGATTTTCAGATATCTATTCTATATAAAATTAGGTACTACGTAGGATCTACTAGTGTTTTTGGTTTCGGCAAGGGTGATATTAATGAACCTTCTTTTTCTTTTTTCACGGTCTAATTTCTCCACTTGATGTGACAATTCACTCTTCCTTCATTATAAGTTCACACAAAAACAAAACTTATTGGCACAAAATACATATGATATGTGAAATGCAAAAAGGCATAACTCAGAAAAGTTAATGTTATTTGAACAAGGAAAAAGTATTTTAGCAACTTTTTATTTATAACTTTTTGACAATGCGTTGCAGATTATTTCGTTTTAAATATTTTTTTAAGGTTTAATAGGTTCGAAGGTCTTTATATTTAGAGGTTTGTTTCAATTGAGTCCTCTAATTTTGAAAGTGATCAATTAGGTCTTTAATTTTGTCAGTTTGAATCAATAAAAGCCTTTCCGTTAAATGCAGTTAACACCGTAAAGTTTTTGAACATGTGGCACGCTGACGCTTTCATAATTTAGGGATTTCACCCTTTTATAATCCTCCTATACACTTGAAACGGTGCCATCTGAAAGCGTTAGCGTACCACATGTTCAAAAACTTCACGGCGTTAACTGTAAGGGAAAGGCTTTTATTAATTCAAATTGACAAAATTAGGGACCTAATTGATCACTTCCAAAATTGGAGGACCCAATTGAAACAAACCCCCAATAAAACATAAATTCAAACACACCAATAAAATAATAACACGTGTCTTGTTGTAAAAAAATTGTTAAAAAAAATTGTCATTTCAACAAAATCCATTTAACATGTCATGTCAACAGAATAAATTTTAAAAAAAAATTAAAAATAAATTCATCAACTTAAGAAAGACAAGAATCAAAAGAATTAGAAAAACATCAATTTTTTTCAAAGAAGAACAGTGTACAAAATAAAGTCATTATAGAACTGTGCACTCCATGCATTAGGTTTTGCTATAACTTCTTCTACACTTGCAAGATCATGTATAGTTTGGTCAGCCTTGGATCTCAGGCACGTGCACTGTTTCATTGAAGTCAAAATGCCATGCTCAAAATACTCATTAATTTAGCACACCACACATATCTCACAATTCAGTTCTTCTTTGTCTTTGGTGTCTCATGAAATTTAGGAATCTCATAGTTGAATTGCCTCCTCAGATTCTCCACTTTCTTTATCAGTTCATGCTCTACCATATCACCACAACGAGTATGATCTTGGATTCTGTATCTCTGTCACCATGCAAATAATCACTAACAGAAGGGACAATTATTGACTTTTAATATAAAGATGAGAATAAAATATATGATTAATATAAGATCAGATATAAAAAGAAATCTTCATATTCATGCTTAAATCTTTATGCTAAAAGAGCATTGAAGATATAATCATATTCGAATCTGATAGGAACATTAAGGGTTAATACAGATACAAATTCATAGTTAATTACAGTAACTTTGATTAATTGGTTTAAACTAGTAGTGATAAAGAGTACAAAAACTTGAATGAATGTATGATTTGGTGAAGGAGAAAAAAGAAGGTAGCAATAAAAACCTTCATAAATGCTTCAGAGGCCGTTTCTGTGTTAACTCAGGAAAGTCAAAAGCACCCTAATGAGTTGCCATTACTATTTCAATTTAAAAACAACAACATATTCCCTCTTATAAACTCTTCCTTGTTCAAACTCACCACTCCTAAAATAATGAAACTGTTCTCCTTACAAACTCTTCCCCCATTCAAACTCAACGCTTCTAAAATAATAAGCATAACTTTCTCTCTCCTACATTTTTACTCAAACTCATAGTCAACTCATCCATAGAAAGGGAAAAAAAATGAAACCGTGAAAGAAAAACCACCATCAACTCATCACAAGAAAACAACATTTTCATTTTAAAATTTTAAGGAAGTGCCACAAAGTCAACACCCCTTCCTCTTCCCTCTTGCAGAAACCCCGTTTTCCTCTGTTTTTTTTTTCTCTCCTCTGTTCTTTCTCCAATGCAAGATCTTCCATTTTCAGCATTGCCACACCCTTATCCAAAGCTTAAAACTTGAACCCGCCATTCTCTTCTACTCTCCAATGGGTAACCTAATCGGCAACCTCTGCCTCTGTTCCTCCGGTGACCGCTCCGGAAGGTTCGAGAACAGAGCTTCCTTCCTTTCCAAGCAAAACCAGAACTCCCTCGGAAACTCTATTTGCTATGTGAGACCCGACACGTGTCGGTTCTCCAGCGAGGCTTTTTCTGACGATGATGACACCCTCATCACTTTCCGGTCGGTTTCCGGCGCCACAGTGAGTGCAAACACGTCGGCGACGCCTTCAACTTCGCTCGATGATTCACTCCAACACAGCACCGTTTTGGATTCCTCTGCCTCGTTTGAGAGCTCTGGCTCCTTCACTTCCACCTTGGTCCCTTTTCAGCATCAACACGTTCATCGTGGATTCTCTTTGGGAGGGTGCGCTGAAAGAGGGTTATATTGGGGTCCTCGTGATCATGTGATGAACGATGAAGGATCCATCGAGAAAGATTCTTCTGAGGTAGCAATGAACAAGGGAAAGGGAAGTAGAAGACATTGGAAAAAGTTTCTGAGTAAGATTTCCATTGGGGGAATGTCTATTTTCAAGAAAAATGATAATACCAATGCGAGAGTAAGTTGCAGTACTAGTTTGAGTGCCGAGACGAGTATGCATGGTGTTGAGGTTGATGATAACTATTTGGATAGTGATGTGTTGATGGGGTGTGAGAATCTTCATTGGGCTCAAGGGAGAGCTGGTGAGGATCGTTTGCATATTGTGATTTGTGAGGATCATGGATGGGTTTTTGTGGGGATTTATGACGGGTTTAATGGCCCTGATGCCACTGATTTTCTTCTCAACAATTTGTTTTATGCTGTGAATGATGAGCTCCAGGAGATGTTGTGTGGTCACAACAAGTTTGAGCTCAAGGATTCAGACTCTTTGGAGCTGAGGGAGAAGGTGTTGTTTAGGGGAAATGGAGTGGTTTATGGTTGTTGTTCTTCAGGTGATAATAGAGATAATTATCCAATAGAAAATGGAGAGTTAAATTTGGAATGTGTATCAGAAGGAGTAGAGGGAATGAATGAGATAAACAGTGAAAGAGTAGATTTGAGTCATTCGGATGTGTTACAGGCTCTTTCAGAGTCACTGAGGAAGACTGAGGATGTATTCATGAGGACTGCTGAAGAGATGATTGGTCAAAACCCTGTGTTGGCTATGATGGGTTCTTGTGTTTTGGTGATGTTGATGAAGGGTCAAGATGTTTACCTGATGAATGTTGGAGATAGCCGTGCTGTGTTGGCCACTCACAGTGGGAAATCTCTTCAGCTCACCGAGGAGCATAGCACTCACGTGAAAGAGGTAGCTTGTGCTTGTGCAATGCAACTTATTTTCTGAGCAATGAATGAATGAAGGTTGGTGTTTTAAGTACATATGACATAGTTTGTGAGACCTTTGTGAATCTCAGGAGGTTTACAGAATCAGGAGGGAGCATCCTGATGACCCTTTAGCAGTAACTAGAGGCCGAGTGAAAGGTCGCTTGAGTGTCACAAGGGCTTTTGGGGCAGGGTTCCTTAAGCAGGTAGTATAGTCTTTCCTGAAGTACTTGTATTAATATTTCCTGAAGTACTTGTATTAATATTGCATAAAAAGCACAGTTGATGTGAATAATATTCATGAGAATTTGGTATATAACTAAGCTATGCACTCTATTTCACTGACTTTATCTAGTGGAATAATGCTTTCTTGTTTTGCTTGTTTCAACTACCATAATATCTTTGGCTCCCTAGTTGGATCGTGAAGTATCTCTACTAGTTTCAGTCTAATAGATCAGTTATAAATCTAATCATCAGTCTGAGATTTGTCACCCTTAAAATTGTCTTTCTTCAACATGTTTAGGATGTCCTTCGTGTTGTTAGTGCATAATAAAATGCAATGTTGGGTTCATACTCCTATTCTTTACTGTTACATTGAATTAGGTCATTGGTTATATTCTTCAAAAGTAAAAATAAGACAACTGAACTTTGCGAAGACTCAATCATAATTCTTACCACATCTTGCATGTCAACATTTGCTACTGCAATGGACCACTATATTTCACTTTAATTGCTTGATTATTTCATTGTTGTATGTATATATATATATATATATATATATATATATATATATATATATATATATATATATATATATATATATATATATATATATATATATATACACACACACACACACCAATGCATGACTTTGTTGGTCCATTTTGCAGCCTAAGCAAAACAATGCAGTATTAGAGGCTTTCAGAGTGAGCTACATAGGGGAATCTCCATACATCACATGTTTCCCTTCACTCCACCACCACAAGCTCAATCCAAATGACAAGTTCCTCATACTGTCTTCAGATGGACTCTACCAATACTTCACCAATGAAGAAGCAGCTGCCAAAGTAGAGTCATTCATCACCATGTTTCCTGATAGGGATCCTGCACAACTTCTCATTGAAGAAGCACTGGGTCGAGCAGCAAAAAGGGCTGGTATAAAGCACTTTTTTTCGCTCAATATTTTTCAACATGAAAGGAATTCACAAGTTAAAACAATCTTAGTGAGCCTGACTTTCATTTTTGCAGGTTTGGAGTTCCATGAGCTGCTTGATATTCCACAGGGGGAACGCCGTCATTACCATGATGACATTTCTATTGTCATAATCTCCTTAGAGGGAAAAATTTGGCGTTCATTGGTGTAAATTTGCATATCAGATTATGAGTATAGCAACTGGCACACAGAGAGTCTTTGACACTCACTAAAACTTTGGAAAATTCCTTCTATTTCTTCTTTTGTTACCCTTTTTGACATATTTTTTAATACGAATGATCCAAAACTAAGTGCACTCTACAGTTAAAATTCCTTCCAGAAAGACCAGTTTTTTTGCTGTTGACAATCAATCTTTTGTTTTTTTCAGAGGTAGATCTACGTTCCAAGGGAAATATTTTAGAATTTAAAAACATTGTCATATCCATTTAAAAACATTGTCATATCCTGATCACAAAAGTCAACGCCCATTGTTTTTTTCCAATGATACCATAATGGCAGGTAGTTGACAAAATATCCTTATTTATGTGCTAAATATCAAGGATTTAAAATTATTATATTAAAATGGTTTGATCTCAAAGTTCTAACGAATTGAAAAGGCATAGTCAACCTATTAAGGAGAAGGAAGTAGTAGATTTGGATATAGTAGGTTGATAGTACAAAAAATTACCCTTTTAAATTCAAATTCTGCATGGTTGAAATTAGCTGTTACTTATATAAAATCTTGGTCAAATTGGTCTTGAAAGCTAAGTTATACTTTACTGGAAGAGAGAGTACATTTTTTTCTTCTAATAGTTTAATCTGCAATCGGTTTCAGCAACAGCACGTACAATCATGCGTGGCAATAATGAAAATTCAAGAAGCAATCTATCATAACTTCAACTACAACACGTATATGATAAGCACAAAGGTTGTAAAAGATAATGATGTGGGTTTTTTCATCAATCTGGGTCAATTACATTTTGAATTTACGGATCTGGATTATTGTTTTAGACAATTACGTAGACGATTTTGGTGGAAGAAGTTATCATTTATGTAGAGGTAAAAATCATGCAACCACGGGATGACTTTTATGTTAATGTTGAAGCTGTACAAATGAAAAACAACTTTAATTAAATTAACTATATTTAAACATACACTTAACCAAAAGTCGTGTAAAGAATGATCGACTTCTTTCAAAAGTTAAAAACACTAAAATCGTGTAGGTGTGATGACTCCAGGCTAAGTATTGTTAAACTAAAATCGTGTGACTTATCATTAAAATAGAAATTGTGTTATAAACATATGACTTTTAACTTTTTTTAGTCTTTTTGTTTTCGGGAAAGTCGTATGAAATACAAACGACTTCATCCTTTTTAATTTTTTATTTTAAAATAAAACTTTGTTTTTTTATTTCACACAAACTATTTCGGGTTTGTAGGGTCGATGGACGATCATCTAGTCTGGCTCGTTTTGAATTTTCTGCTCGTTTCAAGTCTACTTAAGTCGATTGCGGATTAACATGCAAAAAATATTTCGACGCTCAAGTCAGATATATGTCTCTCAAGAAGGTCTAAAGTGAACTGAATTATGTGAAAAAGTGTCTTTACCTTGTCATCACACCTTTATTTATAGAGTTTATAGTAATCAAACCTATTAATTGATCATTACTAGCGGTTGAGATGCGAGTTAACCATCCATTAATGACCCTTACCCTATTAATTAATGAACCTTTAATGCCTTTCAACGCTTGTTGCTACCGATCGGTTATATCGTGTCAACATCAGCTTACTTGAATATATGCCGATCGGTATCATATGATACATAGGCTTCCCAAGCCCCAAGCAACTTAGTTGCGATGGGGTTTAAAGTCGTTGTCGATCGGTTAAGATGTTGGTGTTGGAGTGTGGTTACTTGCGGCTACTATTAAAAATAACCGTCTGTTAACCGCTGATCATGGGACACGTGGACCCATAAGATTCGTTCTTATGCGGAATATAAACAGTCAACCCTCCTCAACCGACTGATTAGAATGCATTGAATGGTCATGATCAAAGCCCACAAACCGCTTTTATCGGCTATAAATAAGAGTTGACGTCACTGCCATTTTCACACTTTTCTTTTCACTTCCTACTAAACCGATCGTTCTTCTTGTCTTCAGGTAATCATGTCGTTTGAGACTTGGTTGTTCGAAGAGTTGTCCGAAAGGGAGGGTTGGGGGTATGCAGATGATGTGTTGGAGCCATCTGCAATGGCGGGGTCTTCCATCCTTGGTTCGTAGAGACACTCTCCCCGTCAACTCAAAGGGTTGAAGACACAACTAGGGTTTCTCCACCAAGATCGTTGATTCCTCCGAGGAGATTGAAGAGGAGGAAACTGCTGTGGACATAGAAGTTGATATTGTCGGAGAGTGGGACGGTCACTATTTTCCTCTTGCCGTCGTTTTTGGGTACAATTGGGCTCCTCATGAAGTAGGGCTTTGCGCTGTAAGACCTAAAGTAAATAAGATTAAATGCTTTCATTTTTATGTTGTTATTTATATCTGTAAAATATACAAATTATCTGAGTTATGTAATGATTGTATTTTATTAAAGTTATATATGATTATGAACATGGTATGACTATTGGATAAAATTTTATAGAAGTTTAAAAAAAATGATGAATAGTAAAATGAATAGTAAAAAAAAAGGGATAAGAGATCCACGTAGTGTTGAGTCATAGTTTATTAAAATAATATTTTTGAATAATGAAAATGAATAGTAACAATGAATAGTAAAATTGAATAAAAAAAATGAATAGTTAAATTTTTGGCTATAAATAGCCAAGGAGGGAGGAAGGAAATTTTGCACCAAGAAATAGGAATTTTGAGAGAGGAGAGAGTTTGGAACATATTCTAGTTGCAAGAGAGGAAATTCTGGAAGTTTTTGGGGAACAACTGAGCAGAAGATTTAAGTCTGGAATAAAGGTAAGGGGAGTTAATCTTGAGTCTTTTGTTTCTGTATGATATGAATTCTTGCATATGTTTGGAGTTTTGTTTCTTTTTTTTTTATGATTTTAGAATGATATGTTGTTTCTGTTACGTTTATTTACTTTACTTTCATTTATTTTCTTGCAATTTTGGAAGGATGAGAGTGTTTACAAATTCTTATGTCCCCAATACTTTTATTTTATTTATTTACTTTATGTTCATTTATTTTCTTGCAATTTTGGAAGGATGAGAAGTGCTTACAACTTCTTATTTCCCCAATACTTTTATTTTATTTATTTACTTTATGTTCATTTATTTTCTTGCAAATTTGGAAGGATGAGAAGTGTTTATAACTTCTTATTTCCCCAATACTTTTATTTTATTTATTTACTTTATGTTCATTTATTTTCTTGCAATTTTGGAAGGATGAGAAGTGTTTACAACTTCTTATTTCCCCTATACTTTTATTTTTATTTATTTACTTTATGTTCATTTATTTTCTTGCAACTTTTGGAAGGATGAGAAGTGTTTACAACTTCTTATTTTCCCAATACTTTTATTTTTATTTATTTACTTTATGTTCATTTATTTTCTTGCAACTTTTGGAAGGATGAGAAGTGTTTACAACTTCTTATTTCCCCAATACTTTTATTTTATTTTTTTTACTCTACGTTCATTTATTTTTTTTCAATTTTGGAAGGATGAGAAGTGTTTGTAACTTCTTATTTCCCCAATACTTTTATTTTATTTATTTTATGGCATTGTTCATATTTAATTTACTTATCTATGATTTTATTGATTTCTATTTTTTGGGTTATCTTAGTAAATCGTCAATTTTAACTTTGTGTACCGTTAGATGTAGTCCAATTTTTTATATATGGCATACAAGGCATATTACTTTGTTTTGACCGTTGGGATTATTGTTGTGGAGTCTATACTTAGAGAATTAAATTTCATAAGTTGTATAAGTTAATTATAACTTTATTTTCTGTTACTAAGTTATCATCGAGAAAACGTACATTCTGGACAAGTTAACCGTTAGATTGATTCGAAATTTTGATAAAGGGTTCCTGAGATATAAATATTAAATTTGACTGTAGAAATATATATAAATTTAGAGATATAGGTTTCGCATTTTAAGTATAGGATTTTTCAGCTTAATTTTGTCCCAAAAACCATCTAAGGAAAAATCTAGAGTTTAATTCACCAACCGTTAGATCGAACTGAAAATTTTATTACAAGTTTTAGGCATATATTGGGTCATATTGACCGATCGGATTTTCAAATAAGAGTAAGGAGTTGAGTGAATGTGCATGTAGTATTCCAACAATATTAAGTAACCTAAACTTTTGTTGATCATTACTTTTGAAAATTTACTGGAGTTAGTATAGTGGTCTAAAAATTACAAATCTAGTGTTTAAAGAAAGATAATTGAGTCTAGGTTTCAACAAAATAAGAACCATCTCATTTGGAGTTATGTAGAGAGAGTTATTAGTAAATTAGTCATCAAAGGTCATAGCTGGATAGGTAGAAAAACGTGATTAAGACATTTATTTTAATATTTTTACTACAACTAACTCTGTAATTTAAAAATTACGATACTAATGTTCAATTTAAGATTTTAGATTCTAGAATCCAATAAAACAAGAATCAATTCATTCGGAGTTCTCTAGGAAGAGTTAAAAGGAAAACACTGAGCAAAGGTAAAAAATTTGATTGTAAATTGCTTTGAATGTGATGTTTGGAGCGGTGAGAGGATTGATAAAATAGTCTTGATGATACTTTAGATTATTCATGTACCTTATGGAAGGTTTATGTTGTGTCTCGGTAGTTAAAAGGATAATTTCTTTTGCCTTTGTAAGGCGATTGGTGGATTTGAGTCTTGTTAGTTTCCTCTCTCGAGGGTATACAAATATCTCGCCTAAAGTTTTGGTCTAGTGTTGAGTATGGTGCTTGGTAAATGGAGGTTACTCACCAGTGTGTTACTCATAAGACCTCGAAGAAGTGAGGGAAATATGTCTAAAACTGCGCGTGGAGGACGACTCTTATCCGTAGTCCATATGAGGGACCGGTTTTGGTATGTGTTTATCAGATGAATGAGAAGAATAAAACCGAGACAAGTCCATTAACTGTGATAAATCTAATATATAAATGTGAGGGATTGAAACAAAGAGGGACTCAAATTCATTTGTTTGGTTTAAGCTGAGGTTATATAAGTCGATAAATAGAAAGTGTTATTAATGAATGTATGAATAGTATAAGTAATTTTAATGTGTTTTGTTTCTTCCTTGTATTTGATTAGCTCACCCTACTTGTATGACTACGATGATCGTATAACTCGTGTTGTTATAGGGAGTAGATAATGTTTCAGGTAATACTGGAGAAGTGTAGAGAGAGGAGGCATTGGGAAAAACTCTATGGGATTTTTATATATGTAATTTTAAGTTGTAAAATGATTGGTTTGTAATTTTGAACAACTTTTAATATTCAATCTCTATTGTAATTATAACTCTTGAAAATTGTGATGGTATTATTGTGATATATAATTAAATGTTGTGGTTTTAAATGTGAAGTATAAAAAAAAAATTATTAGAATTTTCTGTAACCCTCTAAAAATTGGGGTGTTACACTTGTTGGTATCAGAGCAGAGATAAAAAAAAAAATTTTTTTGGGATTGGGGAGTGTAAATTTTTTTCATGCATTCTTGTTTCTTTCTTATTTGTTCATGAAATTGATTTGGTTGTTATTATGCGTGTAAAGAACATAATGTCTAGGAACGACAATTCTCACAATATGACTGAAAGAATTGAAGGAGTTGTTGGTGCTATAGAAAGGGTAGTTGGTATCCTGCACCATAATGCTACGAATTGTTCGAAAGAGCAATCTAGTCTAACTCATTTCATGCGTCACAATCCCTCTAGTTCGATGGAAGTGCAACTCCTAATGAAGCAGAATATTGGATCCATGAAATTGAGAAAGTCTTCGAAGCTATTTCTTGTCCAGAAGACAAGAAGGTGATCTTTGCGACCTTTCTACTGATTGGAGAAGCGGAATACTGGTGGGGAGGAGTCAAGAGAATAATGGAGATTAACAAAGAAACTATCACCTGGGAAAGTTTAAAGTCAAATTCTTGGAGAAATATTTTCCTAACAGCGCAAGGTTCACGAAGGAGCTCGAGTTTCTTAGTTTATGGTAGGGAAGGATGTCGGTACATGAATATGCAGTAAGGTTTGACCAACTTTCAAGATACTACTCGCAATCCTTTCAAGATGAATGAAAGTGCCAGAAATTTGAAGAAGGTCTGAGGCATGAACTAAAGAAAGCAATTATACCATTAAATATCCGACATTTTGTAACTATGATTGAAACAGCCAAGAGAGTGGAGTTACTAGAAACAGACCCCGATAGGGTTGTCAGACCTCAGAAAGGAAGTTTTTCATCGACTTGATTCCTGGTGCAGGACCAATATCTGTAGTTCCTTACAGGATGGCTCCTGTAGAGCTGGCAGAACTAAAGAAACATTTAGAGGAACTGTTAGAGAAACAGTTTATCAGACCCAGTGCGTCACCATGGGGAGCTCCAGTATTACTCATGAAAAAGAAAGACGAAAGTTCGCGTTTGTGCATCGACTATCGACAACTGAATAAATTGACGATTAAGAATAAGTACCCACTACCAAGGATTGACGACCTATTGGATCAGCTACAAGGAGCAAATATATTCTCTATAATTGACTTGAGATCTGGTTACCACCAGATTTTAGTTAAATTTGAGGATGTTCAGAAGACAACCTTTAGATCACGCTATGGGCACTATGAGTATGTAGTGATGCCATTTGGAGTTTCAAATGCTCCTGCAATATTTATGGATTATATGAATCGGGTATTTAGATCTTACCTAGATAAGTTTGTCGTTGTGTTTATTGATGACATTCTCATATATTCAAAAAGTCATGAAGAACATGCAGGACATTTGAGACTGGTGTTGGATACTTTGAGGGAACATCAATTATATGGAAAGTTGTCTAAATGTGAGTTTTGGTTGGACGAAAGTCAATTTTTGGGTCACGCGATTTCGTCACAAGGAATTGCGATGGACCCGACAAAAGTTGAAGCAATACTCAAGTGGGAACGCCCAAAGACTGTGACTGAAGTAAGAAGTTTCGTGGGCTTGGCAGGTTATTACAGAAAATTCGTAGAAGGTTTCTCTAAGATTGTGGGTCCTTTAACTTAATTAACTCGTAAAGACCAACCTTTCTCATGGATGGATAAATGCGAAGCAAGCTTTGAGGAAATGAAGAGAAGGCTGACAAGTGCTCCAGTTCTGGCCATTCCAGATACTACTAAGAGTTTGGAAGTGTTCTGTGATACTTCATATCAAGGACTTGGATGTGTGTTAATGCAGGAAAGAAGACCGATAGCTTATGCATCAAGACCACTGAAGGTACATGAGAGAAATTATCCAACACACGATATCGAATTAGCAGCGGTAGTGTTCGCGATGAAGTCTTGGAGACACTACCTTTATGAAGCACACTTTCAAGTATTCAACGACCATAAGAGTTTAAAGTACCTATTTGATCAGAAGGAACTAAATATGCGACAATGAAGATGGATGGAATACCTTAAAGATTTCGATTTTGAGTTTCAATATCACCTAGGAAAGGCGAACGTGGTAGCAGATGCTTTGAGTCGCAAGCATACTCAAATGTCAGCTTTGATGGTAAAGGAGTTGGAATTAATTGAAAAGTTCAGGGATATTAATCTAAGTTGGCAATTAAACCCAGATCATATTTTGTGTAGTTACTTGACAATCACGAATGACTTCCTAGAAGAAATCAAGGCAGAACAGAAAGAAGATTCTAGTTTACAACGTATAATGGGATCATTGGACTCAGAACCAACTAAGGAATTCTCTATAGGAATAGACCATATTCTTCGTTTCAAAAATAGGGTATGCGTTCCAGCAAAGATGGAACTAAAGAAAATGATTCTTGAAGAAGGACATAAGAGTCGTCTTAGCATACATCCAGGTATGACTAAGATGTATAAAGATTTGAAGGAATCATTTTGGTGGAGTGGAATGAAGAAAGATGTAGCAGAATTTGTATCATCATGTTTGGTTTGTCAAAAGGCCAAAATTGAACATCAGAAACCAGGAGGCATGTTACAATAATTATATATTCCTCGTTGGAAGTGGGATAGCATCTCGATGGATTTCGTAACTCATCTACCAAGGACAACAAAGGGCCATGACTCAGTGTGGGTGATTGTAGATAGACTGACAAAAAGTGCCCACTTCTTACCAATCAATCAAAGAACGTCGTTGGAAAAGCTGACAGAACTGTACGTCAGAGAAGTAGTCAGATTGCATGGAGTCCCATCCAATATCATATCTGATTGTGATCCAAGATTTTGGAAGAAATTACAAGAAGCTTTAGGTACGAAGCTTAGGATGAGTTCAACGTATCATCCTCAAACATATGGACAGTCTGAAAGGACTATTCAATCTCTCGAAGAGTTGTTAAGGACATGTGTTTTGGATCATATGGGAAATTGGAGCGAAATTCTCCCTTTGGTAGAATTCACTTACAACAACAGTTTTCATTCCAGCATTGGAATGGCGCCATATGAAGCTTTGTATGGGAGAAGATGTAGGACACCTCTATGTTGGTACCAAGATGGAGGAGCAGTTGCATTAGGTCCCGAGATACTACAACAAACGACAAACAAAGTTAAGTTGATACAAGAAAGAATGCGCGCAACTCAAAGCAGACAAAAGTCTTATGCAGACAGGAGAAAAAGACCTCTTGAGTTCGCAGTAGGAGATCATGTGTTCCTTCGTGTGCCTCAATTAACAGGCATAGGAAGTTCTATCAGATCGAAGAAGTTGTCTCCCAAGTTTCTTGGACCATTTGAAATCATCAAGAGGATCGGGCCAGTAGCATATGAAATCTCGTTAGCTCCATAGTTAGCGAATTTACACAACGTGTTTCATGTATCACAACTAAGAAAGTATGTGTCACGACCAAATCATGTGCTTGAGATGGATGACATTCAAGTCAATGGAGACTAATCTTTAGACGTCAAACCTGTGCGAATTTTGGATCATCAAACTAAACAACTCCGAGGAAAGAACGTCTACACGGTGAAAGTATTGTGGAATGAAAGCACACAAGAAATGACTTGGTAATTAGAGGAGGATATGTGGAAGACCTACCCTTATTTATTCTCCTGATAACCACAAGTTTCGAGGACAAAACTTTTTGTGGATGGGGAGAATGTAAGACCTAAAGTAAATAAGATTAAATGTTTCCATTTTTATGTTGTTATTTATATCTGTAAAATATACAAATTATCTGAGTTATGTAATTATTGTATTTTATTAAAGTTATATATGATTATGAACATGGTATGGCTATTGGATAATATTTTATAGAAGTTTAAAAAAAAATGATGAATAGTAAAAAAAAAGGATAAGAGATCCACATAGTGTTGAGTCATAGTTTATTAAAATAATATTTTTGAATAGTGAAAATGAATAGTACAATGAATAGTAAAATTGAATAAAAAAAATGAATAGTAAAATTTTTGGCTATAAATAGCCAAGGAGGGAGGAAGGAAATTTTGCACCAAGAAGTAGGAATTTTGAGAGAGGAGAGAGTTTGGGACATATTCTAGTTGCAAGAGAGGAAATTCTGGAAGTTTTTGGGGAACAACTGAGCAGAAGATTTAAGTCTGGAATAGAGGTAAGGGGAGTTAATCTTGAGTCTTTTGTTTCTGTATGATATGAATTCGTGCATATGTTTGGAGTTTTGTTTCTTTTTTTTATGATTTTAGAATGATATGTTGTTTCTGTTACGATTATTTACTTTACTTTCATTTATTTTCTTGCAATTTTGGAAGGATGAGAAGTGTTTACAACTTCTTATTTCCCCAATACTTTTATTTTATTTATTTACTTTACTTTCAATTATTTTCTTGCAATTTTGGAAGGATGAGAAGTGTTTACAACTTCTTATTTCCCCAATACTTTTATTTTATTTATTTACTTTATGTCCATTTATTTTCTTGCAATTTTGGAAGGATGAGAAGTGTTTACCAATTCTTATTTCCCCAATACTTTTATTTTATTTATTTACTTTATGTTCATTTATTTTCTTGCAATTTTAGAAGGATGAGAAGTGTTTACAACTTCTTATTTCCCCAATACTTTTATTTTTATTTATTTACTTTATGTTCATTTATTTTCTTGCAACTTTTGGAAGGATGAGAAGTGTTTACAACTTCTTATTTCCCCAATACTTTTATTTTATTTTTTTTACTCTACGTTCATTTATTTTCTTGCAATTTTGGAGGAATGAGAAGTGTTTGTAGCTTCTTATCCCCAATACTTTTATTTTATTTATTTTACGGCATTGTTGATATTTAATTTACTTATCTATGATTTTATTGATTTCTACTTTTCAGGTTATGTTAGTAAATCGTCAATTTTAACTTTGTGTTGGAACATTACGACACTAATGTTCAATTTAAGATTTTAGAGTCTAGAATCCACCATACTCAACACTAGACCAAAACTTTAGGCGAGATATTTGTATACCCTCGAGAGAGAAAACTAACAAGACTCGAATCCATCAATCGCCTTACAAAGGCAAAAGAAATTATCCTTTTAACTACCGAGAGACAACATAAACCTTCCATAAGTTACATGAATAATCTAGAGTATCATCAAGACTATTTTATCAATCCTCTCACGCTCCAAACATCACATTCAAAGCAATTTACAATCAAATTTTTTACCTTTGCTCAGTGTTTTCCATATAAATTTTCCTACAGAACTCCGAATGAATTGATTCTTGTTTTATTGGATTCTAGACTCTAAAATCTTAAATTGAACATTAGTATCGTAATTTTTAAATTACAGAGTTAGTTGTAGTAAAAATATTAAGATAAATGTCTTAATCACGTTTTTCTACCTATCCAGCTATGACCTTTGATGACTAATTTACTAATAACTCTCTCTACATAACTCCAAATGAGATGGTTCTTATTTTGTTGAAACCTAGACTCAATTATCTTTCTTTAAACACTAGATTTGTAATTTTTAGACCACTATACTAACTCCAGTAAAATTTCAAAAGTAATGATCAACAAAAGTTTAGGTTACTTAATATTGTTGGAATACTACATGCACATTCACTCAACTCCTTACTCTTATTCGAAAATCCGATCGGTCCATATGATCCAATATATGCCTAAAACTTGTAATAAAATTTTCTGTTCGATCTAACGGTTGGTGAATTAAACTCTAGATTTTTCCCTAGATGGTTTTTGGGACAGAATTAAGCTGAAAAATCCTATACTTAAAATGCGAAACCTATATCTCTAAATTTATATATATTTCTACGGTCAAATTTAATATTTATATCTCAGGAATCTTTTATCAAAATTTCGAATCAATCTAACGGTTAACTTGTCCAGAATGTACGTTTTCTCGATGATAACTTAGTAACAGAAAATAAAGTTATAATTAACTTATACAACTTGTGAAATTTAATTCTCTAAGTATAGACCCTACAACAATAATCCGAACGGTCAAAACAAAGTAATATGCCTTGTATGCCATATATCAAAAATTGGACTACATCTAACGGTACAGAAAGTTAAAATTGACGATTTACTAAGATAACCCAAAAAATAGAAATCAATAAAATTATAGATAAGTAAATTAAATATAAACAATGCCGTAAAATAAATAAAATAAAAGTATTAGGGAAATAAGAAGTTACAAACACTTCTCATCCTTCCAAAATTGCAAGAAAATAAATGAACGTAGAGTAAAAAAAGACTCAAAAATAAATGAACGTAGAGTAAAAAAAGAAACAAAACTCCAAACATATGCAAGAATTCATATCATACAGAAACAAAAGACTCAAGATTAACTCCCATTACCTCTATTCCAGACTTAAATCTTCTGCTCAGTTGTTCCCCAAAAACTTCCAGAATTTCCTCTCTTGCAACTAGAATATGTCCCAAACTCTCTCCTCTCTCAAAATTCCTACTTCTTTGTGCAAAATTTCCTTCCTCCCTCCTTGGCTATTTATAGCCAAAAATTTTACTATTCATTTTTTTTATTCAATTTTACTATTCATTGTTACTATTCATTTTCACTATTCAAAAATATTATTTTAATAAACTATGACTCAACACTATGTGGATCTCTTATCCCTTTTTTTTTTACTATTCATAATTTTTTTAAAACTTCTATAAAACATTATCCAATAGCCATACCATGTTCATAATCATATATAACTTTAATAAAATACAATAATTACATAACTCAGATAATTTGTATATTTTACAGATATAAAACAACATAAAAATGGAAACATTTAATCTTATTTACTTTAGGTCTTACATTCTCCCCATCCACAAAAAGTTTCATCCTCGAAACTTGTGGTTATCAGGAGAATAGATAAGGGTAGGTCTTCCACATATCCTCCTCTAATTACCAAGTCATTTCTTGTGTGCTTTCATTCCACAATACTTTCACCGTGTAGACGTTCTGTCCTCGGAGTTGTTTAGTTTGATGATCCAAAATTTCGCACAGGTTTGACGTCTAAAGATAAGTCTCCATTGACTTGAATGTCATCCATCTCAAGCACATGATCTGGTCGTGACACATACTTTCTTAGTTGTGATACATGAAACACGTTGTGTAAATTCGCTAACTGTGGAGGTAACGCGATTTCATATGCTACTGGCTCGATCCTCTTGATGATTTCAAATGGTCCAAGAAACTTGGGAGAAAACTTCTTCGATCTGATAGCTCTTCCTATGCCTGTCAATTGAGACACACGAAGGAACACATGATCTCCTACTGCGAACTCAAGAGGTCTTCTTCTCCTGTCTGCATAAGACTTTTGTCTGCTTTGAGTTGCGCGCATTCTTTCTTGTATCAACTTAACTTTGTGTGTCGTTTGTTGTAGTATCTCGGGTCCTAATGCAACTGCTCCTCCATCTTGGTACCAACATAGAGGTGTCCTACATCTTCTCCCATACAAAGCTTCATATGGCGCCATTCCAATGCTGGAATGAAAACTGTTGTTGTAAGTGAATTCTACCAAAGGGAGAATTTCGCTCCAATTTCCCATATGATCCAAAACACATGTCCTTAACAATTCTTCGAGAGATTGAATAGTCCTTTCAGACTGTCCATCTGTTTGAGGATGATACGCTGAACTCATGCTAAGCTTCGTACCTAAAGCTTCTTGTAATTTCTTCCAAAATCTTGGATCACAATCAGATATGATATTGGATGGGACTCCATGCAATCTGACTACTTCTCTGACGTACAGTTCTGTCAGCTTTTCCAACGACGTTCTTTGATTGATTGGTAAGAAGTGAGCACTTTTTGTCAGTCTATCTACAATCACCCACACTGAGTCACGGCTCTTTGTTGTCCTTGGTAGATGAGTTACGAAATCCATCGAGATGCTATCCCACTTCCAACGAGGAATATATAATTGTTGTAACATGCCTCCTGGTTTCTGATGTTCAATTTTGGCCTTTTGACAAACCAAACATGATTATACAAATTCTGCTACATCTTTCTTCATTCCGCTCCACCAAAATGATTCATTCAAATCTTTATACATCTTAGTCATACTTGGATGTATGCTAAGACGACTCTTATGTCCTTCTTCAAGAATCATTTTCTTTAGTTCCGTCTTTGCTGGAACACATACCCTGTTTTTGAAATGAAGAATATCGTCTATTCCTATAGAGAATTCCTTAGTTGGTTCTGAGTCCAATGATCCCATTATACGTTGTAAACTAGAATCTTCTTTTTGTTCTGCCTTGATTTCTTCTAGGAAGTCATTCGTGATTGTCAAGTAACTACACAAAATATGATCTGGGTTTAATTGTCAACTTAGATTCATATCCCTGAACTTTTCAATTAATTCCAACTCCTTTACCATCAAAGCTGACATTTGAATACGCTTGCGACTCAAATCATATTCTACCACGTTCGCCTTTCCTAGGTGATATTGAAACTCAAAATCGAAATCTTTCAGGTATTCCATCCATCTTCGTTGTCGCATATTTAGTTCCTTCTGATCAAATAGGTACTTTAAACTCCTATGGTCGTTGAATACTTGAAAGTGTGCTCCATAAAGGTAGTGTCTCCAAGACTTCATCGCGAACACTACCGCTGCTAATTCGATATCGTGTGTCGGATAATTTCTCTCATGTACCTTCAGTTGTCTTGATGCATAAGCTATCGGTCTTCTTTCCTGCATTAACACACATCCAAGTCCTTGATATGAAGCATCACAGAACACTTCCAAACTCTTAGTAGTATCTGGAATGGCCAGAACTGGAGCACTTGTCAGCCTTCTCTTCATTTCCTCAAAGCTTGCTTCGCATTTATCCATCCATGAGAAAGGTTGGTCTTTACGAGTTAATTGAGTTAAAGGACCCACAATCTTAGAGAAACCTTCTACAAATTTTCTGTAATAACCTGCCAAGCCCACGAAACTTCTTACTTCAGTCACAGTCTTTGGGCGTTCCCACTTGAGTATTGCTTCAACTTTTGCCGGGTCCACCGCAATTCCTTGTGACGAAATCACGTGACCCAAAAATTGACTTTCGTCCAACCAAAACTCACATTTAGACAACTTTCCATGCAATTGATGTTCCCTCAAAGTATCCAACACCAGTCTCAAATGTCCTGCATGTTCTTCATGACTTTTTGAATAGATGAGAATGTCATCAATAAACACAACGACGAACTTATCTAGGTAAGATCTAAATACCCGATTCATATAGTCCATAAATATTGCAGGAGCATTTGAAACTCCAAATGGCATCACTACATACTCATAGTGCCCATAGCGTGATCTAAAGGTTGTCTTCTGAACATCCTCATATTTAACTAAAATATGGTGGTAACTAGATCTCAAATCAATTTTAGAGAATATATTTACTCCTTGTAGCTGATCCAATAGGTCGTCAATCCTTGGTAGTGGGTACTTATTCTTAATCGTCAATTTATTCAGTTGTCGATAGTCGATGCACAAACGCGAACTTCCGTCTTTCTTTTTCACGAGTAATACTGGAGCTCCCCATGGTGACGCACTGGGTCTGATAAACTGTTTCTCTAACAGTTCCTCTATATGTTTCTTTAGTTCTGCCAGCTCTGCAGGAGCCATCCTGTAAGGAGCTACAGATATTGATCCTGCACCAAGAATCAAGTCGATGAAAAACTCTACTTCTCTCCTTGGTGGTAACCCAGGTATCTCATCTGGAAAAACATCAGCATATTCTTCCACCACTGAAATATTCATCGCTTGTTGTTCAGAACCTTTCGTCTTATTGTGAGCTATAACCATGAAACATGCATCATCGCCTTTAAATTCCTTTAGAACATCCTTAGTCGAGATAAGCTCTAAATCATCTATTTTAGGGAAAATCAACTTGTGTTGTCCACAGTCAATAAGGATGTGATTGGTGGATAACCAATCCATTCCTAAAATGATATCAAGATCTCGTAAAGGTAAAGATATCAGGTTCACTTTGAACTTGCGTCCTGCTACTATGATCGGGCATCCGACACAGACTGAACTGGTCGAGATCTGGCCCGATGCTGGTGTAGAAACCACCAGATCACACCCAAGATCACTCACAGGTAAACACAATTCTTCCAAACATGAAGACAATATAAAGGAGTGCGTATCTCCGGAATCAAACAAAACACGTATACATTTTCCAAATAAAATGCATGTGTCTAAGATAAGGTTACCTGGCATCGCTTCTTCTTCTCCAGTGATAGCAAAAACCCTTCCTGCTGCCTTGGGATTTTCTCTAGAAGGACTCCGTTGTTGTGCTCCAACCTTTATCTTATTATCAGGACAGTTGGAAGCAAAAATGACCTGGCTTATTGCAGGAAAAACACTTCTTCATATTATTTTGGTTACCAAAGAGTTTTGGGCATTCTTTTCTGTAGTGTGGACCACCACACTCATAACACTTCACAGCTCCTGGAACAGGTTGCTGAGGTTTCATATAGGGCTTCTTTTGAAATCTCACCCCGGAAGAACTTCCTTTTTGAGGTCTGACAACCCTATCGGGGTCTGTTTCTAGTAACTCCACTCTCTTGGTTGTCTCAATCATAGTTACAAAATGTCGGATATTTAATAGTATAATTGCTTTCTTTAGTTCATGCCTCAGACCTTCTTCAAATTTCTGGCACTTTCATTCATCTTGAAGGGATTGCGAGTAGTATCTTGAAAGTTGGTCAAACCTTACTACATATTCATGTACCGACATCCTTCCCTGCCGTAAACTCAGAAACTCGAGCTCCTTCGCGAACCTTGCACTGCTAGGAAAATATTTCTCCGAGAATTTGACTTTGAAACTTTCCCAGGTGATAGTTTCTTTGTTAATCGCCATTATTCTCTTTGACTCTTCCCCACTAGTATTCCGCTTCTCCAATCAGTAGAAAGGTTGCAAAGATCACCTTCTTGTCTTCTGGACAAGAAATAGCTTCGAAGACTTTCTCAATTTCATGGATCCAATATTATGCTTCATTAGGAGTTGCACTTCCATCGAACTTAGAGGGATTGTGACGCATGAAATGAGTTAGACTAGATTGCTCTTTCGAACCATTCGTAGCATTATGGTGCAGGATACTAACTACCCTTTCTATAGCACCAACAACTCCTTCAATTCTTTCAGTCATATTGTGAGAATTGCCGTTTCTAGACATGATGTTCTTTACACGCATAATAATAACCAAATCAATTTCATGAACAAATAAGAAAGAAACAAGAATGCATGATAATGTGCTGGAGCCATTTGCATCGGCGGGGTCTTCCATCCTTGGTTCGTGGAGACACTCTCCCCGTCAACTCAAAGGGCTGAAGACACAACTAGGGTTTCTCCACCAAGATCGTTGATTCCTCCGAGGAGATTGAAGAGGAGGAAACTACCGTGGACATAGAAGTTGATATTGTCAGAGAGTGGGACGATCACTATTTTCCTCTTGCCGTCGTTTTTGGGTACAATTGGGCTCCTCATGAAGTAGGGCTTTACGCTCCTTCCTTTGTTACCGGGTTATGCTTGGAGGATCTCGTCAAACGCATGTACATTTTGGCTAGTGAGACTGACGCTAACAACATTAAACTGGTTGTCTATAAAATGAACGAACGAGCTTGTCACGTTCGGGAGGGATATAACAGTGGTTTTTTCTTTGTGCACTTGACCTTGTTCCGTGACTTAGGTGTTCGTCTTCCCTTCTTCGACTTTCAAATGGGCATTCTGCACATGCTGGATGTTGAACCTACCCAGCTCCATCCGGACGGGTGGGCTTTTATGCAAGCTTTCAGCATCGTTTGCACGGCCTTGGCTCTTACACCAACTCATGCTTCCTTTCTGTATTTTTTCCATGCATTGTCTCATCCTAATAAACCATGAATATCATTGTTCATTAAAGATTGTCAGTTGTTTACGTTGTTCAACACATCGTACAAGGAAAAAAAATTAAGAATTTAAAATGTTTTTTTTTCAAAGGTACAAGGACTACAACCTTCTTCTCATAAACTATGTAAGTTAATGATTTTCATAATTCATCTATTTCATACATTCTATTGTGTAAAATATAGTATGATTCACCTTACTTTCTTTCATCACTTACAATGTAAATATCACTTATTATTATGTCTTCTAGAAAACATGTGTAGAAATAGATAAGACAATGTTTGTATAGCACAATGGAATTGAAAGTTTTTATGCAATTTTTAAAGTTACCTAGTTTTACTTTTATTTTTATTCTATATGAATAATAGTATGATAATATATATTAACATTTAACATATATTATAAAAGTAAAGTGTAATGATATTTTGACACCTAATTTTAACAAAATTTTGACACTAGGTATGTGTCGTTTCCTTATTGATCAATGTGGTAAATGTTTAAAAAAAAATTGAAAATGAGGTGGAATTAAAGGGCTATAGGGGTTTGAAGTCTTTTTTGGTTTTCTTCCTTCTCACACTTCTTCTTCTCACCTAACTAAACCAAAGTCCCCCTCTCTTTCTCTCTTTCTCCTTCTTTTGGTATTTAGGGGCAGCAATTCCCTTGTTTCCCCCTCCACCTTTCAATTCGACTCTCTCACTTTCACTTTTCTTATTCCCTTTTTGCAAATGCTTCTCGTCGCTTGCTAGGGTTTCCTAATTCTCAAATCTGCTTCCCCTAAAGCACCTTGTACCTTGTCTTTCTGCGATTAATCAACTTAGTAGTAAAACTCAATGGCCTTGTTTTTTAATTGGACAAAGTTTTTTTAACACTTATTGGACTTATTGGATATAGAAGTGATGTTCAACCATTAATGATCATAAGTACATGGATGTACATGGCCAAGGAAAAATTCTTGTTAAAACTCAATGTGCAGAAACAGATCTGGGAGCAAAGGCTAAATAAGTGGGAAGTTCAGTCAAACTTTTTGCACACGAGGGTCAATTGTGAAAATGACCTTGTTTTTTAATTGAACAAACTTTTTTTAACACTTATTCGACTTATTGGATCTATAAGTGATGTTCAGCCATTAATGATAACAAGTATATGGATGTACATGGCCAAGGAAGAATTCTTGTTAAAACTCAATGTGTAGAAACAGACTTGGGAGCAAAGGCCAAAGAAGTGGGTAGTTTAGGCAAACTTTATGCACACGGGGGTCAACTGTGAAAATGACCTTGTTTTTTTAATGGAACCAACTTTTTTGAAGACTTATTGGACTTGTTGGATATAGAAGTGATGTTCAGCCATTGATGATCACAAGTATATGGATGTACATGGCCAAGGAAGAATTCTTTTTAAAACTCAATGTGCAGAAACATACCTGGTAGCAAAGTCCAAATAAGTGGGGAGTTTAGGCAAACTTTCTGCACACAGGGGTCAACTGTGAAAATGACCTTGTTTTTTAATTGAACCAACTTTTTTTAAGACTTGTTGGACTTATTGGATATAGAAGTGATGTTCAACCATTGATGATCACAAGTATATGGATGTACATGGCCAAGGAAGAATTCTTGTTAAAACTCAATATGCAGAAACAAACATGGGAGCAAAGGCCAAACAAGTGGGACTTTAGGCAAACTTTCTGCACACGGGGTCAACTGTGAAAATGACCTTGTTTTTAATGGAACCAACTTTTTTAAGACTTATTGAACTTATTAAAATTTTTAAATAATAATATTTATTATAAAATAAAAATATTAATTGTTTAAATTAAAGAGAGAAATCATTTTTACATACAAATATATTAAATATTATCTTTATCATGTCAACAACATTAATAATGAATATAAATTTTAAATATAAATTTATTATTGTTCAAAATCCACTGAGCCAAGCTTCGAAATATTATAATTTAATTAAACTATGAAAGTGTATGCCTGAATTTATGAATTAAACTTATGAAAAAAAAAATTCCTTAATAATTCCAATAAGTCTTAAAAAAGTTGGTTCCATTAAAAAACAATGTCATTTTCAAAGTTGACCCCGTGTGTAGAAAGTTTGCCTAAACTCCCCACTTATTTGACCTTTGCTCCCAGGTTTGTTTCTGCACATTGAGTTTTAACAAAAATTCTTCATTGGCCATGTACATCCATATACTTGTGATCATCAATGGCTGAACATCACTTCTATATCCAATAAGTCCAATAAGTGTTAAAAAAAGTTTGTTCAATTAAAAAACAAGGTCATTGAGTTTTACTACTAAGTTGATTAATCGCACAAAGACAAGGTACAAGGTGCTTTAGGGGAAGCAGATTTGAGAATTGGGAAACCTTGGCAAAAAAGCATTTGCAAAAAGGGAATCAGAAAAGTGAAAGCGAGAGAGTTGAATTGAAAGGTGGAGGGGGAAACAAGGGAGGAAATTGCCGCCGATGCAATCCCCTGAACACCGGAAGAAGGAGAGAGAAAGAGAGAGAGTTTGATTTAGTTGGGTATGAAGAAGAAGTGTGAGAAGGAAGAAAACAAAAAAAAAAAAAACTTCAAACCCCTGCAGCCCTTTAATTCCACCTCATTTTCAATTTTTTTTAAACATTTACCACATGGACCAATAAAAGAACGACACATATCTAGTGTCAAAAATTTGTCAAAATTAGGTGTCAAAGTATCATTACCCAAAAGTAAAATAGTCTTAAAAAAAAAAATTTGTTTTATTTATAAAAGAAAAGAAAGAAAAAAGATAATATATATAATAATTTATGGATCAAAATATTATTACTCTTTATATATAATTTTTTTTAATCTTGTTTCACGTGGAAGTCATTTGTATTAAGTGTTTTTTTTTTGTAATAATTTATTTTAGACATTTTGAATCATTTAACTAGAAACATCAAGACATATGACAATTATTTATGTTATCTAAACCTCTCTTCTTCTGAAATGGTATTATTCATATATGTTAGCATATTACTTTTTTTTTTTTAAGAATTCAAATATGTCTTGTACAATGGAAAATATGATTTATTCTACTTATGTATAATAGGTGTATCAATGATAATAGAGGGTTAAACGTGCATTCATACTGTTAAATTTACTTTGTTTAAAATCGAGTGTTTTGTTTTATTATCTACATATATAATGATGATATTTTTAAAAGACATATGGATATCATGAAGTCTAGAATAAAAAATATATATCCATTTAAAATTTGTTTGATAAGAAAAAATAAATATTTGAAGAATATTTGTGATTGGACACAATAAAAAAAATGTTAATGTTGGTCAAATCATATATTTTTAACAAAAATATGATCAATGAACATATCATCAACCCTAATATCTCTTCTATTCATTGTAAATTGAACATGATTTAGACATGTTAGATATAGAAGAAAGTAAAGTTTTCTATGTATTTTCTCAAGTATCAAATAATTTAATAGAAATATGATTGGGTTGATGTATGAAATAGGTTCTTCTAGTCCTTTGTCTTAACATCAATCTCCATTTAAAGGATTAAGTATCCTATTCTTTCACAAATCAAGTGTTAATACCCATGCATGACTAACTTCACACATGTCTGTAAGACAACCTTATATGTTATTTGGTTTTTGGATATTGAGCTTCTAATATTTTTTGTATGATAGATCTCATATGACTTTTCTTTTCGTGAATTGAATTCTAAGATATTTATCAAACGTATAACTACTTGATAATTTACTCACATGACACACATATGTATATATTAATATTTTATTCACTTTTGTTGGCTCAATATTTTTTTCTTACATTTTTATAATAAGATAGTCAAATGATTATTCATTTCATAAAAAATATAAGAAAAGAATATCATGTGTCTATATTTTATGGTGGACTTCAGTTATGTGTTGTTACGAAGTTAGGTATCTTAAATAAAAAGCACTACATCAATACAACCTTTTACACACTATTAATGAATATTCATTTTTTTTTTTATATTCACAGTTGCACAAGATCTTACACAAGTACTTTGTTTTTATACAAGAACTTGTGCAGTAACAGTTTTGAGGGTATGGGATATAATAATTTTAATTGCACATAAAAGTTAAATCATTTGAGAACACAATGAATAAAATACATATTTATTTTTGAAATGTAAAAATGAAAATTGTAAGGCATGAAAGCATCCTGTATTAGGAGGACCGGGCGGTAAAAGATTCGTCTCGAAAAAGACATAATCGGACATCTTATCAGGGACCGGCCATAACTCTCGGGTTAAGTTTGTTGGGCCGGATTAAGGTAAGATGTAATTAAGACTATTGAGTCAACATTGGGCCATGATTAGGATTTCACTAATCATAAGCCCATGACAGAAACTATAAATACAGGTTAAAGGTATGAGGTAGGTGATTCACATTTACTGTGTATTATTATTGCTCTCGATTTGCTGAGTGAACTGTGTACTGACTTGACCATTGGAGGACCCTTGGCAGGTACCTGATCGGACAGTATCCATTCAGAGAAGAGCTGGAAGTCATACCGAACGATACTTATAAAGAAGAAGACAGGAGGTGGAACCGAACGTCCTAGAAGACAAATTGTGAAGGTATCGATGGTAGCTCGACTCTACAACCGAAACATTTTGGCGCCCCCCGTGGGGCCGAGTGATCTGATACCCAATGGTGACCACGAGGAACATGAGCGGAGAAGACCTAGTTGAGATGATTAGGATGTTGCAGTAGAAGTTGGAGGAGATGCAACACCGTCACGAGGAGGAGATGGCAGCCATGCGGGCGGAATGCTTGGCCCGGTTGGCCAAAGGAAAAGGCCTTGAAACCAAAGAGAGGGCCGAGGGAGAACTTGATAAAGTCGAGAAGGAGGACAAGGCTAAACACAGCAGCGCGCAGGACCCATCTTGGAAGCCTACCGAGCTGAGCGCTAGAGGAAGGAATAAAGCCAAAACCGATTAGGCTGAGAGCGTTGGGATGAGTAAAAAACTAGTGGTGAAGACCGAAGGACCGTCCGTCCTCCTACCCTTCGTCCAGGCCATCATGGACGTTCAAATTTCCGAGGAATTTGTTCCCCCACAATTCAAGATGTACGATGGGACCACCGATCCAGAGGCCCACATAAAGGCCTTCACCAACGCGATGGCCTTCCGCACCGGCAACGATGCCATCTAGTGTTCGGGCATTCTCGTTGTCCCTCAAAGGGGAAGCCTTGGAGTGGTTTAACTTACTCCCCAACAACTCCATCAAAAATTTTAAAAGTATAAGTTGTATGTTTAAGAGGCAATTCGCAGCCTGCAGCATGCAAGACGTGACTATCATCGATTTGATGAACCTCAAACAAGGGAAGGAGAAGTCACTGAAATATTTCATGGATCCTTATCAGAAGACGGTCCGACAAGTCAAAGGTCTTACTCTGAAGCTCTTACATCTTGACAGCACTGAGATCGGGCCCTTTCAAGGACAATGTGTGCCAACGGCCACCCAAGACTATGGAAGAGCTTCGCGAGAGAGCCGCTGATGAGGTCAAGGTAGAGGAAATGAAGTTATCCTACAAAAAAGAAAGTCAAGAAGTGCGCAATGAAAAGGCGGATGACAGGAAGTTCGATGGGCAATCAAGCCGGACGGGAGGTCCGAAGCCGAAAGAAGCGCCAAGAGGTCGAAGGTTTCAACAGTACACGCCTTTGAATGCTCCTCGAGCCAAAATACTTAGAATGTCATTGTTATATAAGAGAAAGAAATATGGGTTATATTACAACATATGACCAATTAGTTATTTAAACTCATAACATAACAAGTATATTATTGGTTACTCAAAATAAAAATATTTAACTATATTCATTAACTTAATATCATGGTTCAGTTTGTGTATTGAACAACAAATTTAACTTGGACGTTTAAAAATCATAATAACTATTTATAGAATTGGTATAATTTTACGATGTCAAAATTTAAGTAGCAGTTAAATTAATATGTGAAATTCAATCAGTAAATAATTAAAGTTAATTCAAGGTTTAATATTTCAATAGGTTTCTATTTTCGTCCAGAATCTTAAATAGGACCCCTTCTTTTTTGGCGTCTCAATTAGGTCTTTATTTTTGTAAAACTAAATCAAATTGGGGCTTTCCGTCAAATTGATCAAATGGTGTTAAGGATTGCGTCACCTGACATGCTGATAGTGTAATTTTAACATACATGTCATTAAAACCGTTGGTCAATTCTATTTTTTTAAATTTTGAATTAAAAACTAAGTAAACAAAGTGGAAATATAATTAAAGAAAGGGTAAAGTTGAGAATTCGTATTCTTCTGCTCAAAGTCTCATTCTCTCTGCAATTGCAAAATCGAACTGAAATTGGAGGAATTTGAGTTTTAGGGCTCGTTGCTTATCCACAAAATCGTTGTTGTTTTAGGTTTCGTCTGTGGTTATGGAGAAGCCTAAGCGAATGCGCCTCCACAGTTCGGTTCTCTCCCACCCTCCCTCTCTTAACATCAACGACAAAACTCAAAACAACAGGCTCGTTATAGGATGCTCCGTTCCCGAGCCACAGGCGGCTCACACCTCTGGAAGAAGAAGAAAAAGCTGGCATTGCATTAGAAACCTTGTTCGGTGAAGCAGGACGAATAAAAGAAACCTGGCCCCTTCTATTTATAACTCCTCGCGGAGACGATGCGTCGTCCAACGGCAATTTTCTCGGCACGACGAGTTTGGGAGAAGAAATGACGTTTGTTGTGGGTTTGGCTTTGTTGGTGGTGATCCAGAACGACTCCCCTTGAAACAACATGGATAGGCTTCTTGTTATCGCGGAAGTTGGAAGCATTTTGCCAAACAATGACGACGTTGGGTGGTGCCACCAGTGCTGGGTCGTCTTCGCTCCACCGACTGTGATCGTTTGGGCGTGAATGGCAACAACGACCGAGGAGACGAGGAGGAGGACGATGAGGTGTAACGAGGCGCGAGTTTTTTGGGCGTGGAGATTGGGGCTTCTACCATTGTGGTCCTGATAGTGTCTTGAAGTGTTGAGCGAGGAGTTTCTGAATTGGGCTATGGGAAAAGGAAGAAGAAAAATAGCGAAATGAAAATGAAGAAAATGCTAAATGGGAAGGATGTTTTGATTTTGTTAGCTAAATGCATGTTAATCTCCAAAGTGTGGTGGGTCTTGAAACACAGTAGTTAATTTGGTTAATTTGTAGAATGGGACATTAGCTTTTGAATATCTCATTAATCATGTGTCGAGGTTGGCAAGGACAAGATAATATGATTAAAGCCACTTTCACTTCCCAACTTAGAAACCCATGCTTTTAGACTGACGCCAACTTCTTCCTTACCTACCTATTTTCTGATTTATCTATCTCACCCAACACTTGTATATGAATGAGAAGGATTTCTTAAGAAAACTGAAGATCTTTACTTTATAAGAAACAATGGATATTCATTCATAGACAAAACCTAAAACAATGATTTTGTAGATGAGTGACCGAGTCCTAAAACTCAACTTTCCCCAATTTCATTTTAATTTATAATTGCAGAGAGAATGGAGTTTTCATCAGAAAGTAGAATACGAATTCCCAACTTTACCCTTTCTTTAATTATATTTCCACTTTGTTTACTTAATTTTTTAATTCAAAATTTAAAAAAATATAATTGACCCACGTTTTTAATGACACGTATGTTAAAATTACACTATTAGTATGCCAGGTGACACAATCCTTAATGTCGTTTGATCAATTTGACAAAAAGTCCCTATTTGATTCAATTTTACAAAAAAAAAGGACCCAATTAAGATGCCAAAAAATAAAGAGTCCTATTTGAGATTTTGGACGAAAACAAAGACTTTTTAAGACATTAAACCTTGAATTAACTTTAATTATTTACTTATTGAATTTCAAATATTAATTTAACTACTACTTAAATTTTGACATCGTAAAATTATACCAACTTCTATAAATAGTTATTATGATTTTTAAACGTCCAAGTTAAATTTGTTGTTCAATACGCAAACTGAATCATTATATGAAGTTAATGAATATAGTTAAATATTTTTATTTTGAGGAACCAATAATATACTTGTTATGTTATGAGTTTAAATAACCAACTGTTGTAATATAACTCATATTTCTTTCTCTTATAAAACAATGACATTCTAAGTAATAATTCTTTAAACCCAACAAAGAATAATACTGATGTATTATTTCAAATAATAGAGTACCATATATATATATATATATATATATATATATACAAGGATCCTATAATTCTTCATCTATTAAAGCAATGACAGGTGCACAAATCTGTACAAATTAAAATAATATCTAAATTATAACTTACACAATATTTGATTGTCTAATATCCCTTAATAAATATTTAGCATATCTTAACACCCCCGCTCAAGTTGGTGCATAGATATCACACATTCCTAACTTGAATACAGACTCATTAAACAATCTTCTTAACACTCCTTTGGTGAGAACATTAGCCAACTGCAATTCTGATCTTACAAAAGGAAATGAAATTATTCCAGCTTCAAGCTTCTCTTTGATGAAATGTCTATCAATCTCCACATGCTTTGTTCTATCATGTTTCACAAGATTGTGAGCAATTGCTATAGCTGAAGTATTGTCACAGTACAAACTCATAGCTTCATTTTGTTTAAAGCCCAAATCTAATAGCACATTTTTAATCCACAAAAGTTCACATACACCTAGTGCCATGCCTCTAAATTATGCTTCAACACTAGATCTTGCTACTACAGGTTGTTTTATACTCCTCCAAGTTACAAGATTCCCTCCTACAAAAGTAAAGTATCCAGAGGTAGATCTTCTATCATCTTTTGAACCTGCCCAATCTGCATCAGTGTACCCTTCCACCTTTAAGTTTCCATGATTTGAGAACAAAATTCCTTTTCCAAGAGCGGACTTCAAATATCTCAAAATCCTTTCAACAACATCCATATGAAGCTTTCGTGGGTCATGCATAAATTGACTAACAACATTCACTGCATATGTTATATCTCGACGTGTATGGCACAAATAAATTAATATTCCTACCAGCCTTTTGTATCTTCCTCTGTCTATGCTTGCTGAATTTGAGCAATTACAGAGTTTATGATTTTGTTCAATTGGTGTATCAGCTGGTTTACTCCCAAGTAGCCCAGTTTCCGATAGTAAATCAATAGTATATTTTCTTTGGCGGAGAAAAATACCATGTTTTGATATAGCTACTTCAATACCCAAAAAATATTTGAGGTTTCCAAGTTGTTTCATCTCAAATTCAGATGCAAGATATTGTTGTAAACTAGAAATCTCGTATTGGTCATTTCTTGTAACAATCATGTCATCTATATATATAATCAAAGCTGTAATTTTTCTTTTTCCCCTTTTACAAAATAATGTGTGATCAGAGTTACTTGTTCTATAGCCAAAAGCCTTCGTAGACTTGGTAAACCTTCCAAACATGTTGTTGGGGATTGTTTTAATCCATATAGAGCCTTTTTTAATTCGTAAACCTTCATTCCAATTGAATCTGTCATGCCTGGTGGAGAATCCATATAAATTTCTTTTGAAATTTCTCCATGTAGGAAAGCATTTTTCACATAAAATTGCAGAAGAGGCCAATCTGGTTTGCAGCTAGCGACAAAAGTATTCTCACAGTATTGAGTTTAGCTACTGGTGCAAACGTCTCTTGGTAATCTACACCATAAGACTGAGTGTAACCTTTAGCCACAAGTCGTGCTTTATATCTCTCAATAGTTCCATCAGCTTTATGCTTAATTGTAAAGACCCATTTGCAGCCCACAGTTTTCTTCCCTCTTGGTAAGGACACAAGATCCCAAATGTTGTTTTTTTCTAAAGCTGTCATCTCCTCAACCATTGCTTCGGTCTATCTAGGATCTATCAAAGCTTCCTGTATATTACTAGGAATAGAAATTGAAGATAATTGAAATACAAATGATGCATATGACTAGGATAACCTGTGAGATGACACATATTTACTAATGGGATATTTAACTTTGGCTTAAAGGTCTGGTTCATATTTAGCTGGAGGTTGACCACGGTTAGAACGAGATGGAAGAATATATTGAACAGTAGTAGACTCAGTGTTTGGTGTGTTAGTGGTCTCACATAGAGAAGAATCAATTCCATTATCAATTTGATCTAAATTAGTATTATCAGTGATAGGATCATAAGGTACCTTTGAAGAGTCAAGCTGAATCTGTGGAGAAGATTGAGTCAATTGGTTATGATTGGAAGACACTGTATTATCCAGAAAAGAAGTGTCCATATTTAGGATTGGCTCGCTTGCTGCAGAATGATCCTCACACGATAATATATCTTCATAATCAAACATACTAACATCATGATTATGCACTTAACTTTCATTGCCTCCCTGAAGTGGAGAATCAACAAAAAAAATGTCATGCTCATTAAATGTCACATCCATAGAAATATAAAATTTCTTTGATGGTGGATGGTAAGCATGGTAACCTTTTTTAGTTGATCCATACCCAAAAAAAACACATTTGATTGCTCGTTCTTCGAGCTTTGTACGTTGATGTGGGTGTAAGTAAACATATATAACACATCCAAAAATATGAGGTGGTAAATAAACTATGGGAGGCAGGATAGAATGATCAGACAACACATCATAAGGCCTTCAAAAGTTAAGCACACTAGAAGGGGTTCGAATAATTAAATAAACGACAGAGCTCACAGCCTCACCCCATAAATGAGATGGGACATTACCATCTATCAAAAGTGATCTAGTCACCTCTAATATATGTCTATTTTTCCTCTCAGCCACTCCATTTTGTTGTGGTGAATAAGGACATGTAGTTTGATGCAAGATGCCTTTAGATTTCATGAACTCTATTAATTTAGTCTTAAAATATTCCCCTCCATTGCCTGATCGAATGACCTTAATAGATGTGTTAAATTGTGTAAAAATCAGATGATAGAATGAACGAACCACATCACACACATCACTTTTATGTTTAAGCAAATATACCCAGGTTACCCGAGTACAATCATCAACAAAACTGATGACCCTGGCCTTGGTGCTGATCTGATGAACTGAGAGAGAAGTCTCTTGAAGCGGAAGAAGGTGAGTGAAACCGAGAATCCACCGTCATCAGTAGGTGGTGTATTCGGTGTTATTCCAGCAAAGATGGATTCAGTGGATGCAAGTGGCTCGGGCAGCGAATGAAGTTGAATGATGTGGTTGTTTGGAAACGGAGGTTGTGCTTAAGGAGTGGCTACAACTCAGGCAGCCTTCCATACAAGGAAGCAAGTTGTAGGGAAGAGGCAAAGCAAAGAGAGACTTTCGGAAGAGGAGAGTTGGTTATGCAATTCTCAGCAGAATTTTATCAATCATCCAAAAGTACGTTACACCAAAGGAGGCCATGGTTTTATACTACATCCAAGGCCATGTGCAATCCTATATTTACGAATCAGCTGCCACATATAGCTAGCAAGTGCTGACCATGTGTTTCTAGAAGGAAAGCACGTAATACATGTGCTTAAAGTGTCAAATATGGCTATGATGTATAGTAAAATATGGGGGTGCTGCCAGTAATTTTGGTCTTCACTTGGACATTTTTACCCCTTCTCTTTGTGCTGATTTGGTCCACACTGGAACAGCTGATCATGCTTCTAGTGATAGGTCCATGATGGGCTTGGACCCAAGTCATCATCTCCTTCCCCTTGGAAAGGATTTGTCCTCAAATCTGATGGTTTGTCTGAGGACTTATTTTTGTTGACTTCACAAGAATTTCTCCTGGGTCAAATATCCATTTGCAATAAACATTAAACATATTACTAATTAGTTTTCTATGACCCAACAAAATGTATAAAAAAACATGTTTAGAAGAAGGTTTCTTAATTTTAAAATTTTCTAGTGTAATACCATAAAGAAACCTTTCTTCATTTGAAATTTTATTTGTATCTTGAGTTAGTGGTACCCATAAAAGTAACCCTAACCCAAGTTGTGAATTGTCATGTGTTGAAAGTTTGAGCATTTTTAAAGATGGCATGGCAAATTCTTGGAAAAAAAAGTTAAAGTTAGAACACTCAATAAATGGAGAAAAGTGAAATGATAGAAAACCTCCCCTTAATAGTTTTGATTATATGAGGAGTGTAGGAGGAGGTGGTGCTTGCTCTTTTCCTAGTTCTTGTTCTTCTTCTTGTTTTATTGGTTCTTCTTCCTTGCTTATCTTTCTTCTTTCTATTTCTCTTCTTGTCTCTTCTTCTTTTCTCTCTTGCTCTTTTTTCTCTCTTCTTTGTTCTTCTTCCCTTCTCTCTTTTGCTTCTTCTTCTCTTTTCTCTTGTTCTCTTCTATCTTTTTCTTCCTCTTTTCTTCTATCTTGCTCTATTCTCTCTTGCTCTATTCTTTCTTCTCTTTCTCTTTCTTCTTTTTCTCTTCTTCTCTCTTCTTTTCTTCTTTCTCTTGCTTCTTGCTATTGTTTTTCTCTTTTTAATCTCTCAACTCTATATTTGCTTGTCTCTTCCCATAACCTCTTAAAATTTTCTAGAAACTCACCTTCCCTATGAGAGAACCCACTTAAATTTTTAATGAATGACTGGCCTTCTCTAATAAGTTCTCTCATAAGTTCTAATTTTCTTTGAGTCTCTGGAGGAACAAACTTTTATCTGAAACAAGCTTTTAATTCTTTCCAATCATGGATGGAGAATTTTCTACCTATCCTAACATGGTATTGTCTTTCTTCCCACCACTCTCTTGCATATTTTTCAAATCTAGAAGTGTAAAGACTAAGGATGTAAGATTCACAATCTCTAGAATAATAGGATTCAGGTTTACTTCTGCTAACCATGAAGAAATGCATGTAATCTATTTACCTTTCCCAAGCTAGGTATGTTAGTGTACCAATATCCTCACCAAAGAATGGAATATTTTCCCTAGTTTGTTTATACAAATTATCCTTAATCCTATCAAACTCATGAAATGAACAAGTCTTCCTTCTAGCTTTATCATGCTCTCTTTTAATGTCTTTGTAACTAAGTGGCTTGAAAATCCTAGAAGAATATCTTCCAGACATTTTATGAATTTAAAAGTTTTCTTGAAGTAAGGAAAATAAAGTTTTCACTTGAGAGCAATATTCCAAGTAAGAGAGGTGAACCTAAAAAGGTTGCTTAAATATCAAGTCTTGTCTTGCCAAATATGTTCCTAGTTACGTACTACAATTTCTTAAGTCAAAATTAACTCTAAATTCAATAAAAGTCTAGAGACAACAATCAATCATGAAGAGAAAAACTAAACTTTAAGATTTTTCCAAAAACTTGAAAAATTGAAAGAAGGGAGGTCTCTTAGGTGAGGCTTGACTTTGGATCCAAGACACACTCACTGTCTACCAATTTTAATGAGAAATTAAGAGCAAAAGTTGACAAATGATGGAAGAACACTTGAGTTCTTTCCAATCACTTGTTTTAATGGCCAATTACAAGAAATTGAAATGATGGAACAAATACAATTTGTGAAGCAAAAAAAAAGGGAAAGGAATTGAATATGGCAGCTTTGGCTTCTCTAAAAAAAATTTGATGTTGCAAATGGACTCTCACAAAGCTCACAACTGCAAGGTAAAGTTTCTATGATGTGACTGTGAGCAAGCAAAGAAGTATGTTGTAACACTGAACTTAATTCAATGGTTGTAGCAATACCAACTCTACCAATCCGTTAGCCTCTCTTCTTTGCTTATGTACTCAATCTCCTCACTTCCTTTGATGCTTCCTTGTACGTATGAAGTCTGAATTATAGCACACCTATACAGCAAGCCAGTTCAGCCTTACATTTCCTATTATGCTGCCCATAATTTGCAATCAAAATGACAGCAACACATACCTTTTATCAAACAGGTTATGTGCAAGAGGTCCAAAAATTTTAAAATCAATGAATTAAGCAGGTAGCAATCATGGAAACACTTCAAAAGGATCCTAGGAATAGTTCTAGAGTAGATTGGAGCAACATCAATGATTAACAACTAACAATTGGATCAAAATAGCAGTGCTCTATAAATTTCACAAACTGTTTGTGATAATGCCTCAAAGAACATTCAAATTTTGATGCAGAATTTGGTAAATCAGTCTCGACAGTTTCACTCTATTGGATGCATTGGTCGTTTCATCTCTTTACTTTGATTTTCATATTGTTTGGATATTCTCAAATGTATTTTATAGAACCAAGTTTTTACTACATCGACACATATTAACCGATCAACCAATTCAATATGAAAATTGATTATGTTACTGCACTGCTACGATTTAGACAAAAATTGACCCAAAACTTGGCGAGTCACATAGGCATTTTGCACAGAATAGAAATTGGTCAGCTTAGACAGTTTCAAACATGTTTGAATGATTAAAACAAACCTGTTTGATCACAATTTCAGCAAAGATTCATGGCATAACAGAATTTCAGTATGGCAGTTCTGATGCAAGCTATTTTAAGCAACTATGACAACCAAATTTTGCAATCAAGTGTAATTCAACTTGAACACAACAGAATTGAACTTAATACAGCCAAAGAAAATTGCTCAAAGTGGCAGAAAATGATTTGGATGACTGGCCATGATCTAAATTGCTCAGCCACTTGACACGCAGAAATGACTTAACTAAGCAAGGTGCAGCTCGGTTTACTGCAATTACCAATTTAATCTGACTTTGCACAATCAATTCATGCTCAGAAATGTATATTCATTATGGACTAGCTTTCATATAAACACTAATACTTACGCAGAATAGCAAGTCCATAAGAAAATAAGCAATGAAACAGTGTTTTTGCAGAAGTTCAAAAACAAATGCAGTTTTACAAATCTGCACTGCGTGAATTACTGGATCTGCACAGATTGATACCAAATCATGCACTTGAGTTTATCATATTGATTGTCATAGCTCTTTGATTGTGCAGAGAGTATCTTACCTCATGAAGATTTCTAGTTACAGCACACGAATCACATAACATCAGCCAGAATTAAAGACATACAAGAACTTAACATGACTTATGACAAAACCAGAGATGATGCTCAAATTAAAATTGACTCAATCAACAATTTCAACCGATTAAAATCAAAAGACTCAAGGATCCTAAAAATAGTTAAAACCGATGAAACAGTAACAGAGATGCAAAGACAGTGAAAGAATGGTGATGACAGAACCGAAATTGAAGAATGATGAAACTTATCTCACGGCACCAACAACCTTGCTCTGAATACCAATTGATGACCCTGGCCTTGGTGCTGATCTGATGAACTGAGAGAGAAGTCTCTTGAAGCGGAAGAAGTTGAGTAAAACCAAGAATCCACCGTCAATGAGCAGGTGGTGTATTCGGTGATATTCGAGCAGAGATGGATTCAGTGGATGCAAGTGGCTCAGGCAGCAGATGAAGTTGAATGATGTGGTTGTTTGGAAACGGAGGCTGTGCTTAAGGAGTGGCTACAACTCAGGCAGCCTTCCATACAAGGAAGGAAGTTGTGGGGAAGAGGCAAAACAAAGAGAGACTTTCGGAAGAGGAGAGTTGGCTATGCAATTTCAGCAGAATTTTATCAATCATCCAAAAGTACTTTACACCCAAGGAGGCCATGGTTTTATACTACATCCAAGGCCATGTGCAATCCTATATTTACGGATCAGCTGCAACGTATAGCTACCAAGTGGTGACCATGTGTTTCTAGAAGGAAAGCACGTAATACATGTGCTTAAATGTCAAATATGGCTATGGTGTGGATAGTAAAATATGGGGGTGCTGCCAGCAGTTTTGGTCTTCACTTGGACATTTTTACCCCTTCTCCTTGTGCTGATTTGGTCCGTACTAGAACAACTGATTACGCTTCTAGTGATGGGTCCATGATGGGCTTGGACCCAAGTCATCAAAAACTGATAAACCATTTTTTTCCATTATGTGGGGGTAGGGCCTCAAACATTTGTGTGAATTAATGAAAAAGGAAAATCAGTTTTGTTATTGTTTAAAGGAAACATAACACGATGATTTTTTGCCAAAACACAAGTTTCACAAAAAAAAAATCAGAAATATTGCATTTATGAAATAGTGATGGAAATAATTTTTTTAAATAACCAAAAGAGGGATGTCCCAACCGTTTATGCCACGACCAAATTTCTTTTTTGATTTTATCTTGTATGTGATCATTCCCAAGACAAGCCAATACTCTTTTATAGTTTTTGTTGTGAGACATTTTCAAGATAATACAGTCCTTCATTCTCTCTACCACTGGTAATCTTCTCCTTAGAATGGATGTTCTGAAAAAGACAATGGGTTGGGTAAAACAAGGCAACACAAGAATGTGATTTGGTTAACTTTCTAACGGAGATAAGATTACAGTTTAGTGTAGGAACAAATAAAACATCAGGAATCGATAATAAGGGTGAGAGAGATATAGTACCTATACCTTCAATAGGAGATGAGACCCCATTGGCATTAATAATAACAATTTTAGAACAATTAGAGGAAAAATTAGTAAATATATGAAGATCACAAGTCATATGATCAGTAGCACCTGAATCAATTATCTAATCACTACCCTTAGTAACAACAGAAAGATTAAGAACAAAGTTAGATATACTTGACTTGGTCACAAATCCGGTAGTAGTAGAAATATAACTTTTGGAAGCAGCGGAAGTTCCAGAATCATGTTTCTCCGATTGATTGTCATCGGAAGAAGCCATCAGAAATATTCAATGAAAAAAAGCATTGATTCCTATATTGTAGAGGATATCAGTGTTTGGCTTTGATACCATAATAAAAGGTTTAAAGAATAATTCTGATGTATTATTTCAAAGAGTAGAGTACCATATATATACATACAAGGATCTTATAATTCTTCATTTATTAAAGGAATGACAGGTGCACAAATCTACACAAATTAAATAATATCTAAATTATAACTAACAGAATATTTGATTGTCTAATATCCCTTAATAGAATATTTAGCATATCTTAACATATATTGTTTCCTTCATTCCTATATAAGTTATAGTTATTCTTAGAACATAATACACTGCAAAAATATAAGCCACTTGTTTGCATGCACAATTGTGTGTTGGCTAGTTGAGGATGTTTTCAGGAATGTCTCTTATCTTCCAAATTTGTTTTACACTAATTTAAATTTTATAGTTACTTAGATGATTACTTTTTTTAACATACAAGGGAAAAAATTTAAATAATTATTGAGATCTTGCATTAATCAAATTATCTTATATTAATGTGTGAAAACTTGAAAAATGATATTTTAGAAGTAGTTGTAAGTTAGAAATAATGAGACTCTATTATTTTAATATTAAAAGGTTTTAATATAAAATGAATTATTATAAACAAGTTTCATTATTTTAAAACATGAAACTACTTTTTTAGAGTTCTATGTCTTCTCCCTAAGGGTTCTGACACCTTGTTCATCTGTTTGAATATCGGAGACAACATGTGTGATCCTTAGAGTGAGATCTTCAAGTCTGCCCGATTAATTTCTCAAATATAGTAAAACAGTTTTCTACCCTTATTAATTTCACGTTCTTCAATGCATGTGGGGTTTTCCACGTTCTTCAGATGTTTTAGAATGTTTAGAAGGTCCTAGGAACCATTTAAAGTTGTGGGATAAGTGTGCAAAGTGATCCAATAGAGGGTAAGAATTTTTTATAGCGCCTGGACGCCAGTTTCCAGAGGCCAGGGCGCTGAGTGTCAGGAAACAAAAGCTCTAGCTTCTGGGTGCCTGAGTGCCAATTCCCTTTACCTCCTTAAGTTTTTTTTTAGTTGTTGTTGTGAATTTCAATGGATGTTTAAGGTTCTGTGATGGATGTTTATTGATTCAGTTGTTCTCTAGCAGTGTTATATGAGAATTTATATGTGAATGAAAGGTTGTGGAAAAGAGTTCCAAGGAGGAATTCCTTATTGGTAGTTGCATGGGTTTGTCGTTATGAATGTAAGAAGCTCAATTTTGATGAGTTATCCTGACACTCTAATGAACATCTATGCTCAAGTATAGAGTGACGAGTCATGTGGTGAGAGTAGCAAAAAGTCTTAGTCTAGGTGCTTCTAGTATGACCTACGGTATAGACTAACCTTGTGTGTTAGCTTTGATGGTTGTCAGTTGTTCTACCACACAACTACATAACCCACTATGGTCCTAGTTTGGGGGCCTTTCTCCATCTGGCAAAGGGCATGTTAAAGGACTAACCTTGTGTGGTAGTTTTAATGGTTGTTAGTTGTTTTATCACATAAAGAGCAGAACATGTTATAGGTCGACTTCATTGTATATCTGGATGGTCAAGTCTAAGTCTATTGCATGTTTACGATGGATTGTTATATTGTGTGTTTCTCTCTTTGTGTTGCTTTCTCTTTTGCGTGATTATGTAAATGATTTAAGTTTAGGGAGACGTTCTTTTCAGGCTTTCCAAAAAAAAGTAAGGGTGAAACTGACATGTTAAATGAATCTACAGAAATAAATCTCTAGTATTTTTTTTAAAGTTTATATTTATATAGTGATAATATTATTATATATGTAATATTTTATTTTAATAGTTTTGTAATGTTAAAACTAAATGTTACATAATAAATGCAAACTGAAATTGTAAGTTAATTTTATTAAATTAAGTTAAACTTAAAATTACTTTTATAACTTATGTTAAAATCTATTTTAACAAATTTTATTATTTATTAAGTTTATTTCATCTATCATCGTTATAAATATTTAATTTTTTGTTTGAGATATGTAAGTCTTAACTTAAAAAAAAAATGTGTTAAAAACTTCACACAAATTCAAACTATAATATATAAATGATCAGATTTTATAAAATTAAAATAGACTTCCTTCTTAACAAAATAATGATAATATTTGAATAGGCAATAATAGATACACGAGACTACATCTTTGGTTTCTTCACTTATGCATCCAGTGTATAGCCCATATATCCATACTGGTTTTTAACTGAATAAAAGAGAGTATATGATGGGTTCTGCAACATTGTACAATTGTCTCTACCACATTCACAAATCCATACTGGTTTTTTAACTGAATAAAAGAGAGTATATGATCCATCAGATTGCCAGCAATTTTGTCATTCCTTCCTCAATATTTATGTTCTGCGGAGCTATCCCATTCAAAACTTATGCTTTTTTTTAATGAAAGAATTTAGTTTTATTGACCCCAAAACAGGAAGACTCATTACATCATTGTTGACGAATGTGGCAATCTGAGAAAAGACATCTAACTAAAACACTACAGTTAGAATTAAGGTATTACAAAAATCTTGATCCAAGAAGTACATTACAGATAATAATAAAATTTAAAAACTTAAAGATACTGACAAAAAAAATGATACAATGGTTATAACGACAGAGAGGAGTTACTTGGTCAAGGGGAAACTTCATGCTGCATGGCATAATATCTATAGACTGTAGAACACGTATCACGCAAGAGTGAACAAGATTAACTCCCCAGCACACTCTCAAGAAAGAGCGTAAATGGGAGTATATTTCTTCATGAACTTCAAGCAACGAAGATCCGAGATAAATGTGGCATTAAAATGGAGCCAAGTTTTGTTTTGTATTCAAGTGAAATCCATATTGTGGCAAGTGGGATTGCACGGAAAAGAAGCGCAATCAATACGCTTTACAGCTTCTCGATCAAAGTACCAATCACCAACAGATTCAGCAATTGTCTGCTCCAGGGATAAAAACAGTGAAGGGTAGCAAAAGGAACAGTATGACAAAAACTAAACTAGTATAATGTAAAGTAAACCAGACTAGGACGTAGTTTGCTGAAGTTTCTTTTAATGTATAGAAGTGTGAGTTTAGAGGGAAAGGGGAGGACACATCTTTCAGTTTCAGATAAAATAACTACATAACGCTTATACAAATAAACAGAAAATGTGAAATTAAGCTTTTGTTATTTTACTACTTCACTTCACTTTATATTTCAAAACATTATATTACTTTGCCTATGGTCCCGTTACTGATCCCAGGCCTCAGCAAAAGAGGAAGAATTTGTTTGACTCTGACGACAATTAACATAAAAGTTGTCAAATCCCCGATACTGATCAATCCCAACGGATTATATGTGCTAATGCTAACAGCTAAGCCATTATCAAGAAGTAATGCATTGTTTGTCTCAACTATAATGTTAAATGAAACTATATTCACTACATCAACGCCCGAATCTAGTGTCGATTGTTGAACAAGTAAGGACCTTCACATTTTAATGGAGAGAAGTGGATAAAGAAGCTAATCCAAAGGAGTAGCTCATTAAGCTTGGCACTTAAAATGTCAGTACCATGTTCTGATTCTATATTAGTGTTAACGTTCAAAAAGCAAATTCCCATTGTATGACCTTCCTGATGTAACAAAACTATGCCTACCTTATCATTTATTTCAGGATAATTGGGTGAATTTGATAGGACTCCCAAGAAGGATGGGCCTGTTAATCAACAAGAAACAATCATAGAGAGAGCAAGGCCCAAAATATGAAATGTTTACGTAAGAAGAAAGAAAGTGGGGTTAGGAAAAGAAATAGGGAAAAGTTAGTTAGGATGATGAATGACGTGTCAAGAATCCTGGGAGAATTCTGTTATAAGAGAGAGTAGGGAGAGTGAGGGGGCATCACGTGAAAGGAGGTTGTTAGTGGGTTAGGAGGAGAGTCATCCTCTGGTTAGGAGTGTGAGCACTCTGGTTTTTACTGGTGATTGTAGAGCTTTCAGCTCCATAACCTTTTTTTTCTGCATAATACTTGAATAATATACTGTGAATTTCAGTCTTACTGTTGAGTTTCTATTACCGAGAAGAGCTAGCATTGCTGTCCATGCCACCCAAAATGTCCGACCGTGTTGAAGCATTGGCGGAAAGATTGTTGGCGATGGAAGTGTCAGTCCGAGAGACGTTGGAGGAATTTCGCCGATTAATGTTGGAAGAGTTTACTAAGTTGCGTAACGAGCAAGGGGGAGATCGTCGAGAATCTCCATTTTCAGATAGGGATTTGGGGGCAGAGTATAGGATGGCAGCAAAGAAGGTGGAATTGCCATCATTTGATGGTTCGGACCCTGTGGGATGGATTACGAGGGCAGAGACCTATTTTGAAGTGCAAGGTTCAACAGAGGAGGTGAAGGTCCGATTAGCCAAGTTGAGTATGGAAGGTGCAACCATTCATTGGTTCAACCTTCTACAAGAAACAGAAGTGGGGTTGTCGTGGACCAAGTTAAAAAGGGAGTTGATCGGTCGTTATGGTGGTCGTACTAGCGATAATCCTTTCGAAGAGTTGAAAGACTTGTCGCTGACGGGTAGCGTAGATGAGTACCTGGCAGAGTTCGAATATATCTCGTCTCAAGTGTATCGTTTACCAGAGGAGCAATATCTTGGCTATTTTATTGGAGGATTGCGATCGGAGATTCGGCGGAGGGTTCGCACCTTCAACCCGGTGAATTGTCTGCAAGCCATGCGCCTGGCTCGAGATGTGGAAGCAGAAATGCAAGGAGAGGGATTTCAGCGTGGAGGAGGAGTACGAAGTTGGAAAAGCAATCGAGATTGGGGTACGAGTCAGGGAGAGAAGTTTGGAACTGGGTCGGGTCAAGGCCCAAATTCAGAGAAATTAGGAGTGGGTTTAGGCCCAAAACAGAGCACACAAACTAAACCCTCGGTAGGGAGTTGAAGCCCTCACGAGTCAAGCTCTGTGATGCAACAAGGCAGTCGCGTATCCGGTGATCGTTCTCCGGCTGCCGATCGGAATCGCGGCACGAAACATTTGCCCTACTCCGAATTGATGAATAGGAAAGCTCAAGGGCTTTGTTTTAGATGTGGTGAAAAATACCACCCCTTGCACAGATGCACGGAGCGGCAACTGCGAATGGTGGTATTAGCGGACGACGAAACAGTAAATGAAGCAGGAGAGGTTGTTGCAAGTGAGATGCGAGAAGGGGAAGATGATCGTACCTTGGAATGTGGTTCTATAGAGCTGTTCGCAGAGGTTGAAGCGCCGTGGGATGGTCGAAATCGCTCTTCAACTCTGCGCATAAAGGGTAGTCTCATTGGAGTAACCCTAGAAGTGTTGATTGATAGTGGGGCTAGTCAAAATTTCATCTCTCCTCATCTAGTGGCTGCTCTGGAGTTGAAAGTGGACAAAAGAAAAATGATTGGGGTCCGTCTAGGATATCGGCACTGGGTATCTACTGCGGGAAAATGTGGAAAGTTGAACGTTCAATTAGGAGAGTTTTCTACTACGGTGGAGCCATATGTGTTGGAGTTGGAAGACATTGACATGATTTTAGGAGTTTCTTGGTTGCGGAGATTTGGGAAGGTTACTTTTGATTGGGAAGAGATGACTCTAAGTTTCTTTTGGCAAGACAAATATCTAGAACTACAAGGTCAGAAACTAAAAAAATATGAAGCAATGTCTCCTACTGGATTACTTCAGCCCTTGCCTATTTCGGATATAATTTGGGAAGATATTTCTTTAGGCTTTCTTACAGGTTTACCAAAATCAAAAGGGTTTCAAGCTATACTTGTAGTGGTGGATGGGTTGTCTAAATATGGCCACTTAATTTCGCTGAAACATCCTTACACTGTAAGAAAAATTGCTGAAATTCTTGCTAAGGAAATTGAAGTATTTCGACTACAGGGAACAATTCTGAAAATGAATTCTTCTTCTCATCTTGAGACTAATGGTCAAACAGAAGTTATAAGACAATGTTTAGAAGCTTATTTACGATGTTGGGTGTCGGAACAACCCAAGAATTGGTCATATAGGGTACCTTTGGCAGAAATTGGAAATGTGTTTTATAAGATGCAGTTGCTGGAATCAGCCAAAGTTTACCCAGTTTTTCATATTTCTCAAATGAAAAAGGCTATTGGTAATCATGCGGTAAAACCCACTTTACCAACAAAATTGGGTCTTGAGGAGGAAGATCAAGAAGAACCTGAGGCAACGGTAGCAATCAGGGAGATTCCGAAGGGTGGTACTATTACTAAACAATGGTTGGTTAAATGGAAGGAGAGAACAGAGGAGGAGGCAATTTGGAAAGATGAGGGGCTACTGCGAAGTCAATTTCCTTATTTTAGCCTTGAGGACAAGGCTATTGTTGCAGGAGGGAGTAATGATAGGACTCCCAAGAAGGATGGGCCTGTTAATCAACAAGAAACAATCATAGAGAGAGCAAGGCCCAAAATATGGAATGTTTACGTAAGAAGAAAGAAAGTGGGGTTAGGAAAAGAAATAGGAAAAAGTTAGTTAGGATGATGAATGACGTGTCAAGAATCCTGGGAGAATTCTGTTATAAGAGAGAGTAGGGAGAGTGAGGGGGCATCACGTGAAAGGAGGTTGTTAGTGGGTTAAGAGGAGAGTCATCCTCTGGTTAGGAGTGTGAGCACTCTGGTTTTTACTGGTGATTGTAGAGCTTTCAGCTCCATAACCTTTTTTTTCTGCATAATACTTGAATAATATACTGTGAATTTCAGTCTTACTGTTGAGTTTCTATCAGAATTCCATGTCTTGAGTATTTATATAACTTATATTGTCTACACGGCATATGTGAGATTCCAAAACTATGATTACCTTATCATTTATTTTAGGAGAGTTGGATGAATGCCACGTTACTTCCATCTCAGTTTGGCAATGGATAAAGCAGGAGTTTATAAACATTCCAATCTCCTTTCGTTGTTGGAATTCATTCAAAGTCTTCAGCAAAGAGCCACGGTAACCTGACAATCATAATTTCCCACGTTATCCATGCCTTGGAGTGGCTACTATATTTATGTTCCAGGTTAGATTATCATTAATCCGCATATGTGCTATTCCAAATCTAATCCAATTGAAGGCTTACATAAATTAGTAAACCAAGACTTCAACAAAATATCCAGAAACTATATGGTAGTGATAGTGTTTACTTACCATCAAGTTTATCAATCATGTTAGCATCACAATTGCGAATATTCCGTCTGCAGCTTTGCCAGTGACCAAGGGGATCTGATCCTTGAGGTACCAAGATATTGCGTATCTAAATACATTTTAACTTGTATCAAATGTGAGAACTTTATTTTAAAAAATGTTAACAATGAAACCTGCATGCTAAGGGAGCTTACCTGCCAGAAATCATAAGCTGGATGAACAAGGAACAGTGGAGTCTTTATGTTTTTAACAATTTCTTGTGGAAAGAGACACTGCATTACAAATATACATTTGGTTGTTCTTTTAGTTGAAAGATATGACCAACCAATCAAACTTTACAGGTACAGAGTATACCAAAGGCTGAGGCAACAAAGTATAATAAGAAACTAAAAACCTGCCTTATATGGTTCCATTTTATCAATGCAATCTTTGTGCAAACTTTTTGCAAGACCCTGACAACGAGATTTGCAATTGTTATATAATTAAGAGAAAAAATCACATTTACTTTTCTTTCTTTAAACCAATATAGTTAACAGATAAGTATAATCGCAGTTCCTAAAAGAAATATTGCTAGAACTATATAAGCAACCACACCTGCAGCTGGGTAACATCATGATAGAAGGATCTCATTGTACTGTTTCCACTAATATCCTTCCTGAAATTTGTGTAATAAAGATTATACTAATTATTTTACGTAGTAACACATATTATGGGAGATGGTCATGAGCATGCCATGTACAGGTAATTAGAACTCAATGTACCAGTAGTTCGGTTTTTCAAATCTCAATAGCAGTTAATGAAACTCTGGTCCATTACTATTCAAAACTTCTTTTTGCTCAGGAAGTATCATCCAGAGATCACCCAAAGTGTGAGAAAATAAAAGGTGTTTCAGTAACTTTTAGTTTACATTTACTAGAGATTATCATGACACAAAAATGTGCATGTTGAGAGAAACCTACTCATCTAGGAAGAAGCCTGCATCAGAAAGGCACTTAACAGTTGCTTCTTTTGGAAGTAATTGTCGGAAGTTGTCACAGTGTATAAGAGCTGCTAATCCTCCAGCGGAGCATCCTGAGAGCAGCGCCTACAGAAGTAGTCTTCTATCATCAAATGCTAACAAGTTTTAATTCAAGGCTAATCCATCATAATTCATACACAGTCCAATATATCAAAAGCATATAATTTGGAGTTTGGAGGGAAATAATGCTTCCTTTTTGAATTACATTCATGTCAAAAGACAAGAACTAACACAGTAATTCCTTTCACACTTGAAACTGCACTTGTTCAAATTGAAAAGCAAAGCTTTAATCAATCATGTTACCATCACTTCTTATTGCTCAAGTTCATTTAAGAGAATATGGAAAATATTTGTGCTTATTACAGAAGTTCATTTACAATAAAGGACAACCATTTTCTTATGTTAACCAACTCAAACAATAATTAGAATAAAGAGAAGTTATTCAATATAAACTAACAAAAAGTTTATTAAAGGGCTTTTTCATTGTTGTGAATTGTGTGCTTAATCACACATGTAAATTTTGTATTTATAATCATCCAAAGTATAGTATAGGGAAACCTAATAATGGATAATATCCCTAATTATCACCTATACATATATCCCTAATTACTAAGATCAAATCATATTTTTACAGTCCCCTTAAATTGGAGCATATATGTCATGAGTAAAGCTTGTTACAGCTGTGGTCAATACGATAGCTCTTCAGGGATTTAGTGAGCATGTCTCCTTGTTGGTCAATGGAGTTGACAAAGTAATGATCTCTCCAAAGAGCACCTTCTCTCCCACAAAAATGACAATAAATTTCTGTGTTTTGTTGGCTCATGAAAGACTTGGTTTGATGTAATGTGAATGGCAGCTTCATTGTCATATATTATTGAGTATCCTGTGTATCTCCAAATTTTAACTGACAGAGAAGTGGCTTAAGCCAGATAATATCGCCTACAGTTGCTCCTAAGCCTATATATATATATATTTACAACCCATTTAATCATATATTTGTTGGGGTTGAGTTAGGCTTAAAGTCCACTTCTAATATGGTATCAGAGCCATTGTTAAAATTTATCCTAGCTATATTTGTTGTTTGTTGGGCATTGTTCCATCTGTTATCGGGCCGCCATCGGACCACCCATTAATGTCAAGTCCCACGCTCGAGATGTATATACCTCGGCGTGAGGAGGGTGTGTTGGAAGATCCACATCGACTAGAGATAAGACCAATTCATAGTATATAAGTGGGTGGAAACCTCACCTTACAAACCGGTTTTGTGGGGTTGAGTTAGGCCTAAAACCTACTTTCTAATATCATCCATCCCCAGCTTCAATTCTCTACAAGAACAAAATCATTAACACACAAGACAAAATAATCAAAGTGCAAGTTAGTTTGTTAGTACAAATTAGATTAAAAGGACATTTCAAGAATAAATAAGACACTTTCAAGAATGTTGAGGAAGAGGATGGGTTCGCCCAATGGCCCAGACTTTAGTTGAAGAGTTGTATGCAAAAGTAACAAGAAGGCAAGGAATCGAGAAAGGTCAAGAAGACAAAAAAAAAGATTAGTTTGAGTCATAAGATCTGTGATACCGGAACCAAGTATCCAAGGTCCAATTGAGTCGGACTCAAAAACAAAAGTTACAAGATTACTAGAATGAGTCAAAGCTGAAACAAATGATGTAAGTTGGTCAGTTGCTCGAAGCTTGAGAAGCTCATGATACTCAATGGCAAAAATTATGATATCTAAAGTAGGAGTGGTGGCTTGGGCCATATTTGCTGGTTGAGGCTGCTGAAGAGCTTTGGTGGGACATTCTTCTTCAACATGACCCAAAAAGTTGTAGTAGTTTGTTAGGGACTGGAAAGTATATAAGAGGAAAAGATATAAGAGGGACCGAACGGTAGAGGGACCGAACGGTTCAGGCGGGAACCGAACGGTAGAAGCTGGGACCTAACAGTACGGGAACCGGACGGGAGAGCGGACGGTAGAGGCTGGAAACTAGGGTACCGGACGGTAGAAGCGGGAATCTAATTAAAGTAACAAGGGAGATATTCAGAGAGAAGATATTCCGCAGGGCATAATTAGAGTAACTAGATCGTATCGTAATATATTATTCGGTAGATCGTAATATATTATTCAGTATAAGTTAAATATAGTAAATAGGATTATTTTCTATTATTCAGTACATTTTGGGAGGGGATTAATTAGTATAAATAAAGGGGGAGGCCTAGGGTTAAAGACACGCTTTAGATTGTGAGTTTTGTAGAGAGGTTATGCTCTCAGGGTAACTGACGGAGATCCTGCTCCCAGTTATTGGAAATAATTGACGGAGGTTATGCTCCCAATTATTGGTTACTGTCTTTGATTCAGTATTTTCCATTCAATAAAAGAGGTCTTTATTCATTTGTTTTGCCATTATTTCTCTAAGAGGGTGTGTGAGGGAAGTACTCTAGTTACGTTCCAATCTCGGATACGTAACAATTGGTCCGACCTGCCGGATCGAAAGGAGGAGCAAACAGCCAGCGGGTACTGATTGATGGAAATAGTAGAGGCCATGGAGGGAAGAATGTCTACAGTCGAAGGGAAACTAAAAGAAGTGGAAGCAACAGTGCAGAGTGGGTTCCAGGAATTGATGAAGATGATTGAAGGATTAAACCGACAGCGGGAGGGACACGCCGAACAGAGCCAATCCTCGGTTCAAGGCGCATTGAAGGATAACGTGAGCGAGAAGGGTGATGGAGCGAACGAGGGGGAAAGGAACGAACCGAACGGTAACGTCGTAGGCGGACCGATCGGTGTCGAAGGAGGAGGTCCGAACCCGGACGGGGTAGGACGACCGGAGGAACAATCAAACTGGAGGAAGCGGGTAGAATTACCCGTGTTTGAAGGCTGTGATCCACTGAATTGGATTAATAGGGCGGAAAAATTCTTTGAGTTGCAAGGGGTAACGGAGGAAGAAAAGTTACGACTTGCCTACATCTGTATGGAAGGCAGTGCAAGGTTTTGGTTCAGGTTTTGGAGGGAGCAGACGGGAAACCGAACGTGGACAGGGCTAAAGGAGGCGATGGTATTGCGATTCGGAGGAAGGAGCCAGGGCCCAATCTACGAAAGATTGGCAGCTATTAAACAATCCGGATCAGTGAAAGATTGGCAGCTATTAAACAATCCATAAGCCTGTGAACACAAGGTGGTTTAACCTTGAAAAACATGTGATTGTTGAAGGAGAAAAGAAGAAAGAGACCAAGTTCTCAAGAAGGATACACTTGAGGGTTTGCTTGGAAGGTGGCTACCATGACTGGAGATCTGAGAACTGCAACAAGCCAGCCATGAAGTGGAAGGAATTTGATTTTGAGTGGCTCTGTGGCGAAGTCCTTGGTCAGCTCATAAAGTTGAATGTTAAGAAGCAACACTCTGAAAACAATGGATTTATTAGCAGGAAGGAATTAGAAAAAATCTTAAGAGAAAGTTTGCAGAGCCCTATTCCTGGTATGGGTTCAAAGGTGTTTGAGAATTTAGACGCAAGTGACCTCGTAAGGATGATGCTAAAACTTGAACTTAGTTATGAGGAAGCTCCATCAGATCCAAATACCCTACTATTGATTCCTTCAGTTCTTGAAGAAGGCAGAGGAAAGCATCAAAGGTGGCAGCTAAGCAGACCAGATTGCATTTACACAGGACGTCATCTTGAGTGTGATGATTCAAGCCACATGTTTCTAACTCCAGGTTTCTTCCCTCGTTTACGGGTGCACCTTCACAACAGAATAAAGGCGGTTAAGGATCAGCATGGTGCAACTTACAGTCTTGAGAAATACCTCATTTCAATCAGCATTAACGGAATCTACATAAGAGTAGAACTTGGAGGAGAGTTGGGTTACTGTATTGATGTCCTTGCATGCTCCACCAAAAACCTAACAGAAACTTTAAGAGTCATTCATCAAATTGTAATCCTCACAATCCAAAGTGTTTGCCAAGGGATAACCTTGACTGAAAATGTCTTAAGACCTGAATGTGTGAGAAGACTGACATCTCCTAGATACAGAAAAACTCAATTTGCTCCTCGGCAGCAGCTGAAACAAGCACTACTTTCACTTCCTGCAGAAAGCATGTATTATTATCAACACACATGGAGTCCATTCATAGACTCTGGAAGGCCTATTCTCCAAGACGGACTTGATTTTGCATGAGACCTTTTATCTGATGATGACTTCCGGGAAGTTTTTCATAGAAGGTATAATGACCTTTACAATCTTGCACAAGAGCTGCAAGTTCCACCTGAAAATAACCCTGAAGGGCAAGGTCAAGCTATAACCTTGAGAGATGAAGCTACAAGGATTGAGCCAACCTTTGGTGGCATTGCAAAAGGGGTTGAAGAAGTTTTGCAAAGACTCAAGATTATTGAGCAAGAAATCAGAGACTTGAAACAGGAAATCCAAGGGCTAAGATATTATGAACATAGACTTCTCCTTGAACTTCATCGCAAAGTGAACCACCTTGCAACCTTTAATGTGCAGGTTGAGGAGAGGAAAGTCCCCAACATGATATATTTTGTAAGGACAAAAAACTACACAAGAAGACTGGTCACCACCATGCTTTCTGGCATGAATGCTCTCCGGCTTCACATGTTATGCGAATTTCGGGGACAAATGCATGTTGTTGAAGATCATATGGGGTGTGAAATCATGCAAGTTGATAATGCTGCTGTGAAGTCTTTGGCTCCATACATGAAGAAGTTCATGACATTGGTAACTTTAGCTCTTAAAATAGGAGCTCATCTTGCAGCTGGAATGGGGCAAATGATACCTGACTTGAGTAAGGAGGTGGTGGAATACATGCTAGATGTGAATTTAGGAGCTACCTGTTTGGCAATCCATGGAGAAATTAAAGGAGATTGGAGGCAGTTTAGAATAAGGCCCATAGCTTTCTTTAACAAGGTTTTAGCGGAATCTTCCCTTGCTAAGTCCATTTATGAAATGCTGGAAGTTACTAGAATTCAAGAAGAATGGAAGATATTGGAGGAGGATTTACCACCACCCAAACCTCCAGACTTGAATTGTACGGCAAATAACAATTTTCTAACTTCAACCTTGAGGACAAGGTTGATTTTGAGGGGTGGAGTAATGTTTGGAATAAAAGAGAATAAGTTAGACACGTGTAAGGAGAGTAGTATGTTAGAGTTTGTTAGAAGAGAGAGAGGGTATAAATAATAAACCAAATAGGGGGAGAGGGAATCAGACAATTACTTACCTTTTGGGTAGAGACTGGATATTTTCCAGAGGAGGAAGGTTAGGCTTCCTTGGGGGTGATTCTTGTATTCTGATTCACTCATACATCATTAATACATATTCATACATTTATCTTTGTTAATCGTGTTGAGGTGAGAAGAGGGAAGAGATTAGGTTATCGTTACAAAGTAACCTAACACCTCCACACCCTTAACTCCTAAACCCATCTATTATATCATCCTATATCCTAACAATATACTTGGAAGAATAGTAAGGAGAGTGATTGTCACCCTCCAATCAAAGAAATTTATAGGAGTAGGCTAGGCCAATTAGAAATGCCTCAAGCAATTTTCCTTCTCAGTTGTGACAGAATTTTACAGTTAGATAGCAACTAGGTAATAACTACAGTGAAGCTCCAAATCAGGACATCAGAAATATTTGGGAAAATTGCCTACTCAAGAGTCCAGACCTCTACAAAGACTGGGTAGTATCTTATCCAGTTCTACTAGAGTGCAGGAAGTAAAGATTGTTAGTCAGTGCTGCTGTTGTGTTGGCAGCAATCATAACAGCAATGGCAGTTAGGATGTAGAAGTGATTAATCGTGCTGTCAATTACAGCCAGTTAGTTGAGAAGACTTTAAAAATAATAAATAGGGAGGAGAAAAAAATTATCTTTTTGGAGGATTATTAAGAGCGGTGACGAGGGTGTAGAGTTCTTTCTGTACATGGACACTTTTCTATCTCAAACTTGTCATCTCTCTGACCAAGATCTAAAGAACAGAATTTCATAAATAAAATATTCATTATTTTTCTATGTTCCTTCATGTCTGATCCTGTTCTACAAGAATAAATGCATAATATGGCTTTCACTATGCATCGAATGAGGATAATAAGTGCGGAACACACAGAATATTGACCACGTTGGTCCATTCATTTAATGTTTTATATTGCAAGTGATAACATTAAGTAGAAGACTGAAAACCAAGTATTATATCCATTTTGATAAGCTTATTTGTTCGAAACAAGCTCAGAAAGTTTTATAAATTGTGTTGGATGATTGTTGTCATGAAAGTACAACCTGCTTTGCTTTGGACAGGCCAATTGATAAGAGTTCATCCATAGTAGCTTCCCATATGACCTGGCCTCTGAACAATAACTCACTTCGGCTCTGCTGTACAAAATATCTTTAAAAAATACATCAACATAAACCCAAATATATAAAGGTTACCAACAATCAGTGTCAAATGTAAAATCAATCCTAACCTCGCTCTCCGGGTGACCAGCAAAAGATGCACCATCACAATAGCGAATCTTCACCTTGTTCCAGTTAAAGAAATCTGAATAAGTTTGACAGATCACTTATTCAATATGAAGTAACATCATTTACTCAACATATCATATCGTCTATCTATTTATCTATTTTCACCAACATACAAACACACATTCTACACTTTCTGGCAGTAAAATCTACTCAACGGCCACATATGCATATTCAGGGTGAGCTGGATATGTACTTATTCAAATTTGAGAGAAAATGTCACCAATACAATCAGTCATGAATATTAGAACAGTAAAAATTTATTCCACAATCTGTCTAACGACACAGTAGAAATCAACAGAACCAAGAATACCAAAATACCCAAACTGGAAAAATGATGTCTTACTATGTCTCTAAAACTGTCACCATATCATTCAATCATGAGAATGTAGCATCACACAATTGAATGATAATAGGAAAATGTCATACATCGATGCATTGAAGCTAAATTTTTCAAGAAATTGTAAATTCCTACAGAATTAGAGCAAAGAAAGAAAGATATCAAGATATAGTTGACAAGCAAGTATCATCGTGTGATAGAAGCAGTTAATGGTACTTTGACAGTACATAAGCCAAGGATTTAAATTGCAAGTTGCATCTGTTTCTGTGACCTACGTTGATATTGCTGGAAATTCTAGACAGATGCAGCGCCTGTGGAATTTAAAAGTTAAAACAACAATATAAGCATGTTACAGTTACAGATATCTAACCTGGGTTTTGAGAGGGGTCAGAGCTCAATATTCCTGAAAAAGGAATAATTTTTTCCATATAATTGGAAGACCCCAAATGAGTGAATTTTCGTTGAGTACATGAAGCTATTGAATTGCACCACCCTCCTCCCTGCGCACACAATTGAAACCTGGAAGGTAATAATACTTTCGAGAGAAGTGCTAGTAACACATTTTCTCACATGCTTTATATTATTAGTTAAAAGTCATCAGAAACTATAAAATCACGAAGAAGACTTTTTAAAGAAGAAATGAATGAAATCCTTACTATTTCGGGATTTTCAACAGATTGAACAAATTCTAAAGAGTGCACTGAAAAAGGTGTGTCAGAAGATAAACAATTACATGGTGAAAAATCATCACTTCTATGTGACAGATTTCTAAGTTTTCAGTTATCAACAAAGAGCTGATAAAATGCAACTATACGTCATGGAGATATAGTCCAGTCACTGTACTAGTCCCAAACTATATTACATTTTTATGCCGGAGTGTTTTGAGAACATTTCTCTATTTAATAATAAAGGTGGATTATGTATCAGCAGACATTGTATAAGGCTATGATAGTAAGGAAACAGAAATCTGGTACTGTTCAATTTTCAGCAGAAGAGAAAAAGAAAAACACAGCAATGCATAGTTTTTTTTTCTTCTAAATTCTTATCTTTAACTAATGCATAACATAAATTAATTTTTAACTCATAAAAATTCGTTTAATTTTTCGTTCATATTTTTCACCTCAAGAATTGTTTCTCATACACACAAACTTCTCTTGCAGTGTATTGCCAGTTTTTTCTCTGTTCTAGAAACCATACAGAATTTTACAAAAGCAAAACGAGAAACCTCAATGTGGAGCAACCAATTGCGAGATCCAGATCCGAACCCGCTTTGGAAGTGGTAACCGGGGGCGCTCCCGTCCAAGCAAACTGCACACACAGATGGAAATTCCGGATTCAGTTAAGGCGAAAAAGGAGGGAGGCGCGTGGGATCGTTAGGGACGTACGCGCGCGCGTTCGGTTGGCGTTACGGAGGAGCGTTAAGGGAACAAGGGTGGAGCGTGGATGGGAGGGGTAACGGGAATGCGAACGGGAACGGGAATCCAAGTGAGAGAAGAGAGTGAGGGAGAAGAGTAGGAGGAAAACGAATGCAGCTATTGCGTAGTTCTTGGAGGACCAAAGTATTAGGGCGCGAATACGGAGATTGGAAATGGTTGAAACGGGAGAAGAAGAAGAAGAAGAATGAGGCATCGTTTTTATGATGAGAGGGAGAATTTGAATGGAGAGAGACACTGCGAGAGTGCAGGTAGTCGTTGAATAGATTGGAGTCAACGCAGCGTACATATAGATGGATCTAATTAACAACGTGCTCTAATGTTGAGCTGGAGATATTTTGTTTGTGTACTATGATGTTGGGTGGCACTTATGAAGTTCATCATGCTCGTTGTGTTTGCTACTGGTTTGATTTGAGATGGTTCTGGAATACGTACGTTAAACTTGTTTTAGATTAAACTTGTTTTTTTTAAATGTGTCCTTATTTTACAATTGTTAAAGTTCAGGATTGTTAAAATTGAGATTATGATTAAGATGGGGTTTAATGTCTCAACAGGTCCCTATTTTCGTTCAGAATTTTAAATAGGTCCCTTTCTTTTTTAGCGTCTCAATTAGGTCTCTATTTTTGTTAATTTGATCCAAATAAGTCCTTTCCGTCAATTCCATCAAACGGCCTCAGTTAGTGTGTGACGTGGCCTGATGACACTGACACGTGTCAAAAAAAACGTGTGTAATATAGATTTTTAAAATTTTTAAATTAAAGAATTAAATTAATATATTGTGGCAATTAAGAAAAGATGCTGAAATTAAAAAAAAAAGAGGGTAAACATGGAAAAGGAAAAGCTTATTCTTTTGCTGAAACATTAAATTGGGAAACCAAAATCAAAATTGGGGCAAATTTCTGAAACAGGGCTCGTGATTTAGGGCTGGTGTTTTGGGCAAACACTCGATGCGCGAGTGTTTCATCCAGAAAGTCGCTGCTGTTCGAGTGGGTGCACGATGGAGAATGAAATGAAGAATTCACATTCAACTTGTTCTTCGACTTACAATGGGTGGCAAAATGAATACCGTAATGTCGTTCATCGTGGTGTGTCACCCCTGTGTCTGTGTGGAGAGAAAACAGTGGTTAGAACAGCTCGAACTGTTAAGAACAAAGGGAAACAATTTTGGGGGTGCCCTAAGTACAAGGTAAGAGAAGGTGGATGTTGTTGTTGTTTGTGTTACCTCAAAGTCGTATTCGATTTGGGTTTAATTTTTTTTTTTTCAGAATGGGCATGAAAACGGTGGTTGCAATTTCTTCAAATGGTGCTGTGTTGATGGTAACAACAAAAGCTATACGAATCTGAAGTGGGAAGAAAAACATGAATATTTGTCAAAGGGAGAAGAAATGGGTGGTGTAGCGAATATGGTGATTGATTTGAAAAATTCTGTTAAGGTGTTGGAAAAACTGATGAAGGTGTTGATAGGGGTCGTTTGTTGTATTTGTGTGGTTAATATTATTGTAATTTCAATATGGATGACAAATCCATGATGTAATTTCGTTTTGATAGGATGCAATTGGTGATGTTAAAGTTATTTTGTGATGAAAATGGGAATAACAATGTATTTGACTATGTTCAATTAATGAATTGATGTTTTGTAGCTTTGGCAATTGTTCTTCCTATGTTTTTCCCCTTACAATGGCAATATAAACTGAATTACTGGTTGGTAACATTTTGGAATATTTGATTACTGTTATTGAAATTCTGGTATAGGGCCACTGTTATTTGGTAACTTTGTTGCCTTCATAATTTTCTATTTGTAATCCAGTTTCTGGGAGTTGGGTACAATATTAAATTTGTTTGAGGTGTTTATGATAGAGTGCATTCGTGAGTTATCTCTTGAAGGGTGTGGCATGTTGAAGAAAAGTTAGATCTAGTTCTTGTAAGTGTTTCTTTAATTTACGTGCCTAAAAATGAATTTATGTGTCTTGGTTAAAAAAAATTTCATTTTTAGTCCGTGTGAAAGTTAGAGTACAGTTGAATTCCTGACCCTTCAATACATAACAAAGGTTTGTATAATAGGAACGAAATCTTAGTTCTAATTGAACAAACAACGTAAGTTTGGAATATAGTTGCTGTACAAAATTATGCAGAAAAAATATGCAAAAAAATTATGCAGAAAAGTTACAAATTGAAGCTGCTGAAATGAGTTGAACCTTAAGCCTTAGTACAGTGTAATTAGAATGAGCACCTAACATAAATAAGCACTCTAGAACCTTGAGCCTTAGTAACAGAAAAGTTACTTTTATATGCCTTAGTTTCAAAAGATATTTTATCCTATTCTAAAAGTTTTATAATATAAAAGTATTATTAAAAATCCTTAATAATCACTCGTTACCAACAAATAAATGTAACTTGTCTAATTCATTCCTTATAAAGTCAGTAGCAATCACTATAAACAAACCTTTGTCAGTTCAATCACATGTCAATTACGTTGGATGCTTAAATACACACCAATTGCCAATATAAAATAGCACCAATATGCCATTGGAAATTCCAACCTAAAACACAAGATTTATCAAAGTTTGTTCCTAGTGCCAATGGAATTAATATGTTTCAATCCAAAATATATGATAATGATTTCTTGTACATTCTTTAGTACTGCAGTGAAGTTACTAGCAGCATATAAAATTCAACACAACCCCTCCCTCCCTCTTGAAATGCTAAATCATTTGAATCCTTTATGCTTCCAAAGATATAATAAGACATTATTCATCTCTGCAAGACCTGATAACTAAAATAGTCACTGAGCCAGAGAAATCCACCTTCTTTCAGTGTTAGTAAATTTCTCTTTTTTATTAAAAAGGAAAATTAAATCCTTGAACCAGTTCTAGAAAAAATCTCTATAATGAGATAAGGATAAATTTCAAAGGACCTGCAATACCAAAGAGCAGAGGTGGTGACAGATAAAATAACCTGTTTCTTTTTAGATTCTCAGAAATTTTTATTAAATTATGCACTATGGCAGAGACTTTTAAGCATGAATAATAATACAAAAGGCCATCTGCAATACTGCACTATGATAATTATATACCAAATCTGGCAGCAATGTAAAATTCATATACCAAATCTGGAAGCAAAAATGATATTCATATACAAAATCTGGCAGTAATGTAAAATTCATAGACCAAATCTGGCAGCAATGTAATTCAGCACATTCAAATTGTTCCATTAAAATAGTACATCCAAAAGCAAAATAAGTGTTCCTAGATACATTAAAACAGTACATCAAAAGTGTTCCATTAAACCAGTATTGTTCCAATCACTTCTACGGTTCAACTACTTGCTCATTACAAACTTGAGATATTTGTGATGATGGCATCTCTTGTTGTGTTGAAGGAGTAGGTTGTTGTGTAGCTTTGGGGCAACGACTCCTGTTGTGCCCAACCTCCCTACATAGCCTGCATCTCTTGCGTAAACCAGCCTTGGTCATTCTAGAATCATCTTTTTTCATCTCCCACTGTTCCAATCTTCTTTTCCTCTTAGGTCTTCCAGGCATAACTTTTTTATAAGGAGGCATGACATCCGGATATGGTTGTAGGTCCCACATGTTGTTGCCGTTTATGGGGTATACGATTGATGCATAGGTTTCTTTATAGGTGGACTTCATAAAGCAACTTGGTATAAACTGTTGTCCATCAATATTCAAAAACTTCATTGCAGCTAAGGAGTGACAACATGGGATTCCTGTGATGCTCCATCTCCTACAGGAACATGACAAGTCGTCTATGTTTACAACAAATTTGTCTCCACTGTGGGAGACATGTCTCACTTCAAATAATTGATTTCCTGACCAACTGTGAACAAATATTAAGAAAAATGAACAAAGTTTAGATACAAGTGAACAAAGATAAGAAAAATGAACAAATTGAGAAGAAAGTTTACCTAGGAATCCAGTTCTTGGTTGATTGGCATTCCTTTTTAAATCTAGCCTGGATTTTTGGACAAATTGATCCTGTAAATGATTGTATCTTAGTCCTGTTTTTTGCCCATCTTTGCATGATGTACACCCTGATTTCTTCCAGCATTGTTATGATCGGTTTAGTCCGGGTATGATTCAATACACTATTGAATGCCTCACTCATATTGTTCACCAATGTGTCACATTTTGGTCTTGGATTGAATCTGGACCTTGACCAATATCTACACCATAAAATATAGACAATTACAGTGCCTATATATGCAGTGAATTATAGTTGTAATAAAAAAGAATATAAATAAACCTTGGAGGGATGGCTATCAAATGCTTGTATGCGTCTTCATTGACATCTTTAATGTTTCTCATCTCCCTCTCCCAATTTTGTGGATGAGTGGCAGTAGCTGCCCTCCACATCAGCTTCTTTAGATTTTTACCAGGAAATTTCTTCCTAAAGTTTGAATATAAGTGTCTGACACAGAATCTCTGATCAACACCGGGGAGTAACTCTTGTATGGCTGGTAGTAGACCCTGTGGGCACCATTAAATATTATTAAATATGATATATAAGTAATGAATTAATGTAAGAAAGAACCAAATTAAATATGATTATTACCTTCTGTTGGTCTGACACAAAAGTTATTGATGAACATACTTCTTGACCACCAAGATCATCGATCAAAAGATTCAAAAACCAGGACCATGAATCTTTGTTTTCCCCTTCTACCACCGCATATGCAATGGGTAACATTTGGTCATTTCCATCTCTCCCAACAGCTGTTAATAACTCACCACCATACTTCCCTTTCAAAAAGGCCCCATCTAGTCCAATTATTGGCCTACAACACACAAAACTGTCTTTGCATGCCTTCAGACAACAGTAAAATCTTTGGAAAATTACCTCAACCTCATTATTCTCAACAGCCACTTTGACTGTAGATCCAGGATTTCTTGCCAACAACTCATGTGCATAATCATATATCCTCTTATATTGTTCTTTAAAGGACCCATCAATGTGCTCAGAAGCAATAGCTTTGGCTCTATAAGCCATACCCCTAGATATACCTATATTCCACTTCCTTTGAACTTTTTCACGAATATCTACACCCTTCATTTTAGGATTCTCTCTTATTGTTTTCTCCAACTTTGAGCTCAACCACTTGGCGTCAAGTAACTTGAGATTGAACTCCCTGCTACATGTGTGAATGTCATTTTTAGTTCTCAACTGCCATGATTTCTCAGCCTCCATATAAGCACAATATATGGTCCATGGGCATTCTCCTTTTGCACCAAAGCACTTCATCCTCAATCTTATTTTGTCATTTTTGACAAACTTTACATTCCTACCATTTTCCAACGCATACCCTTTAACAGCATCTATAATATCTTGCTTATTTGCAAAAAAAGTCCCTACTTCCCATGTAAAGTCCACCATACTTTTTGGCATACAAAAAGTACTAAACCTCCCATGACCTTCAATGTCATTAACCTCTTCATCACTATCTGTTGCAGTAAGTAATTCCTCAGATTTCCACTCCTCATCTGACAAACCTCTCTCATCATGATCATCACTTTCAACACTCACATCATCACTTTCAACACTCACATCATCACTGGCTTTAAGACTTTCTACTTCTACTTCCACATTACCATTTACATCACCATTTATATCACATTGAACAGTCACATCAACAAGTCCCTCTAAGCACTCATTATTTTCATGTACATCACGATCATCACTAGATGTACTCCAACTACAAACACCGCCACCATCTACATGAACACCGCCACCATCTACATGAACACCGTCACCATCTTCTTCACCCTCTTCTTGTACTTCACCATGAGCATCAACTTGTCTTTGGTCATTAGTAACATATTCAAGCATATTTATCACTTCAGCCTCAGAAATAGCATGTATAACGTATAAATGAACCACACCATTAATCCTACCTAAGTTAGCCATATGCATGGCACCGGTGTCATCAATCAATTCTTCCAACCTATTGTCCAACACTGAACCCCCTCCTATAATTGTTTAAAGTTATCATATCCAAAACTTTTAACTACACTAACAGCCACAAAATAACTCCACACATCAGGGTCAAAGGACAAAGTTGTCGTGTCCCCTTCATACTTCAAGGTCCCATCGGTAATGAACTTCCCCCCATGGTGAAAAACACAGTCAAAAAAGTCGCCCATTACGCACAACACTGTATAAATAAATATACACGCACAACACAATATCACGACAAAAAAAAAATATTAAAGCAATAACAAAAGCCACACACAAAGACTCAAATAACTGTAAACAACATACGGGACCACCAAAACGCAATCGAGAATGCCGACCAAACCATGGGGGACCACAATCGAATATTATACTTTTCCAACTATAAAAAGTAAGACAATAAACCACAAAAACTAACCTTCGTTCAGGTTAACCTCCACTCAACACATGCTTCAGCGTTGCGCTTCCAACAACATATGGTCCCACACCTCGTGCTTCAACCTTTTCCAAACGCACATGCAGAAGGTTCCAACAACACTCGTACACCCACTCGAACAATAACGAATTTCTGGATGAAACACTCACGCATCCACTGTTTGCCTAAAATTCCAGCACTAAATCACGAGCCCTGTTTCAGAAATTTGCCCCAATTTTGATTTTGGTTTCTAATTGAATGTTTCAGCAAAAGAATAAGCTTTTCCTTTTCCATGTTTACCCTTTCTTTTTTTAATTTCAGCATCTTTACTTAATTGCCACAATATATTAATTTAATTTTTTAATTTAAAAATTAAAAAATCTATATTACACACGTTTTTTTTAACATGTGTCAGTGTCATCAGGCCACGTCACACACTAACTGACGCCGTTTGATGGAATTGACGGAAAGCACTTATTTGGATCAAATTAACAAAAATAGGGACCTAATTGAGACGCTAAAAAAGAAAGGGACCTATTTGAAATTCTGGACGAAAATAGGGACCTATTGAGACATTAAACCTTAAGATGGTAAAGGGTTTATAAAATTGTAATAAGAAATATATATTTTATTCTTTTAAAAGATCCAAAAAATAACATTTTAGAAATGATTATGGTGTAAAGATAGTAGGATTTAATTATTTTAAAATTTAAAAATATTTTAATATAAATAGATTTGTTACATACCTTGTTTCAAAATTTTAAAATACACTATTTTTCTAAAAATTATTTTTTTTATAGTTTTTTCTAAAAATTCTCATGTTTAAAATTTGAGATGAGAACTTCAAATCTATCTAATCAATTTTTGTAAAAAAATAAGTTAATTTATACTACTTTTACTCTAATCATGATTTTATGATTTATAGGTCCAAATATAATTTCGTGATCTATGAAAACGGTTTACGTTCTATAGAGCTATTTAAGCTTCTAAAACATCAACTTCAACTTAAAAAACAAAAATTAGTTCTTAAATGAATAATAATCCCAGAACTCTGTTCTGATGTTACGTTTCTTGAAACCACTTGGTTACTAAAATGTAATATTAGAAATCAATTTGATACTAAATCAGAAGTCACTTTATTATTAAACTATGACGTTCAGGAGTTAATTTGCAATTTTTAACACATGTTCGGAGTAAATCAAGTTTTTCATTTCTTTTAATAACTAAATTAACAGTGTCTTAACAAAATTAATCATTTATAACAGTTTCAAATTCACCTATTTAAATTACACAAAAAATATATAAAATGAAAGGAATCATCATAATCAGAAAATTCAACAAGAAAAACTAACTTTTCTTCAAATAGTTAAAAGGATTATCATATCATCTAAGGAGATTTAAATCCCTCAAAAAGATAACTAGGATTTAAAATTCCACTCTTGCAAAACTGGTGGTAAAAGACTCACAAAAAAAGGTAGTTTCGCTGTTACAAATATATTTTTTTCAATGAATTGAATCACCATATAAACCTTTGAATTCCAGGCTCATGGGCCCAATGGAAAGGCCGAAACAGAAACATGGCCATTGTAAAGATATTGACCCCAATATACAGTATGCCCGTGAGAATCCAACTTTGATCATCACTATTGTCACAGTGAAGCACCAGGAAATAGAATGGTATGGTGTAGTATCTGAACTCTATCAGTGGAGCTGGTACAAGAACAGCTGCAGTGGCCAAGAAGTATGCCAAAACCCATATTTTACTTCTAGTTTTTCCTGTTTGATAAAGGATAGTAGTTATAATCCCACAAGCAGTTCAATAAAACAAGATTGCATAGTATGTCGTGTACACTAACCCAACATGTGGATGATGGAAAGCCATGAACATATATAAACTGGGACCAGAAGATATTTAATTGACCAGTGAGCCATTATAACTTTCCTCCAAAGATAAAAAGGGTAATGCCGATTATCAGCAAGAAGGTATGGATGAGCTACACTGTAAAAGTTGAGACACAAGTGAGCCAGAAAGTTGAAATTACACATATCATACAGAATGCAGTAGATTTTAGATAGAGGTTCTGTTTGGATAAATTTCTAATGACCCCTCATAAAAGAAAATAAATTATACTTTTATGGTATGTTAAAATTAATTTGTACATAATATATAAATTTTTTTCACATGCTAATTTTAGCAATGAGAGAAGCTTAAAACATTTTGACTTATTTCTTTTCCGGTAAGTGTTTATTGAAAAATTTACATAAACAGGGTCATAGTAAAAGATGAGTTAAATTCTTGTAGTAGAGATTTAGAATGAGTTGGGCTTGATGAGAAAGTGTTGACATTCATGCAACCCAAGTGGAAAAGTTATCCCATAGAACAGCTGGACAAACTTTAGTAAGAGACAACAAACAAAGGGTCCTGAGAATGAGCACATTAAGGACTGGATAAGGAATTAATGAACAAAAGGTTTTCAGTACAAATAATCATGGTGGGGTGCATTGGTAATAATAAATGCAACAATTTCCTATAAAACTTTCCACTTCTATCTAATTAGCATTCTCTATAAGTAAAAAGAAGTTGGAAAGAGAACTTAAAATTTTACAGTATTGAAGAAAAACTGCAACAGCAGTCTATAAATTCACCACCACCAAAACATGCATTTAATTGTGTTGACAATCAAACAAACAGATTCTGCTTGATAGTTTACTAAGTCATCTGAGTCTGACATAACCTGAAAAAGTGTACTGAGAGCATGCCAACTACAAGGGCCAGGAACATCTGAAAGAATAGAAGGGCCCTACTCTTCCGAAACATACGAAACAAGTCCACAGCCTGGGTGATAGTGATATGCATAGGAGCCTGAGCCAGTACAGAAACCAAACTAAAATAAAGCATCTGAGAAAAATGTGGGGTAACTGCGTGTGCTTCTTTTGCACCTGCAGTGTCAGTATAGGATATGTGTGAGAAAGAGGGTCTTTGGGGCCCCTAAGGGACCCAAAAAGATCATCACCAGGGAAAACAAGAAAATGAATGTTACCCAGAACAATACTTCCATTCCAATAGACAAATAAAATAAAGGCCACCACCACCATGAGAAATGGGCAAAATGAAATTAGAATCTCCCATTTCATATACCATAATGTTAAAATGATGGCCCATAATTCATCAGCAAAACCTGCAAATTAATATCAATAAAAACCAATCCTATATATTGCAAAAAAGGTAGTCAGAGGATGGGATTAACTTTATTCTATCTACAGTTATTTAGTTATTTTATTTTCTAAGGCTCATAATATAGAACTCATGGTTTTCTTAAACATGTGAAAGCAAACCTGAGTAAGAGGAAGGAGAAGAATCACGTGATGATGAGTGTTCAATAGTTTTCCCAGATTTAACAATTTTTCGCTTTCTCAGATTGAAACCCTCTGTATTAATACCAGTAGCATATTCTAAACCATGCTTGGCAGACACATCAGACTTGATAGATTTTGTATTTTGCTTTCCATGAGTCACAGAAATATTTATGATCCCAGTGCATGCAACAAGAAACACCCATATAATATTTGTTTGTCGAATAACAACTGCCAATGCTCCAATCTGTATCAATAAACTCGAATGCATTACCACCGCTCTATAAAATAGAATGACAAATATAATCCAGGTATGCTGCTAAAAGTATTTATATATAGGAATTATCCGTAAACCTATTCATTAAAAGTTGTGTTGTACAGCCAAAATTGAAAACCAAGAGAGGAAGAATGTGTTTGATTTTTATTTCTTTTTAGTTTATAAAACAATTTTCAAAAACTAATTTTTAGGGAATAGGAGTGAGGGAAGAGTTGGGACAGTGTAAGGAAGAACATAAAAAATAGAAAACTACAAGCAGAAAACCAAAACAATTTAGAGATCTTCTGGTTTTTTATATCAGAAACTAAAAATTGATACTACTTTTAAAACAGTTTTCAAAAACTACTCCTTATCAAATATTTTCTTTTATATTAAAAACGGAAAATGGTTATCAAAATAGGATTTAAACAGGCCCTGAGAAATTTATGATCTAGAAGCAAATATACAAGAGATAAGGGATAACAAAGATCCATTTGAATCAGGAATAGATACAAAAATAGTGATATGAATTAACTTTTTAATATTGCTTTTATTTTCTGAAATAAGACCACAATGAAGAAATGATAAAGTAATATTGAACTTAGTCCTCCAATAAGAATACATACATATATGCACGTATGTGTGGTGTATGCATATATTCCTAGTTAAAAGTACACAGGATCCAAAAGAGAAACAAATCGAGTCTTTCCGGTAAATATGTTCGATAGCAACAGAAAATAGGCATCTGTATCTAGAATATGTACTCATACGTTCAACTGTTTTAGATGAGACACAAGTTAATAAAATAAAGGAACTTAGATAAAAATAATATAAACACAAACAAAAAAATATATCAACTTAAATGAAGTTACAACATTAAAATCAAAATATGTCTTACCAATGCACTAAACCAGTAATTTTTCTTCAAACTTGCTAGATACATAGCCAGAACTGTCGTAACAGCTGCAACATCTGTGTAATAGAGAAAAGTGAAAAACCAGTGAAGGGGGTACAAGGATAGGACCACTGCTTGAAGCATCGCCTTCCTCTTGGTAAGTGTTGGCTTCAAATGCATAATTATGTCGTATAAAATTACACTGCAGACAATTGCTAAGACACCGTTAACTGATCGAAGGATTGCCACAGAGCACACGTCAGAAAATGAGGAAATAGCTTGTACAGAGTACAAGCCTGGAAACAAAGAAGCAACATGGGCAAGTGAAAGACAGTACCTGCAAAAGTTATTCAATTGCAAAGATCAAACATGACATTTGATACTGCATTATACTTTCAATAATATATCTATGCAGAACTGTTTATGTTTGCTCAATCTAGAGATTTGAAAGACACTTCAAACATTATCTTCTGTTTGTACCACATCGATAGTGAGAAAGAGAATAGTATACACAAAGTTTTTAATTATTCAAAGTGGCCAAGGTTCAATACTTTAATCATTTGGTTTCACCCATTCAATTAACAGCAAAGCTATTGCGTAGCTTTAAGTTAGCTTCCATGAGTATGATTCTCATTTGATAATCATACCACAATTAGATTAAGTAATGCAGCAACCTGTTATAAATTGCTACATTTGGCCCTTTTATTCACTTGAATACTTAGATGATGCTTCAACCATGCTTAATCATAATCATTATGAACAATACCAAGAACAACCTTTCTCTATATTATTGTCAATTGTCACTGCCTACCACTCCAACTAAAGCACAGAAGCAGACCAAAATATTTATAGCTAGGCTTGGAGAATAATAAAAACGTCTCACATTATCTGGAAAATATCCATTTTGATTACATATTCAGATAACTGCTTCTGTTTCAAATGCACACCAAATACATCAGGTGCATTGCAACGATAAAACTATCCAACATAAATATTGCACTGAAAGTTTCGCATACCCCACATATTGGTATCTAGTTAATCATTTATGAATGATTTCATACTTTCTGCTATTCATCCTACAATATGCTCTTTTCTACACAATTCAATTCCATATAAATAATTTTATTTATTTTTGTTAATAAAAGTTTGGTAGAGGCAAGGCTGCCCCATTTGAAGGAGAAGGCATGTCACATGCTTCAACAAGGATAAGCCAAAGGAGATTGTTAGCAGTTAGAGCTGAGCCTAAGCCTATCAGGCAAAGTGCTTCAACCAATTGTACTTTTCAAGCTGAAATAACTTCCCTTGGCATAACACATATGTAGTTGGTATAAGCTACTGGGATCAATTTTTTCCTGAAGATGGGACCAGAGGCAAAGACACCAAAGATAATAGAGAACATACAGGCCAGGAGGAGTGGTAATCATAGGGTCCCAACTTCCAAAATTTCCCTTGCAGTACTGCTTTGCCTGTGGTACATGAAATATCTCATCCTGCAAATCATGGATCTCAATCATATTGAATGAAGGTAAATTTCTTCAGTATCAATCTAAGTATCAACAACTGTCTGTTCTCCAGTTTAATAAACTTTTTCTTACCATATATGGCTCAGGAACTATGCGATTAACCATTATGGAGGCAGGAATAACACATAGGCTCATTATTGCTGCAAGAGCTATTTTTCCCATTTCCTCCTCTATCTTCAATAATAACAGGACCACAAGAGCAACAATAATTCAAGATGTTAAAAAGCGTATATCATTGCCATGTGCAACAACTATGAGTCAGCATGCTCCAGATGAATTCTCACCCTAAAGTTTCCCTGAATAACAACACTGAAGAAGCTATATAAATTGTATAATTGATGTAGACATCTTTCTTACGAATATGAAATTGCATTACCAAAGCATGGAATACTACAAAGACAGTTATGCATCCAAGTATCACATGAAAAGCACAATAGGGTGCTTTTTATCTTGACAAAGTTACAAATATGTATATTCCAAAGCTGAAAGAAATATCTGCGTTCCCTGCTAAAAAATAGGCATTAAAATCAGCACAATCCCAAAAGTGTCAATTTCTAGTCAGTATGAAACTATTCCATTCAATGGCAAACCTTCTATGGAAATTGTAATGCGTTCCTAACTAAGTCACAGTGACAATAGGAAGTATGATTTGCAATCCTTGCCATTGCAGCGGAAGTGACTGCAATTGCAAACACAAAATACTTTATGATGTGAACCACACCTAAAAACTAATAAGTGTTAATGGAAAAAATCGTATAGGAGAGTAAAAGCTGTAGAGTCTACGTGGGTTGGGTTACATGTGGATGTTAAATCAGCTGATTAAAGAATTGGAAACCATGAAAAGCACACATGAACAAATAGCTTTGTACATCACCATAATCAGCAGAAACTTCGCAATCACCAGTCTGTAAGTCTTGGACTTGGTCCATTACTTGGTTAATCACAACAGTGCATAAAATAGAAACATATACATAAAATAACAAAAGTCTAATAACCTTATGCAGAACCGATGTATCATATAAGATGGCCCCGAAATCCTTCCATGCCCTCTAAACACAAGTTTAATTTTAATTCTCAAGTATTTTTCAAACTACAACCTTTATAGCATCTCGTTGTGTCATTGATAAGCATGTTTAACTCTTCCTCTAAACCATGTTAACGAGTTCATAAATTGATGTCATTCGCACAGAATAAAAATAGTTCATAAAAAGAACAAAAACCAGCACATAAATATGATCAGTTATTTAAGCAACTAAATTCCCCATCTCCCAAATCAATTAACCTAACAAATGGTTTACACCCTCCATTAAAGACTCTATTATCATGAATTCTCCAAAATAACTTAAAAAAATGCAATTTTTATAGTTCACTGGAGTACCCATTTTCCCTTTACAACACACTCACACCTTAATAAACCCATTTGTAAATACAATAGTGGTTTCTACACAGTTAAAATCAACAAAAGAGTTGCTGCAAAATATAGATGAGAGTGATAAGGGGGTCATTACAATGGAAAAAAAAAAAAAGCAAATCAAGCTCCAAAAAGGCATACCAAAAGGGTACCAAACAGTATGCGTACATATGCAGAAAGAAGCGAGATGCCGAGGAGCACGCCGAGACCTGCCACGACTGAAAGCTGTGACAAAGAAAGAGGGAAAGCCCCTTTGAGCCAAATTTTGAAGGGGTGAAATTTTTTGATAAAAATGATTAGCTCAAATAAAAAGGGTTCTGAAAGAAAATTGTTGCGCCAAATACTATGCTGTTTGTTCAGTATTCACAATTCTGGGTTTTGGGTCATCTTCACTCTCCATTTGGGGGAACAACATCATCTTTCATTTTTAGTTTAACTTCATAACTTATATGAAAGGCACCATTTTCGTCTTCTTTTCAAGTTGATATTAATATTAATTACATTTAAACTCATTTTTTAAATTTAAAACCACATTCAGTAAAAATAAACTAATACTTATTCTCTTTATTTTATTTGTATCAAAATGTTGTACAATGATACGTTAATTAATCACATATTTTTATATTTATTTATTTATTTAATCTTATAACAGTGTCTTTATAAAAATATAAAATTTTATATTTTAAAAGAAAATTTGTATTTGGTTTACAATATTTTTCTGCATTGTTACAAACAAGAATAAATACTTCTATTTTCATATTTAAAAAATTTTAATTTTAATTTTCAAAATTTTATTTACTTAATTTATAGCCAATAAAACAAAAATAAGGGATGTAAGTATTTTTTTTATTAAAAATATAAAATGGTACGAATATATTTTAAAATTAGAGTTTGAAAATGTTGTTTAATAAAATTTAAGTAAACGTAAGTGAAATATTTTCTAAAAAATAATTTTGGAACAGATATGTAATTTAAGAATACTTTCTGTGATCAACTAAATTTATCAATTTTCTTAATTATGTTGAAGGAGTTAACTTAGCATACACAATAATAAAGAATAAAAACATATAAGTCTCGAAATTAATTTTGTATTTGGAGACGTATTTCAATAATTTTAAGAAATTAAAATAAATCATATTTAAATTATTTATATTTTTTCTAATTTTTTAAATGTTTTTTAATAAAATAATTAAAATGTCATACGTTTTAATTTGGATAAAGTAATTAAAATTTTCTTTTAAGATAAAATTTTATTTCAAAAATATGTATTTTAAAATGAAAATTTATAAAAAAATGTTAATCTTAGTTAAATATTTAAATAATATTTAACAATTTTTTTAAGGTGTACAAAGACAGTGTTACTTTGGGTTATTTTTTATTTAATTTTAAACTCTGTTATTTTAGTTAAGTTTAATTATATTTTAAGTCTTTTATAAATTTTAAAAAAATTTAAATACATTCTTATTAAATTCTTTTGGCTTATTGAGTTTTTAAAAATTCAAAAAAAAAATTCACTTAAGTATATGCTTTTTATATTTTGGTATGTGAAGTAGTGATCAGACTATTGATAAGTGTTTCAGAGGGAATTTGTCTAGGACTGAAAAACATAATTTATGTTTCGACTTCTTGCTTTCTAATGCCTAAGATTGCTGCTCTGCACGCCTACTCTCTTGACCGAAGAAGGAGAGATATCTGCAATGACACTCTGATGTTCAAGTTATGCGTCTGTTGAAAGAGTTTATGCTCACAATGGAATATTCAATGTTTTTTCACGAGTTTATCACAATTGAGTATTATAAATTCCGTAGTATATATATGGCTTTTGGCCTTGACCTTATATTTATAAGTTATCTCATGGATCCTAGATTATCACAGATCCAATAAAATAAAAACAAATTTAGCTTTAGATTCGATTAGTTGCTCATAAACTGTTATCAATTATTAATATCCTGAATCATTCTGTTCTTACACTAGTGCAGAATTGGCTTTTAACATCACCCTTTAGACGTAAGTTAAGCGGAAGCCCGACGTAAATTAATGACCGGTGACACTTTCGTAAATAAGTTACCAATATAGGTGTCACTTAAGAGGGGCCCCGACGTCTATAATATTATATACATCGGGGTCCTCATAACCGATGTCTATAGGCCCTCATATACGTCGACTTCCCCGAATAGACGCCAAAACTAAACGGAAAAAGTTGATAAAAAAATAATTTTTTATTCTATTTAGATGTCTGTTATGGGGGAACCAACTTCTAAAGCACTTTAGACGTCAGTTATTGGGGGAACCGACGTCTAAACCCTAAACCCAGAAATTTAAAAAGTCAATTTTTAACTCATTATAGACGTCTGATCCCGCCACTCCGACTTCTAAAGCACTTTAGACGTCAATTATTGGGGGAACCGACGTCTAAACCCTAAATCCAAAAATTTAAAAAGTCACTTTTTGACTCCATATAGACGTCTGATCCCGTCACTACGACTTCTAAAGCACTTTAGACGTCAGTTAGTGGGGGAACCGACATCTAAACCCTAAATCCAAAAATTTAAAAAGTCACTGTTTGACTCCATATAGACGTCTGATCCCGCCACTCCGACTTCTAAAGCACTTTAGACATCAGTTATTTGGGGAACCGACATCTAAATGTCGGCATTAAAACACCGTGATCGAAGACAGTCGTTACGCACGCTCATTGTTCATCATCTTCGTCGCGTTTTCTCTCTACGGGTTACGCTTTTCAGGTTCGTTTTCTCACTTTTGCACCGTTTTAAATTAGTTTTACTCCGATTACATCACTTTTTGATGCATTATCTTTCATTTGAACCGATTAAAATACATGTTCATTGGGTTTTGGTGCAGTTATTCTCGTTTCCTTGGGCGGCGTTCTTTGGGGGCGATTTCTTACGTTTTGCACTCTCCAATTCCTTCGTCACGTTTTCTCTCTACGGGTTACGCTTTTCAGGTTCGTTTTCTCACTTTTGCACCGTTTTAAATTAGTTTTATTCCGATTACATCACTCGTTGATGCGTTATCTTTCATTTGAACTGATTAAAATGCGTTTTCATTGGGTTTTGCAGTTATTCTCGTGTCCTTGGACGACATTCTTTGGCGGCGATTTCTTGCGTTTTACACTCTCCAATTCCCTCCACTACATTTTTAAAACCATCCAATAAAAAAATATATAATACATTCTCTTCAACTAAAATATAAAGTTGTAAACTCGAATCACCATCAGTCAGGAACAACCTCAGAGACGTCTGACCTGTATGGATCAGACGTCTATATAAACGTCTGACCTATATACACCCGACATCTATTGATAACGGTCTAAAAACCGTTATTTTCATACTTAAATTTGATATCAAAACACACCATCATGGCTTATATGAGCTTAAAATCAGGTAAAATAGTTAGTTGAGTCATGTGATAGTCAAAAGTTGGAAGATATTATGCTTGTTTTTACATTGTTTTGCAGGGTTTTGAAGTGAATTGAAGATGGAAGTAAAGCAAGGTGGATTTAGACTCGTGAAAGATGAAGAAAAAGGATGAAAAGAAGAGTCAAAAGGGCCGCTAAGCGTCAGAATGGACCGCTGAGCGCCCAGAGCGATTAGAGGCAAACCGCTCAGCGGTAAAACTGACCGCTCAGCGGTGGCGCGGCAAGGAGGGAAACCATTGAGCGGTTTAATTAGGCGCTGAGCGGTTGTCTGTTTTTATTTGGCTTAGGTTCTGATATATTCTGTTATCTTTTTGGTCTATAAATAGCCCCAGTGCAATTCAAATTGTAATTCTTTGGCAGGGAGAAACGTCCACAGTAGTTCTACACACCTTGGAGGAGGTTCCTTGGATGCTTAGGCTTCAATATACCAAATTTAGGGTTTGCTTTTCCATTCTTCCATTGTATTTCATCTAGTTTCACAATGATTATGGTGAACTAAATCCTTTGTTGTTGGGGAACAATGTAATCTTTTGAAACTCTCATATATCCAAATTCTTATTTATTTTATATGCTTGCATATGCTTGATTTATCAATTGTTGGGTTCCTTACCTTTGCTTAATGCTTTTATCGTTTAACTCATTCGGCAAATGTTGTTTGTCTTTATTGAAACGGAGACGTACAATAATGTCATGAACTGGGGAGAATTCCTTGATTAAGCTAATACCGCCTAGAGATAGGGGTAGGACAATCAATTGTATTTTGCTTCCGTTTATCATGCATTATTAGTTACTAGGGGAAGCTAGAGATAGCAAGCCGGTAATTAGTAATAGGATCTTTTCACCAAAAGATGGGGTTAAGGGTAGACCAAGAACGTTTGCATAACAATATGATAAATGAGCGAATTAAATAAGAAGAGTAGATATAAGACAGTGGATAAGATGAAATTGTAAACCCAACAACACCATTCATTCATAGTTTTCCCTTGTGAATTGATTCACTGCATTTGCATGTTTACTTTTGTTCTTGCATTCAAAAACCTAAATTTAATTCTTTTCTCAAGTTTACGCAATTAGGTTATGTTAGGAAACAGGTTGACTTCAATTTACACCAAGAGGGGGGGGGGGGGGGTAAATTGGTGTTAGTTCAAAAACAAAATATTTTCGCAATCTTGATATGAAAATTCAAAAAGCTTTTGATCTTTCCTTGAAATGCATGTAATGAAAATTTCAATGCAGCGGAAAAACGTAGTTGACTGCTCTAAATATAAAGTCGACTGAAATAAAGAGTGTAGGGATAGAAAAAATCAAACACTGATTTTTGTACTGGTTCGGCCAACAATGCCTACATTCAGTGTCCTTCCAACCTTGGAAGCAAATGCACTATAATGGTTGCGGTTTTTACAACAAGAAATTTATAGAAGCACCACGCAAAAATATAAATCTCCTCTCTAACCAAAAACCAAATATAGCTGCACACAAAACTAGAATTGCAGCAAGAACCCCCTCTTCTGCAATCTGCACCCACGTTGAACAATCCTCAATGTATCACCAGCACTCTTCACAGGATGCCAAGCCTATAACAGCACGCTTCACAGGTTGTCAAGCCTATCACAGCACACTTCCCAGGTTGCCAAGCCTTCAATCAAATGCAACAGTCTTTACAGGATGTCAAGCCTTCAAGATCAAAACAGAAGCACATTCTTTGTGCAGATGTTGATCAAAAAGTATGCACAATTGGCTGCTGAATATGAATCTCTCTCAAGAAAAATCACCACCCTCTTCTTGGAGAATTCTTGGAGCTTCGAAAACTGAGAATTCACTCTGAAACAGGACAATGAAAATGTTAGATCACAAAAGTCTTCTCCCACTCAGAACATATCGTGCTCTGTTCTATTTATAGGTTTCCTATCATTCTCAGTCGAATACCCTACTAATCCAGTCGACTGTATTAAAACAGTTATAACTGACAGTCAACATAGAGGCTCCTCAGTCAACCAATTCAATGCTCATTCAAGACAGTTGACTTAGTTAGTCAATCTTAACTAACTTTTGAAAAACTAGCCGTTGAAGCAAGTAGGTATAACAAATTCCAAAAATAACAACAACACAGTCGAATAGGTGTTCCACCATGTCGACTAACACTTGAAAAACACTTTGAAATTCTTTTTCAACTCAAAATCTCATCAAGCACATGTTCACAAAATTTGTACTAAGATTTTAGCTTAGTCGAATCCAATACCAGTGTATTCGACTAAACCAGATCTTTTTCACAGCAAATATAAGTTCATAAAAGTGCTTGTGAGCTTTTCTTTAGAAATGTGCAGAAGATAATCAAAATCATTTTATCACACATTTCAATACAAGCATGTTCCAAACATATAACACATAATCAATCAAGGGAACATACATGCAAAACAACAAAACATGTTCAACAAAATCATTGTTCAAAACAGTATAGCATATCAGCTAAACATGTAATACTGGAACTTATGTACTGTTATTAAGCAATGTGTTGTCATCATCAAAAACCAGTTTGATATAGAGTTTTGTGTTGTCAACAATCTCAACAATCTCCCCCTTTTTTGATGATGCACAACTATGATTAATAACTAAACCATGTTTGTACAGTTCCACAATTTAACAGAGTAAAAACAGATAACATAATCAATTCAGACAGTTCATTTACTCTGCATACACAGTAAAAATATCATGAAGCTCTCCCCATATAGACTTGCTTTCATACACTCATGAAAACTCTCCCCCTTTGTGCATTAACAAAAAAGGAATGCTTAGATATTTATGCAGTTTTGAAAACCAGAGAAGCATCAAACAAATATGCAGTTTCAAAATAGTAAGGATGCTCTCAAAATCACAAGTTCATCACAAAAACAACATATGTAAACTCCCCCTGAAATGTAGGTGTGTGATGAAACATTGTGTAAAGAAGTGATATTCCCCCTGTCATTATGCATGAATTTCAAAAACAGTTTAAGCACAAATCAATTATGCACAATGCAGAATATCACAAATCAAATACCAGTTTAAGCACAAATTTGTATGATTGTTACTCAATTCAATCATATATATATATGCAATGACACAAATATCAACAATCTCACCATATTATCTCAACTTAGATATAAAAACAAGTAAAGAACAGAGATAATATCATAATGCTAATGATGAAAGCAGTCAGTAGGGATAAGAGATAATTCCAAAATTGGAATTTTTAACCTAGTTTGGACGCAGTCGAATGCTTTAACTCATCAGTCAAATGCATTGCTTTCCAAAATGTTGAATTTCAAAAGTATATGTCCAAAGCAATGTTCTGCCTGCAAAACGTTTCAAAAACCTTCTCGAGATCAAGTACAGTGGTTATGCAAGAATAAAAACAAATCATGACAGAAGTCAATGTGTAAAGATGCATGACAGTTATAGCACAGTTGACTTCAATCATAACTCGGTCGAATCAACCAAACAGAGTATCAGATTTTATTTGACAATTTAAGTGAATGGTTAAGCATATGGATTGATTCAAACTGCTAATATAATTTCCTTGATAGAAGAAGATAATACATTGACAGAGCAAAAACAAGGAAATACAATCAAAACAAGAAAAAACATCAAAAGATGACTTTATATGTCATTCTACAAAATGAAATGACTCTATCCTAGGACACAAGTTACGACTTGGATTATGACAGTCCTTTTACTTCTTTGATTTGGATTAGAAAGAGTTAGTGAAGCTTTCATCCGGGCCATTTTCATTCTGATGGCTTGTTCCAAGATTTCTTGCATTTGTTGAATTGCTTTCAGTACTGTACTCAGCCTCTTCTCCCATGAAATTCCATCCATTTGCAGTCTTTATAATTCCCAGGGATATAACAGAGTCACGATTAAATGCATTTGTGGCATCCCACAGACATTTCTGCTTATTTTCAACATGTACGCCTTGAAATTCCAGAAACTTGCTTACTAATACTGCATAAGGAAGACACTATGACCTGTTTAAGGCAGCAAGCTTCATATGGTTCTTCACATGCAACGGAAACGAGACAAACTAAAGAAAAATAGTATAAACTAACTTACTCTTTTGGAGAAACTGACCAGATAGACTTAAAGATCTCGTTGTTGTGATCACTCAGACGATATATCTGATCTTCAAACAGATGAATGCAAGAGAAGAACTCCTAGAAAAAAAATCAGAGAATTCTAAAAAAATTGTTTCTAGAAAAATAGTGTGTTTTACAATAATAAAACTCATTTATAATTAAACTATTTATATTAAAACCATTTAATAATAAAATAATTGAGTGTTAATATTTTTAAACCACTGTCATTTTTAAAATACTATTTTTCTAAGATATTACATTGTCTATCTAATTAAATGTTAGTTTGAAGTTTTTTTTTCAAATAAATCTCAATATTCTAAAGATTAATCCTTAAGCATATCATTTGAAGATGGGTGAACACTTACACAAAAATCATGAAAATGAAAGAGACATAGCAAATATGTCCATTCATAAAAAAAATTATAGAAATTCGGATCAGAAAAGTACAATTTTAATAAAGTATAATATACTTTACTTTTACAGTAAAAGTACAAATATGTTTATTTATATTTTTAACTTTATTTAAAAAATCTTCTAGTTTCACTTCTATTTCATGAAAAAAAAAATGGTCGAAACAGTAAAATAATTTGTGCGGGATTTTTCTTTATCTTACCTACTATTACTAATTCTAATAAGAGAATTTTCTTTTTTTTTCACATTACTTTTTTTTTTATATTTCTTTCATTTAATGCTTATCTAACGATATACAGATTACGTAATTATTAGTTTTCTTATTGTATAAATTTGTCCTTAATTTTTAAATTTCATATACCTTGATAACTCTCAGTCTGTAATTAATTTTTCTTTATATAAATTGTAGAGTTTCAATTATTTAACACACTACAATTGAAATCACCACTTAATATTTCAAAAACAGACTATTGGATAATCGGTAGGAACCGGACACTTTAACTGTAGTTCATATCCGTATGCAGCTAAGAATAAAACTAAAATTATTAATGTTGGTCGATAACTCTTCAGAAAACAATTTTTGAGCCATTTTATTATAAACAGACATTGAGAAAAAATGTCATTTTTTTACAATTATTAATAAAAATAAATCAATTAAATATAATATTTCTTTAAATAACAAAATATAAGAGATTACAAAGAAAATATGCCAAAGTTAAGCTAAAGTAATATTTAGAAGTCATTGAATTTTGGTTATCTGCCTCTATAAATTTTAGATCCTTCTATTTTCACGCAGCAAAAAAAAAAAAAAATCAATGTATTTACTTACATAAATTTAATTACTTTGTATAACTTATATTTACTTCTTATTTTTTCGTACCTATAAGAACCCTTACACAACTTTTACTACATTGTTCTCACAAGATAAAAAAAAAACGAAAATGATACATTAACACCCTTTTTTGACACGGTTTTGACAATGTCATATGACGTTTGTCGATTGGCCGTGTTTTTTGAAAAAAAAAAATCAGTTTTTGAAATTAAGCTAGGGGCATAATTGGAAATTGGAAAGCAAAGAGAATAAATTTTCATTTCGCGCCCTCCTTCATTGTTTTATTTTCACGGTTGCCTCTTTCGTTCTCTCATCATCCCTTTCGGTGGTCGTTCTCTCGTGCTCATTTTCTCTCGTTCTTTCACTCGTTCTCGGTCTTGGGTGTTCTCGTTCTCTCATCATCACTGTCGCCGTTTGGGTCGCTTTGTGTGAGTGCTCTGTCGGGGTGGGTGTCTTGGGCATCCTTGGTGTGCACTGTTGAAGGTTTATCATTGCCCTTTTCGTCATTGTTCATTTGTTGTTATTTTTTGGGTAAGTGGAACTGCAAACTTACTCTAACCTAATCTCTAATAGAGAGGTTTTTTCCTTTAGCGAAACCTAACTATTTTTGGGGGCATTGTCATCACTGCAGGTTCAATGGTTTGAAGGAAGGAGACGTTGTTGTCTTTGAGGTTGACAAACGTTGCCATGATATCATAGTACAAGTTCACATTAATGGATGTAAATGTAATATTAACCACACAATATCGGTGTGAACCAGACTACACAACCACAATTTATGTTCAAGTTCTTCTATTTTTATATTTCATTAAAACTTTGTTTAAGGTTTGTTGGAATGAATGAAGTAGGGTGAAGTATTCAAAATTGACTCTTATCTCCATGAGTAGGTCGAGGAACATTATTATCCACTCTAAAATCAGAATAACGCAACATAACAACAAAAATTTCATGCCATGGTCCTCTGTGAACAAAAAAGGGGCTCCCTCTGTTGAACTTTGTGTCCAAAACCCAAAACCAGGTCCTGTAATCGTTTACCACTCTTTTGTAAACGATTACCACAACTTTTTCTGCATAATTTGTTTCAGGACTTCACTTGAGGTCTTCCACTCAACATCATACTTTCCTTGCATACCAGAACACGAACAACCACACTTAGAACACCTCCAAAGCACTAAATGACACCAAAACAGTTTCACCTCTGCTCTACATTCAAGAATTCACGCCATGGTCCTCTGTGAACAAAAAAAGGGCTCCCTTTGTTGAACTTTGTATCCAAAACCCAAAACCAGGTCCTGTAATCATTTACCACTCTTTGGTAAACGATTACCACAACTTTTTTTGTTTCAGGACTTCATTTGAGGTCTTCCAGTCAACATCATACTTTCCTTGCATACCTAAACATGAACAACCACACTTAGAACACCTCCAAAGCACTAAATGACACCAAAACAGTTCCATCTCTGCTCTACATTCAAGAATTCATACGATAGTTCTTTGTGAACAAAAAAAGGGCTCCCTCTGTTGAACTTTGTGTCCAAAATCCAAAACCATGTTTGTGATTCCAGCAAGTTTGGTGAAGTCCAAACACTTATGCAGCAGACAAGTGAGTGGTAATCGTTTACCAGAGGTTGGTAAACGATTACCAAAGTCAATTCCAGGATTTGGACATAAACCTCAACATAGGGAGCCTCAATTTCAAACGCAGAGGACCATGGTCATTCTCTGTAATGTTTTTGACTGAATCCAGTGGTTTTGAATTGAAACTATTATGGAACCTTGTTTATAGTGTGTGAGGTGTTGTTTGGACACCCCAAGAGGGAGGAAATGATCCATGTTTGTGATTCCAACAAGTTGGGTGAAGTCCAAACACTTGTGCAGCAGACAAGTTAGTGGTAATCGTTTACTAGAGGTTGGTAAACAATTACCAGAGTCAAATCCAGGATTTGGACACAAACCTCAACACAGGGAGCCTCAATTTCAAACGCAGAGGACCATGGTCATTCTCTATAATGTTTTTGACTGAATCCAGTGGTTTTGAATTGAAACTGTTATGGAACCTTGTTTAGAGTGTGTTAGGTGTTGTTTTGACACCCCAAGAGGGAGGAAATGATCCATGTTTGTGATTCCAACAAGTTGGGTGAAGTCCAAACACTTGTGCAGCAGACAAGTGAGTGGTAATCGTTTACCAGAGGTTGGTAAACGATTACCAGAGTCAAATCCAGGATTTGGACACAAACCTCAACACAGGGAGCCTCAATTTCAAACGCAGAGGACCATGGTCATTCTCTATAATATTTTTGACTGAATCCAGTGGTTTTGAATTGAAACTGTTATGGAACCTTGTTTATAGTGTGTGAGGTGTTGTTTGGACACCCCAAGAGGGAGGAAATGATCAATGTTTGTGATACCAGCAAGTTGGGTGAAGTCCAAACACTTGTGTAGCAAATTTGCCATTTACAATAACAAATGCAATTCTGTTAGTAAGTAATAATTTCTTAATGAAGGCAACTTGCATTTTTATAACATTCAACATAAAACAAACCAAATTACAATACATATGTTCATGTTACAATATCTCCATATTACAAAATCTTAAGAAAGCTATACAAATATCACTCGTTTTTTATTCTAAGCATTCCTACATAAGGAGTCCTAAGCGCTCTACTCTTGTAACGCCTTCGTGATCCCATCCTCACATATGTCTTCATTGGAGGAGGATCGGTGTACATGCCTCCCCGGGAGATACCTCCCAGGGAGATGGACGGTTCTTCACGTGGCACACTGTGTCCACCATCCTCTGGTCTTCTTCGTCTAGCTTTCTCAAATGCCACCTCTTCCTCCAAAAAACCAAACTTAAAAACCCTAAATGAAAATAAACACACAACACCCAAACTCAAAATAAGAAACACTAAACACCAAAACCCTCCAAGGATGAACGCGCTTACCCTGCTCGAAGAACTCGCCATTTCGCAAAATGAACACACCAAGAAGCAAAAGATGCAATGACACCGTCACCCACACCGACAACGAAGGCCAACAGTGCAACGAGAAGGAAGAACGAAAGTGAGATGGCGAAAACGAAGGCAATTATTGGAGGGGCGAAGACGAAACCTATCAGAAAGGAGAAATTGGATGAAAAAACATTTGAAATCTGATGAAACAGGGAAGAAAGAGAATGTTAATTTCAGAACAAACCGGGAAGGGCAAATTTGGAATGCAAAAATTCAAATCTCCTCTTATGTAATGACGTCACATTTTTTATTTTTTTTTAAATTAAAAAGCCCAATCTCATGCCGACACGTAGCGTTGTTAAAATAGTGTCAACAAAAGGGTGTCAAAATATCGGAATCCAAAAAAAATATAATGCCAAAAACAGTGATGAACATGAAAAGGAACTTCCATAGTTCTCACATTAGAAATTTATCTCAGAAGATAAAAAACAATAATTTAAATGCATTTATGGACGTGAAAAAGAACAAAATTTAGAAAATTTTACAATATTTGAAGAAGCTCAAAACCATTCTTTGGAATACTTTTCATTCAAAATTGTTTACTTTTCTTAAAATATTTAATTTGGTAAAGAAATTTATTTGATTTTTTAAATAAAATATTTCAATCAACATTACTTCAAATATTGAGAAATTGGCCAAAATAAAACCATATACTTTAACATAGGAAAAAATATGGATTTTAACTCGCACATTTGACATCAGTTTTATTATAACCGAAGCATAAAATGACATAGTGACTTTTTTGTAGTTATCACAAATATATATGTCTTAGTTCAAAAAGAACCGAAGCATAAAAGGGACTATGACCTCAGTTTTTTAGAGAACCGATGCCATAAAGTACTCATGTCTTGAAACACAGCAAAACCAAAATAACTAAAAATATTTTTTTATTATTTTTTGAGAGCCTTTAGGCAGCGATTCTTTATAGAATTGAGGCCATAGAGCCTTATTGCCTAGGTATGATAACATGTGTTTAAGGTTAAATTTTGTGAACAGATGCATTTTCAAACAGAAGTCATTTTCTGCGCGTGGTGTTGCATTGTTGTTCTCTTGTCTTCCATTTTCGCGACCATCATCTTCAAGTTTTTTAGCATTTTTTCCTTTCATTCTACGTTGATTAAGTGCTTAGGTATGATTTTCTTTCGTTTTGACTTATTGATTTTGTGGTCAGATGCTCTTTAAATAAACACTTTGAGATGTTCATTGCGTTTCATTTTTAGCCCCAAACTCACGTTCAAGGTTAGTTTCGTTTTAGGTTTTTCATGTTTTCGTTTGGTTGTTTGTTCTTTGTACATCATACATCATACACGTTTGATTGTTCATTTGGTTGTTTTCATATGCTTAAATATTTTTTGCAATGTTTGAAAAAAAAAGTCCCGATAAATAGAAAACAACGTTTTATGGCTAATATAGAAAATTTTCTAGCTATGCGAGCTACCACAGTATTAGAAATGTTTTTGTACCCTAAATCCATATATAATAATAGCAAATCGGACAACTATAGTGAAAGTTATGGTCATTTTAAGATATGCAATCAAAATAATTTTTAAACTTCATATTAAGGGCTCTTGGGATATTTTTTCCTCAAATAGGTGTTTAAAAGAGTCCTTAATAAAATTTTCATTCAAAAATAATAACCATAACTATCATAACAAAAAATTATATTAAATAGTTATATGTTGAACTGTATTTCTGGGTTGTTGATACTTGTTTTTATGTGGAAGTTTGTTTCTGTTTTTAGGGGATTATATAATATGGCTTATGTGATATGGAATGTTTACAGAAATGGTCATTTAAAAAAAAAGACATATTTTAGACAGTGATTCTAGTAAAAACTGAGACAAAAAATGGCTTATTATCTCGGTTTTTGGATCCAATCGAGGCCATAGACCCTTTAATTAATTAATTTTAAGGGTTTATAGTCTCATTTCGAACTATAACCAAGACAATAAACCAAATTTTTTATTTTTTATTTTTTGCTTTACTACTTCGAGTTTTTGAACTAATGGAAAATCGTAAGCTTTTTGTCTCTATTTTTAAATCAAGATCAAAAGTATTAACTTTTTTACCTCGTTTGAATATATCTTGGTTCTATAACCGTTGCCATAAACCCAAAATAACCGAGACAATATCTCTTTGTTGTACCAGTGTATAAAACATTAAGTTGACATCCATAAATATAAAAGTAGTTCTATCGATATTGATTGACAAAAATTCTAACATTAAAAAGTAGTTTTAGTTTATATACTCACAAATAAACAATTTCAACCAGGGTCAATACAAAATATTCATGTAAACTTCGACCAACGTTAATCAAATGTTTTTATTGACTTGGATAAAATGTTGTAGTTAATATAAAGATGAAAGATAACCTCACAATATATTAGTTGAGAAATCCTTATTTATGTTGATAATAAACAACATTATATTACATTAATTGAAAATAATATATGTTGATATTAACAAGAAAAATATTTTTTGACAAAAGAATAATATGTTTACATTAACAAGAAAAATCAATTTAGAAAAGGTGTTGATATTGATAAAAAATTCCTAATTAATATTAAAACATTGACTTATAGTACATATACAAAAATAAGTTTGATGACAAGGATTTAAGTAATTACAATCGACTGACTTAAAAGATATGTCCATCAACATTGATCGAGAAAATGATGTGAGTTAATTTATGTGCTTTGATTAAGTAGATAACCATAGGGTTAAATATGCTTTTAGTCCCTGAAGTTTCATTGATTTTTGGTTTTAGTCCCTGCATAGAACATTGATGGCATTTCGTCCTCCTAGTATGGAAACATGTATGTTTAGTCCCTAAAATTGGACGGTGTTAATTTTTTGGTGAGGTGGCTAACGGCCCTGCCACGTCTTGTCTGTCCACTGCCTGCCACATAGTTTTATTTTAATTTTGAATGATATTAAGCATTTTAGCACGTGGGTTGGTTAGTTCGTCTTTTATAAATCATAGCTTAAGAAAGCTTAGGTTGTTGTTCGTGATCTAAGTTGGGTGCAATGAAAGTTGTTGAGGGCTTACATGTGAAGCTTGGAGATCGTGTTGTTGAAGAGGTAAGTTGATAGAAATTGTTTTGCTGTTGTGTGTGTGAATTTAAGGAGTGGGGATTTAGGGTTTGGCTTGGCACGATAGGTGATGAAGGTTTTTTTTTGTTGTAGTGAAATGAAAGGTGAGAGTGCAGGAAATGTTTGGATGCGAAAGATTATTGGTTCGACAAAGTTTCAAAGTTCTGCATCATCTTCACGGTTACCACCTAAAATGTGTGGTTGTGGTGAAACATTGTTACTTTTGAAGGCAACTACTACAAAGAATAATGGAAGACTATTCTATAGATGTAGAAATTGGGCAGTAAGTGTCTAATTCTTTGAGTTGATGTGCTAAACTTTCTTTCTATTAATGGTGTGTTATTTTGATTGCAGAGTAATTCAAGTTGTAATTACTTTGAATGGCATGATGAAGAAGTTTCTCAAATTGAAGGAAAACGTGAAGAACTTGAACTGTGTTTGGGAAATGATAAAGTTGTAGTGGATCTGAAGAAGAAGATAGAGAAGTTGAAAAGGAAATTAGAATAAGAGAAGAAAGTTGGGAAAATGATGTTGTACTTGTTTGTGTTGTCATGAGCGTTAACTATTTTCTTTTGTATTATGTTTCTACTGAAGATGAATTGTAATTAAGAAAATTGATTGAATAAAAAGTGACTTTTTGTCCATATTATTGTTGTGTGTGTCCTGACTTTATGTGTGTCCTAACTTCAAAGTAGTTAAAGAAATTGTGTGTCCATATTATTAGACCTTGCAAGTTGTACTGTACAAAATTGGTAACAATTGATGCATTTTATGCTCTGACATTAAAGTAGTTAAAGAAACAAGACCATGCCAAGATATGCTAAACTAAGTAACTACAAAATGAAGCTGGTGCTACATGTCCAAAATATAAGACAAGAAAAGAGAAATTCCATCCTGTAACTCGTTTCATCATATTGTACCATTTCCTTCAAAAGGCATTTGCATATTAAGTCTTTTCTTGTTTGATCTTTGATCCAGTCAGCATAAATTTCTGAATTTCTTTTAAATTTTGCTGAAATTTTCAACAGTTTTTGCTGCATTGCACAACTGTTAGGGTGATTTTGTGATTTTGTGCAGATACGTGTTGTTTTAATGCTTCTACAAGTGTATTTGAGCATTTGAAACTTGTTGCCATTGCTGTTTGGTTCATTCTCATCACATCTGCATAATTCCTGTTTCAATCCACGTCTTTTTGCTTGAAATGTGCAAGTGAAGATCTCATTTTGAGCTCCTGGTCGTATTGGTGTTGTTTTGTTGATTATGGAGCCAATTTTGGTGCATTGAAAGTTGTCTTTATTGTTCATTTGGTCATTATCCATCATTTGTGCACAAAAATAGTTTCAGCCATCAAATTTTTGCTAAATCTCCAACTCAACCAGTGAAATTCTGCATTGTATGTTTTCTGGACTGTTTCATTGGTTGACCACCTTCCATTTGATGATAGAAAGTTGTTTGAAAGGTCATTAGACCATTTAACTCACTGCCATTCCAAATAACTATTGCAGTTCCAATTTTAGGGCCATTTTTCTCATTTTGTTAGAGTATAGGTGCCTTTATTCTGTCATTTAGTGAGTTACCTGTTCTGGTGCATTTTTAAACATTGATGCACATATATTTACCATTTAACATCAGTGTGTACTGTACAATTGGTAAATTTTGAGCAATTATACCAAATCACCACCCAACCCGTAACTTTGCTTGAAATTGGGAAGTGAACCAGTGTTATTTTGTTGTGGTCATTGTCTTTGATGTTTAAGTGCTCAAACATATTCCATTTGATAATACAAATTGTTGTGAAGTGTCATTTAATCGTTTGCATCACTGAAACTCATTTTGGATACTGATGTCCACTTTTTCCAACCACATTTTTTGTTGCAGCTTAATGTTCCTTGATGTTTTCTGTCTTTGATTTTCACTTTAAATGACAATGGTTTCCTTCTTACAGAATTAGAATTTGAAGTTAGACTTAAGGAATTAAAGGTTGAGACAATAGAGTTGAAGTTTTACAAATGCTTTTTCCAACCTTCATTGTTTTACAAATGCTTTTAGTCCCTGAAGTTTTAGTCCTTTATGGTTGTAGTCCCTGCTTAGTGGTGGTGTTGCTTAATGGTTGGAATAAAGTGGTCCCAAACCCAATACTCACGTGAACAACAACTGATTTATCCAAATTTAAATCTGCAGCAGTGGTCCCATACATTGTGCATTCAATACTAAAGTAAAAAAAGTGGTCCCTGCCAACTACATCCTGCCAACTACTACACTTTAATCAAAGTACTACCCACTACTAATGTTCCCTTAGTGGGTTTGTAATACAAAATACATTAAAAAAGGGTCTTGTTGCATCTTGGTCAAGTGGTACTAGCTTGGAAACCGAGATGGTGTGCACCCAGTCCTGAGGGTGTTCTTCCTACACCTTGGTTACTTGATGCAGCTGCTGCTCCACTGAATGATGGTTTAGTATGTGCTGTTGATGGTGCTCGACCTGCAACTCCTTGTGACGTTGATGGTGGTGCTTCTGCTTCAGATCTGGGCCTGCTACCAGATGCTCCTACACTTGCAGTGCCCCTTGTGTTCTACAAAAAGAGTAAGCAACATTACAAGGCATGCAGTGAAAATATTTAGGTGAAGTTGTAATAGAGAGATTTTGTACCTTATTTATGTTCTTTCTTCTACATGATCTTACATTGTGGCCAAACTCTTTACATCTGCTGCACTTCATAATAGCATGCTTCTTGGACAATTTTGTATGACTCACAGGTTCATCTGCCTCTCTTCTCCTTAATTTTTTTGGCTTCCCAGGAGGTGTTTTGTAAATTGGAGGGAGGAGTAAGGGGGTGTTTTCAGAAGTTGGCCACATTTTTTCCCATTTATTGGAACTATTTCAGGCGCATAACAAGTTGCATAAGCTGGTTTCTTGTAATAAACATGGACATAATCTTCAGGGTTTTGAACTTTGTAATTAATCGCAGCAATAGCATTCCTACAGGTATTCCTATTAAATCCCAACTGTAACAACTACAGGATTTGTTACTTAGGTCAACAACAAACTTATCCATTGTAAAGTTGTGTGTGACCTCAAATTTTTCAGCTTCGGCCCATGTAAGAATCCAATTACCACTCTTTTCTATTTCCTTATCAAGCCTTTTTCTAGGTCTAGGCATTACAACTCCTGGATATGTCATTGCTTTCTCCCTAAGTGTTGCAAACCGTTTCATAATGTAAGTTCGTATCCATTCCATCATAGTTATTATTGGTTTGTCCCTAGCTAGTAATATAGTACTATTAAAGGACTCAGTCAAATTATTTATCAACACATCACATCTACAATAGGTACTAAAGGCATTTTTACACCAACTCTTGGTAGGAATACCTAGCAACCAATTATATGCATCAATGTTAATAGCTTTCAACTCACCTATCTTTTTTTCCCATTCCTTCTCATATGTAGCCTTTGCTGCTCCCATCATCAGATCCCTAATGAGTACTCCTCCACCAAATCGCTTCTTGAAGTTGTTATATAAGTGCCTTAAGCACAATCTATGTTCAACTCCATCCATCAACTCATCAAAAACTGTCATTTGTCCCTATTAAATACAAAATGTATATATCATTAGCAATTGATGAGATTGTTAGAAAATAAAAAAAGCAAACTAGTCAAATTGAAATACCTTTTGTTGATCAGAAATAAAAACCCAGCGTTGAAATTTAGTGCCACCTATATCATCCAAAAGTTGTGATAAAAACCATCTCCAAGTTTCCTTGCATTCATTCTCGACCACTACAAAAGCAAGTGGGAAGTATTGATCATTGGGGTCTCGTCCAACTGCCACCAACAATTGGCCACCATATGTTGTCTTAAGATGAAAACCATTCACTCCTATGAAGGGCTTGCAACTTCCTAAAAAACCTTGCTTACACCCATCTAAACACATATAAAAAGAGCCAAATCTTGGTGGCAAACTTGGTTGGGGTTGATTCCCTTTAATTTTAAAAGTTCCACACTTGACTCTTAGATATTCCCCCACATAATCATATAGACGAGCATATTGTCTTTCCCCATCACCAACCAAAGAATCCAAGGCAATTTGTTTGGCCTTACCAGCTTTCCAAGCAGTGATTCCAACACTGAATGACTTTTTAATGTCATCAATGATTTGGTTGACAGTCATGCTGAATGACTTTTTAATGTCATCAATGACTTTCCCAACATTTTCTCTTCTAGTCACACGTTTCTTTCTTTTTTTCATTGAATTCCACCTTTCCAAAACTGGATTAATGTTTCTACCAACATCATCCACCCTATCATTCTCAACACCAAACCCGTCATCATCATTATCCATTCTTTCTTCTTCACTCTGATCCACAAACTGTTCAGCTGAAGCTTCTACTTCCCCCTCAACCACATTCCTCCATGTTTCCTCTTCTACCTTTTCCTCACCAATTTCAGCCTCTTCCTCACCGCGGTCAACCTCTTCCTCACCAATTTCAGCCTCTTCCTCACCAATTTCAGCCTCTTCCTCACCATTTCCAACCTCTTGCTCACCTATTTGAACCTCTATATGTTCCTCACCAGAATGACCCTGTTGTACACTCATTCCACCCTCTTCTACAATCTCAGCCACACCCTCCATGTTTCCATCGTGTGTCTCTTCACCACAAGTAAGAAACAAAACTTCCACTGCCTCACTAGGAACATGTTGAACATATATTTCTACCATGTCCTCAGTCTCCTCTGCATACTTAGCCAAGTTCATTGAATCCTTGTCATCACTCAGTAATCTCACATTATTCATCATAATTTCCCTAGACCCCTTCCACCATACTTTGGAATCTGCACCATACTTAAATTGTTCTTTAATAATTTCAACTGCTTCAAAATAAGACCAACGATCTGGATCAACTCCTACTATCACGTGTTCCTCTCCGCCAACATACCGTAGCCCCTTATCATTAACAAACCTACCCATATGATGCAAACGAATTTCGAACACCATTTCTAGACCTACATTCAGACATTAACACTTTAACACTTTAATCCCAAAATCGACCCACCACCAATCACAAACGAAATACGACAACTTACCTTGATACAAAGCGCAAGAACAAGCTTTCCAGTACACTGCAATGCTTCAAGAACGACCACCAAAATGCAATGCTTCGAGAACGACCACCAAAATGCAATGCTTCGAGAACAAGCTTTCCAGTACAGTGCAATGTTTCCAGAAACCTCACTTTTCCCTAATTGCAAAAAACCAATTTCACCCCCAAATCCCTAAGTCATAATCTGATCCTAATCCTAATTCATCTGATAACTACCTACACGTGCAAAACCAAAAAACCTAATCCAAAATAAATTAAAATAAAACTACATGGCAGGCAGTGGACAGACAAGACGTGGCAGGACCGTTAGCCACCTCACCAAAAAATTAACGCCGTCCAATTTTAGGGACTAAACATACATGTTTCCATACTAGGAGGACGAAATGCCATCAATGTTCTATGCATGGACTAAAACAAAAAACAGTGAAACTTCAGGGACTAAAAGCATATTTAACCCATAACAATATTTCTACTAACGACAAGTCGTAAGGTGATTATAAAGAACAACACAAAATTTTAAAAGGAGAAAGTATGAATATTTTCAATTTTTTTAAGCTTATAATTTTGAAATTATATGATTTGAGTAATTATTTTTATAAATTCTTATAATTATAATTTTTTAATTACTTTTTAACAAAATACATTTTTTTTTTTCAGAAAATATTTTATATTTTTTTCTATGAAAAAAAAGCTATTCCTTACAAATTCTACATCTAAAGATAAGGTAGAACTTAAATCAACAATATTTGTAAACAAAATGATAAATTGACTATAATTATTTTTATACTCCCACATGATAAGTAATGAAAAGTTATATTTTTAATTATAAAAATGTATGATAATTGATTGTAAGCGAAAAAGGTACCACTCTTGATAGTAGTATAATAATGTATATTGACATTTTAAATAAAAAAATATATAATTAAAATATTATTATATAGATTATTAAGTGGAGGTATTTTATAGTTGGGTATCCTCATTAAAATTATAGTTATAAAGTAATTTTCAGCACGACAGTAATATTTTTTCTTTACACTCAAACAGATTTTACTTTTATTTGACACTATTTTTTACTATTTTTATTCTACTCTTTTTATAAATACAAATACTTACTGTTAGTATAATTTTATTTTTATAATGAGTTATTAAATTAATATACACTAATAATTATCATTTGACAACTCTTTATAGAATAAATGTTGGAATAAATTTAAATTTTAGGTTTTTATTAATAATTTTGTTTAAATATTATTTTATTAGTTTTGGTCCATTAATATTTAGTTTGATTTTGATAGAGATAAAATAGAGATAAGTAGTTATGATTTTCTGTTTATCTAGGTACAATAATTTTATGATAGATTAAGAAGATTTTATTTTTAAGATAGTTGATATTTTATTTTCAGTTTTTATTTTTATTGCCGTAATATTGTAAGTGTCACGACTATTTAAAGCCCTTCCATTCCATTATCAATGAATAGTAGACTCAATTTTAGGAAAATATTTGAGTGTGTATAACGTGAGATTTGTCGAGAGAGAAAAAGAGAGAGGAGAGTCAATTGAGATCCCAAGACGTTTGGGATAATGTGGAAGACGATGAGGATGAATGGTGGCACAAATGACAACGTTGAAGAAAACTCGTGTAAGAGATGGGTCAGCATTTATCTACAATGTAGCAAATGAATTGAGATTTGAAAAAATAAGGAATGCTAAATCAAAAAAGGAAGCATGTGAGATATTGGAGGTTGCGTATAAAGGTGACAACCGCGTTAGACAAGTCCAAATACAAGCTCAGAGAGTTTGAACGGTTGAAGATGGAGCCCTATATAACCAAGTACATAACTGGGTGGAGAAGGTGGCCAACCTACTCGGCAGGAATGGAGAACAAATGCCATCTAACCGGATTGTGGGAAAAATTTTGAGACCCCTTACAAAAGATTTCGAAAGTATCACGTGCGCCATCAAAGAATCGAAAGACTTGTCGGTTCTCACAGTGGATGAACTTGTTAGGTCATTAGAAGCCCACAAACAAAGGACAAGGAGTTGGGATGATCAGGTTGAACCCGACAATCAAACACTAGAGGTACAATTTGACTCGAATAAAACTTGGATTACTCAAAGCCGAGGTCTTGGCGGCAAATGGAGAGGAGGCCGAGGATGAGGTGGACATGATAGTGAAGAGCAAACGGTCAGCAGAATTGACGTGACCGAGGACAAGGAAAAGGTCGAGAAGATCCGAGACAAAGGGGGAGACGAATCTCCTTACTGAAGATGTGGAAGAAGAGTGTGGAATTCTCTTAGATGGCCAAGAGCTCGGATGCAGTGGACATCGAGAGCCCAAACCCAATAATGGATGAAGTGATCTGGGTAAAAGATGCACCAACTTTGGAGAAGGAAAACTTGGAGAAAGAACTCAAACAAAAGTATGAAGAGATTCGGCAGATAGGAAGGCTTCTAGATGAAGCTAACAAAATTATGAATAACCAAAGGGTTGAGCTTGAGGAGATGGAAGGCGACTCTTGAAAAAGAAGAGAAAGCATCTAGTGCTCTTGAACCAAACAAAGAGGAAGGTGAAGATGTTAAGAACTACCCGATGAAGATGTCGGCCAAGATTGTTGAGAAATCGCCTAAGGTTAGAAACGAGTTCGTTAAGGTTATTGAGAAGTCGGACATAACAAAGTCAATCAAAGAATTAAAGAGGTCAACCAATGTAAAAGACAGGAGGGCCATAAGGAAAAAGAAGAAGTCAAATCTAATTGAAAGAATCAAACCCGGTGTGAAATGATACACATGGAAAGCTGAATGAAGAGAGGAAGAATTTAAGTTTATGGGAGAGTTTGTTGGAATAAATTTAAATTTTAGATTTTTATTAATATTTTTGTTTAAACATTCTTTTATTAATTTTGGGTTTAGTAATATTTAGTTTGATTTTGATAGAGATAAAATAGAAATATGTAGTTATGATTTTTTATTTATCTTGGTACAATATTATTTTATGATTGATTAAACATGTTTTATTTTTAAGATAGTTGATATTTTATTTTTATAATATTATAAATGTCACGATTATCTAAAGCTCTTCAATTATCGATAAATAGTAAACTCAATTTTAAGAAAATATTTGAGTACGTATAGCGCATGAGATTTTCCTACCAATAAAATCATCTTGAAATTGTTGTATTTGAAAAAGAAAGTTAGAAGGAAAGTTACTTGATAAACACATAAGAAAAGTAATTCTAAAGTGGTTGCATGATCGATATAGAAAATGATTAGAAGTGACATTGCATAAGAAGAAAGGAAAAGACTATATGAAGATGTATGTAAAAGGTAAAAGAATGGATTAGAATCTGATAAGCGAAGAAACTAAAAGAAAAATCAGAAACGGACAAGTACAGACTTTTGCCTGATCAATCATTTTCAAAATTCATGAAAGATTTAATGGCCCACATTGATTCATCATGTTGATTTAAAGCCATAAGACTGTGTAAGTTGAGCCAAGATATGGAATAGTAATAAATTAAAAAGCATTGACATTTCACAACGCAATAGTACATAAGAATTCTGTAGCACAAGTAACGAAATACGTAATGAAGTATCTATCATGGTGAAAGAAGAAGAGAGGAAGAAGAAGAAGAAGATGATGACGATAATGACGATGATGTTGTATGAGTATTGTGGTTGACTTGGGTGATGCGGAGAGAGAATGGTGACGAGAGGGAATGGAAAATGGACGGTGGAGATGGAGAGGAATGTTGACAGAGATGACAAGTCACCTTCTGAGACCAAAATGGGACAAGGCATTGGACACTCTGAAACATGCATTTATGGAGTCATAACTGTTGCATGCTTGCGTTTTCAAAATGTCAGCACTAAGGACGAAGCATGCATATGCACACAATGGGAGACCCCACTTCAGTGACTTGCCATTTTGCCAAGTCTCACCTTTGGTACCCCTGTCCCTAACACTGTCTTCATATCATAAATTTATATATACATTATCACTGTTACATTATTCTACCTTAATCACAAAACACAACCCTTCTTAATATTGTTCCAAATAACCCAAACTTTTATATCACTACAAAGTTAAATTTTATATATAAGAAAACACTTATAAATCAATTTTCTTAAGATTTTTGTGAATTAAATTTAGTATCATAGTCTCTTCTTTACTACATTCTCTCCAAACAATAAATAACCTAGTTTAACATTAATAAATGTAGGATATATAGTATAAACTGAACAGTTAATCTTCAGGACGGTTACGTTAATAATGTTCAACCAGGTCAAATAATTTTAATTCCTACAAACCAATAACAAAATTTGTTTGAAATATTCTAAATATAAGTTTAAATACCATCTTAAATAGAAATAATAAATACATATACTGTATAAATACATAAACCGTATAAAGAAATTATAAATTTAAATTTGATATACTGAGATTTTGAGTTAAAAGTGGTATCAAGAAAAACCATCAAAGTTATTTGTCTCTTCTAGCTAACTTTGGACAAGTGGCATGAAGCTTACAAACGAAACGGGAGGCTTTTTCGGTTTTGGGTTTTAGTCTAGATATGAAACATAGCTATTTGGGCCATCCAAATGCAAAATACTAGAGCCATGTTAAAAGATAAGTTTCTGAAAAAGCATTGAAGTTTATTAAGATATTGAATTACAAGTGAGAGTTGAAAGATGTGTGATTTATGGAAAAGTAGTATATTTTGTGGTGTTAATGAATGATGGATGTAATTATAGTATGTATTAGTTTAAGATTAGTTGGTTGTTGGTGGAAAAGAAAGTATTTATTGTAAGAATGTAGAGGTGAATAAATTAGTATTTTGAGAGAATCCTAGAATAGATGGAAATGAACATGTGATGGGAGATGAGAGAGATAAAAGGGGTTTTTCGAAAGACAGTTAAATTTGTATTGGCACAGTAATAACAGGCTAGAGCAACAGTGTTAAAGAAGGGACAAAGGTGATTTGGAAGGAGAATTAAGGGTGGTTAATTAGAAGGGGATAGAAGGGGCAATTTGTCCAAGATAAGAGTATTCCTATATAGTACTGAATTAGCCTTACTTGGGAAGAATCTGATTGATTCTGTTAAAAAATGTTAATAATAAGGTCATGATGAGTCACACAGCCAGAATGAGTAGTTCTCTCTTCATTCACTCATCTTTTTTCACACACACACACTCTCTCTCTGCATGGTTTGAAGCCTCACTTGAATGCTCCTCTAAAAGGAACATGAGCATGAGACTATAGTACTTTTTACCCATCTAATTCACCACTCCCTTTTATACCTGTTCAACCTCTTTCCTTTTTGTCTCTTTCTCTCCTCTTTACTGTATCTTTCTCTCTGTCCCTCTATTTATACATCCCTCTCCTGTCTCAAGAAACTCATCAAAGAAAGAAAGAAAAGATGTCCCCAGCAGGTTCTTCAAGATGGAGCCCTACCACTGAACAACTCATGATCTTGGAGGAGCTCTACAGGAGTGGCATTAGAACTCCTAGTGCCTCACAAATTCAGCAAATAACCACACACCTTTCTTTCTATGGCAGGATAGAAGGAAAGAATGTGTTCTACTGGTTTCAGAACCACAAGGCTAGGGATAGACAGAAGCTCAGAAGGAAACTCACCAAGCAACTGCAGCTACAGCAACAACAACTCCAACTCCATCATTGCCATCTCACACCAGATATCACTAACCACTATTTTGCTTATTCCCCTTCTTCTTCAACCCAGGATTTTCCCTTTTATAACCCACCTACCTTTCTTTTTCAGGTAATCTTCTTTTTCCTATACCATGCATGTACACACCCTCTAACTAATCTTTTTTTATCTTCATTTCTCTCTAATAACTCTCCGATGCCTCATGCATGGTACTTCCTGCCTTACCATCTCCTACAAAGTTAGGACTAAATTAATGTTTTTTATGTACTCGAGGTATTTCTGACCGATCGCTACAGAAACCAATTCATTCAACTTCTGATGTCTGCAACTAAAATCACTGATGTAAATGCACAAAATGACACACATGCATTAGGATCGGTTTTCTTTTGGGGAAGAAGTATTGGATTCATCTCCAAAAGGACATGATCTAAGTTTGAGTTATAATTGAAGTCAGGGAAAATACTAATTAAACCATATTTGTTAACTTTTTTTTTTCTTTTTTTATCTCATTTCTTATATGTTCAGGGAGGATCTGCAAACACATCTGAACAGGCATTGCATTGCGCATGGAATGTGCACAACCTGCAAAACAATCTGGTGGAGAAGGAAGAGGTGACCTTCTACAACAATGGTTGGAGTACACCTGTGGATGTTAACAACCAAGCATCTTCATGTTGCACTTCTCGACCCCTCAAGACCCTTGATCTCTTTCCACTCACAACCACCAGAACCGATGATGAAGACTGCACCACTCCACCACCCAAGGAGCTCTAATTTTATTGTTCCATTTTCATCTGCATGTCCAAGACCGTTTCATGTTAATAACTATTTCTTAAGAGAATTAATCTCCAAACACGGTGTGCTTAATATTCTTAGGAAATGATTTAATCATTCTGGAATGTACCAATTACCAAGAGTAGTACTTAGTCTTGTACGTAGGATCTTTGGTTGTTGTTGCACCATGTGAAAGAATGATCAAAGCTTGATACTTTCATTCTGGTACAAATCCTGTGGGTATATGGTATATCCTGGCATGATGATACCAAGACATTGTAATGAACCCTGATGTCATTTATTTCTAAATGTTAATGTTTTTCAACCATCTTAAAAGTTGTTGTTGTTTGTTTTTATCATTAGTTCACTTATCGATCGGATAAATATATGTTCTGACCATTATGTTCAATTTACATGGAAACTTTCAAACGAAAAATTTGTGCATGTTTGTATCGATATGACATGGTCCCAACCTGTTTTTTCTTTTAAGTCCATTTAATGTGTACCGGTGTTCTTCATTCATCAGTCTCGAATTGCTCATTGTGTATGCAAATGAGAGCGTCGATAGACATGTGGTAAATCAGCTTTTTGTTGAAGTTGTAACTTTTTTGAGGGAGTGAAAAGGTAAACTGCCATTTTTGAGCATGGATTACACCACATTTACAGCATAGAAAGAGTAGATATACACTGTCAATCGTTAAGATAATGCTTATCATTCGTGTTAACGTGGCATCGCTAATGTGGAAAACTCTTACATGCAGAGGGAAACTGATAGGTAGCACATGCCAATTTGGATAAGAGTTGTTTTGAAATCTCGATCTCGAAATTCACAATGTTTTTTTTGTAATGTACAAAGATTCAAAAATTTATTTGTTGTATATAAATAATGCTACTGATTTTTTTCATTCAATTATAATAATCAAAATACTAGTTTACATATTGTATTTTTTTATTATATACTTTTTTGTTTAAATTTATTTGACCTTTGAATTTTTTTTTTTGTTTTATTTTAGACATAGGATTCCTGTTCCTCGGATAACATTTTCGGTTGTGTTGTAATACTCTGTGTCTTTTCTTTCTTTTGTCTCGTTATATACTTTGTTATTTATCTCTTTCTTATACTCCTTTCCTATTTCCATTTCTCTATTAGACTGCTTAAATGATACATAATGATACTTATGATAAATATAAATTAACTCACTTAAGATTTGTTAAATATAAAATAAACAAATTAATTTGTTGGTATAATATATTAATTACATTAGATATAGTTCTTTTATGTACCAAAATCATGATTTTATTTTATTACAACATAGTAAACACAGAGAAAATAACATGAAAATAAATTATCTTGTTCTTAAATATATAGAATTATATACAAAAGTGTGCATCATCATATTAGGATGACTGTTTGAGTTGTCTAAATTAGAACTACTTCTAATTAAAAACTATCATTTGTAGAATCGATTTGATTAAAAAATTACATGATGATACTTTTTGAGAGTTTTGAGCTTAAGAAATTGTTGTACCCTGATACACTTTAGAACACCTACATGAATGTTTTTTTGCACTTTCTAAAATTTAGGAATTGATCATTGAAATGCATTGAATCTAATTTATCAAATTCAAACCTCTATAATGCTTTTTCTATAATATTAAATATTTTTGACAAAATTATTTAAAAAAAATAAGAATATAAAATAATCAATTTTTGGATGTAATAATTTTTTATTTTATAATAATATAATTTAAGTTTTAGAAAAAGTTCATATATTAGTCATGATATAAAGTTATTCAATTATATATTCACTAAATAACAATTTCGAATAAATGTATCCGTTGGACTGAGGTATAACAATAGCTATACACTAGAAGCAAATCAAATCTTAGTAAGTTCTAGGTACAACTTGGTATATATCTAATTTTTTTTTTTTGTATGTACCATTTTATTTTGTTTGTCTTGCCCGTAAGTTGAAAAACATACTAACATCTTATAATTCATCAACATAAAAGAGAAAAATGATGAGTGTAAAAGATTGTAAGTTGTATTTACCTGCTACACCTATGGTTTTTATATATATATATATATATATACTAATTTGAAAAATTGAATTTAAGCATTTTTTTTTAAAGTGAAGATAAATATATTTTTATTATCTTTAAGATATTAGCGTAATTATTTCTTATTGATTGATTAAAAAATTGTTTTTATAATAATTTGCAAGATAAATTGTTATAGATAAAAGAATTATTAGTATACTAGAATGTTGTACAAACCTTAATTACACATTTTATTTTTGTTTTATTTAGAGCATAAAATCTAGGTGTAACATCCCAATAAATATATAGAACAAAACTATATTTTATTCTAGGAGTTATCAAGAATAATATTAAAAAACAGTAGAGAAAATAAAGAGTAAATATAACTAACAAAAGCTGACATTAAGATAACTTAATCAACCAAAATATACAAGTTGGGAGTTTACAAATTTTAGGACGGACGGTTTTACAAAATAACTTAACCGACCGTCGACTACAATATTTACAAAGAGACAAATTTAACCTAAGGACCGGACGGTCCAGCAAATTGCTCGGGCAGCACCTCCAAAGGTTGCTCCTCTTGTAGTGCTTCCTCCAGAGACTCCTCTTGAAATCCTTCTGCTCACGCCCAAAAAGGATGATCATTGCAGTGAAGAGAAACGTCCGAACGGTCGGATACCGAACGGTAACATAAACAAAACAAAATCACATAGCAGGGTAAGCTTATGAAGAATTCAACAATTCATTTGCTATATAAACACAATCATCAATATTACATAAATACTTTCCAAAGGAACTCATGAAAGAAACATCAACAATCATCAAATTATTCAAAAATAAAGTCCGGACGTATGACCCTGTATACTCGCCGCTCTCTGCACCCGGGTGGACCTGGCTGGGATACACACAACAGACTGCCACCCGAGGTTAGTCCAATGGAACCACCTCGGTATAGAAATACCCTGAGGCTAGAGGACCTCCCGCCATTCCCACGCATGAGTTACTCCCCTCTACTTGAGGTGATGTAATCACGGAATATCGGAATAGAGTCAGAACCTGAGCCTATAACCACGGTCATACTAAATCAATTTACTTCAAACATGAGACATTCCTCCTTGGAATTCTCTTACAATTCAATCCAACATAAACGACAACTTAGTATCAATTTATCGTAAGAAACTCAACAGAATATAATTAAAGAGTATTTGACTGATGAAGCCGGACGGAACGATCAATGATGGTTCATCAACAGAAATGAATGTAACTAATGAAAACCGGTTGGAATAATAAATTTAGAGTTTAATCAATAAAAGGAAGACCCGACTATTTAAGGAGAATAAAAGAAAGAATTTTGATCAAGGAACAACAACTGAATAAATTGAAGAAAGACAGACGGTTTAAGGAAGACAAGTTCTCTTCAGAAAAGTGAATGTCCTTACTAAACTGGACACTCCGTGAAAATAAAAAATCGGTAAAATACCGGACGCGTTATCAAATGGATACTATAATTATAAACCGGACGTTCTGTGTAAGACAGAAAATCCGAAATGACTTACGTAATATTATATCCTAAGTTCAGAAATAAGTACTCAATTCCAGGTGTAACGGGAAACCGGACGGTCATAATGACCGTTCGATTATAAAATCAGTTATACTAAGTTCTTATACCCTCTTTGAAATCTAAACGTCACAGAATTCGATTTAACACAAGATTCAAACTTTCATTATAACATATACAATCAAACATACCATAAATCAGATATTCAACCATAGGAAATAAATCTTGAATTTTCATAAACTTCCCTTACCTCTAATTCCTGCTAAGCTTGGACAGTGGATGGATAGCAACTATCTCGTCTAAGTTTCCAAATTCTAAACATGAAATACAAGAATATAGGTTCAGAAGAATTGGTTTAAAGATACATGCAAGCTTTAACAGCTCATGCATGTAGAAAAACTAGGAACCCTAAAGGGTTGGACACTTACCAGCTCCGAACGGACTTCTGTTTGGTACAGATTGTACTTCTTGATGCCAGCTACCAATTTTCTTGAATAGAGCTAGTGATCGGAGAAAGATTTGAGGTTAGAAATTTAGAGAGAAGGTTGGGAAGGTTTAGAGAGAAGGAGGAGAATTTGGTTTTCAGAAAACGAGATTTGATGAAGAAGAAGAAGATTGCATGCAGAGATAACTTGCATTGTTTTCTTCTTACCTTCAGCACCAGCGGTCGGCCAGTACTATGATGCCACCTGGTTTCCACTATAAACATCCAGTCTCCCTAAGAATGCCACTTGTTTTCCACTTCTTGGGTTTTTCCCTGCTATGCCGTCACTACACGGATTACGAGAAAAAGGGAAATTAATGCTTGCAGATTTTGGTCTCCCACTCACCTGGGAAGACCGGCCGGTCGCCACGTGGCCGAGCCTTAAAAATGAAATTTTCGGGGTGTGACACTAGGTCCATTCCACTCTCTCTAGCCTCACTTATCATTTTTCATTTCTCTTTTCAACAACTCGTGTATAATAATCTTAATACTTATTGTGAAATATTTTTCTGTTTACATGTGTAAGTCTAAGTAAATAAGAAAGTAAAACACTGATAAAAGAACCATTAATTTATTACTTTAAAGTTTTGAGTAAAGAGTAATGTGAGTGCCTTACGTCGTGAGTTGAATTCAGATGTCGTTTGGTGTTTGTATTGGTGAAGCTCTTGCTCGAGAGACTGAAAAGTGGGTGGCAGATGTTTGTGTCTGAATTTGTTAACATGCTTTTCTTTTGATAGACTTTTTTTTTTTTCCAGGTGTTGCTAGCTAGCCTATATCTGAGGTATGCCATCCTTGTTCCTTCCTCAATTTTAGTTTATTCATCAATTTTTTTCAGTCAGGCTAATGTTTTTGTACTGGGTGAAGCTATGGAGCAGATTTAACTACATCTTAATTTTTAGAATGAGTTGCATACTTGTTTAAAAAACATACCTTTTACTGCGCTGTTTTTTAACCTTTTGATACATGATTATTTTCAAGTTCTTTAATTTTACATTCCTTCTAGTAGTGAGAAGAATGAAAGGTTTGAATTTGATCCAGTCTAAAATGAAAGTAAGTAGACAGAGTTATTTTTAGCTAATGTTAAAAAGTGGATGTAAAATAGAGGATAGTTGTGGAGACTGAGTAGTGTGATTTTTTTGTGTACATGTTATGGGATACTTCTGATGTATTCAAGAATCTCATTTAGTGTGTCTGTTGTGGCTGCAGTCTTTTCACAGCTGATTGTGAGGGTTGTTGAGTTTAAAGTCTAGGTTTGGCTCTTTTCTTTATTCTTCTTTTTCTTTGCATTTGAAGTGTGCTCATCTATTCTGGGATTGGGATGATTTTAGTTTAGATCATTTATGTTTAAGGATATCTCTTTATTGTATGAACTCTTGCCACTCTATTTGGTTGAATTGGTTTGCAGATCTTGTCATGGTCTTTCCTATGTGACTAAGTGAAGTGTTTTCTAAGAGAAGAGTTTATTGTTTTATGCTTGTTTAATTCTATTTTTATTTCCTTTTTGTTTTTTGTTTGTTTGAAGTGCTTTATTTAAAGAATATTCCTGTGAAATTAGAGTTTTGATTTGGTTATTGTCAAATGTATGTTTAAGGGAAACTTTATTGCTAGCTTTCCCAATCTGTCCCACTGCATGGTTGTTAACTTTCAACTTATTTTCCAAATTCAATTTAACTCACCTGTCCTTTTTTTCTGGTGGGTTTAAGGTGGGACATGTCCACCAGATGGTTGTGTTTTTTCCCTTCTTCACTTTTGGGTGAGAGTGGGTCCTCCTTTCCCAATATCTGCCAAGCAATTGATAGTCTTTGAAATTTGTTTTGCTATGCCTTGGTTCTGAGAATCAGTTTCTGTGTTCAGTTCTTCTGTAGGTATAGGTATGCTTATATTTACAACTAACAGTTTTTTGTTTATTGAAAGTTTGTGTTTATATCTCTGTATCCCCTTTTTATGATAACTAGTTTCAAATATGTAGTCTCATTCGAGATATCTAGTTCTCTCCATTTGAGAGAATGTGTTGGAACGTTACCTTATTATTGACATTAGTTAATATCCAGTTCTATTAGTTTTTTCAAAAGTTGATTTTTAACTTTTACTAAATTAGTTTTAAGGCATAGAGAAAGTTTCATAGCACCTAAGATGATATTTTTATTGTGAAATTCACTATCATTAATTATTATTCTTTCTTTAACTTTTGTACCATAGTTCTCGGAAGTAAATAGGAAAATATGAAATTGATAATCGTTTATTCTGGGCTATAATCTTGAATGAACTAGAATCTACTTCTTTACCTTTCCTTTATCCGGTGTTCATTCATAGATTTCGTGTTTTATTTACCCAATGTTCTCTGTTAGATTGATGAACACCAAATGTTTTGGGCATGAAAAATTTAGAAGAGTCTAAGAAAGGTGGACATAAAGGTTGAAAATAAGATACAAACACTACAAACAACTAAGTAAAACCAACACAAATTTTACATCTAAGTACATACAAGAAACTTACAAAAGTTTGAATCCGAATTCAATCTACAGTCTGTATAACCTTCTAATGTTTGATGAAGCCAATTGCCTAATTCAGTTCTGATGCAGTGTGAATTTTTCCTTTAGAAGTTCTCCTTGTGAAACTGAAAGCGGGTAGATGTGTTTAGGCTGAACTCTTTACAAAGGTTCTTCAATACCTTTGTAAGAGTAGGACTTCCACAATAGAATACACCTGGATCAAGAAAACAGCAGATACTTTTTTTCATTTGTTTCATTGATTTCTGTGCAGAATTTCACAAAAAAGCATCACAACTTTGTTACCTATCCGAGAAGTTTGGTGCGAGTTTGCTAATTGTGAGAACACTTTTTTCCAGTTTGGTCTTGCAAAATGCGTTCTTATCTGAGAAAATGATAACATCACAAAAGCTTAAGATTTGGCTGAATGATGCAAAGCTTTTGCACTAATAATAAAACTTAGATACAATCCTATCGGTGTTGTAAATGTTGCTCTGCAATGAGATTTAGGATAACATACGATGACAATTTAATAACATGGAAAACTTCTGAGATAAAACTTAAATTCTAATTAGAATCCAGAACCAACAACACCTACTGTAACATTGTATCTAAGTTTTGTCTTTACTCTAAATGAGTGGTAAATCAATACCCGGCTTTCTGAAACTACATCAACTCCATTCTTAGCATGTTGCAACTTCTGAATCATGGCAATGAGTGCAGACCTTGCATCACCTTCCTCATAGACACTAGTCAAATAGTTGTGCATTTCTATAATACCCTGCATCATTTAAACGGGCTAAAAAGTTACTAACAGTGAAATATATTATGTAAATGGAGGGAACAGAACCAGTGAAATAGTTATGAATCTCACATCGTGGTCATAATCTGAAATATCATCCATGACACCTTTAAACCATTCAAATGATGACTGCTCTCTTGTTACCCAATAAAAGTATGCTCTTTGAGGACCTTTCTTCGGTTCATCTGATTGATTTACATGGATTGAGTCCTGCATATAGGTTCCCTGCTATGTTAACCCCTTCAATTGGAACTAATGTATAAAATACAAACAATAAAAATAGATGCCTATTAAATTCAAATACAGACATGCTGCGAAGTCAACCAAAGAAGTATATCTAACCTTATCACTCACTTCTACAGGGGTTCCTAACTTTATGTGGTTCAACATATCTTTTAGAATACTGATCATTGGAGTGGCACCAATTCCGAGACCTATGAGTAAGAGGACATCATAGTTCTTGTAGCTTTGTGCTGGGGCTCCGTAGGGTCCTTTGATGAGGATCTTTGGATATCTAATGCTGGAAACAGTGTATAATATCAATGTTTGTAGATCATTTTGATAAGCTAAAAACAAAGAGTTTCTATTCACCCTTTTCTTGAAGAAAAGCTTGAACTTGGTGCTCTAGTTTCCATCCTCATAAGGCTTCCCCTTCTTGGTTGTGCACTGCGAGGCTCACAAACCTGCATTTCTGAGTATTAGTAAAACAAGATTTTCAATAATTACTGCATTTCTGTGACCCTTTGACTAATTAAATACATAGGTTTTAGTTCACAGTTCAGACTAAAAACCACCTTTGTAAATTTGTTCTTAAGCTCTGTAGTCCAATCTCCCAAGGTTCGTACATGGACGCTCAAGTACTCATCTCCGGGTGCTGAAGTGATGGAGAAAGGATGCCTGTTACAAGAGTCAATCTGAGTAATTTTTTGCAGAAAAATATTTTCTATGATAACTGTTATCCAATAATATTGGTAATCACCATTCAAAACTGGATATATCTGGACACTTGATAAAAATATACATTCCACTTTTATACTTGAATCCTGGGGGTTTGGTCATGTATAATGCTAGGACGTTTCCTGTGTATACTATTGCCTGAAATTTCCAAGTGACAAGATCATTTCCATCCTTCAACATGAAGAACAATGGAGAAGTTGTTGGCACATACCTTTATAATGTTTACTCGGTGATCTTTACCTCTAAAAAATGGGTGAATTCTCTCAAAAGCATAGAGTGAAAGGGGAATTACAAGGTACATCCAAGTCTGCATTAATCAAAGATATTGTCAACTTATTATAAACATTTTCAGATTGGGGCCTACCAAAATTCAATGATGTAAAACTGGGCATGCAGTTTGAGTTGTCGTGTCAGAATTCCAAGTATCTATGTATACATCGACAAATGAGAAGTGGATAGTGTTCAATGATATATGTTATGAGCACTAAATAAACCACAATTCATATCAGTTTACAAGTGCAAATCTGTTGAAACTGCATTTTAAGAGAAGAGTTCTGGAAAATTGAAATAAAAAGGTGTAGTTTGTTGTAGTTAGAACTAAACATACCGTCTTCTTTTGCCATTCCTTGGTGAGAAATAGATAGTAGCCATGAATGACGAGGAGTATGTAAACAACAATCAGTAAATGATGCGCATACCAAAAGGAATTGAAACCAGCCAATCGATGCAAAGGCGAAGGTAAGTTGACAACATTTTTTCTGAAAGAATGTGTGGCTAGAGTGAAGGAAAAGGCCATGAGCAAGATCATTCCAATTCCAGTTACACCAGGAATGCTTTTAACAAGGGTGATGTAATCAGGCTGCTTATAGTTAAAACCATCCCCAAGTATTGTCATGAACTTATCTTTTGGATATGATATTAATCTTGGAAAATCACAAAAGATATGCACCATTACATGAATCAAAGTACCTATAACTACAGCTACTGCAATCGTCTTGTGAAAGTTTATATTGTCATCAAAAGGGATGATTCGACTTAGAAACGATTCTCTTAGCTTTGTAAGTGTTCTTCTGCACATGGTTAGGACAATAAGAGCCATGTTGAGCTTGAGAGTCTCAGCAGCTCCCTTTGCAAAGCAGACACAGTAACCCATGACTTCAAAGGCACCCTTTTGCCTGTATTGCATGAATTTCCATATATAAAGCACCAAGTTTATGACCAACCATAGTTCCACAACCCATATTATTTTCCATTTATCTAAGGCAAATTCTGTGACTTTGGATACGTATTTGCTCACGGGGGTTCTATACTTGCTCGGTATCATAGCTTTGCTCAGATTCATGGCTTTAGTATTATTAACTCTTTTGGGGCCATCTTCAGAACTAACCATTTCCTTCAGCAGAGTTTCTAGCTGCCACATCTATTTAAGAAGAAAAAAGAGAATGCAAAAGATGAAGGTCTATGCAGAACTCATGAAAATAAGAGAGCAGTATGAACTTGTTCATGTCTAACCTCAATATATCCATTATGATCAGGGTCAAGCTCTTCCATTATCAAAGCTGCATACCCATCAGCATTTGTTTTGAGATTTCCTAGCTTATTTGCTGAGGCACTCAATACTATAACCTTTTAAACAACGGCATTTAGAATGGTGTTTCCATAGAGTGGAAGAGAGTGAAAAAAATAATAATAATAATAATAATGAGAAGAATGAGTGGTCTTAGTGCTTACCTCCTTAACCTCCTCTTCTGATAGCCTTCCATCCCCGTTCTTGTCACACCTGAAAATAACTGAATTCATTTATGCCACTCCACTCAATGAGAATGCAACATGCAAAAGGGATACAGATAGAGTGTTTGTGTGCTCTTTACATGTCAAAGAACACTTGAAGCCTTGATTCAAGATCTTTGTTAGTCATGTCCTCCCAGAACACTCTAGCTTCATTCAAAGTTATTCCATTTTTTGTACAGATGTTCCTCCTCCTAGCCAAAGCCTCATACAGTTCCCCGGCAAAATCCTTTGATTCTGGTCCCATGCCTGTGCAACATAATTTAAATTTCATCAGACAAACTAACTGATTATGACAACTAAATACATTACAAAGGCCAAAACTTGGATACTGTTTCATAGATAGTTTGGTGTTGTTCTCTTCTAACAAAGGCATGCAAACTTAATTACACAAATTACTAGGAAAAACTCTATTTCTGATCGGAAAAAGGCACCAAAAACCTTATGGAACTGCATTCATGTTTTGTTCTATTGCAAACCCAACAAGACGAAAGAGGTAAATGTACCCATGCAGATTCCAAATTTGTCTTTTGAGAGTTTTCCATCAACTGCATTTTGAGTAAAACGCCTCTCAATGCACCTCCATGCATCTGCTTCCTTCCCAGTGACCGTTCTATCGAGAAACCGTAAACCCTTAATCCCTCTTGCTGCTCCTGATTCTACCCTCACCATCTTCCTCTCCCCATTCCCCTGATTGACATTCCTGTTCCTCACATTGTTCAGAGAACCTTCACAGGGAGATTTTATCACCGGGCTTGCATTAGGGCATGGTTCATTGTCATCATCCCTTATAGACCTCTCCGCGGGATGAATCTGGATGCTCTCAAGAATCCATGTTGATGATTCATCGTTGCCTTCTTTGTCTGATGACATCAATGACAAAGGAGTTGCCAAATTGATTATGATTCTGTGAAATTAATAATGAGGGCGTAGGAGTTCAAGGTGGTGCTGGTTTTGGATTAATTTTCAAGAAAGAGAGAAGGGTGTAACATGAAATTGGCAAAAATGGCATCAGAGATATATCTCATATATCAGTATATAAATGTTCTTTGTTGTTGCTTGCTAATAATAGATAAACACAATGGTTGAACCACCTACTTATGTGTCCGGTCCAACAAAACATGTCCCATAATCGACAGTGAAAACAAACGAAAATACATACAATACAAACTTTTTTTTGTCTTTGCATGCTTTTTCTCTCACCAATGTCACTTCTACTATGGAAAGAAAGGTGCTCACTTTCACCACCTTTTCTTTATTTTTTTCATTGCTACACTTTTTTTTTCATCCGTTATTTACTTCTACGTGAAAGTCTATTTGGAAGGATGATTTCACTAAAGACAATTAATTAAACATTCAAAACATAGATTAGAGATTAATAAAGTGGATGGATATTCTGCATGGATCATAATCATTTAGATTTTGGTGGTAAATAGCTGAATATAGAGTGTAGAGTAAAAGGAGGAGTTATTGCTTGTTGAAATGAAACAATATTTTTAAATTATAAAATAACTATTTTATAGTAAATTCCCCTCCTAATTTTTCGTTTGGAATAAAATAAATATAAGTGCTTGTATAAGCTTTCTACCAGTAGACACCTTCCTTCCTATTTGTATATGTTTAACTATTTATGCATTTTCATTTTTCTATATATAAGAATTTCAATGACGAAACAATTTTCAATAATTTTTGCAGAAAGTATAAAAGTCAAATATTTTTTCATTTATTATATAGTTTTTGGTAGTTATTACAAAATAAAAAATTAGATAATTGTATCATGTTATGCTCAGCAAAGTCAAAAGGAAATTAATTAGTGAATCGTGTTTCATGGTGGTTCTCAACAATCTTACCTTAGCTGTGATTTATTATTTTATTATCATATCATTTTCTTTTTCATGGGATCTTAATTTTAGTGGTAACTAGTTGCAAGGCTCTTCAAGTGGGAAATTGACTTCTGGGTTTTATATTCAACTTTTCATAGCAATTAGTTAGAAGCTACCAATAGCACCAAAAGGTGCCGATTTTTCCATTCCTTATATTTTTTAATTATGTTCTTAAGTTGGAGAATGGACGTGCTTCGCATTATGCCAACCATGTTTGGTTCACCTCAAATTTACATTCTATTATATATATTGGACAATGATGATGCCTTCAACTGGATAATGAAATAATAGTTATCCTTAAACCCCACACAAAAATCTTAATTTATAACCCACGTAAGATAATCTTTCACTCACGCAACCAAAAAAACTTTAATTTACAAGATTAAAGACTCTTTCAATATTTAAAACTACTAAGCCACATGTTTTTTTTTTTTTTTTTAAACAATTCGCAGCTTTAAAACACCACCATTTCTTTTAATATTTATTTCCCAGATGAAGACAATTTACATGAGTTTCGGAATCAATATTAGAATAATAATAATAATAATAAAAAAAACTCTTTCAGAGGTCTAATATTTAAGAGTTAAAAACTTATATTTAAAGGTTTAGTAAGTCATCTTTATTATCCTTATCTTCTGCCGCCAATGATAAAACAATTAAGCTTTAAGTTACTAAGAACTCCTAAAATGGTAGTTATGGTAAAATTTTGGTTCTTAGAACTCCCAAACACAAATTATGTATAATGAGAGAATCTTTTACAGTAACTAAATACAGTTAAACATAAATTTAAAATAATGATTCATTTCAAATATATTTTTTTTCTCAGTTTCATATAATATACTATAGTTGCAGTACAATATTGAGAAGGAAAAATAATTTAACTATGTACACAAAATTTGAAGAAAAGTGTTATTTAAGAGGGATTAAATGTTCGGATAAACTTAAATTTTAGGATTTTATTAATAATTTTTTGTTTAAATCTTATTTTTTTAGTTTTGATTATAGTAATATTTAGTTTGATTTGATAGAAGATAAAATAAGGATAGATAGTTATGATTTTTTGTTTATCTAGGTACAATATTATTTTGTGATAGATTAAGCTGATTTTATTTTTAAGACAGTTGATATTTTATTTTTATTTCCGTAATATTATAAGTATCACGACTATTTAAAGTCCTTCAATTATCAATGAATAATAGACTCAATTTTAGGAAAATATTTGAGTGTGTGTATTGTGAGATTTTTTCGAGAGTGGTATGCGAGCTTTATGCTCTAAGTACCAAGAGAGAGAAAAAGAGAGAGATGAGAGAGTCAAACACAAAAAAAAGTGAGTGCTTGATTTTTTTTGAGAGAGAGATGGCAAAGGTAGTCAATGGGATGAGTATGTCATAATTGTCGGAAAATACCAATTACGACAATTGGTCTTTGCAAATGAAGGTTCTTCTTGGATCCCAAGATGTATGAGACATAGTGAAGGACGGGTACAATGAACCCGCGAATGTTGAGCATAAATAGTGAACCAAATTGCTGCATTGAAAAAGACACGAGTGAAAGACAGATCGACTTTGTACTTTCTGTATAATGGAGTAGACTGGATTGAAGAAAATAGCTAATGCAAAGTCAACAAATGAAGCATGGGATATTCTGAAGGTGACATACAAAGGAGATACCCGCGTGAAGCATGTCCGAGTACAAGCTCTCATAAGAGAGTTTGAACATATGGAGATGGATGAAAATGAGGGAGTTGTCGAGTTTATAACTCGAGTGTAGAAGATGGTCAACCAACTCAGAATGAACAGAAAAGAGGTTTCTCCTAACCGGGTTTTGGAAAAGATCTTGAGAAATCTGACGGATGATTTTAAAGTATCGTGATCACTATTGAAGAGACAAAGGATTTGTCAACTCTCACTGTGGAAGCCGACAAATTGAGGAAGAAAAAGAAAAAGAAAAAGAGGGAACCCAACGATCAAGCACTACAGGTACAGTTTGACTTGAATAAGTCTCGAATTACTTAAATTCGAGGTCCTGACGGCAAATGGCGAGGAAGCTAACGAGGTGGACGTGGCTGAGGTAATTTTGAAAATGACAGAGAAGAGCAAACCGGTCAGTAGAATTGGCATGACCGAGGACAAGGAAAAGGCCGAGGAGATTGGTCAAGAGTGGAGTGTTTTAAGTGCGACAAGTATGGCCACTATGCAAACGAGTGTAGATCAAGCAAGTGTTACAATTGTGGCAAGGTTGGTAATATTGCAAAGTATTGCAAGACCGAGAAAGGATGGTGAAGAAGAGTGTGGAATTTTGTTGATGGTAAAGAGCTCGGATGCAGTGGACATGGAGAGCCTGATCCCAACAATGAATGAAGTGATCTCGGTAAAGGATGCAACAATTGTGGAGAAGGAAAACCTGGAGAAAGAACTCAAACAAAAAGATGAACAGATTTAGCAAATAGGGAGACTTCTAGATGAAGCTAATGAAATTATGAATAAATATAGGGTTGAACTAAAGAAGACGACTCTTGGAAAGGAAGAGAACACATCTAACATTCTTGAACCAGACAAAGAGGAAGATGAAGATGTTTAGAAGAACCCGATGAAGATATCGGCCAAGATAGTTGAGAAATCGCCTAAGGTCAGAGGCAAGTTGGTCAAGGTTATTGAGAAGTCAGACATAACAAAGTCAGTCAAAGCATTGAAAATGTCAACTAAGATAAAAGACAAGAGGGCCATAAAGAAAAAGAAGAAGTCAAATCTAATTGAAAGAAGCAAACCCGGTGTGGGATGACGCACATGGAAAGTCGAATGAAGGAAGGTAGAATTTAAGTTTATGGGGGAGTTTGTTGGGATAAACTTAAATTTTAGGATTTTATTAATAATTTTGTTTAAATCTTATTTTATTAGTTTTGAGTTTAGTAATATTTAGTTTGATTTGATAGAGATAAAATAGGGATATATAATTATGATTTTTTGTTTATCTAGATACAATATTATTTTATGATAGATGCATATTTTATTTTTATGATAGTTAAATATTTTTTTTTTTATTTTCATAATATTGTAAGTAGGCTATTTAAAGTCTTTCATTTATCAACTAATAATAGACTCAATTTTAAGAAAATATTTGGGTTTGTACAGTGAGATTTTCCCAATATTAAGAGGCAGAATGTAATAGTTTCTGATGAATTCTAATAACCTAAGGGAAGAAAATATGCTTTCAAAAATACGAACTATTTACATGACTTACATGTTCTGAAATCAAGACTTCAATGTCACTGCAGTGTGATTTGCTGAGATAAATTATGCAACGAGATATCACGAGACAGAATATAGAAATCAGTGGATTATGATGAAACATTGGCTGTCATAAAAGGAATATAAATCCATTCTTCCATAAGCCTAAAGTTTAACATCTTCATGTTTATATATGAAATTTAAAGTATTTATTAATTAACTTCTTTAACAAATTAGATATTATTATTTTTTTTTAATACGGGTGACAAAATTAACTATAGTATGAATTCTTTTGATCACACTATCATTGATCTTCCAAAATTAGAGGCAAGTCTAGGTGGAACGAAATCATCACTCACCGGTCGGTAATTTTTTTCTCTCTTTTATTTTTTTTATTTTAATATATATATATATATATATATATATATATATATATATTATATTTTAAAAATATATTTAAGAGTTAATTGATGTATCTAATTCGATAAATTAAAAGAATTATTGTTTATATATGTTAATGATGGACAATTTCTAGTGGATACTCGGAAGATTCGTCATTAATGAAGTATAAGTTGTCTAAATATATAAAAAAACGTAATACTATTTCGAATGGAAAATCTTAAAATTTATGCATTTTTTTTTATATATTATTCAACTTTTTTAATCAAATATATGACTTTTAAGTCTTATTTAGACTTCTAAACATCTCTATCCTTTTGGATATGAGTTGAGTTTTATAATTAAGAATCAATGTGAAATGTTAATTGTTTTCTTTCAATATATAATAAAAAATAAATGTATGTTTCTGTAGTGTATAGGGATCGGTGAGACGGAAGGGATGATCGAGTAGAGAGAGAAACTGGTCGGGTAGAGAGAAAGACTGATCGGGTAGAGAGAGAAACTGATCGGAGGGTGAGGGATACCTAGCGGGGAAGCCATAAACCACACAGTATGTAGCAACAGGCAAAGTGGGGGACGATAATCTCGGAGACACGTGTGACAGTTACATTTACTTTTGATCTAGGCCTATAAATACAGGAATAGTTGGCCAGGTAAATTACTTTTGATCTGATTACTTTCACCTTGAATAATATAGTGACCTTACTGACTTGATCGTCGGAGTGCTAACGTGCAGGTCGCACCCGTTCAGACGTGAAGGAAGATTGATCGGTTTGGTCAGTCGGTTCGAGTTCTATCTTGGGACCTACATCGGAAACAGTTTCATATTTACTTTACGAGAAATATGAAACTAAAATAAATGAATTATCTGTTTAAGGTGTTGTTATTTTAAGTTGCTAAATAGCCAATTGTTTTTATTTTTAATTCCATTTGGACACCTACATTTTTTTAAACCTTTAATATTGAATTTAAAATCTTAATTTTGAAATTATGTAAAATAAATCTTAATTTTGAAATAATGTAAAATTTAAAATGCCACCAAATTCAATTCTAATTCATTTTATTTTATATAACTTTAATGTAAAAGAAACACTTTTTCATAAAATCAACTCTCTAATATCTGTTTTCTTTAGTAACACGATATCTTTGTCAATTCCAAACTTGATGATGTCAACTATCCGAGGCTGGCACCAATCATTTTCTCCTCTCAAATTTCTGATAGTAAAAAAGAAGTTATACATGTTGTTGAGTTCACGTCTTTCATTTTCGGAAATTTCGATGTTTCTTTAGTATTCAAGTTTAATCTATATTTTCTGCTACATCTTAATCTAATTATTTATTTATTTATATATTATCTTTCAAGTAAGTAGTTGTAATGTCTGAAAATAAGAACTAAAACAATCATGTTTTTCATATATTATATAAAGAACAATAAATTAATGATAACTATTAAGCTAGATTAGAACGATGTTATAATCAATGACGTACACATGAATGTGAACCTTATAGCTGATTTGTTAGTGAAATATTTTCTCTCTCTTTTTCTTTCTATAAACTACGCTTCAACAATTAAGATTTTATGCGAGACAGATGTGAAAAACTTACGTGGTGTGGAAAGAAATTAAATATAAAAAAAAAAAATTATATGTTTACAGTTAAAACAAAGGTATTTTATTCACCGTGTTTTTTTATTGAATCATTTACAGAGTATAAATAGATATAGGGAAGAGGAATTATAGGAGTTTTCCTAGCCTATTCACTATGCTTCTTGCTAAACATAAGTTTATCCCTTGATATACGGGATTTGACAACAATTACAATAAATGGTCCTAATTTCTAGAGATTCTAATCACTCATGCCAACACTCCCCCTCAAGTTGGTGCATAGATACCAGCTTGTCAAGGAAGTCATGGAAGTTCTTACCAGACACTGCCTTTGTAAGAATATCTGCCAATTGATCTTTCGACTGGATAAAAGGAAATAGAATAATCTTCTCTTCAAAATTCTCCTTGATAAAGTGTCTATCTACCTCCACGTGCTTTGTTCGGTCATGTTGGACAGGATTTTGTGAGATATCAATTGCAGCCTTATTATCACAGAACAAGTTCATCTCCATGCTAGGTCCAAAGCCAATCTCCATTGGTAACCTTCTAAGCCATAAAAGTTCGCAAAGCCCTTTTGCTATGCCCCTGAACTCAGCTTCAGCACTAGACAAGGCCACTACCTTGTGCTTTTTGCTTCTCCATGTAACTAAATTCCCTCCCACAAATGTGAAGTATCTTGATGTTGATCTTCTATCTAAAACATTTACTGCCCAATCTGCATCAGTGTATCCTTCAATACTCAAGTGATTATTCTTTGAGAACATCAACCCCTTTCTTGGTGAGGATTTTAGATAGCGGAGCATTCTGTTTACTGCATCCATATGTTCTTCACTGGGATTATGCATAAATTGGCTCACCACACTTACAGCATAGGCAATATCAGGGCGAGTATGTGACAAATAGATAAGTTTCCCCACCAATTTTTGGTATCTTCCTTTATCCGCCGGCACTTGGTTTGTGTATTGAGAAAGTTTGTGATTTTGAACTATTGGAGTATGTTGGTTTGCAATCCAGTAGCCCCACCTCAGCCAATAGGTCCAACACATACTTTCTTTGAGACAAGAAAATGCCCTTTTTTGACCTTGCCACCTCTATTCCCAATAAATACTTAAGTCCTCCCAAATTCTTCATCTCAAACTCAGCTGCCAATTGCTCTTGTAGTCTTGTAATTTCTTCTGTATCATCTCCAATAATGATCATATCATCTACATAAACAATTAGAGTTGTCACCTTTCCTTGTCGATGCTTAAAGAATAAAGTGTGATTTGTGTTACTCTGGTTAAAGCCATAACTCCTCATAGCTGAGCTAAACCTTCCAAACCATGCTCTCGGTATTGTTTTAATCCATATAATGCCCGCTCTAACTTACATACCACCTTGGTTCTAGAAGAAGGCATATATCCTGGTGGGATGTCCATATAAACCTCTTCTTCAAGATCTCCATGGAGAAAAGCATTCTTCACGTCGAGTTGGAATAGTGGCCAATCTAAATTTGCTGCAAGAGATAACAAGACTCTAATAGTATTTAGTTTAGCCACTGGTGAAAAAGTGTGTGTGAACCCTTTTGCCACTAGCCTTGCCTTGTGTTGATCAATGGATCCGTCAGCTTTGTATTTGATTGAAAACACCCATTTGCACCCCACTGTCTTTTTTCCCTTAGGAAGTGGTATCAACCTCCGTGTATTATTCTTTTGTAAGGCCTCCATTTCCTCTCGTATGGCTTGTGCCCACTTAGGACTAACTAATGCTTCTTCCACATTCTTTGGAATATGACAGGAGGATAATGTCTCTGTGAAAACTTGAATAGGCTTTGATAACTGTTGAGTAGACACATAATTTGCAATAGGGTACTTGGATCGCCCTTCTTCTATATCAGGAGAGTATCTATTTGGTGGCTTTCCTAGGTTGTTCCTGATAGGTAATACATATCTCACAGGAGTATTAGTAGATGAAGAAATACTAGGAGAGTTTACCTCAAGATTGTTCTCAATGAAAGGGTCGGATGCTTCAGAGCGAAGGGACTCTTCACTTCCTTGATTGATATAAGCTTCAATGACAGGAACTTCTTCACTAGAAATTTCTTTACAAGTTTCTTCACTAGTAATTCCTTCATTAGTAGAAGGATCCTCTTCACTCTGTTGCACTTCTATAGGTTCATCATGGATTACTCCTTCAATTTCTGATTCATGCCCTCCAATTTGTTTTTTTTCAACAACTGATGATGGAGCTGTCAAGTACCAATTTGGCTCTTTATTCATGGACTCCCCTTGGAGAGCTGAATTGGATACTATAGGAGAAAAGAAAGGCTCAGATTCTAGGAAAGTCACATCCATAGTGATATAGGTTCTATTGGTGGTAGGATCAAAGCAATTGTAGCCTTTTTATGCAGTCCATAGCCCAAGAACAAGCACCTAACAACACACGGATCAAGTTTTGTTCGTTGGTTTTTGTGAAGATGAACAACCACACACCCAAAAATCCTATATTAAAGCATCAACATGGTAGGTAATTGTACATGAGAGGAGAGTACTTGCAGAGGTGTTTTAAACTGCAAGACCTTGGAAGGTATGCGGTTGAGGAGGTATACCGCTGCAGTTACCGCATCGTCCCAATGGCGAGTGGGAACATGGGTGTCAAGAAGGAGAGCACGTGCTGTCTCCAGGATGTGACGATTTTTCCGTTCGGCAACACCATTTTGTTGTGGAGTTTGTAAGCATGAGGTCTCGTGAAAAAGACCATGTTGTTGTAAGTATGCTTTAAAGTGATGGTTAACAAACTCCCCTCCATTGTCTAACCGAAGAACTTGAATCTTGGCTGAAAACTGATTATGAATCATTACATGAAAATTCCGAAATATTTGGAACACTTCATCTTTAGTCTTCATTAAGTAAAGCCATGTCATTCGTTTGCAATCATCGACAAATATTACAAACCAACGGTGACCAGATACTGTAGTCCTAGGGGAAGGTCCCCATACATCAGAGTGTATTAGAGCAAAAGGAACGCTGCTTTTATTCAAACTCATACAATAGGAGGTTCTATGGATTTTAGCCAGAATACAAGTATCACATGTAAACTCAGAATTTTTCAAATTTAAAAATAAATCTGGAAACAAATGTCTTAAATAACCGAATGATGGGTGTCCCAACCAACGATGCCACAACCATATTTCCCGTTCTTTGCCACTGACTTGGTGGTTCATGTGATATGCCTCTCCTTTGTTAAAATCATCAAGGTAGTATAGCCTCCCCCCCCTCTTAGTACCACGCCCAATAATCTTCTTGCTGAGAACATCCTGAAGAAGGCAAAAAGTATAGTACATTAATACCACACAATTGAGTTCTTCAGTTATTTGATTTACAGACATCAATTTATTAGATAGTGTAGGAACAAGGAGAGTGTAAGATAAGGAGAGAGAGGATGATAATGTCACAACTCCAGCACTTGTGACCGGATATGTAACTCCATTTGCATTTGCAATGCAAGTCCTACATGGTGGGGTTGAATGGGAGAAGTCCGTGGGATCAAAAGTCATATGGTCTGTTGCCCCAGATCAATAATCCATGCGCTTGCATCCTGAGACTTAGAACAACAAAAAACTTGACCGCAGTTACCTGGTTCCATTGAGACGGAGGAGTTGGTCATAGGAACGAGCGACAATCGAGACTCGGCAGTGACTACCGCAGCTTTACCCGTGCCTTTCTCTAGTGAAGTGGTTTCTTTTTTCTTCTTAGCTTGCAACTCATGCAACCATTCTGGATACCCATGTAACTTGAAACAAGTATCACGAGTGTGTCTAGCGTTTCCACAATGTGTGCACTTTCCTCCATCGAATGGACCTTTAGACTTCAAGATGGAGTTCTGTTTCCCAGGCACTAGTGTTGGTTGTTGACCGGCTTTTGAGCCTTTAGTGGCCATAACTGCACCACTTGTTATATACTCTGCCCTAGATGTCATCACTGTCTGACAAGTGTCTTCTTTTCGAACATATGCATAAGCCTGCTCAATCGTGGGAAATGGCTTCAGTTGGAGTATATCACTTCGAATCTTATCGAGTTGGTCGTCCAATCCATCGAGAAAGATATAAACTCTTTCCTCCTGTAGCAAAGAATTGTATTTCTATATATCTCTCGCGCATTCCATGGGATTAAGACGTCGAAAGTCTATCTCACGCCACAACCCTTGTAGATCATTATAATATTTTTCAATCAGTCCCCTATTCTGCCGCATCCGGGTTACCTTCCGTCGAAGGTCATAAACCTGTAACGTATCAGATCCATCAAAGTATGTCATAGCAGTGGCGTCCCACACCTCTTTAGCGGTTGGAAATCAGATGAAATTCCCTACCAGTGAAGGATCCATTGAGTTGATCAACCATCCTTTCACTATCGCGTTCTCAGTTCGCTATTTACGGAATGCGGAATCAGTTTCTGATGGCGGAGGAAAAGATCCATCAATATATCCCAGTTTGTCTTTGCCTGAGATATACATCTGAGCCACCTGGGACCACAGGGCATAGTTGGAACCATCCAACTTAATGTTGATCGGTACTGTTGAAGAATCAGATATTGACGATGATGTGGGTTGCGCTTTCGATAAAGCCTCCGTCATTTTGGCCGTAAGATTTTCCCAAATGGACTCGGCAGCAGAAGCGTTTGATGGCCGCACCGAGGAATCGCCGTTCGCTGAAGAATCTCCCATCTCAGATGAACCACTCATCTATTTAGAGCTATTTGGGTCCCAAGATTATGCTCTTGATACCATATTAAAACAGAGGTATTTTATTCACCGTGCTTTTTTATTGAATCATTTACAGAGTATAAATAGATATAGGGAAGAGGAATTATAGGAGTTTTCCTAGCCTGTTCACTATGCTTCTTGCTAAACATAAGTTTATCCCTTGATATACGGGATTTGACAGCAATTACAATAAATGGTCCTAATTTCTAATCCCTTGATTTACTTGGTTCCTATGTTCAGTGGTAATTTTCAGTTTAGTATCCGGTTTTAAAAGTGTAGACATTGAGTCCTAAAGTTGTCAAAATTGTATGAATGAAGTCATGTCCGTTAAGTTGGCAGCAATGGCGTTAATTTCGTCTAACGTGGAACACTTTTTCTCCTTTCTCTCTTCTGCTTTGTCTGTAACACCCAACTTTTTCTTTCTTTTCTCTCCTTATTCCACCGTCAACCTATCATAGGTTTCCTCATTCGACAAATTTTCAGGTTCTTTTTCTTTATTCTCTTTAATGGTCCATTCCTTCCCTCCGATTCCTAACTGCGCCTCACCTATTTGATTAGGGTCGCCATTCAGTTTTACTCTCCCTCTGCTAAGACCAACAAGGAGTGGCAGGAGAAGCTTCCCGTCGTTGTCCTCAGAGCCTCAACGATGCAATCAACACTATCATTCGCAGAGAAACCCTATGCTTCTGTTTCTCCCCAACCGCTTTCGAAGGTTCCCCTCTATCACATCCCTTTATATCATGCGCCTCCACCACTCCCACCTCCACACACTCCTCCTCCAACTTTCTCCCACCTCGCATTAACCCCTCAAGGCTAGGGACTAAAAATTACAAAGAATTGAGCAAAGAAGTGATTACTAAGACAACTTCTAAAAGTCATTACTCAAACCTAAAAAATGGTCTACTATAATTGAAAATTGCACTAAACTAGAACAAGAAAGTAGAAAGAAAGTATCGTAACAAGGTTAAATGGTAAAACCTAGCTAATTAAGAACTCATAGTACAAGAACTACCCAAAACTCAAAATATGACAACCTAAGGTAGTACCTAGAATACACTATAGGTGCTAAGAATGCAAAGTTTATTAAAGTACTAACCAAAACAGTAAACTAACTATCTAGAAAAGTTTTAAAACATAAAAGAAAGATAAAAACGAGGTGAAAATAAAAAAATACCAAGAAAATAAAAAATTTGACCATTGAGCACCTAAAATTACACTAGAATATGTGAGAAATTCGAAATTCACCTAAATTAGCCTAAGAATGTGTAATCTTCATATCTTAACAAGTTTAAATTAGTAAAATGAAGCTGAGAAACATGTCAAATTTGATCAAGTACCTAAAACTCAAAATTGGTTAGACTACTTAAAACCTAAAAAAGTGTACTAAATAGGTGAGAAATTGGGAATTCACCTAAAGTAACCTAAGAATGTGTATTCTACACATCCTAACAAGTTTAAAGTTGTTAAATGAAGTTAAGAAACATGTCATATTATATCAAGTAGCTAATTCTCAAAGTTTGGGTACTTGAAACCTAAAAAAAGTGAACTAAATAGGTGAGAAATTGGGAATTCACCTAAATTAACCTAAGAATGTGTACTCTACACATCCTAACAAGTTTAAAGTTGTTAAATGAAGTTAAGAAACATGTCATATTATATCAAGTAGCTAATTCTCAAAGTTTGGGTACTTGAAACCTAAAAAAAGTGAACTAAATAGGTGAGAAATTGGGAATTCACCTAAATTAACCTAAGAATGTGTATTCTACACATCCTAACAAGTTTAAAGTTGTTAAATGAAGTTAAGAACATATCAAATTATATCAAGTAGCTAAATCTCAAAGTTTGTGTACTTGAAACCTAGAAAAGTGAACTAAATAGGTGAGAAATTGGGAATTCACCTAAGTTAGCATAAGAATGTGTGTTACACATCCTAACAAGTTTAAAGTTGATAAATGAAGTTAAGAAGCATATCAAATTATATCAAGTAGCTAAATCTCAAGTTTGGGTACTTGAAACCTAAAAAAGTGAACTAAATAAGTGAGAAATTGTGAATTCGCCTAAATTAACCTAAGAATGCGTATTCTACACATCCTAACAAGTTTAAAGTTGTTAAATGAAGTAAAGAAACATGTCAAATTATATCAAGGAGCTAAATATCAAAGTTTGGGTACTTGAAACCTAAAAAAGTGAAATAAATAGGTGAAAAATTAGGAGTTCACCTAAATTAACCTAAGAATGTGTATTCTACACATTCTAACAAGTTTAAAGTTGTTAAATGAAGTTAAGAACATATCAAATTATATCAAGTAGCTAAATCTCAAAGTTTGTGTACTTGAAACCTAGAAAAGTGAACTAAATAGGTGAGAAATTGGGAATTCACCTAAGTTAGCATAAGAATGCGTGTTACACATCCTAACAAGTTTAAAGTTGATAAATGAAGCTTAGAAACATGTCAATTATATCAAGTAGCTAAATCTCAAAGTTTGGGTAGTTGAAAGCTAAAAAATGTACTAAAAATGTGAGAAATTGACAATTTAGTAGATTAAGAATAAGTAATGTTAATATTCTAACAAGTCCAAAGATATGAAATTAAGCTAGGAGACTACTCAAATTGGAACAACTACCTAAAAGTTAAAGTTTGAGTAGTTAGAACCTAAAAAAATGTATTAAAAGGGTGAGAAAGTGGTAATTCACCTAAAGTAGAGTAATAATAATTAATCTTAATATCTTAATAAGTCTAAAGTAATGAAACAAAGCTAGGAAAGTACTTAAAAGCAAATAACTACCTAAAACTCAAAGTTTGAGTATTTAGGACCTAAAAGAGTGAGAATTTGACAATTCACTTAAAGTAACCTAAGAATGGGTGTTGTACACATCATAACTACTTTAAAGTTGGTAAATGAACCTCATAAACATGTCAAATTAGATCAAATACCTAAATCTCAAAAGTTTGGCTACTTGAAACCTAAAAAAATGTACTTAAAGGGTGAGAAATTGTCATTTTGCCATTTTTCCTTATGTTATTGTATCATTCACTAACATTTATTTTAATGTTTGAACAAAAAGATTTTTCTATGAGACTTTCACAAGTTAGATCCGAACATGGGTCAACTCCTACACCGAATAACGGGAATATGAAGTCGTCGACATCTATAGGACACAATGTTTGGTCAATGTCGTTGGTGGAAAAAAAAGGACGAATGTACGATGCAGGACAACTTGATGCAAACTACACAACATCAAAAGGAGGTTCTCTGAAGCACCAACCTTCTTCTTCCACCACCACTGCTGACGAGGCCGTTGTCCGCCTCAAGTAGGCACTAGAGCAACATGACTAGGAATACTCTGATTTAAGACATGAGTTTACAAACTTTGAAAAACTAGTCATCAGATTGTTGCCTGAACCTTCACAACTTCACTCCACCGTCCCTCTGACCCAACTACGACCCTTCCCATCACCCGCCGTCCCTGAGCAACCTACATCAATCTAGCCCACTTTAGTCCAATCCAGAACAGTCCAGCCATAGTAGTCTAGTCCATATCAGTCCAACCACTTGCATAGGAGCAGGATGATGAAGACCATTATGATGATGACTAGGTAGATTATTAGTCTTCTTGTTATTATTGAACCTTACATTTTCTCATGTCTTTGAAACATATACTTTATTGGTGTACATCACATTGCTTTATGTTTTATGTCTTATGTTTACTTTACAAAAAACAAGTTCTTAAATTTGAATAATATAAATTATGTCATATTGTTTATTCCATAAGTGATTAGACTATTCTAGAATGTGTATTATGTAGGTCTGTCTGTAATTTAAAAATGTTATGCAACTTTGTCTACGTTGTGAACATTTTATGCAGGTTTTGGTAGTTGGATAACAAATACAAAGTGAACTCAATTTTGCTTTGTTGTTTTCGACAAACTTACCAACGACCTTTTCCTTCAGTAATTACCAATGGACTTTGACCATTGGTAATTAACAACGACTTTTTTCTTCGGTTATTACCGAGGGAAAAGGTCGTCGGTAATTACCGAAGGAAAAGGCCGTTGGTAATGGTTACCAACAAATGATTTACCGACAAATATTTGGTTGTCGGTAATTTGTCGATAATACTTTATTATCGACGGATTTTGGCTATTTTTGACAGAAATTGTTCGTCGATAATCCCTGTTTTGTTTGCAATAACCATAATCTTACTCTATATATCAGATGATACGATCTCATCCAAGAAAAAGTATAACCCTTTTTGAATTTGAATTCTGAAGAGGCAAAACAAAAGTAAATTAAAAAAGAATGCAGAATAAGACAGGAATAAGGACACTATAATCTAGCATATTGATAATTCAAGTGAAGATTCATCATAAAATATGTTAATCTTTGATAAGAATCGAAGTTTTGATCCAAGAACCAAGAAAATCTTCTCTTAAATATTGCAAATTCATATAATATGACTTAAAAATGGTTACATTAACTTTTGGTGCCTCTATATATAGAAACGCAAGTTTAAGAAAACCTAGAAACCTTAAAATAAAATTCAAAGCCCAAAACATACAAAAAAAATAGCAGAAAACAAAAATTATAAATGCAGATTTTCTCCTAAGGATGTCGGCTCACCTAATGAACACAAATTGCCTCATCGAGTGAATTTAATATTCTATAAAATTAAAATTTATTTAATTTCCTAAATTATTCTTCAATTGCGCTCATGATTTTCGTGTTCTTTAAGTTTCCTCCTTTATTGAACATTATAAGATTTAAGGAGACGTGTTTTTATCTTTGACCTTGTCATAGATCTTTATTGCAAATGTTCTCCCTCAAATTCTTCTCATAAATGTTCAAGGGACAATTTTTTGTCACATTTAATTCAACAAGTAAATCCAATCCCATCAAGATCCAAAACGGTATTATGTTTCAAAACTTTTCAAGGTTTAAACATTTTTCTAGTTGTTAGAATATTTATCCTTTGGGAAATCTCTCACATTTGTATCAATATTCTCCCATTGGTTTGGGTCATATATATTTTCATCAAGAGTTTAATCATTATTTTCTATCTCCTTCTTGTTATCATGGGTCTTGGAATCATAAGTTTTTTCATAACTAATTACATTCTCTTTTTCTATTGTTACTTTCACCTAAATCTAGATTGTTATTATCTTGTTCATTCCAAGAACGCCTACCTATTTTTTCTAATTTATATTTGTTATCTATTTTTAAAAATTTATCCATAGCTTAGCTTATTTTTATGATGCAATTAAAACCTCAACACTTCTCTTATTTTAGAGTTTTTAATAGCGTGATTCATATTTTCTAGTTGACATATCCATATATTTTGGTATGAAATAAAAAAATATATAATATATAAAATATTATTAAAGATAAGTATATAAAAAAGAATAAGTTAAAGCAATAATATTTGATATGCAAGAGAAGAAAGTAGATGAAGAACAATATTATAATAGGTCCAATGCTACTATCATAGAATCTACAATAGACAAAGAAGATGATACTAATAGAAGAAGAAATACAATAAAAAAATGTGAAATTGAATGAAGATGTGATTCCATAAAAGAAAGTGAATAACAAAAATGAAAAGCAAAAATAAAAATAAAAATAAAAAATTAGACAATCAATAAAAAAGGAAAATCAAATTTGAGACTTGAAATTAAAATAAATATCAAGGAGAAATATTGAGAATATTTAATATATATATATATATATATATATATATATATATATATATATTATTTAAATTAATTTATAGGAAATATTTCAGTTTTAGATTTATCTTTCATATAAAGATAAAAATATATTTAATTATTATTTAGATTTTAAATAAAATATATAAAAATATGCTTAACGCATAACGAAAGTCAAGAAAACAATAAATTTGGATTTGTTTTTCATAAGTTTTTATATTGTCCTTCTGTATTGATTTTAATGTTTTAAAATATTAGTGTTGTAAAAATAGGTTAGAATTCGTGAGTCAATCTGGTTCATTACGAATTCGGATTAGGTTGGGTTGAAAAAATTGAAATTTCAATATGGTTTAATTTTGAGTTTGACTTACTAAGAATCTAGCTCACATAGGTTGAACCCGTAATGAGTCGAGTTGGCTCACAAATCCACCTTTTTTTTTGCGTTTGCTTTTAGATTATATTTTAGCTTGAAATTATTTTGGATTGAAATTTATTTATATTTAAATTAGAAAACTTTTTTATTTTTTTTTTGGAATTGAAAAAAAAAACTTGTAATTATGTAAGCTAATGAGAAAACCCATTTAATCCAAAAAGTCGTAAGAAGCTGAATCGAGTTTGAATTTGTTTTGGCTCACTATTAAGTGAGTCAAGTTAGGTTGACTATGTAACGCCCCAAATTCTGGGATATCACGGGGTTTACAAAAATTGGTATGTTTCAAAACTTTATCATAGTGCAAAAACATATTTTTCAAAAACCTTAACCTTTCAACATGCATAATTTATTCAAGCCATAATAGGTCTAAAAGCCTTGTCCAATTACATTATTCCAAAAGTAATTACAATGACTAAGGAAATAAAACAACTACTATTACTTTGTTTCAAAAGTTAATGCGAAAAGAAATTTTTAAAGAAACCCAAATCTTCCCGTGTCATCTCACAAATTTATTATGCCTCTGGAACATCTGCAATATCATCTGCTCACGTATAACACATTATACCATCATCGCTGATAATTTCATTCACAAACACACAAACACAAACATATATGGGGTAAGCTACAAATAAAACAATCATAATAACAAAATATAAACATACTGAGTATATCAACATTAACTAAACACCACATACATAGTAGTAATATCAATAGGAGTTCCTAAATCTATAACATAACAATTTAATCACAATGCATTACTTAATCATTGATCCTCGATTCTTGATCTTTAACCCTCCACGTCATCACTAACATCACACACATAGACCTTTGATCTATCCACTCAGTAGAACCTATGCTAACTACTTACTATAACTATTATAGTAGCATCATTATCACATAACATCACTTGGAGAATCTCAAATACCATAATTACCATCATAGATACACCACCACCATCATGATTATGCCAATCATGAGCAACAACATGAGCATCACCGTACCATAAACACCATAGTGGAAATTTGTAGCCGCTCCTACAGTCCACCTGTAGCCTCCCCTACAGGACATTTGTAGCCTCCCCTACAAATATGTTCAAGCAGTCTCGTAATCCAGCTAAGGAACAGGTAATCCTGCCACACAAGGACAATGACCACACCTTCACCCCTATAAAAGGAAGGTTTAATACCTGAACAACCTTTCCAATGCTCACAAGGTAAAAGGAAGCACCTACTCGTAGATAACACCATTTACGAGCTACAACAAGTAGACTTATCCTCCGCTTCCATGCTCATCAATCACATAGTCAAGTACATCTCAAGATTCATTCATACTGTAATCCTCAATCACGAGTCAAAACTAACCCTAAACATAACCATTACTCTCATTCTCTGAGTACCAACACGTTCCACTACTTCTTAGGCTTGGTCCACGTTCATTCTTCATCAAATTTGACATTTTTCACAAAAATGCACTGTGATAATCGATTATCACTTAAGATTATCGATTATCTCAGTGAAAATTACCTAGAAACATCACGTAGGAAGGGATAATCGATTATCATCCCTGATAATCGATTATTCCCGCAACCAGACTCAACATCGACGCGCAGATGATCAATTATCACTAATGATAATCGATTATTGCCGCAACGAAACATATCTTGGACATAATTCAAGTATGCAAAAATAAAATTAATCAATCCTAAATCACGTGGACCACTCAATACATCATACATGCATTCAAGCATCACATACCCATGTAAACATACTCAAACACATATAATACATTACTTGAATCATCCAAATCCAATCATTGACAGGTTATACTCAATAAAACCCAAATATAATGCATATGATTATTACCAAACCCTTACACATATATTTGCAGGGAAAACCCCCAAGTATAATTGTTCTCCCTTAGCATCAAACCCCGTTGTTGGGATAATCCAACAAAACATACATAATACATTAATAAGGAAAATCCAACACAAATATTACATAAACCCTATCTCCATGCATACACAAACCTTTGCCCAACAATAGCAACAAATAATCATAATCAACAGAATCATATATAAAAAAAGATTATCTATCAAGATAATCACGAACACATATAACATACAATCAACAAGAAAAACAAAGGTAAGTTTCCCTATACCTTGGCTAATATTAGGGCTTTATTTATAACCCCAAAGCACCATCAATCTTCCCTTTGCCTTAAGGGTTCCTATTGTTATTTCTCTTCTCTCCCAAACATATCTCTCTTTTTCTTCTCTCTTTGATTTAGAGTTTTTAGGGTTTCTCAATCACATATCCACCACGTTCTCTATATCTTAATATTTATAAAACAACCCAACTATATTTCTAATATCTCCTCACTTATAATAATATGTTTTAAAAACTAAACTTATTTAAATGTCTATTCTCCTTCTATCTGTCTCCTATCTATACTTTTATTTTATTTACAAACTTTTACTTCCTACACCCCTTTATTTAATTTCTTCATCAATTAAATAAAATGTAAAGACCATTTTGCCCATAAGAAAAAAATACAAATAAAACAAAGGTTTCCCTTAATTCTCTTTCTCCATAGAATTGAACCCATACCCATTCAATCCTAAATCATCCTTCCACTAACAAGTCAACACATCATATTAATAATATCACACACTCACCAAATCACCCAATTATAAACATATCAATCATGTGTTGCATTTTATTAATAAAACATAAATAACTAGTATATCAATTATAATTATAAAAAACATCTTAAAAATAAACCTAATTACCAACAATAACACTCAAGTCTCAAAACCCACTTTATCTCCTAATTACTACATTTTTGCCTGGTTTTACAGACTCATTAAGCAGTTAACCCGTGGTGGGTCAGGTCTCGTTGAGTTGGATGATCAATTTTTTTTTTAATATTCTTTTTGGGTTTACAATGTTTCGATTCTTTTGAACCGAGGCAAAATCATGACCCTTTTGGCTTCGATTGTTAATCGAGACTCAAATCCCTCCTTTTTCACTTTGTCTGGATATATATCAATTTGAAAAACCATTGTCAAATATCACAAAATAACCATTGTCGTAACTCTTCTCTACACTAGTGAGGATAATAGTTTTACTTAACATTTCATTATTCTCTCATGAAAATTTTCTGTTGGCACAATTTTTATAATAAGACAAATATTGTACATGGGATTAAAAGGACTTTTACCATTGAAAAATACGTTCAAATGTATTATTCTATATTTTTCATTTCAGGGTGTAAGGGTCTAAGGCCGAATTCGAGGTTGGATATGGTTGAGGAGCATTATAACAGATTGAGCAGGACGAGTAGGAGATTGATCAGACCAGATAGACTATTGAGGAGACTGATTGAGCTATTGGGAAGCTTGACTAATTTTTTTTCCACTCATCCAAAACATGTGGGAGGGTACCTGCAAAAGGAACTCTGATGCTAAAGTCAGTAGATGACCATTTGGATGGCTAAATATGCATATTGTTTGCATGATGATCTAAAGTCATACTTGAGACCTTTATATAATAGTTCTAATGTACCTTTACCTTCGTTAGCCTAATGACGGCACAATCACACTTTAATCTACAATATGCTTTTAGTGAGTTATTATTATTGATAATCTAACCATGTGATCAGCCTGGTGGTCGGCCTGGAATTAGCCCGGATGGTGGACCTAATGGTGAGTTTGGATAGTCAGCCTGGTAATAAACCTAGTTGGCTTGGTGATGCTTGAAAGACCATACGATACAATTTTTTATTAACATTTATTGCTTAAGATAGTGGTTAATAATTATTCTAAAACTTGTTTGAAAAAGTGGAGAATATAGACAACAAGTAGTAAAGGAAATCAAGAAAAGGAAAACTTGTTGTATACAGTTAACTAGTTAAGAATTATCGTTAATATTATTTTAAAATTAATTATTAAAGATGTAAAAAAATATCTATTAGTTAATTGGCATTTATTTCTATTTGTATAAGGAATCTAAAATATTCCTTTACAATATTCATAAAACATTGTTTGATTTGAAAAAAAAAAATATATAATTGTTTTTTTTTTGGTATTATAACATATCAATCAACAACTTTGCTATTACAAAATGAAATCTTAAATTTAAAATTTATGGAATATGAAATTTGTGAACAAGCTATTCAACTTAATTCAAATTAAGTGCATTAAAAAGTGTACTTTTATCTATAAAAATATGATTGAATTAAATTGAATAAATATATTGATTACTCACAAAATTAGATTTTCTTATTGTGGTTGGATGATATTTGAATTATTTATAATTAAATTCTAATTATTTTTAAATATTTTGTTTGAATAAAATAATTAAAATATCTTACATTTTAATTTTATTATTTGAATAAAATGATTAAATTTATCTTTTAAGATAAATTTCATTTCAAAATTATTTTTTACAAAATATAAAATTTTGAAATTAAACTATACAAAAATTATTAGTTAAATTTAACAATTCAAATAATATTTAACATTTTTTTTCAATATATATATGTGTATAAAAAAAGAATGACTGGTTGAAAATTTTCAATTTTATGTTGTTTAATAAATTTCAAATTTCATTATTTTAGTTATTTTGAAACACCTTTTCAAAATTGCTGAATTTTATTTATTTTATTTTAATTTTCTTATCGAGAAAGCTCATTTTATTTTAAAATAATTTAAATTTATTATATAAATAAATCATTATCTTAAATTGTCTTATCTAAACACTCGAGACAATGAGATAAAGAGAATATACATGTAAGAAGGTGATTGAGCTTAAAACTTATCCTTTGTGAAAATTATATATATATTTGAAGTTGAAAATGTGGAAGAACATGCTTTATTTAGCAAATTTTATTCATTTAGTTTGAAAATGTATCTAAATTATTGTAAATTTTTTATACCAAAATTCAACTCTCCCTTTTAAATGAAACATAATGAAAGTTTCGTATCATTAATAACATTTTTATACGAAAAGTGGAAAACAGTATCAAATCACCGGTTTGGGAGGCTTAAAATAAATTTAAAAATAAAGTTTTTTTTATTAATAAAAAAATTTATCTTAAAATGTGTAATAATTTTATTTTAAATTTATTTATTTAGTTTTTTGTAATGTTAAATTATCTATTAATTTTTCGTAATTAATTTCATTTAACATTTCTTTTTCAATAAATAATAAGATCAATATATTTAATCTTTATTGAAAAACTATTTATCTTAAATAAGTTTTTATCATCTTTAACATTGAAATCTTTTGACTAAAGCAACTCATACCGGAATGAATTGATAACATTATTTCATAAGCTATATACATGCATTGGTAAAATATTCCATTCTTTTCATATAATTAAGAATGTCAAATGGTTTATCATTTATTAATTTTATAATTTTCTTTAAGATATTTAATTCTACAAATAAATTCAGTCAATTAAGATCTAACAAATTATCATTTTTCATAAATTTTTCAAGATTTAAACATTTATCAAGTGCCTAGAATATTTATTCTTTGAAAAATCTATATTAGAGATTTTAATAAGGTTTTTTAATAAATCTCTCAAATTTGTGTCAATATTCTTTCATATGAACTTGGGTCATATATATTTTTATCAAGAGTATAATCATTATCTAATCTCTCAATCTCCTCCTTGTTATCACGAGCTTGAGAATCAAAATTATCTTTATCAATAACTACTTGCTCTTTCTCTATATTATTGATTTCACCTATATCTATTGTTATTATTTTATTCATTCAAAGCACACCTACCTGTATTTTCTAATTCATTTTTCTTATCTATATTTATAAATTTATATATAGCTCATTTTTATGATGCAATTCAAGCTTCAACTATTCTTTTCTTCTTTCTAGAGTTTTAAATAGATTGATTCATATTTTTTAGTTGACATATATGTTAAGTTTGTTGACAACACAAATTCTATATCAAACTAGTTTTTGATGATGACAACACAATACTTAATAGCAGTAGTATTACATGTTCTTATTCTGATTTAATTATCATATCTGTTGAACATGCTTTGATGTATTGTGATATATATTCCTATGATTGATTGTGTGATATATTTGTGGAACATGCTTGTATGAATATGTGGAATATGAATTGGTTGATTAAAAACATTTTATTTCACATTTCTGGAAGTAAAAGATCACGAGCACCTTTGTGAACTTATATTTGTGTGACAAAGTTCTAGTCCAGTCGAATACACCTATAATGGATTCGACTATTCTAAAACCTTTGTACAACTTTTGAGAATCAGTGTTGTGTGATATTTTGAGTTGAAAAGAATTTCAAAGAATTTTTACATGTGCTAGTCGACATTGTATATTGCATATTCGACTATGTTATTGATCTGTTTTGGAATTCTTACACGCTCCAACGTCTATATTTTTAAAAGTTAGTTAAGCATTGATGACTTAGTCAACTGTAATGAATGTGTGTTGATTTTCGTTGACTGAGAGCCTCTGTGTTGATTGTCTGTTATAACTATATTAATACAGTCGACTGAATTAGTAGGCTATTCGACTAAGAAACAATCTAATTGACAGAAAACTATAAATAGACAGAACACGAGTTGTTCTGAGACTTTTGACACTAACACTTTCATTTCTTGTTTCAGATTGAATTCTCTGTGTTAAGCTCGAAGAATTCTCCAAGAAGACGGTGATGATCTTTCTTGAGAGAGATTCAAAGGGAGAAGGCTTATGCGCTGACTGTGTGATAATTATCTGCACGAAGAAGGTGCTTCTTGATTGATCTTTGAAGGCTTGACATTCTGTAAAGACTGTTGTGTTGAATTGAAGGCTTTGCATCCTGTGAAGAGTGCTGGTTACACGTTGAGGATTGTTCGACGTGGTTCAGATTGTAGAAGAGAGGATTCTTGCTGCAATTCTGGTTTTGTTATGCAGCTACATTTTGGTTTTGGGTTAGAGAGGGGATTTATATTTTTGCGTGAGGCTTCTATAAATTCCTTGTTGTAGAAACCGCAACCATTATAGTGCATTTGCTTCCTGGGTTGGAAGGACACTGGATGTAGGCATTGTTGGCCGAACCAGTATAAAAACCTGTGTTTGATTTTCTCTATCCCTACACTCTTTATTTCAGTTGACTTTATTTGTTTAGCAGTCAACTGCATTTTTCCGCTGCATAGAAAATTTTCATTGCTTGCATTTCAAGAAAGATAAAAAAACTTTATACTTTTGTATAAAGATTGCGAAAAGATTTTGTTTTTTAACTAACACCAATTCAACCCCCCCCCCTCTTGGTGTAAAACGAAGCTTACCTGTTTCCTAACAATATCTATATATTTTTATATGAAATAAAAAAAAAGTTATAATATATAAAACCCTATTAAAGATAAGTATATAAAAAAGAATGAGTTAAAACAATAATATTTGATGTTCAAGAGGAGAAAATGGACGAAGAAAAATATTCTAATATCCATCAAGGTCCAATGCTACTATCATGGAATCCAAAATAGACAAAGAAGATGATATTAATAGAAGAAGAAATACAATGAAAAGTATGAAATTAAATAAAAATGTGATTCCATAAAAGAAAGTGAAGAACAAAAATTACAACAACAAAAAGATGAGAAAATCAATCAAAAGAAGGAAAATAAATTTGAGACTTAAAATTCAAATAAATATCAAGGAGAAATATTGAGAATATTTATTTAATATATATTTTTATTTAAATTATTTTTTTAGGAAATATTTTAGTTTTACATATATCTTTCATATAAAGATAAAAATATATTTAATTATTATTTAGATTTTAAATAAAAATATAAAAATATGCTTAATGGATAAGGAAAAATAAAGAAAAACAATGAATTTGGATTTGTTTTTCATAAGTTTTTATATTCTCCTTATAGTCTTTACTAATTTTGATGTTTTAAAATGTTAGTTCTGTCAAAATGGGTTAGAACCCGTGAGTCAATCCAACCTATTAGGGTTCGGGCCCGGTTGGGTTGTACTTATGGTGAGTCAGGTTGGCTGATCAACCCACTTGATTTTGTTTTTTGCACTTTTTTTTAGATTATATTTGGAGTTTAAGATTATTTTGGATTGTATTATATTTTTTTGATTTTGAATTGTCTCTAGGGTTTAAAATTATTTTGGATTGAAATTCATTTAGATTTGAATTAGAAAAAAAAATATTTTTTTGGAATTGAAAATATAACCCTGTAATTAAGTAAGTTAGTGACACAACCTAATTAACCCACCAAGTCATGATGAACTAAACTAAGTTCGAATTTTTTTGGGTCACTATTAAGTGAGTAAAGTTAGGTTAACTCATTAAACAGTGAATCTGTGGTGAGTTAAGTCGGATTGAATTGGATGACCCATTGATAACACTACAAAATATATTAAAAATCTTTCTAATATATCAATATTTATGTATGTTGAATGTTGCATATAGAGACAACACAAAAAGAAAATTAAAAGATAATTAGACAAAAAAATAATAATAATCTTCCAACATTCTAGTAAGTGAAATGGAAAGTTATGAACAAATATATGTTCTATGGAACGTAGTGAACATGGTGAGAGTTATAAGTAAAGCATGAAATGGAACCAGACACTAAAAAAGATCAGAATTCTTCACCATTGAAATAAATGATAAATTCCTTAAGCAAAATTGATGGTACTTTATAATTTGAATGAAAAAAAAGGAACTTAAAAAGATATAGAGTGGACTTGTCGGTTCTCATAGTCGATGAACTTGCTGGGTCATTAGAAACCCATGAACAAAGGAGAAGGAGTTGGGATGGGTTGAACCCGATGATCAAGCACTACAGTTTGACTCAAATAAAACTCGAAATACTCAGAGCTGAGGTCCTGGCGACAGAGGATGAAGAGGTTGAGGACGAGGTGAACATGGCCGTTGTAATTTTGAGAATGATAGTGAAGAGCAAATGGTCAGCAGAATTGGCGTGATCGAGGACAAAGGAAAGGCCGAAGAGATCGACCAAGAGTGAAGTGTTTTAAGTGTGACAAGTATGGCCACTATGCAAACGAGTGTAGATCAAGCAAGTGCTACAATTGTGGCAAGGTTGGCCATATTGCAAAGTATTGCAAGACTGAGACAAAGGAGGAGACTAATCTCCTTATTGAAGATGCAGAAGAAGAATGTGGGACCCTATTGCTGGCAAAGAGCTCGGATGCAGTGGACATGGAAAATTCGGTCTCAATAATGGATGAAGTGATCTTGGTAAATGGTGCGATAAATGTCGAGAAGGAAAACATGGAGAAAGAACTCAAACAAAAAGATAAAAAGGAAGAGAAATCTTGAAAAGGCAAATCTGATTGAAAGAAGCAAGCCCGATGAAGATGTCAACCAAGATTGAAAAGGAAGAGGAATCATCAGTGTTCTTGAACAAGAGGAAGAGGAAGATGAATATGTTGAGAAGAAATCGATGAAGATGTCGACCAAGATTGTTGAGAAATCACCTAAGGTCAGAAACGAGTTGGTCAAGGTTATTGAGAATTTGGGCATAACAAAGTCAGTTAAAGCATTAAAGAGGTCAACTAATATAAAAGACGGGAAGGCCATAGAGAAAAAGAAAAAGTCAAATCTGATTGAGAGAAGCAAGCCCGATGTAGGATGATGCACATGGAAAGCCAAATAAAGAATGAAAAATTTAAGTTTATCAGGGAGTTTTGTTAGGATAAACTTAAATTTTAGGGATTCATTAAAATCTTATTTTATTAGTTTTGGGTCTAGTAATATTTAATTTGATTTTGATAGAGATAAAATAGGGATATGTAGTTTTTATTTTTTCTATTTATTTAGGAGAGTATTATTTTATTTTATTGATATAAGATAGAGATAGATTAAGTAGATTTTATTATGAGTCTGTTGATATTTTGTTGTCAGTTTTTATTATTTGTACTTGGCCCAATGCCTTAATTGCACGTATTTAAAGGTTGCCAAGGTTTTATGAAAATTAACCCTAGTGAATTGAAGAGTCAAATTATTTGTGAGTCATGTTTTTTTAACACTATTGTTGTCGGTGGCACCATCATGTATTTTTGTCTTCTATTGTTGCCACTACCGAAGTTCTAGTTTTGACCAACAATCACACAATTTTGATTGTCTCAGCCAAGCGACCATCGTGTCATCAACGACGCCTTCATCAAAGCTCTTACGCGCTCTCAATGCCTTTTGAAGTTGTGAATTTGCATCCTTTTCCGTCGTGCATGGTGGTACACCTCGTCTCCTCTTAGGCAGTGATTTAAAGTGTTGAGCTTGCTCTTTTTTCTTCTTTCAGGTTTTTCGTGCAAGGTCACACGTCTCATCTCCTCTTAAGCAGTTATTCACAGTGTTGAGGTTGTTTTTCCTCCTCTTTCAAGTGCCTTGATTGGAAAATCATGGATTTTTAAGGTTTATCTCTCTAGTATCATCAATGGTTTTTTTTGCTATTGTCTCTGCTGACTTCCTTTCTATCACTATTGCGTTTAACCTGTTTGTATATGTTTTTTCTCCTGTGACAAAGATAAATTTTGTTAGTTTATTTATAACCGTGGTGACTCTTCAACAAAGACCTCTTTATCCACTGGATGTCAAAAAGACATTTCTTAAGGGCGATTTATAAGAAGAGATTTATATGGAGTAACCTCTCAGATTTTTTGCTCGGGGGAGTCTTCTAGGTTGGTATTTATTTTCTACGTCATCTTCATAAATCATTAACAATTTGGTGTCACTCGAGTGTAGAAGTATATATTTTCCCTAAGTCTTTATTGATTATCATTAACAACTTGAGGATGAGCGTTAGATATATTATCCTTATCTTATATTTATTTTTTATCTTTAGTTAGTTTATTATTATTTTTTATTTGTATTTTGTACTTAACTCATATTTCTTCTATTATAAATAGATGACCATATATGTATATTCAATACAAGACAGATTAATCCTCATATAGTTTTTCACTGTGTTCAACAATAATAATAGAAGAATAATAATAATAGAAGAAGAAATACAATGAAAAGTGTAAAATTGAATGAAGATGTGATTCCATTAAAGAAAGTGAATAACAATAATTAAAAAAAATAGAAAATCAACCAAAAGAAGGAAAATCAAATTTGATACTTTCATTCAAATAAATATCTAATAAGGAGAAATATTGAGAATATTTACTTAATATATATTTTTTATGTAAATTAGATTTTAGGAAATATTTCAGTTTTAATTATATCTTTCATATGATAAAAATATATTTAATTCTTAATTAGATTTTAAATAAAAAATATAAAAAATATGTTTAATGAATAGGAAAAATCAAGAAAAACAGTGAATTTAGATTCTTTTATAAGTTTCTATATTAACTTTTATCGTTTGATGTTTTAAAATATATTAAAAATCTCTTTAATATAGATTTTGAATGTTCAGAGACAACACAAAATAAATTAGCTGAGAATTAAACAAGAAAATTGATCTTCTAGCATTCCACTAAGTGAAATGGAAAGCTATGAACAAATATATGTTCTACAAAACATGGTGAACATGGTGAGAAATGATCTTCCAACATTCCACTAAGTGAAATGGAAAGATATGAGAAAATATATATTCTATAATGTGGTGAACATGGTGATAGTTATAAGTAAAGCATGAAATGGAACCAGACACTCAAAAAATCAGAATTCTTCACCATTGAAATAAATGGTAAATTCCTTAAACAAAATTGATGGTACTTTATAATTTAAAAGAAAAAAAAAAAGTAGAACCTGCAAAGATATAGAGTGGAGCTTGAGAAAGGAAGGTAGAATAAACGATTCTCTTATTCTTTCACTTATTGTATTGGATTGTTGTTATCATCACGAGTAATTGTTATTTTTTATTGGAATTGATTGTAATTTCTTAGACTCTTTTGTAAACTTTATTTATATATATTTCAATGGTCTATTTTCTATTATTTGATTTTGTTAAGTTGGATTGTTATATGAAAAGGTGGTTTAGTTTGGACCAAAGTCCCATCATACAATGCCGAAGAAAGGTGGGAACAAATTCTATGTGAAATATTACATGAATATTTGAACTAAGAGTAAGATTTTAATTTGGTTATCAAGAAATTATGAGTCATTGATTATAAGATTGTTAGAGTACACTGTACTTTTGCTTCTTTTTTTTTTCTTATTCATTCCAAGAACACCTACCTATATTTTCTAATTCATTTTTCTTATCTACTTTTAAAAATTTATCTGTAGCTCATTTTTATGATGCAATTCAAGCTTCAACTCTTCTTTTCTTCTTCTAGAGTTTTAAATAGATTGATTCATATTTTTTAATTGACATGTCTATATATATTTATATGAAATAAAAAAAAGTTATAATATATAAAACACAATTAAAGATAAGTATATAAAAAAGAATGAGTTAAAACAATAATATTTGATGTTCAAGAGGAGAAAATAGATGAAGAAAAATATTCTAATATCCATCAAGGTCCAATGCTACTATCATGGAATCCACAATAGACAAAGAAGATGATACTAATAGAAAAAGAAATACAATGAAAAGTGTGAAATTGAATGAAAATGTGATTCCATAAAAGAAAGTGAAGAACAAAAATTACAACCAAAAATAAGATGAGAAAATCAATCAAAAGAAGGAAAATAAAATTTGAGACTTGAAATTCAATTAAATATCAAGCAAGGAGAAATATTGAGAATATTTACTTAATATATATTTTTATTTAAATTATTTGTTAGGAAATATTTTAGTTTTACATATATCTTTCATAGAAAGATAAAAATATATTTAATTATTATTTAGATTTTAAATAAAAAATATAAAAATATGCTTAATGGATAAGGAAAAATAAAGAAAAATAATGAATTTGGATTTGTTTTTCGTAAGTTTTTATATTGTCCTTATAGTCTTTACTGATTTTGATGTTTTAAAATATTAGTGTTATCAAAATGGATTGGAATCCGTGAGTCAATCGAACCCATCACGAGTTCGGATCGGGTTGGGTTGAACTCATGGTGAGTCGGGTTTGCTCATCAACCAACCTAATTTTGCTTTTTGCGCTTGTTTTTGGATTATATTTAGAGTTTAAAATTATTTTGAATTGTATAATATTTTTTTATTTTGAATTGTCTCTGGAGTTTAAAATTATTTTGGATTGAAATTCATTTAGATTTAAATTAGAAAAAAAATTATTTTTTAAAATTGAAAAAAAAAAACCTGTAATTAAGTAAGCTAGTGACACAACCTGTTTAACCCACCAAGTTGTAATGAACTGAACTGAGTTCGAATTTTTTTGGCTCACTATTAAGTGAGTCAAGTTAGGTTATTTCACTAAATAATTAACTTGTAATGAGTTAGGTGAGTTGAATTGGATAATCCATTTTTGACAACACTATAAAATATATTAAAAATCTTTCTAATATATCAATATTTATGTATGTTGAATGTTGCATATAGAGACGGCACAAAAGAAAATTAAAAGAGAATTAGACAAAAAATAATAATAATCTTCCAACATTCCAGTAAGTGAAATGAAAAGTTATGAACAAATATATGTTCTATGGAACATGGTGAAGATGGTGAGAGTTATAAGTAAAGCATGAAATGATAAATTCCTTAAACAATAATTTGAATGGTACTTTATAATTTGAATGAAAAAAAAAAGGGAACTTGAAAAGATATAGAGTGGAGCTTGAGAAAGGAAGCTAGAATGAATGATTCTCTTATTCTTTCATTTACTAAATTGGATTGTTGAGTAATTGTTATTTTTTTATTGGAATTGATTGTAACTTCTTAGACTCTTTTGTAAACTTTCTTTATATATATATATATATATATATATATTTCAATGGTCTATTTTCTATGATTTGATTTTGTTCAGTTGGATTGTTATATGAAAAGGTGGTTTAGTTTGGACCAAAGTCCAATCATACAACGACAAAGAAACGTGGGAACACATTCTATGTGAAATATTACATGAATATTTGAACTTGGAGTAAGATTTTAATTTGGTTATGAAGAAATTAGTGATTGATTAAGATTGTTAGAGTGCACTTTACTTTTGCTTCTTTTTTTTTCTATTTTTTTAGTGATATATCCGGTTTCTCATTTTAAAAAGAAACATTCGGTTCTCTAATTAAAAAAAAAAAAGACAATAAGCAATTTTAATATTTTCTTGTTTTGTTTGAATTGATGGTAATACCTAACATATTTTTTTTCATGCAGGCGTGGGCAGAAAGCATTGTTGTTCATCTAGGAATCTGTCTAATCGAAGAAAATAGCTACATTTAAATCTGGCGTATATATGAAAATTAGATTTGTGTTTTCTCCGTTTTGGGGTAATGAAAAACAATAACGTCAATGTCTGGACTGGAACTTTGAAAGGGACTGAGATAGAAACATGCTTACTTTGGGAACAAGAACATTCGTTGAGAGAGTTACATGTGACCAATGATGTTCTCAATCTTAAGTTGAGTTCCTTTCAGATGCAAACTTGCACAGTTATTAATGAGATTAACAACTATAAAATTGTTTCGTTAATGAGTTGGAGTTACAGAAGAAGAAGAGGGTCAAAGTAATTTGAATGGCTTTGACACTACTCTTAAGTAGTTCTAACAACTATTGTTGTTAAAATACAGCGACATTGATTCAGCTTCTCCTTCAATCAGATCATGTTGCTCCACCTAATCACATCTCATTCCTTGCTATAAATGTGCATTACCATGTTCTCACATTTTCATCAATTCTCACTTCAAACTTTTACAAACATGGGTGTTTCGCTTGTTGGAATCTCAGTTTTTCTTCTGTCGTTGATCATATTTTGCATGTTTGAGGTTTCTCTGGCTGGCAGCACCAGACACTACCATTTTGAAGTACTTCCTGACAACAGTCATTACCATTTTGAACTTCACATTGACTTGTTTTTTGTTTTTCTGTTGTCTGTATGAGTGAGAAATTGATTTATTGTGGTGACAGATAAGGCACCAAAATGTGACAAGACTGTGCCACACAAAGAGCATGGTGACAGTGAACGGCCAGTTTCCAGGACCTCGCATTGTGGCAAGGGAAGGAGACCGTCTTCTTATCAAAGTCACCAACCATGTGTCCGACAACATCACCATTCACTGGTAAATAACTGTGTTTTGAGATCACAAAACAACAACAATTGTATTGGTTTGAACATGATTGGCATTGTTTGAAAACCAGGCATGGCATTCGACAGCTTCGATCCGGATGGGCTGATGGACCAGCATACGTGACTCAATGCCCCATCCAAAGTGGTCAAACTTATGTTTACAATTACACCATTAGTGGCCAAAGGGGAACACTATTTTGGCATGCCCATATTTCATGGCTAAGAGCAAGTCTTTATGGTCCTCTCATCATTCTTCCCAAACTCAATGCTCGATATCCTTTTCCTAAACCCCACAAGGAAGTTCCTATCTTGTTTGGTGAGCAAATTACCATACAAATCAATAATACCCTTTTCATACTTTGCATGAACTAATCATGCTTTCACATGATATCTTTTTCAGGAGAATGGTGGAATGCAGATCCTGAGGCAGTCATAACTCAAGCCCTGCAAACTGGTGGAGGCCCAAATGTCTCTGACGCATACACAATTAATGGACTTCCAGGGCCATTATATAACTGCTCTCAAAAAGGTATCACACTCTAATCAATCTAAATTTTACAACACAATTAAATAATCATCATCACAACTAAATGTCTTGATTCTTTGTATGATCTAATTGTTGACAGATACATTCAAGCTGAAGGTGAAGCCAGGGAAGACTTATCTCTTAAGATTCATCAATGCGGCACTGAACGATGAGCTATTTTTCAGCGTTGCAAATCACACAGTGACAGTTGTTGAAGCAGATGCAGTTTATGTGAAGCCTTTCACGACCAATACCCTCCTTATTGCACCTGGACAAACCACTAACGTTCTTCTGAAAACAAAGTCTCACTATCCCAACGCCACATTCCTCATGACTGCCAGACCATATGCCACTGGCCTTGGCACTTTCGACAACTCAACTGTGGCTGCCATTTTGGAATACAAAACCCCACTAAATACTCATCATTCATCTCCTTCAATTAAAAACCTTCCCCTCCTCAAACCTCTTCTCCCTGCACTAAACGACACTTCTTTTGCAACAAAATTCACCAACAAACTTCGTAGCTTAGCTAGCTCTCAGTTTCCGGCAAATGTACCACAGAAAGTAGATAAGCAGTTTTTCTTCACAGTAGGCCTTGGCACAACTCCCTGCCAGAAAAACCAAACTTGTCAAGGACCCACCAATGCAACAAAGTTTTCGGCATCAGTCAACAATGTTTCTTATATACAACCAACCACTGCTCTTCTTCAAGCACACTTCTTTGGCCAATCCAATGGAGTTTACACCCCTGACTTTCCAACCAAACCATTGCTTCCATTCAACTATACTGGGACCCCTCCAAACAACACCATGGTGAGCAATGGCACAAAGGTGTTGGTTCTTCCCTTCAACACAAGTGTAGAGCTTGTGATGCAGGACACCAGCATTCTGGGTGCTGAAAGTCACCCTCTCCATTTGCATGGCTTTAACTTCTTTGTTGTTGGTCAAGGTTTTGGGAACTTTGACCCAAATAAGGACCCAAAAAGCTTCAATCTTGTTGATCCCGTTGAGAGAAACACAGTTGGTGTCCCTTCTGGTGGATGGGTTGCTATCAGATTCTTAGCAGATAATCCAGGTTGGTTACGTCATTAATTTTTCATTTTATAGTTCAAAAAGTATTTTTTCTTTTTTTAGTTTAGATAAATTATAAAAATATAAAAAAGAAGGAAGAAATGTGAGAAAATTGCATGTGTGCAGGTGTATGGTTCATGCATTGCCATTTGGAAGTGCACACAAGTTGGGGTCTTAAGATGGCCTGGCTTGTCTTGGATGGAAAACTCCCAAATCAGAAGTTGCTTCCGCCACCGGCTGATCTTCCCAAGTGTTAACAAACCCTAAATTTCTTCATTTTGTTTCATCATTCTGCCTCCTTTTTTGTTTCCACATGCGCAATTGCTTCTAAACAGTTCTGCTTTTCAATTTTATTTTATTTTTTTTAATTTTTGCGTGAAAAGAGTTGAGGATTGACTTGAGGTTGAGTGTGATTTTTTCCCTTTTGAGAAGACATTTATTTATACACGGCGCCCCTTATCTACAAACTTGTAATTCATCCTTTTCAATGAAAATTCTTCATCAGGAGTTTAGCATAAATTTGTTTCTTCCTTGTCTTTGTATTGTAAAAGTACACGAACCAAACACAACATTGTTGAACATTCTTCTAGTTTCCTAATAAAGTGTAGAAAAAATTCATCATCTTTAGATTTTTCAAAATCGACCTTATATCCAATTCAAATCCCTAAAAATAGATTGGATTTAAACTTCAAATCCATTATTAACTATTAAATTAATTTAGGATTCTTAAATTCAATTTAAATTAAATTAAATTGATATTAAATTTACTTTGTCAATTAGATTAAATTTTACATGAGAACAACCTAATCTACCTAAAGTGAGATTGACACCATAATTTGAGATGGTTTTAACCTAACCTAATATTGTTCGACCATAGATTTAACTTGACTTAACCTAATCTAAATTATACGTATGAATCTCACTTAAGCTTGACTCGACTTGAACTTAATAAAACACAGCTCAATTTGAACTTGATCTAACCTAATTTTAGTTAGATTCAACTTGATATGAGTTCAGCATAACTCGATTAAATGTGATGTTAGGTTGACAACTTAGACCTAAATCCAAACTCCTACCTAATGTTAGATCAATCAAACTCGGCATGGCATGACTCCAACAAATGCCTATCTTTAATAATCATTTTTAAAATAACATTAATGATAATTCTTAACTAGTTAACAGTATACAACAAGTTTTTCTTTTCTTGATTTCGTTTACTATTTGTTGTGAAATTCTCCAAACAAGTTTTTATATAGTCATTTAACTAGTACTAGAAATTATTGATATTTCAGAATAATTATTAACCATTATCTTAAGCAATAAATGTCAATAAAAAAACTATAGAAAAATACATTTGAATGTATTTTTGGTAAAAGTCCTTTTAATTCCATCTACAACATTTGTCTTATTATAAAAACTATGCCAAAAAAAAATTCAATGAGAGAATAATGAAATATTAAGTAAAACTATTATCCTCTTTCCAAAATCATGGAATCGTGTATTTTCTTTCTTTTAATAAAATAACTTCTTTTTTTGTCAATCTATACGTATGCTTATTAGATTAGCTACTAACTAAAATAAAATTACAATGAAATAGAAAAAAAAATGGTTAGATGCACTTGTAATAAAATAGTAATTAAAAGTAGAAAGGATGAAAAGGTAACAAAAGATGTTTATCACCTTACCTTTCCAACTCCAACTTATTTTCAGAAATTGATCACACCGGTCAAATTTAAGAATCAAGAATATTTTGAATTGATCAAATTTTAAAATAGAATAAATTTTTATTTATCTTACATAACTTTTTTTTTGGGCTGCTTTGTATCAATTTTTGGTCTAGGTTGGCTTATTTCAATCTTTGGTTCAGGTCGATCTGTCTTGATAATTGATTTGGGCCTTGTTGACTGTTCGGCAAGTGTACCGAATCGTTCAAGTAATAAAACTGGTAAGTTCAGATATCATTTTCCCAAAGGATCTGTTTGGTTTGCTAATTGTGAAAGTTTACTAATTTCGCTTCAAATATGATTATCAAATATATTTTTCTACCCAATAAAGATTAAAATTCAGATTTACAAAGTGGTAAAAACAATCGATTTTAGGTTCATTGGGGTTGAATTTCATGTTCAAAACTCAGTGCTCTTTACTATCAAATACAATTTCTCAAGAATCATGCATCAACATCATAAGCAGACAAGTCTCTAATTTCTCATATGACAAGCTCTAAATCTTTTTACCAAAATCTAATTTCTTAGATGTTTTAGAATTTAGATTGCATTAAGATCGATGTTATTGATGCCCAAAATCAATTTTTATCAAGCCTCATTGGTTAGGTCTTTGGTTTAAGCCAACTTGTCTTGACCTTTAATACAAGTCGATTTGTCTTAGCCTTTAGTACAGATCGACCTGTCTTGACCTTTTGCCTGAGTTGGCCTATGTCGACCTTCGGTTCAAACCAGCACGTCTTGACCTTTGGTCCAAACCAGCTCGTCTTGACCTTCGACCTGGGTCGATCTTTCTTAACCATTAGTCTAGGTCAACCCGTCTCGACCGTCTTGACCTTTAGTTAGTTCATTTTCTTTGAGGAAAAGAGGTAATTAACTTATCTAATTGTACTTACACACTTTACTTAAAGTGATTAAGTACTTAAAGAACTATTTCTAGAATTCATGTGACAAATGAAATAGAAACAATTCTACAAAAACAAGCTTAGAAGGTAAAGAGATACAAAATTTACAAGACAAAACTATATGAAATTTAAAACAAATTAAAATGTATTAAAACAACGATAGGATAACCAAAAACAAATTTAAAATATGAGATACAATAAGATTAAAACAAAGATATAAACACCTTAGAAGAAAAAGTCTACTTAAATAATTAAACATAGAATTAAAATCTATTAAGAGACTACAATTGGTAAGACACTACAAAATATGAAATTTTAGTAGGGGTTAGTTTTTACGTTACCGAGGGTTTTAACCCCCGGAAAATACGTTTCCCACGGTTACAAAAACTATTGGGAAAACCAGCGTCACAAAATTACCGGTGGTTTTTTAAGAAACTATTGTAATCTGTGATAATATCTGTAGAATCTTCCTAATTAGAGGAAATAGATACATGATATTTTATTTTATTTTATTTTTTCCTAGGTTTCCTATATTTCCCTTTTTAGGAGAACTAGATTATTACAAATAGAATGTTTAGAATGTATTTTTCATGATTTGAGTAATAAATAAGTCTTATTTTCCACATGGTATCAGAGTTTGTCTGATCCGCTTCCGCTGTCTTTGCTGTCTGCCGGTGACCGACTGCTATGGTCGTCGGCAGCCCCCTAAAATTCTCGTTTTTAACCTGTGTTTTGTAATGGGCTCCAATTGCCCTAGTCAAGTTCTGACTTTTTTCTTCCAGTATTGCCCAGAGTTTGTCTGAGTATCATTAGAGTGGGATTTGAACCCATTCCCTTGAAAGCCACTGCCTTTGTTGTTTTGTTTTTTTTTTCGCTGTGTTCACCGCTCTTCTCCGCTGTCCACCGTCCGTCGCCTGCCTCCGTACGTCGCCGACCACTGTTCACTGTCGGCTACCTTCACAGTTTCGATCTGTGACCAGCGGATCTGGACCGTCTCTTCAAACGACGGCCAACCCCACCGGAGTCAGGACCCGACTCCACTCAACGCACCTCAACACGTAGCCAACGTTGCTAGCGCGTGCAATCCACACGCCTACCTCCGGCGAGACCCACTTGCCGCCGCCGCGGCAGACAGGGTCGCCAGAGCCTCCTAAGCCCATTCCTAGTGTCGATGACGACTCGTTTGGGCTATATTTTAGTATATATGAGTTTGTCTCTACTCCTTGGTGTGACCCACTCACCGGAACTTCCTCTCTCTGTTCTGACCCTCCATAGCAGCCATTGTTGTCATCTTCGTTGTCTGGACAACATCTTCATCTTCTTCACTCTCTCACATTCCCAATCTCACGCAGTTTCCTTCACTTCTCTCCAATATTTAGGGTTTTGATCGTTTCTCGCATCGAATCTTCAGACTCATCTCCGATCTCAAAATGCCCGCTGTTTATGGAGCTCGCTTGACCACCTTCGAAGATTCCGAGAAGGAGAGTGAATATGGTTACGTTCGTAAGGTATCGGGACCAGTCGTAGTTGCAGATGGCATGGCTGGGGTTGCTATGTATGAACTGGTGCGTGTTGGCCGTGATAATCTCATTGGAGAAATCATTCGTCTCGAAGGGGATTCTGCTTCCATCCAAGTTTATGAGGAAACTGTTGGTTTGATGGTTAATGATCCAGTGTTACGGACACACAAGCCCTTGTCCATGGAGTTGGGGTCTGGAATATTGGGAAATATTTTTGATGGAATTTAGAGGCCTTTGAAAACTATTGCTAAAAGATGTGGCAATGTCTATATTCCTCAGGGTGTGTCTATTCCAGCACTTGACAAAGATACACTTTAGGAATTTCAGTCTAAGAAAATTGGTGAAGGTGCCTATTAAATGGTGGAGATTTATATGCTACTGTTTTTGAGAACACTCTAATGCAACACCATATTCTATAACGGATATTGTATTGGAACTTGAGTTTCAAGGTGTTAAGAAGAAATTCACCATGCTTCAGACCTGGCCTGTACGTACCCCAAGGGCTATTGCATCAAAACTTGCAGCTGATACTCCTCTTCTTACTATTTTGGTTTCTCGAGCAACAGTGCTTTGATCATTCGCCGCTTGTGCCGCCACTGTGCTTCGATCATCAACCAGAGGATTCTTCATCCTCTTCTCCCAACGAAGCTTCTTCCTCTTCTTTTCCATGCCGCAGAGAATATGTCTTTTGCGAGTTCCTCGGAATCTGAAGAAGTCGTTCGTAGGTGGCTCATCCAGAGGGGAAGGACGCTTCTGCTTCTGATAACAGTTACACAAAACTGTACTTCCAGAGTTCAATCTGACCTAGCTATAAGCTATACTTTCAAAGTTTAATCTGACCTAGCTATAAGCTATACTTCCAGAGTTGAATCTAACCTAGCTATAAGTTATACTTCCAGAATTTGTCTCAGAATGGGAGAACTCATTCCCTTTCAGACCAGTAGCTGCACCTGGTAGTTTAAGTAATGCCCATAGTTGGCATATTCACTGACTTCCAATCAGAATCTTCGTTAGTCCAGTAGAGAACTTTGGACCTCCAACGAGTCTTTGGTATTTGGTGTTTTTGGTTTATGCCAATGCTTTGTTGTAACAGCTCACTAAGAGTTGTTCTTTGAGACTGACCGCTGAATTGAATATTTCAAAGTTATGGGATTCAGAGTCGTCCCTCGTACGGATCGGTTCTCACCAGTTCTTCCACCTTCACGTTCTGTTGTTCAGTCGTGAGGAGGAGAAAGTTCAACCGTTGCAGGGTAGTGTAGTCCCTACAGGTTTGTTGTTGTTTGCCTCTGCAGGACAGTTGTTTCCTGAAGGCCTCCCATATGTTTAGGGCAGTTAAGTCCCTTGAAGGTTTGTTGCTGTTTAAGGTGGTTAAGTCCCTTGAAGGTTTGTTGCTGTTTAAGGTGGTTAAGTCCCTACAGGTTTATGGGTTTTAGCCTTTTAATTCCAGCCGCTGCAGGGTAGTGTAGTCCTTGTAGGTCTGTTGTTGTTTGCCTCTGCAAGACAAATGTTTCCTGAAGGCTTGTCGTTGTTTAGGACAGTTAAGTCCCTTGAAGTTTTGTTGTTGTTCGCCACTATTGATGGCAATCCAATTCCTGCAGTTTGTTGCTATTCGCCATTGCAGGCCCTTCATTTGTTCTTGTAGTTTGCTGTTGTTTGCTGCTGCAAGTCATCATCCATTTTTTATGGAAATCTCTCTCGTCCATTGCTATCCAAGTTGAAGTTTGCCCTCGTCCATTGTTGTCCAAGTTGAAGTTTCATTGTGCTAGTTCGCCTTCGTCCGTTGCAAACCAAGTTCGTTTATTGACGTTCGCTACAATTGAGTTTGTTTATTCCAAGCTTGGTTCATACAATCTTGTATGATCCAGCTTGAGAGGGAGTGTTGTAATCTGGGATAATATCTGTAGAATCTTCCTAATTAGAGGAAATAGATACATAATATTTTATTTTATTTTTTCCTAGGTTTCCTAGTTTCCCTATTTCCCTTTTTAGGAGAACTAGATTATTACAAATAGAATGTTTGAGAATGTATTTTTCATGATTTGAGTAATAAATCAGTCTTATTTTCTATAGAAACCGCCGCAATTAGCAAGAATTTTGTGAAAACTGCATATATTAGCGGAGGTTTTCCTAAAATCGCCGAAGCTAATTGGGGATAGAAAAAACTGTCAGTATTTACAGAGGTTTTGTTGAAACTGCCAATTTTTGTAAAAGTTTTCAAAACCACTTAAATTAACCAAGGTTTCAAAACCGCTGGAAATGCAATGCAATTTTTTTTTTGTATTATTTATAATTTATTTCATTATGATAAAAACTCTTTAATATATCAGTCATTTCTAAAAGAATTTTTTTCCAATAAAATACAAGACATATCGAAAACATTAAACTTTTCAGAAGACAAATATTCAATTTTACCAATGAAAAAGGAAGACACTATGAGAACATTAAGTATTTTTTAACATTAAACATTCAAGAGAGATAAAAGGACAACCTTAAATGATGTAAATAAAAATTGGGCATAGTGCAATTGAACCTATAGATATCAAGACCAAGCAAAAGTAACTATTTTGTAAAGCCTACAGAGTTATTTAAGCTTAAAAATGAAATATCATATGCGTGCAACACATTTTTCACTTCATGGACTATCCACAATCAATTTCATAAATCCCCAACCTAGACTGCTCAATAAATAAATAAATAAATAAATATATATATATATATATATATATATATATATATATATATATATATATATATATATATATATTTTAGGGTTTAAGATTTAGGGTTTAAGGTTTAGAGTTCATCTGTAACACCAGTATTTTGCTGCAAATAATATCAGCATAGTATCAGTATACATAATTCAAGACTAGTGTACACAAACAACACATGCAAAAAAATAAAATGAACCCTTTTAACTAGCATAATATATGATGCTTCAAAGTCATAGAAATGACAGATTACGTGCATAATATATGATGCTTCAAAGTCATAGAAATGACAGATTACGTAGATGATGGATAAACTAAAAAATAATTAGAGGTTTCAAAATGATGAGGATAAATCTTTTCATATTAGCGTTATTCCGAATAATGAATACAGCCATTCGTGTTTCTTTTAACTCTTTTACAATGTTCAGCTTTTAAACTATTCAAGCATGTCAAAGGCCTTACGGTAACATCTTGAGAACCTTCCACGTCTGACCAGTATCGGCAGAATTTAGCTTCCATATTATCAGGTCCCCTCCTGGATAAAGAAAAATAAAATTCGATTCAGACAAAGCATTGCCTCATTACATTCACTTAAGCTGCAAATTACAAAATTGACAGAAGAAATAAGCAGAAGATTGGAGCTGTAAACATGTGATAAAAATTTAAACAAGTAAGAACCTTACTTCGTGTGACTCTTCAGAAAGTGCTTTATGTTCAGTTTTAAGCCTATTAACTTCAGCAGTTAAGTCCTTTAGCGTTTGGACGGTTTCAGTAAGGATAGTTGCCTTGTAAATATCTCAGTAAAATGTTATAAATGCTACATCAAATTGGTAATATATGTTGAAATAGACATAAAAACTTGCACTGGATATGATACATATCCTTACTAAAGATATCTATACAAAACTAGATTAAAGTTCTGGAAAAAGCACCTCCGAATCTTAGAGGCCTCAAAGTCATATTAACATATTAAGATTTCCCTATAACAACGAGAAAAATTGTAACACCCCAAGTACAACAGGTAAAAGTTATATAAGGACTACCTACTTGCACTAGCATTTACAGAACGAGATCAAAACTCAAAAAGATTCTTGTTTCAGCAATCACCTCAGAATCAACTATATCAGTAGTTTATTATGGCAAAGATTACGAGTAAAGGAGAATTGTGTACATTATCCACCAAACACCAGCCTAATTGGGAGAAAGGGGAAGAAGAGTGGCGGCGCCGGGGCTTTTGATGTCGCTGTCTTATGGATCCGTTTATGCCTGAACCAAAGTTAATCATTTTATTGATGTAGAAGACGTAGAAAAAGAATTATCAAGGAGACATAATCACCGGCTTCTTCTAGAAGCTTAGGGAACGATACCTTCTGAGAGAGAGCGCTTTCTTCTGCAGCGGCGACGTCGTTCTTTGAATCTTCGGCATCCTCTTCTTCATCAATCCAGCGTCGCGCTACTCTAGCGAGTTCGGCCTTTGGCCGTGGTGGCGAGGACGCGGACATCGCTGGCAGCGGCAGGGCGCGAACATCGCAAGATGGAAACGGCGAGACATGAAGGTTGGGAGATGGAAATGGCGAGATACGAAGGTTATGCGAATCACAAGCTCCTCAAAAACGTCATCGGAGTGCTCCTCAAAAAGCATTCGCAACGTCGGTAAGCTCCTGAAGCTTGGGTTTTTAGAATTAGGGAATTGGAAGAAGAAAAGGCAAGAAAAGCAGGGACGGCAAAGTGACGAAGGCTGAAAATAAAGAAGTCAAAAGAGGAGAAGGTGAAGAAGGAAACGACCCTATGAAGAAATTCAAGAATACCCGAAAAGGAAACCGAACTGGGATGAAGGTGGAAAACAAACATTTTCGACAGTTTCACTCTAAAATCATGGAAAAATCACGATAAAAAAACACGTTACTGTACGGAAACAGCAGATAATTAGGAGAGGTTTTCGAAACCCCAACAAATAATCCCCCATTATATTGATATATTTTTGTATATAGTGAGAGATTAAGACAACCAAAATTATGAGTTCATTCTTCAAATCAAATGAATCATTAGAGCAATGTGTTCTTAACCTTTTTTGGGACTTGTTAACTATAATATTGAAGAAGGATAACGTGACAATTCACGCGTTTAATTAGCATTATATTGAGAATAAGTTAGAATAATGATATTTAGACAACTTTTTTTTCACAAATTGAACATTAATTATATATGTCAATATGTGATGGATTAAAAATTACTCCATAAATTTGTGTTAGATTTCTTTAACTATTGTAAAATTATACAATAGATAGATTGGATGAATATTCAGATGTTGAAATTTTAATCTAATAATTATAAAAAATTTAAATCTCCTTTCGACATAGATAGATGATGACTAAGAATAAAGTTACTTTTTACTTTTTACAATTATAATTAATATAAATACTCTATAACATTTTTAATATCATTAAATTTAAAATAAATTTTATACATACATATATATTATATGGAGTTTTTTTAGTTAGTACACTACCAAATTTTAAGTTACAAAAAACTTATATATAAAAGGATATTACCTGAACCAATCAAAATGATAATAAATACTTTATATTTATTTATTTTAAATTAAATTTTAAAATTATTAAAATACTTTTAAATTTAAAGTTGAATTTTTTTAATAAATACTTTTTTTTGTAACCTAACATAATATATATATATATATATATATATATTTATTTATTTATTTATATTGTGTTTACCTATATTTTAGTTCAAAATTGATGTTAAATTTTAATTTCTCACAACAATTGTTGTACTAGCTAGTTTCTTAATTAGGTTTATATACATAATAAATTATACGCGTGGTAATTGAGTAAATAGAATGAAAACAATTAACAATGAAATTTATTTGGGCTTGTCCGTGTAACACTTTCTACACGTGAAACACACTTACAAAAAAGGTTATTTATGTATTTCTAAGGAATAAGGTTATTTGACAATGTATAGGATTCTTTATAATATATAAGGTTATATAATCATTTCTAAGAATATCAATTAAATTCTTTTTATACATATATTGTAATAGTCTCCAAATTAAATATATATATGATAGTTATTATCAAGTATTAAATATAATAGTGAGCTTTTGAAACTCGGATGATTAAAATCATAGATTCCTCACTGAAATGAAATAATATTAGAATATTGAAAGCAAATATGTTATTGTTGGCACACCTAATACTCTTTCCACACACTTTCACCTCATTTCCGCACAAGGAATAAAAAATGGAACTAATAATGACAGTGAATTAGGCCATGAAGAATCACAAAAAAGGGCATTTGAAGGAGAAAAAGATAAAAAGGAAACACCAAAAACATTCAGAAAGCTATGACAGGAAGTTGTGGTGAATATGTATTCAACACTTTGGAAGATCAGCTGGTGGGGGAAGCAGCTTCTGAGTTGGAAGTTTTCCATCCAACACTATCCATGCCATCTTTAGACCCCAACTCGTGTGCACTTCAAGATGACAATGCATGAACCATACCCCTGCAATCCATGAATTATTTATAATCAAAATCTTAGTATTCTCATATTATGTTGGAATATTCATTTTATGTCTGTGTTGGACCCTGTTACTTTTTGTGTGTTGTGTGAGGAACCGTTTCAAATAACTGTTAGCCCATGATTAACATTACAGAAGGGAAGAAGATCACTTACCTGGGTTATCTGCTAAGAATCTGATAGCAACCCATCCACCAGAAGGGACACCAACTGTGTTTCTTTCAACGGGATCAACAAGATTGAAGCTTTTTGGATCCTTATTTGGGTCAAAGTTTCCAAAACCTTGACCAACAACAAAGAAGTTAAAGCCATGCAAATGGAGAGGGTGACTCTCAGCACCGAGAATGCTGGTGTCCTGCAACACAAGCTCTACACTTGTGTTGAAGGGAAGAACCACCACCTTTGTTCCATTGCTCACCATGGTGTTGTTTGGTGGGGTGCCTGTATAGTTGAATGGAAGCAATGGTTTGGTTGGAAAGTCAGGGGTGTAAACTCCATTGGATTGGCCAAAGAAGTGTGCTTGAAGAAGAGCAGTGGTTGGGAGTGTGAAAGACACATTATTCACTGATGCTGCAAATTTTGTTCCATTTGTGGGTCCTTGACAAGTTTGGTTCTTTTGGCAGGGACTTGTGCCAAGGCCAACTGTGAAGAAAAACTGCTTATCTACTTTCTGGGGAACATTTGCAGGAAACCGAGGGCTTGCCAAGCTACGAAGTTTGCTGGCGAAGTTTGTTGCAAAAGAAGTGTCATTAAGTGCAGGGAGTGTGGGCTTGAAGAGTGAAAGGTTCTTGAGTGAATTTGTTGAGTGAATAGAGTGAGGTCGAACTTCATATTCAAGGATCCCAGCAACAGTTGAGTTGTCAAAAGTGCCCTGGCCAGTGACATATGGTCTTGCACTCATGAAGAATGTGGCATTGGGGTATTTGGATTTGGTTTTCAGAAGAACATTGGTGGTTTGTCCAGGAGCAATGAGAATGGTGTCAGTGTCAAATGGCTTAACATAGATGGCATCTACGTCAACTACTGTGAGAGTGTGATTTGCAATGCTGAAGAAGAGTTCGTCATTGAGTGCAGCATTGATCAACCGGAGAAGGTATGTCTTCCCTGCCTTCACCTTTAGCTTGAACGTATCTGAAAAAGACCAATATTTTCATTTAGAATCACCTCTTCAATTTATAATAAGGGATATGGTAAAGTACTATTGATAATCTTGAAAATTTGACCACTGTTAATGTGAGGTACCTTTGGAAGAACAGTTATACAATGGCCCTGGAAGTCCATTAATAGTGTAGGCATCAGACACATTTGGTCCTCCACCTGTTTGCAATGCTTGTGTTATGACTGCCTCTGGATCTGCATTCCACCATTCTCCTGAAAATTTTTGTGACATGTCAATGTTAACTTCATTCTTAAGTACATGCAGGTATTATATATAGGAACATTATGGTGATGTCACAATCACATTTGAATTATTACCAAAGATAATAGGAACTTCCTTGTAAGGTTTGGTAAAAGGATATGGAACTCCTTGCTTGGGTAGAATGATGATAGGACCATACACAGTTGATCTTAGCCATGAAATGTGGGCATGCCAAAAGAGTGTGCCTCTCTGACCAACAATGGTGAAATTATAGACATAGCTTTGGCCTGTTTGAATGGGGCATTGAGTCACATAGGCAGGTCCATCAGCCCACCCTGATCCAAGTTGTCGAATGCCATGCCTGTTTGGAATGTAATCAAGCTTTTTTAGTGAAAGTTCAACATATAAACCATGTAACACATTCAATCTCTTCTTAACTAAGTTTTCCAAAGCAAAATGATTTTACCAATGGATGGAGATGTTGTTCTGAACATGGTTAACCACTTTGATAAGAAGACGATCACCCTCCCTAGCAACTATGCGGGGCCCAGGAAACAGACCATTCACTGTGACCATGCTCTTTGTGTGGCACAGTCTCGAAACATTCTGGTACTTTATCTATATAAACAATAAGTAATTATGAGATACAAAACACACATAATGGGAAAAGTATGCCGAAAAGAATGTTAACTTCATGACTTTTGATTTTGGAAACGTAAGGTAGCTTAGATAAAGATATCAAGTGTTTTCGAGATATGTACATCAAAATGGTAGTGTCTGGTAACGCCCCCTACTGCAAGCTGAGGGATGATGATCATTGAGAAGAGAAACAACATTGCTGGTAATGCAAATGATTGTAGAGAAGGAGCACCCATGTTTCTTTGTTTAGAGATTGCAAGACAGAAAATGTAAACTATACACACTGCTTTTTGTGTATACGAACTGTGGATGATGTAGAACTCATTGGTAGGTCATTTATAGAATGATGGCTTGTGGTTGTTGAAATTTGTAAAGTCTTCATAAGATCTTCAAGTGTGTTGTTTTTCATTTTTTTAATGAGATCAGTTGTTAGAACAACTCTAGAGTGGTGTCCAAGACAATCTATTTCACTTGACCATTTGAATTCTTGTAGAAGACAAACCATTTTTGAGATTTGCCTCTTTTGATACCGATCTTTCATAACTCATTGAGAACACAGTGTAGTAAAAGTGACATATTCAGGTAAATTATGTTCAAGTAAAAAGGAACTGGTTTGTATACTTATTATTATGATAGAAAAGGTGAAATAAGAAAACATAGCACATAAAGGAAAAGATATTGTAAACTTTTTACTTCATCATGCAATTCTTAACTTGAGTTTCCTAGTCGTTTTTTGAATTAAGGTTATATCCGTATATCCCTTATCTGACATAATGGACTCTTTTTACCACAGATTTAGACCAGTTTGAAACCCCAAAAGCCACCGACATTGAAGCTTCATTATCAGCAGAAAAAGCTTGAGAAGTTTTGGTGAGATGTAACTCCCACAACCAATGTTCTTGGAGCCAAAGTAACTGATAAGAAGAACCTATCAAGTAGTCACTGTATCCTCGTTGTTTACCACATTCTTTGACATAACCACAAAGTACATTACAGATAACATGCATGCCACAGCAAGGAAACCACAATGAACTTAACTCCCTTTCAAGAAAACAAGCTAAGTCGTAATCTTAGAAAAACAAGATACAACTATTTTTTTCATTTCTATACACTTAAACCCCTACACATACACCTATCACTTTAAGAAGATAAAAAATACAAATTTCAACCACCCTCAGTGTCCCCACTATAACTGTGTCCTCTATTTTTTCCAAAATGGTAGGTGTAAGGTAAGGTGCATCGGCTTAGATGTAGAAATAACATGGTTGAAAAATGCTACAATTAACCAAATTGAACATTTACGTTGCCTTAACTCCTATCTTTATCACGCAACCTATCTCCTTGTGTTCGAAGCATACGTACACAATACACTGTTCAAATCAAATGGTTGTATTTGCATGATTCATTAAATTAAGCATTTCTTGTTCATCAAATTTACGTTTTAGTATCTCTGCATGATGAGTTTAGTTGAAGATATCAGATTGTTGTGTCAGTGGATGTATGGCTTTTCAGTTTTTAGATTTTACAAAAGGAAAGTATAATTGATAATGTACGGCACCGCATTCTCCTTCATTGTGCAGAATAACTTGGTTCTGGTGTTCATCCACTCTACATATAAACTAGAACTTTTAGTATTATCATTACAATGTTCTTATAGTGTACAAGTGAAATTTAAACTAAATTTTTTTCCATAATCTAATCAAGGTTTGTTAGCATTAATCTATATATTTATACAGTTTTATCATAAATTACACTGTTGGAAACCATGAAGGCTTCATAGTAAAAGAGTTAAAGTCGAGCAGGGAATATAAACATGACTTGGTTACCTCCTAATGAAGTGACTAAAAGGGAAGGGAATCTAGCTTTAACCTTCCACACGACAACTGATTAAGATTAGTCAGAGATACTTTTCGTTAATGAAGAAAAAATAGCTCCGGTGAAGGTGAGGAAGCATAAGTAAAATTAAAGGAACATTTTTCCATAAAATATCAGAAAACACACACACACACACACATATATATATATATATATATATATATATATATATATATATATATATATATATATATATATATATATATATATATATATATATATATATATATATATATATATATATATATATATATATATATATATATAGTATGACATTTTAAAGATTTAGGAATATGCACTTTATGAATGGATTAAGCTAAGAATAAAAATGCAGAATGTCTTATATATTCCATGTTAAGATGAATAAGTGCATTGTGGTTGAAAGTGTAAAAATGGAGATGTTGATGAAGATCATTGGAGGGCAATTTATTTTCTGTTGTGTGTTTTTCCATGTTCTTGTTGCTGGTGGTGAGAGTCTAGAAGCACCAGAACTTAAGGTAACTAAAAATGTCCTTTTCTTTTGTGTTTAACGATATTACTTATGAGTTTTGTTGTTTACTAGGATTTATATATATTCATATAGTGAAAACATTCTTACAAAATTAAAGCAATAGGATTTATTATTTGATCATAGTTAAACAACTTTATAATTTTCTTTATTTGTTACATTAATTCTATATTATAATTTTGAATTCATAATTACATAAATTACATTTTTTAAATATTATTTAATTCAGTTTTCCTTTTTTATTATATTTAATTTTAAATCTTGAGATACCAAAACAAATTGAAAGCATCGGTCTTTCTTTAGATAAACTAAACTTTACTGTTCTACAATATTAATTAACAGGAATTTACACTTTACATTTTAACAAACTATAAAAGAATGATATATTAGTTCAGATAATTTATTTCATATATTAAAATATTATTTATTTAATTGATTATAAATAGATGTAATAAACCTTCATTTGGAAGCATGTTAATTAAATGTGATTTTCAATTCACTATAATAACTTGATCAGTTAGTTGTTTTTCATTTAAGAAGTCTGAAATTTGTCATACATAATTTAATATAGTGACAAGATTTGACATGTCACCAACCAAAGGTACAATTCCTTTCATTTCTTACGTCTTCGTTTTTCTCTTATACTCAAATTACGAAACGACATAAATTATTATTTTATTATAATATTTTATTTATATTAATTATTATTATTATTTTAATATAATATTTTACTTTAAAAAGTAGTTTTTTAGGTAAAAGGAAGTGAATATTAAAAGAATATTTTTCTTTTTCAAAGATGATCAAATATACATATTTTCCTAAGAGTAAGAAATTTGGGACATTTTATTAGAAAAATTATATCATTTTTTTGTCATTTTTACAAAAGAATACCTTATACAAAATTGTTTTCTTTTTTAACTTTTCAGTTCAAAAGAATTTAACAAGTTTAGAAGAAAAAAATAATAATAAGAAAGCTTAAACAGTTGTTTGGTTTGCAACAGTTTGAATCGGGTAACAATGTCAATTTTAGAGAGAAAACATTAAATAATAGTTTAATGATTGATTATGTTATTTCAAATCATGCTTATAGGTATATACAAATATGAAGAATTCTTCTATTTAAGCATACTTTTAAAGCACAACCAATGTATATAACTCTAACTTTCCTCTTTATGTATACGAATTCAGGTACTTCTTTGTTTTTTTATAAATAAATCTTTTTCTTTGCTCATAAGAAAAACTAACAAATCTATTTTTTTTATAACTGAATTAAGTCAAAAACATAAAGAGGAAACCATTCCATGACATTTGTCCTAATTCATGTATGTGTGTATATATATATATTATATATATATATATATTGACAAATTTATTATTCTAAGTGTCGTACTAAAATTACTAAGTGCAAAATTTTAAAATTTTTAACAGATGAATAAGTTATGCTTACATATAAACACAACTTTGATTAGTCTTAATTTTTTTTTTAAATTAAAGTTGCTTAGACATGAAACGATTTCAATATATTTTAATTTGAATTAAACATAATCTATGTATAAATGAAAAATTTTTGTGGATCATAGCTAAAATTAGTTTGTTTTTTTTTTATTTGAACTAAAGTTGTGCATATAGGTGAAACGATGTTAGTATATTTTTATTTGAATTAAAGTCATAGAGGTAACACTTTATAGTATTTTGATTTGAATTAAAGTCGTGCAAGTTTAATATAATTAGTTCAATAATAAAAAAAAAGAAACTAAGATTAATCAAAGTTGTATTTAACCTACACAACTTTCTCATTTATGCATAAACCGTGTTTATATGATTTCATTTTGGAGAATATAAAGTTGTGTTTTCATAACACAACTTTTTAAAATTTAAAATAATTGTAACACTTTAAAATTTTGTCCATTTTCATAACTTTATATGGTAAATTTTCCTCCAATGTATTTTTGTCTTTGAGTAATGTCATGTACATGTTATGTTTCCTTTTCTAATTAATTGAGCATGTGTTTGCACAATGCAGAAAAATTGCACATATGTAATCACCATAGAAACTACATGTACATGGGGAGCTGAAACCTCAAATGTTGTGAGTTTAAGGTTTGGTGACACAAAACTCAATGGCATATTGGTGAGGCACCTAAACTCCAAGCACTTAAGGAAAGTTGAGCCTTTGGATCCTGTGGTTCTTGATGACATGCCAAGGAAACCATTTCAAGCATGCATGGTGGACCAATTTGAGGTCACAGCACCATGTGTTGAGTCCCCCATTTGTTACTTGTATCTCAAACTCATTGGAAACGATGATTGGAGACCAGGTTTTGCTCAAATTCAGGTTCTTGAAGGCTCTCATCTCAGTTCTGATTACTTCTATTTTAGAAGATTTGTGCCTAGACATGTCTGGCATGGCTCCGATGTATGTGATAGTGAGGTTACACCCTTTGGACTCAAGAAGAAGAAAAAGGTTTATGTGAACATTCCTTGACTTTAGTCATGTAATTTCATGTTACTTTTTACTTTCATTTTCATCTTTCTTTTGACTAAGTGAAGAAAGACAAATTGGTTCTTCTTAATTTCTAAACTAACCTAATAGTGTCTTTAAAGTAAATAGTAAATTTATAGTAGAGTTGTATAATGTATCTTACCTTAACAATAAATAACATCATAAATTAGGAAGAGTGTTAAGGACATGGTTATTATAATTTTTTTTTTGTCAAAATAATGGTTTTTCATTTTATGTGTTGATTTCTTGAAGTTCTTTGAAAATCAAATTTATTTGTTGTCATCAGTCATTATATGTTGATGAGTCTTTATTTTTATTTTAAGAAAAAGGTCATTGAAAAATATTAGATACATACATTGAGTCTAATCTATCCATATAAAAGATTCATATCATTTTTAATCTAAATTCTTGACTCATTAAATTTATATTATTACATTGTTGTTTTTGCTCAGGTTTTGAATTAAAAACGATGTAATTTTTTATATAAGTTGATCTCATAATTTATATATATATATAAAATATCTTCATAATAACTTTTTTTCTAGAAAAAAGAAAAAATAAAAAATAATAACACTTATATTATTTTCCACCTGTGTTTTATTCTTCTTTTATCATGATGTGACTTTTTTTTTAAGGATTAATCATTCACTAAATCCCTTTTTTCGTGTGGAATCTCAATTTGGTTTCTTTTCTTTCTGAAAATCTCAATTGGATCCTAAATTTATCAAAATTGGATCAATTGGAACATTTCCGTTAAATTGTCTTTAACGGAGTTAGTGGTTAGGTGACGTGGTTGAGTGAAGTTGGACAGATAAAGACACGTGATTAATTTAATTTTTTAATAAATTAATAACTAAAATTAAATTAAATGAAAAACATAAAGGCACGTGATTAATAAAAATAGTATTGGGAATTATATATCAAGGTCTCCCCCATTTGGGTAGTAGCATATGATGTAGTCACCCTCCTCTCTCCATGGTGTTTCACCTGCATCAAACAAACATGCTAGAATCAGATTACAAATTCCTTACCATCTCATTCAAAATTTGTCCTCTCGGGCAAACCACCACCATTCAACTTCATGGGATAACCATCAACCATTTCCCCCAACCCCCAATTTCGCTTTGAACAAACGGTGCAAGAAATCTTCACACCTTTGATTACAGGTCCAAATCCGCAACTTGATATTCAGCCCAAACTCCATCAACCCATCCTTTGCGCATACACCATCGTCCCAACAAACCGAAAACCAAACCTGCTTGAGCTCTTCTGATTCTTCCATTCCCTGTCAACACTGAAACAAACAAAACTCTAATAAAAAGAAAACAACAGTTTGAGAGGGAAAACATGGAAAATCTCACCAATGTGAGATTCCAACCCAGAGTAGAATGAGTGTGTAATAGAACGGAATGTATTTGAGAATAAAAGAGGAGATTCGAGTGATGGTGGGCGCGGTTGTGCCACTGGAGTTCTCGGTGGCTTCCGGAGGTGCGGTGGCTGCTCACGGTGGTGGTCCGGTGAGAGGTTGGCGTTTCAGCGGCGGTGACGCATGGAAGCTAGTGCGAAAGAGAGAAGGAGAGGGGAAGGAGAGGTCGTGGCCGGCCGTGATCCCGGTGGCGTCTGCCATCGTCGGCGATGATGACGAGACTGGAGAACGTGGTCGCGCGACAGGTTTGGCTCGGTGGTTGGCTGCGCAGCGCGAGACAATATGGAGGAGGAGCCTGGAACCGGGGTTGACGGTGGCTTTGGCACCACGCGTCGTTACCGGCGACGCCATTGATGGCGGTTCGCGACGGAGAGAGGGAGAGAGACCCTAGGTCTCTGATGAGAGAGAGTGTGCGTGATGGGAATGAGGGGAGTAATTTGAACGCCTAAGGAAGTTCTGGGAAAACCATTTGGGCCTGGGTCTAACAAATTCCTGTGTTTATCCCAATACCATTTTAATTAATCACGTGCCTTTATGTTTTACATTTAATTTAATTTTGGTTATTAATTCATTAAAAAATTAAATTAATCACATGTCTTTATCTGTCTAACTTCATTCAATCACGTCATCTAACTATTAACTCCGTTAAAGACAATTTAAGGGAAATGATCCAATTGATCCAATTTTGATAAATTTGGAATCCAATTTCAGAATTTTTTCTCTTCGGCTATTTTATTCAGAATGATATAATTGGTAATACTTAATTACTTTGAAGAAGAATGTTATGAATTAAAAAAGAACAAACTTTTAAATGTATTTACTGGTTGTTAACATCTTGAAGATTGTAAAGTCCATATTTAAGCATTAGAGGTCAAAAAGGAGTTCTTTGTGACTAAATAATATAATTCTTTGACTATTTTTATTTTCAATCATATAATTGATATTATTGATTTTGTTATGTTTTTGTCCTAGTGTGTAAAATGCTCTCTAAACATTTCCAATTGTCATTTTTTTTTTCCAATTCCTTGTTAAAATAGACAGACGAAAATGTAATCCAAAGTGGACTAAGTTAAAATGGGTCATAGCAACCCAAATTTATACAGCTGCTTCTTCCTGCACCTCCTTTTTGTTTTCTTCACCGTCCTCAAATTATATATTAGTTTTACCTTTATAAATTTATAATTAAATATGAGAAGTTAACCTTGTCACATAAGTTATCTACATTAACATTAACCGACTGCTCCCAAACCTCCATTTCTTCACCTTCTTCTGGTGAGGATGAAGGGTGGCGTTTGGGGTTTTTAAGTAATTTATGAATTACATAATCTGAAATATGTTACCAGATTTGAAAATATGTTTTGAATTAAACATTCTAAAACATCTTTGGAAGTACACATTCTATAGTTCACTTTTCTCAGCTTTTGCATTACACAGCTTAATTAATGCAATATTTTGTTTGTCTTGCAGGAATTATGTGTTTAGGATCATGGTATTGGTCCATTTGCATTTCTCGTGTGTCAGTCTCATGTTTTCAATCAAAAAGCTTCAATTGAGTATGAATTAGTTTTATTAGTTTATCACATTGCATTATCTATATGTCATGCTTTTAAAAATCTTCCAAAAACATGTTCTTTTTTTGCATTCACTTCACTCATTGCATTAGCTTTGTATAGAGGTGCAGAAGTAATTTTTAACTTAAAGGTATTTTGGTCATTTACTTTGAGATAGGGGTGCAGGAAGCAAATACGAAGGTGCAGGAGGAAATAGCCCCCAATAGATTATAATAGCCCAATATACTGTGTGGGTCATAGTCCAAATTATCTATAATTGTTTCAAACCTTTTCATATTAAGTTAAAACATTCATTTTTTACATTCATATTATTATTTATAATTACTATAAGAGGATTTCCATTTTTCTTTCCACTTTTATAAGATATTTTTATTAAATAATTACTATATTGATTTCTCCACTCTTTATTCTTGATTTGTTTAGCTTATAAAATTAACTATTCATTCTCATTTTCCTCTAGAACGCACTTATTACCTGGCATTAGAGAGAATTATTTTAGAAACTTGGTGGTAGTAATTTATGAGACAGATTTTACATCATTTAAGCCCCATTTGATTATATATTAAAAGCATTTTTAAGTAATATTTTAAGTATATTTTCAATGATGTTATTTGATTAGGTAGTTTTAAAATAAATTATATTTGGAAAAGAGGTTGGATTGTAGTTTTAAAAAAATTAATTTGAATAATATAAATATGTATGTTTTTGTTGAGGTTTTCTATTGTAAATGTTCGTACTTCCTTGCATATTATTAGCATTAGGTAAATATATTTGAAATTTTATGAACATCCTCATTTGTATATTAAGATTTGTAATATAAAATTAATATTAAATGTTATAACTATTTACTGATGATGAGTTACCATACTAATAATTGAAGAAAGTCATAGTTTTTTTGTGGTAGAAATTGTTAGTGGCATGATTTGATTTTAATATTTATTTATTGCAATGTGAACTTTAATTTTTAGTATATATTTTTTTAGTAAAATTTTATTATTGAAGTAGTAGAGATCACTACAATGTTTGGTTTCATGATTTATTTATATATAATGGATTATGTTCTTCATATAATTATAAATCATTTTGAATCATCATAATTGATTGTAATTAAATATAATTGATTATTTATGAATTGATATTTTTTTATAAATGTATAATTTAATTGATTATTGTTGAAATAATCAATTAATTTTTAAATATGTGAAATTTATATTTTGACCAAATTAATTAATTATTTTTAATAGAGTTTATTACTTTTCAGCATGATTTATTATCGATTATTATGTTCAGAAACAATGTAAAATCAAATTTTCAATATAAATGTGCTAAAAACGATCTTAGAGATTGATTTATGTTTTATATTTTAATAATGAGTCATCCACAAGAAATGCAAACATCATAAATTCAACACATCATACTTTGCCAACAAAATATGATTCTTTGATTGATTTTTTTATGTGATTTTTTTCTTTTTAAATTGATTTTTTTAAGTTGTTATATATATATATATATATATATATATATATATATATATATATATATATATATATATATATATATATATTATAATAAGAGACGTTGAATTTACATTGAATTTACATTTATTGTCTTTTAACAAAATCAATCAATGTCTTTTGTATTTAAAATGTCAATTAATTTAACATTGATTGACGTTAAATTGTAGATTCGTTTTTTAAAATTTTGTCAATATTTTTCTTTCCTCCAACCATGAAAAATAAATATACAATGTTAGAATATACCACAAAAATTTCTAGAATTTTAGGAGTAGTATGGGTATCTAAAAGTGTAAAGTATATAGAAAAGTAGGAAAAAATACTAATGAAATAAAAAAAAATATCTTAAACTATGGATTTTTTAAAATTCTAGAACATCCTAAAAAAAGTACCTTAAATGATGGTCAACGCGTTTGTTACCTCATTTCCAACAACTTTCTTTTTTGGAGTTTCTCCATTCAAGGTCCTACCAAAAGTTATGATAATTTAAAGTTTACAAAACTCAAGCTAAAACTTAAAACACAATTTTAGGGCATACAAGAATACATAGTGAATGAAAACCACCAACCTTAATGAGAAATATAATCAGGGGAATAAAAGCTTCAGCCCAAACTAACACCACAAAAAAAAGACGAAGTGAAATGGGTTGAAGAATCTGCTCCTACGAGTTTAGTGTCATTTGTGTACTTTAGTAGGATGTTTCGTGCAAATATGAAAGAGAAATATGAGGATGCTAACACTGTTTATGAAATTTTAAAAGAAAAATTGACGTCGAACACCCTTATAACATATGTCAATTTGCAATTTAATGTCAATCTTAGGACCAATAGTCATTAAATGATGTTGGATATAGGGTAGTCCGACGTCATTTAACATTTATTAACCCTAGAACCATTGTTAAATTATAAATTGACATATGTTGTGAAAGGGTTCCATGTCAATTTGTACAAAATATTTACAAAAATATTATCACATATTTTGAATGTCAAAATTTACCACTTACAACGTGAACATAGTGAGATTTAAACTCTTCATTAATGCCTACGTATAATTTGTGGATCTTTTTTTTCTTTTAAAAAAAACTCTTAATATTATTAATTTAGCTAAGAAGTAATTTTTAATATCTACTTTCATCTAATAAAATAAAAGAAGTATTTTTTTAATAACTAAGAAATGAACCAACAAACTAGTTAACAAATAGCAAAAATTCGATTAAAGCTAGAGTAGAAAATTATTAGCCAATAGTCTATTGATCCCCATAAGTAATTAAAAAAATGTATATTAGCACACAGCCTGCAAATATAAATTAATGGCTATGATTAAGTTGACCAATACTTTTACAATGGAACTCTTGAGGCAAGGGTGGTCCTTACATCATTGGCAATTTTATACATGTTGGTACTTAATATCTTTATGAGAATCATCAACCCATTTTCAAGTTTAATAATTTTTTATATATATGAAATTAAATTTTCAGTAAAAAACAAACCAAGTTTTTGAAGTCCTTAATTTATATAAGTTGCTGAGTGGATAAAATGTAGTTGACACCAAACAATCAATTAACTCATAATATAAAGTATTGAATTCTCCTATATCGTTTTTATTGCATGTGAAACGAACTATTATTTAAACGACTAATTGGTATTGGATTGTGTTGGTTGAAATGAATATGTACAAAAACGATACCATTCATTTACACAAACATGGTTATTGAATGAATGAATAAAAAGTATAATGTCTTTTCCATGGTCCACAAGCTTATAATTTTCATAGTTCAGTTGCATTGCATTGTAACATCAAATCACTATACAAATGGAGCTAAAATTTATGCCAACTTTTCACAAAGGCGGTGAAGGTCCAAATCAGAAAGGTAGAATAAAAATATGATTTTGGGGTCTTGCACGCTTTGCTTTGGTCCAATTGTACTACTCTCAATCTTCATATTAATTTAATAAATGAAAATGACTTTCTATAGTGCAATTGCCTAGGATCTTTCGTGAGTTCAATAAAAATATACATCAGAGTTCAACTATATTACTTTGAATTAAAAAATAAGTAAAATTGTAATCATATGAGGATTTTTTTTTCATATAACTTTCTCTCTTCTAGATATAACTGCTGAGTGGATCTATCAATTAGAAACTTAAATATGAGTTGAAATTGTATGTTGAATATAAATGAAAAGGTTAACTGATATAAGAAAAATTGAAAAAAAATATATAAAATTAGGTTTTAAAATTTTATAGTAAAAATGTTTTAACGAATTTATGCATAAAATATCTCATGGTACCTCTAATTTGAAACTTTGATGTAAAAAGTTTGTAAGTGTGATATCTATTCGATGTGGGACTCTAAACTTTGATCTAAGACAGGAAGTAGAGAGAGTTAATGAGAAAGAGAGAATGTGATAAGTTTAAGGTGGGGAAGCACATTGGTGTTGACCAAAATCATGAGCAATGATCGATGTAGAAGGATAGTGTTATGGAGAATTTGAGGTGAGAAAAAGGCATAGGAAAAGTGGAAAGAAAAGGGGTAATGAAAGAAGAAAAGAGAAAAAGAAAAAGAAAAAGAGAAGGATGCATTATTGTTAATGTGAGTTGTTTTGTGTTGTTCTGATTATAACAAGTCAATAGGAAGCGACAGAAGGTAGTGGACGACATGGTCACTGCCAATCCGAAAAACTTCATCCAACCAGACATTCTCTCACAAAACCATCTCATTTAGGTCCACACTAATCATCCTCTCATCATTATAATACTCTCTTTTTTTTTCTTTCATTTTTTTTATCCCAATCAATGATAAGGATCGTGGCATGCCCAGAGGATTCATTTTGAGAAATTAATCTTGTTATAATAATTTCTGCAGTTTATATACAAATTAAAAAATTGAGGGAAATATATAAGAGTTGAGATAAATTACAAGCTTCGATTCTTTTAGAACGATGCCCTCATTTTAAGGGCCTGATTATATTTAAATTTTTTTTTTTTAATTTATGTAAAAAAAACTTTGTTTTGGTAATGGTGGAAGTGGGAACTAAAGAAGCGTAAGTCCCTCAAATATTTAAATTTCACATCTGAATACCACTTTTTTAACGAGGAAATAGTTCTTTTATTACAGAAGAACAACAACCTAGGATATTGTACACTTTTCCCAGTTAATTGTTCATTCATACAAGGACATGTTAGATAATTCGGATCGTGTAAGCAAAATAATGTAATTTCATTCAGATTTTAGTAGGCTGGATTATCGATTTCTATCATGAAAACAAGTTCGATTAAAAGGTTGTATAAGGTTCATTCTGGAGTGCTTGTGACTATCTTTACTTATATTGTTAGAATTGAGCAATCAAAATAAGTTATTTGGTTTGACTTGACTTGGATTGATTGCTTAATAAGCTACTTTAATTTAATTCATTTAGTAGTGAGGTCAAAACATTTGAGTTTGATTCGACTCACAACAGGTTGATGCGTTAAATAGATTGATTCATTTAATTAAAAAAATTACAAGTTTTTTTTTTCTTCAATTTCTCGAATTTGAATTCACAAAACCTGGATAAACAATGGTGTCAATCTCTGATTCTCCATCGACTTCAAAACTCGTAGAAGAAAACACGCAAACCCCTACACCACAAATCGATTGTGGAAATCCATCAAAATCTACCCTATGCTCTTCCCTTTCAATCGAATTGACTCTTCTCGTTGCAAGTCGAATTGAATCCCTTATTGATTTCAAGGCTTCACACTATAAGGTGGAAATGACAATCACGAGAAAAATGTTGGACCTAGGTCACGACAACTACATGGTTGTAAATGCAATTACTCCATCATCGTGGCCATGGAAAGGGGTGATGTTAGTGTGCTTAATTTTGGTGCAAAATTGTAGAGTGATGATGAGTATGCTAATGAATGGGTGAAGAGTTTAGTGAATGAGTACTTATAACGTTGTGGTGGTGAATGAAGGGGGAAAGTGAGGAGTGTGGTGGGGAAGTATCGACACGCATGAATTGTGGGAAGGGTAAAGGAGGAGAGGCGGTGTTGCATGTGGTTGAGATCTTTGTTAAGATTTTTATCAATGGAAAGGATGAGGAGGGTTCAATTTGTAGTGAGTTTATGCTTGTTAGTTCTGATGAAAGTATTGTTTTGTATTTCAATTTACTCAATGCAGAGCCTCGAGATTGGATATATTATTATTATGGATTGAGAAGTGGAATTTTAATCAGATTAATATCAATTGGTAAATGGAATGATTGAGGTTTTGTTTTTGTTTTATAAATAGTTGATGTGTGATTTCATTCATTGTGAGTAAGGTCCAACTTCTATTGCACTGTTGTATGGAGGTTTTCATTTTTACAAAAAAATCATCTTTCTCTAAATTTTCTTCAAATGTGTGGACACAAAAATGTGCATTTGTCTAGGTCTTTAATAATTTTGGTGATATTCCTTTGTCCCAATTACCTTCTCCTTGTAGAAAGAGAGATATGGTCTCTATGTAGATTTCTGAAGAAGTTCATCTTGCTGGTTTGGAGGACTGCAAAAATTATTTGCATCAGTGTATTTTATTAACAAGGGGATAAACCATTTACATATTTAGACCTTTTGTAAAAGACTTGACGTGTTTTGGAAGCATTTAGGTCAACAGAAGGCAATTCCACTTGACAAATGGTTCTATGATTTTTTTTTCTTCTTTATAAAACATGTGAAGGGTTTTGTTTGTTTGAACTTTGAATTTATTTCTTGTCATTTTGTGTTTTTCTTAGACAAAAGATTTTGTCTCAACTTCCATAAAACTCAATGTTGGGTTCACATTCATGGTCTTCCTTTAGATTATTAGCACCTGAAAGTGTTCATCTCAATACTACATGGAAATGGTACGTCTTTATCTTTACATGATTATACCAAGAATAAGTCTTGAGGTTTCTTTTCACGTGTATTAGTTGATGTAATTTGTTAAATGATTTGCTTAATCAAATTTTGGTGGAAAGACCAAGATTTGCATTTATTGTTGATGTGGAGTATGATAAATTGCATCTATTTTGTTCAAAAGGTAAACTGATTGGTCATGATTTATTAAATTATAAGTGGTTACAATAGGATACCAATGTAATTTATGGTGGAGATAAATAATTGGCACAAAAATACAACATTATCGTACTAAAGTAGTTGATACACACGGGGCTGAAGGCTCTTTAGCTCACGTGTGGAACCCATGATAGAGCCTGTGATGGAGAATATGGTTCAGTGTTTTTCTTTTTTGTGTAACCTATTATGGTGTAACCTGTTGTGGTGCAACCTATTGCTCAGTCACAGCCTGAGCCAATATTGGATAATCATAAAAATATTTGTAATGTGATTGAATTTTCTCTTGTTAAGAATCTTGATGGTGGTTTGCCAACGAAATATAATTCCTTGGTCAGTATGTCTCATTTGCAGGATGTCTCTATCATTGTCAATAGTTTGCAGGGTTTTCAATAATCAGATTCAACTCATAGTAGTTCAATGACAATTCCCAATCATTTGACATCTAAGGAGACTCGTTTTGTTGAGGGATTGGAAATAACTTCTAAAATGACTAATATGCTCAATGAAAGGAAATATTACAATACTAAAGATGATGATGAGTCAGTTCAAATTATAAGGAAACGTGATAAAGGTATGCCAAAGAAAACTAATGTTAAATCCTTTAAAGCAAAAACTTCCAAATATTAAAGGCATTTTTTGGATTGTGAAACTAATGAAAATTTTTTAGTGTGTTGAGAAATTTGTCCTTTTTCTAGTATATGAGTTTAAAGTATGAAATGATTTTCGTGAAGGTAGATAGTCTTTCTAAAGTTGACATAAGCACACCAAAATGTACTTTATGTAAAACAACTTTAGTGCATCTTTCAAGATCTTTGACATCAACTTGAACTTTGTGAGATCTTTTTGGTAAGCACAAAAATGAGAACATCTTTTACAACATATTAAGGTTATAATGTTAACATAAAATCATTGTGTACATCTATGTCCTCTTATGAGACATTTTCTCATCAGATAAAGAAAATAGAGTATATGTGTTGTATTGACCGTCAAGTGAACACTACATTTTACATGATATGTTATATATGTTGCATCTATTCATGCTTTATATTTTACTGTTTAATAGTACTTAATCAAAATATAGAAAGTGTTTAATAGATTTTTCTCTAACATTTGCAGGATATGTATTTAAAGGCTTTCTTGTAAGAATGTAACTTCATAAACAAAGCTTTTTCTAACCAAATATAGGCTAAAATCATAAAGAATATATAAGCTTAAGTATTGTTAGTTCTTCACATGTCTTTGTTTTTATTTTATAGATGATCATTATGTATATAGAACGATTATCTTAATTTTTTGTTGTTGTAATTCTGATATGGTATCTTTTCAATATTAATATGCAAAATTATTAAAATTAAGTGTGCATGAGTGCTTCTATCTTATAAAAATTACTTATTTCATATACACTTGTTGTCAATGTAAAAAGCGTATGGAAAATATAATAACAATTATACATGATACAAACAATCTATTCAATTAAGATATATTATTTCGACGTATATGTTAATAAAGTAAATGTTCATTCAAATATAAACAAATCATGAATAAAAGGTTTAGGCTTTAAATGTTGTATATAAATGAGAAATTAATTAACGATATTATTACTATTATTATTAAGGAATGAGTTTAAGAGTAAAAGTCGAATTGATCATGTTACATTATTTCCCTTTTTAACTATGTCATAAGCGTTAGCCTGTTTGGTCATCTGTTATAATCATCTTCCATCTAATTAGGAATAATTAGATTAATATTTAGTTGAATTGATTATGATCAAAACTTTATATGTCAAGCTTGTCTAATGTTTATAAATTGCTTAAAGACTTCTTTGATAACGTTATTATCATCTACCAATAATAATACCAAATTATTAAGCTTTTCGGTATTAGTTTCTTATGCTAGACTAGTAAACAACATAGCACTTCCTTAATCCCACTTTTTTTTTAATGCATAAAGACAGTAATTTACCCATCCATTACAAATTGAAATTATTTTTGTCATTAAATTTTCTAACGCCAAATTTAGTAAATAGCTCTTTATGCCAAATTTTGAAAAAAAAAAACTTAAAAAAAATAATGACATAAAGAGTAACTATTCAGAAGAAAAATAAGAATTAAATTATAAAGAGGTTTTTATTTTACAATTATTGTCTCCTTTAAAACTTTATTATTCAAAAAATTGAATTCTCTTGCATTTTATATGAGAAAATTATTTAACTTTTTATATTGAAATCCAAGTTAAACAATGATTAGCATTAAATATTTCTTAAGCTATAACTTATTTCAATTAATTTTTTTTTGGTTTAAAGGTTCGGAGGTCTCTGGAGTTTGTTTCAATTGGGTCCTCCAATTTTGGAAGTGATCAATTGGGTCCCTAATTTGGTCAATTTGATTCAATCACAGCCTTTCCGTTAAATGCAGTTAAATCTTTCTCGAGCAACCATCGCATACAACCACATGCTACTTCCTCATCTTTGGTTTCTAACGACGAAAACCAACACAGATCACACATAACAGGATCCCATCCTTCCCCCCAACTCAAACTTCATCTTTCAATAAACAACACCACCAAAAACAGAGACCTATACCCATTTTCCTGCAACACACAGTCATAACCAAAACTCCAAGACTCACGCTTAGTATAGAATAGTACAAATGAGAGGATAATCGCCGACGACATCAACGGCAACGAGGTTGGTCACCGGCAGCGACGAGGGTGCATCACAAAGGAACGACGATGGAGGTGTTGGCAGAGCCTCTAGCTGCGGCGTCGACGGTGGCTGAACTACGAGAGACGAGGAAGCCCAACAAGCTCTAGTAGAGAGGAAAGTGGTGGCGGCAGCGCGATGGTGGTGGAGAGGGTTCGTCGGAGTGCGACGGCCTCGATTTGGTGGCAGCGGCACCGTTGCGACGACAAACCACCAATGTCGTTTACGAACAAGAAGGCCTCTCTCGCGCGAATAGGAGAAGGGGAGCTTGGTGTCGTGGCCGGCGATGGCTCTGACAGCTCGCGTCGTCACCGGTGACGTTTTAAACCGTGGCTCACGGCCGCTAGTTCGATGGTGGTTGTGGCACGCGACGGAGGTAAACCCCTCCCTAGGGTTTGCGGTTTGGAGAAGAGACTTGGGTCTCAGAGAATGCAAAGGGGTGAAAAATGGCATAACCCTGATTTTAATTTTAATAATTTAATATGTTTAATAATTTTTAATTATATTTTCATTTATTAATATATTTAACAATTAACAATTAAAAAATGTTATAATCCATATACAGAGTTCCAACGGTGCTACCTGGATGCCCACATTTAAAACTGGATGTCCACATGTTAAAAAAGTTAACGTCCGTTAATTGGATTTAATGGAAAGACTGTGATTGAATCAAATTGACCAAATTAGGGACCTAATTGATCACTTCCAAAATTGGAGGACCCAATCGAAATAAACCCCCAAATATAGGGACCTCCGAACCTATTAAACCTTTTTTTTTTCTCATATCACCGTATATTTTATATTTTGCTTTGAATTTGGATTTTTGTAATTTTTTATTTTTATTTTTTGACATTTCTTATTTTAGATTAGTCCCTCGAAAATATTTATTTTTTATTTTTCCATTATAATATATAGATTTATTCATTCTAGTTTCTGTAAAATATTTTATTAGCTATTACAATAAAATTTCATTTTAAATTATTTAATGGTATACCTTTATACGAAAGTAAACTAAAACTTAAATCTCAAAAAAAAAAAAAAAAGAAGCGTAAAGAAACAAACAAATCACTATATTTTACAGACTTAAAATATATTTAAATTTTGTTGTTAGAAATTAAATCATTTAATATTTTCCTACTAATATCTATTTACTATTAATAAAAATGGTTATTTGATTACATATAAAGCAAAATAAAGATGCATCCAAGATCAATTTTTTTATCCAGTTTAGGCCTATAGTTTAAACACAGATCTACAAATTGAAATTCTATCTAAATGTTAATATATGCAAACTATGAGTGACAACACAGTAGTGTCTATCCCTAATGCTCTTGTAATAATAAAATTTATTTTGTTGTTTATCTGGTTATTAGTTGGGTATTTGTTTAAAAAATTAAATATTTAAAAAACAGTATTTTATAGATTTTTAAAATGAATTTCAAATAAGATTATAATGAAAAAAAATATAAATTCAAACGATAACTAAATAAAAGTTAAAATATAAGTCTAAATTAATGGTACCTAAAACATATTTTCAAATAAAAGTAGTTTAAAAAATAATTCTTATAAAAATCACATTTTAATATTTATGTTTTCCTTTTCAATATATTCACTTTAACCATTTAATTCTCTATACAAATAACACTATTAGTAAAATTAAAATGAAATATTAAAAAAAAAAACTAATGTCATCATCAATTATTTCTTCTGTTGTTTTAATCTTCATCCACTATAAGAAAATAAAAAAAAATACTTTATTATCGATGAAATTCTATCTTGAAAAAAATCTATTTGTAAATTAATAATTGTTCACAAATTTTTTTCAATAAAAAAAACTCGTTGATAAAATAGAACTTATTGACAAATTTTATGATTTTTATTATCAACATATATTTCTATTGTTAGTGAATTTATCGGTAAAATTCGTTTAGAAATTTTATTATCAATGGATATTTTGACTGTAAATTATGTCAATAAAATGGGCATTAATAGATCATGTTATAGTAAAATCTCTCGACAGTTAAATTTTTTAAATCTTTTGACAAATTTTTTAGTAATTGTATGTTTTAAAACTCATTGATACTTTCATTGGTAAATTCGTTAATAAAATGAATATTTTTTCCCTACCAAATATAATGAAATGTATTGTAAATTAAATGGAGATGAATGAGGAAAAAAAGAAACAATTGGAAAAAGAGAAGGTGGTAATAACAACAACGACAATGATAACGATGGTGTTGGTGATAGAGGAGAAAAGGAGTCAAAGCTAGTGAACATAAAGATGACGACAACAAAGTAGAGAGAGAAAGAAGAAGAAGGGAAGAATAAGAAAACAAGAAAGAATAAGAATAGGAGGAAGAAGAAGGAGAAGAAAACCAAATCACGAGATTTACTGATGGAAAAATGGTAATTACTACCAAATATTTTTCGAAAGATTTTTTTGTTGGTAATTATCGACGAGCATTTTATCGATGATTTTTTTACTATCGATAAGTTTTCGGTAATTTTGCTTTAACGAGGAAAAATTTTGTTTGTTGATTAGAAATTCTATTGGGAAAATCACAAGCCAAAATTGAAAGTTAGAAGCAACATTATAAGATAATGGAGAAATGCATGAAATTAGAGTTATAGATAATGTGAAGAAGAAAAGGATGCATATTGATTTGGTGGAATGCGAAGGGAAAAATAAAAATTGATTAAGTGTAGAAAGAAACACTCATTCACATAACCTAATTGGTTTTGGATAAAATTGTAATTTGAAGTTTTACCTGGTGATGGATATCTACGAGTACAAGTATTGTGATATTTGTCTCTAATATTAATAAACGAATATTAAATTACTTGTTACCTATAGGTACTTGTTTAATGCATCAACTTATTATATATAACAAATTTTATCTACAGATATTCATGGATATAATTTTTTTTTATCATTCATATAAATAAATCGAAACGAACTTGTGTAACCAAACATTCTTTCATGCTTACACAAGATTATTGTAAAGAGTTAAAATAAAAAAGCTTTAATGAATGTTAGTGATACATTATAGAAAAAATGCATTTTACGAATAGCATTAAATCTATCGATTATTAATTACTGACATATTTGTCAATGAACATGTGTTGCATTTACTAACAAAAATGTTTGTTTGTAAGTTGCATTTACTAACAAATTTACCAATGGATGTATTTGTTTCATTCATCGATGGATATGACGTCGGTAAGGTATTGTTGATTTAATTTACCAATGAATGTTCTTCGATGCAATCATGTCAAATTTTGATATTTCTCTTCCCAAAAATAACTCGTACGAAATCTTCTCTACTCATCCATTGCTCTTTCACTCTAGCCAACATCCATTGCTCTTCCACTCTTCTTTCACTTGTTCTTACACTCATTGTCGTGACATGAGGCTACCTACTACGTTAAGGTTGTCATTGACTCATTAAATGTGGTTCATCAGTTCTAGCCAACTATCTTCTTTCTCTATTATTTGCACACCCCAACATTCATCTTTTATCGTTCCAGCCACAACACTGCATTATGCATATGATCATTGTACCATATGAAATCTACTATGCATCCTAGCATAATGTTATCATGCATTTGTCTTTTAGAATTTATCTACTTTTACATTTTATAATCATATTATGCATATCATTAGCATTTATCAATTTGGGTTAGATGAATATAATTTATTTGAGTTTTGAATTCCGATTTTAAACTCTACGCTTAAATCCCCTATTTTGGTAGCTGTAATTCTATCTAGCTTTGGTTTTCATGCATGACTTTTATTTCTCGCATCTTTCTTTGAATTGTAAGTTCATGTCTCATATTAATTGGCCATAGTAGAGTTGTTACATGCATTTAAACCTTAATGTCTTCACCGTTTATATTATTCTACTTCATTAATAAGATTTTACATTTGAATCCATGCATTTTAGTTTTAAATAGTTCCATTCATTCTACATTTTAATCTCCTCATTGCATTTTGTTTTAGTGATGTTAAATATATAATATAAATCCTAACAAGTACCATGTCGTTGGAACTTTCATTCACCACTTAAGAGTTAAGGACTTTGTCTTTGTTTGGAGTATTATAAGAAGTTACTAGTAATAAGAAGTTAACTAGGCTAAGGCTAATTATAACTAGATAATCCTAATGAAAGTAAACTAAAATATAATAATATTGGTTCTAGAAACTAATTGTAGAACTAAAAACCAAAACCTATACAAAATTAACTAACCTAGTGTAATAACTAAACATGATATAGAGACAACCTTAGTTAGGCGTAGCTCTCCAAACTTCCCTTTTAGTGGATTGGGGAGCACATTTGGAACTCCTTCCTAGAACATTGAAATTCTCCATATATCACAATAAATGTGCTATCGTCTAAAAGAATCGAGCTTCAAAAAAGAATGGGACCTTACATACAGGTAGTTCCATTACTAGTCGTGAACATGTCATTTAGATGGTACAAACTTTCATTTCTTTTGTATCTATTATAATATAAATTATATATTTTAAATTTGATATATATATATATATATATATATATATATATATGTATGTATGTATGTATGTATGTATGTATGTATGTATGTATGTATGTATAACTCCATATTTTGTTATAGGCACAAGAGTTAGGATGGATTATGCATGTTGATGAGGTATTTCAATAAACTTATCTTCGAAATAGATCTAGTTAGTTTGTTGATGAAAGGTTTTAGAAGACACATGTAAGCAAATACTTTTATTTTATTTACTTTAAACTTTAAACTTGTTTTATTATTTCTTTTACTTACATTGTGCAAAATGTTTGACAAGAAGAATTTCCAAGTAAACTCTCAGGTTGGATCGAAGCAAAGTTATGTCTTGATGCATCAAAAGACCATAATGATGATGATGATATTTAGGACATAATGTTGGGTCGACGTTGTTGGTGAAAGAAAAAAGGATGAGTCTTTGGGACATGACAACTTGTTACAAATTACATTACTAGAAAGAGGCACCTTAAATCACCAATCATATATTTCTAGCAGTGTTGAGGAGACCGTTTTCCACCTCATGTAATGACTAGAAAGACATGACCAAGAATACAACGATTTGATAAAAGAGTTTGCAAATTTTTAAGAACTGGTCATGAGATTGTTGACTTCGCATTCATAAACTTATATTCAACAACCTCAGTCCAACATCACTCTGATTCAACAACGACCCTCTCCAATAAAACCCACCCCAAACCACCCCACACTAGTCCAATTCTAATGACTATGTAGATTATTAGAATTTTTTTTTATCTTTATAAACATATACTTTAAAACATATGATGATTGTGTGAATTACATTATTAAGGTGTTTCTCTCGATATTAATGTGATGTAGGATTTCATTGTTTGTGTGGTTGTCTGGTTAAACTTATGTCCTGCTTTCATTATGTGGTAAAACAAGTATAGTCCACTACACTTAAATTTGTCACGTCATTTATCAACGAACTTTACCGATCAATAGGTAATATCCCGTATTTGGTCATGCAACTTACAGATGGATACATCTCTCAACCATTATTGACGACAAATATCGTCGATTATTACTGACGAGTGATATTTATCAATAAATATTACCGACAAATTTTTTACCATTGATAATTTTTATGAAAACAATTATTGCTGACGAATTTTTCAGTTTTCAACGAAAAATTATTGTTGATAATTTTTTTATTTATTTGGTAACTAAAGAAGACTTTAGAACTCTATTAATTATATAAATGATTTTTCTAATTTTATTTTTTTCTCAAATCAAACGAGTTATGTGTAAAATTAGTATGATGCTAGCTAGCATTCCTAAATTGCATTAAATTGAATGCATTCTAGTTCTAACTATTTGTTTTGTAGGTGCGTAGAGAAACCATGTTTCTAGCATTGTATTGTAGCTTTAAAAAAAAGTGCTAACGTGTGTTAAACCTTGGCCAAACTTTATAAAAATTTGCAGCATAAATTTGAGTCAAAGTGGAGGGTGGGTTGGTGAAAAAAATTAACCTACAAATGAGATAATGGAGGCAAAATCATAAGCCATGATTTGCAATGATGCGTAAAACCATGCGGTCGTGCCGGTGCTCTCCTTTTAATTTAATGCAACTTTCTACCATTACCAACAACTAATCACTCTACCACGATTAATTAGCCACCAAATCTGAAAACTTCAAATAACCAGATCATTATGTCAATTATTCTCATTCTTTAGTTTATTAGATGGATTATGATTTGTAGGTTAAAACACAATTAAAATTGTATAAGTGTTGAAATTAACTTATCTAAATTATATAATAACTTAAACCAACCAAATTGTTAAACTATATAGACATTTTATTTTAAACCATAAATGTTGTAGAATATATATTTTTAATTTTCAACTCAGTTTAAACTATTTTTTCCCCAAGTTCAAATTTATATAAATAGTAAGAATTTGAAATAATTCATTGGTTAAGCATGTTTTACATTTTTAGGTTTCAATTATCCATATATTTGAGTATTTTTAATTATTATTTTTTTTATTTTTTAATTGAATCATGATATTTAACTTTTTTTATTAATTGTGTATTGTCTAACTGTTATCTTATTATATTATCTTGTTTATTTGTTTTCACTTACTAAAAAAATGTAAAATTTTGTGATTAATATAAAATGATATTGTTGTTAATATAAAACAACAAATGATTTTTATTGTTTTCATTAAAAACAATGACAATTATATTAATGGTGGTAACATGATATTTTAGTCATTGTAGTTGATGATATGAAAGTCATTGAAAAACATGTCAATCTCATCGCCTATATCAATCATGATCACAATGGCAATTCCTTGATTGGTGTAGATAATGACATGGAAGTCATCAAGCATGTCGACCTTATTATCCAATACATTTTTAATAAAAATTATTATACAATAACTATAAAATTTTATATTTCTTAACACGTAGAGGTAAGTAAAAAAATGGTCAAAAAGAAAAGTATAGTCACTATAGTGAAAGAATTAAATGAGAGGAAGTGTTTTTAAAAATTTAAGTAATCAATAAAAAAAAAGCATTTAATAAAATCCTAATTGAAAATGATTAAATCCATAAAGAAGTTGATACTTAACTAATTGTACTTACTTTTTATCTCACCTAATGCAAAGAAAACAGAAGAAGTGATTAAATTGTGTAAGACGATGAAAACCATGCACTTGATTAGATGCATTTACGTTGGTTTTGGAGAGATTTAAAAGAAATAAAAGTGAGTATTTTAAATTTATGAGGTTGCGAAGGTAGCTACTGTTTATATGATGGTAGTTATATAGTATGTTAGGGGACAGCTATTCTAGCTTTGGAAGTTCACCAAATCTGAAATTGCTTCTATTTTGAGTGAAGGAATCCAAAGTCACCAATCCATGGATTAAGTAGAAGAATGGGAGCACTGTCACTTTTATTTCTTTGCCTGTTACTCCAAAAACAAAGTAGAAAGCGACCACTAAAATCAATCACATTCGCAACACTAACTACCTTCCAACCAAAACCATACAAAATGAAAAATCTTTCAGGTGAAGAACCACACGTAAGCCAAATTCTTCACTTGGGTAATCACTAAGATTTCTAATTAAACTCCCTAATTACATTTTAATCACGGTATATAATCTACAACACACGAACCTACGAGGGTGTAGTTGTTTTGTCCCAGAAAAGAAAAAAAAAAGGAATATGTTTATTAGGGATAGGAGAGGTCATTGACTTATAAAAAAAAATCCATTAATTTGGTTAGGTGATGTCATAGAGAGATGTTGAATTTTTAGTCACATGATGTGATCCATCCTTGGATACTTTAATGATTGTTAAATAATAAATAATCAACCACCTTCTTCCATCAATTTCCCTCGGCTTTTGTCAGTTTTGTGTTTGTTTTTATTTTCTTTATTCATATAAGTAAAGAACATGGCAGATAAAAACTATTAAAAACAAATTTAAAAGTCGTTAAAAAACATAAACTGATGAAAAAGTAAAACGATCGAATCTAAGTATCCTTGGAAATTGAGCTTGGGTTCTGGAATGGTTGTAGTTTTGCTTTTATGATTTTGCCATAAAATACAACACTTTGAAAAAGCCTATAAATGAATATAATGATGTAGACCTTCTATTAAAGTCAAATTTTGGGTGCCTTTATCTCTTCAACTATATTGCTTGCAAGTGAAACAAAGTATATCGTAGTAGTGATGATATATGAATCAAATATAGCAATAGATCTAAAGGGCATTCGTAACAGTTGCAGGGTTGTGACTAAATGGTCCCCAAAAAAGAGAATCACGTGCATAGATGCATTAAAGTTACTATATATCAGAAAAGCAAACCAAAGTTTCACATTATAGTGTTATATCTAATTCAAGCCCAAGAGAACCGTAGAAACCTTAAGTGTGACTAGTTTTCTAACTCTTAGTTTGAAAAGAAAAAAAAAAAATATTTATGAGAAAGAGAAAACAAAGCGTTGCTAATTCAAACAAGTTACGTATCGACAAAATCAAATTGTATTGACAAAATATTATTGAAGTTGTCTTCAACCAAATAAGTCTTTTGTTAAATTGGAATGCGTTTGGCGAGGCTATTTAAATTCTTTCTATTCATTTAATCGAGTAATAAAAGTTTATTTAACTAAATTAGACTCTCTTTTTCCTGTTTTAACAACGGTTGTTGAAATTCCACGTCAATATGGCGTTTAAAAATTGTTGTTTGCTCAATTTTTATTATCTTATCGTCACGATCATGACCCTTCTTTTATACACTTTTATCCCATAGTTTAACAATTAGCTTTGCCAAATGTTTTAATTTGGTTCATCAGTTTTAAGCTTTCAACTTTGACCCAACTAACTTTTTAATTTTTAACTAACTTATTCCCTACTTTTGTCAAATACACCCTCAATTAGCAAAATCAATTTGTTTGACTCAAAAGAGCTATGGACCAAACTGAAATATGTATCATTGTAAGCTCTTTTGTGCGATATTTTTAACATTTAATATTTTAAGCAAATTCTCAAATGATACGTTATGTTACCCAAATAAAATAGACACCATTATTAGAAAAAAAAAAAGAGTCTTTTATCAATAATTTAACATTGTATTATAATTCTGCTGACAAAGCTTTTTTGTAACTAAAATCAAATTAGTCTGTATACCATGATACTACAACACAATTACATCAAATTTTAAAACAATACAGCGTACTATTAGTAGATACTGAATAGGTTAATTATACAAGTAAAATTGAAGGGCAATTTTAGCTATATACTATGATTTGTTTTTCTTTGTAGTCAACCCTTGTTATATACTGCATATTTAATATTGAAAAATATAGTGAGAGAAAAAAGATGGTTAGATAAATAATTTATTAAGTAATGAGATGGTGACATGGTGATGAGGTGAAGAAGAGTAATGAGTTTGTACAAGTATCTTTATCCTTGAAGAATTGGTATAAGATCCGATGCATGTATTATAAAACTCTCAACGTTCACTCTTTGTGGGACACAAACCCAGATGGTAAGAGAAACACATCCCCAAAAGTACATCCAAAGAAGCTAAAGAGAAATCATTAAATGAAAAGGAAGAGATTGTGATTTCATGATTATATTCCCACCATTGGATCTCTCTATAAACATCTCCTTAACCCCTTCTTTCTTATCTCTTCTTTCTTCTGCTCTTCTTCGTTGTTTTCTTCACTTCATGCACTTCAAAAGGGAGCATCAGACACTCTTGAGAATGTCAAATCCAGAGTTCCTCACAAAAGATGGCAAAGAGAGCGATTTCCAGATTCTGAAGAGACCCATGTTGGAGTTCCAAACTGAGAACATTGAAACCCTTTCAAGCAGTTATTCCAACTCTAGGTATTCACAAAGCATCAAAGGTAGAGATGAAGAGAGAGAAGAAAATCGACAGATCTGTAGAGTAACAGCTCCCGGACAAGATGATTCGGCATCATCATCAGAAGAAAAAGAAAAACTCAAAGAGGAGGAAGATGAAGAAAATGATGGTTTCAAAACTCCAACTTCTTTGGACCACAAGATTCTGGTGCCCTCTCAGTGCCCACCTGCACCAAGAAAAACCAAACCGTCTCTGAAAAGAAAAGAATCTTGTTTCAACCACTGCAACTGCAGACACCCACTTGATCTGTCAAAAGAGGTCTTCGAATTATTGTTCCCAACCCAACATTTTTCTGGCTCACATCAAAGCACCAAGAAAGTTCGAAGACAGGATCACCAATGATGCAATAATTTTGGTGCAAAACCCACATGCACCATACAGTTTTTAGGAACGATCAGTCTCTTAAATTGATTTATGTATCTCAAAAGATTAGTTTCTAACTCCAAGTCAAGGATACCCGGATTCAACCACGAAAATGGAACACAGTTTCCATGTGCATAGCTCATAGCAGATGCAAAATTTTGGTCAGCATCGTCGATTTTCATTCTGGTACGGTCAATTGATTTGTCTTGAACCTTTTGTCTGTTCCTGTTGAGATCTCATAATTAGTATATAGATATATATTCTAAGAGCGATTTGTTAAGGTGTAAGCCGAAAAGATAAAGGGATTTGAAAAGATTAATGTGAAGTTTGTGTGAATGGCAGTTGTAGAATTTCTAACTTTACCACTGTTCCGACCAGTTTACTTTTGTTCCAGTTAAGTTGTTGTTGCTGCATGTTTATACACCGGCCATGCTGTAAAGGAAGAGAATCGATTCTGATAAGGTTTATTTTGAACACAAAAAACAAAATCAAGATTCATCTTAATTAGTTAAAGTGTTCAGTTTGGTTATCGTTTTCTTTCTGAGATTCTTCCTTCTGGATTACACTTGGAGAAGCTGTCTTCGGATTCCATAAAGATGACCAGACACAGTTTCTATTGCTGGAAACATGAATAATTATGTTCTTCCACTGCCATGCAGTCAATTTTATTCTACATATATAAATTATTATATAATTAATTGCTTTCTTTTAGTTTTTTTCTTTTCATCAATATCAAAACATTTCAAAAGTACCTACCTTGTTAAGTTAAGTATCCTCCAAATGAACTAAACCAACTTATAGAATCATTAATAATTGGTCAATTGAAGGGTTTTTTCTTTCCTTTACCAATGAAGCTCTTTTTTTCTCCTTCTACACATAAATGTTTATATATTATGACAACAAGGTACACTTTCAAGAATTATTTATTATTATACTATGGCAAAAACTCTTATGATAAAACTCATTAAAAATAAAACATTTAGAGATTGAAGTTTATCAACTAGTGATGTTTTTTTTTTTGTAAAAACCTAGGTTTAAAAATAGACAAAATGTGAGGAGTGTGGAGCTTTAAGAGGATAGTTTTTAACCTAATTGCAATGGGTGGATCTAAGAAAATAAGAAATATTAGTAGTTGGGTTGATGGATCTCTCTAGCCATGTACTACCAACTAAATCAATTAAACTACTTTAAGACAAACCTAACCAATTTATTACCATGTTCATCCTCATATTCATAACATATCAAACACAATAATAATCAATCTCTGGTTAGGTTGAGAATTATCTTTACTGTCTTCACCTGTTCAGCTTTCTACCTAAAATCTAATATTCCTTCAACAATACTTGTACCAACACCAAATAGTGTAAATGCATTTCAAATTCAACTTTTCTTTTTATTCATATTTGAAAATTAATAATTCTGTAAATAAAATTATTCTTTTACTGAAATGGTCAATTTCAACCACCTCATATATATTAGATTAACTTAACTATGAACACTAATTTATTTATTTTTTAGCTCTCAAACCTTGCAAGTCAAATTGGATAACCTTTAAAAATAAAAACAAAATTCATTTTATTTCTTAGCCAAAAATTGGATATTTTATTTTAAATTACATAGTATTCATGAAAGTAATGCTAAGCTTTTATGAATATCCACTTTGCAATGATTCCAAGATCTCCATGCTTGCATGTCTTGGATATGCACTTTTGCACGTTATAAAGATATACTGCGGCCACATCATGACATCTGGCACTATATAACTGCATGAATATTAGGTCTTTTAGTAGAGGAAAATCTTAAAAAAATAATAAAATTTAATTGTTTTATAAATTTTAATTCATTTATATACAAATTAAAAATTAAGAAATTATATGAGAGTGTTTTATAAACGAATTTGTACTTAAACTAATTTTAACGTGTGAAAAATATTTTCTTATTTTATTCTTTTCTTCTAGAAATCATTACGAAAAATTTGTCCACGCTTACACTTATTAGAATATACCGTGAGTTACCGCCTTATGCATATAAGAAAAACACAGGGAGAAAGAAATTGCTTTTTACAATTCTATGGTTTTTTTTTCCTGCATCTCTGATATTGGAAATGTCCAAAATGTCCGTGGGTTATGGAATCCATAAAGATATTTTAAAAATTAAATATGATTTTAGTATATAAATTTTTGACGCAAAATTAAAATTTATTATTAAAATTTTGATACATTTAGTTTTTAAATTTTAAAAAATAATGAATATATTTTTTAATTTTATTATAATAATTTTTTTTAAATGTTAAATACTTTTAATATTCATTAAATTTTTTTATCTGGTTTGATATCTTTTTATTTTAATATTAATTGAAAAACCCGACATGTTAAAAATTTTAAGGTAATTAAATTAAAAAAAAAATTATTTGAACAAAAATTAATTTTAATTTTTAGTCAAAATTTAAAAATTAAAAACATATTTAACCTTATTTTAAATTATATAATTTTAGATTTAAAAATACACTTCAGATTTGCATAGTCCCATATTGTATTTTAGAATACATTTATGAATTTATAGATATCGTAATATAGAAATATATTCAAAGTAATACATTCTCAAATACATTTTAAGATTTTAGACTATAGTCTATAATTTATTTATGGATTCTCAGATTATATAATTTGTAATATTCACATAATTCAAAATGTGTTTTTGTATTTTATAATTTGGAAATATATTGTTTGATTGTATAATTTGTAATGTATTTTTGGATTAAATATCTAGAAACATATTGCGTATTGTACAACTTCAAATGTATTTTTAGACGACAAAATTTTGAAATGTATTTTTTATTGTATAATTAATAATATGTGTTAAATTGTATAACTTTCAAATCTAAAAATATATTTTAAATTGTATAATACTTTTTTTAATTATATAGTTCAAAATGAATTTTTTAGTTTTGGATTTCCTAATTTTAATAAATTTCTAGATTGTATATTTTAGAATATTTTAAATCCATAAATAATTTGATTTTCCTGACAACATTAGAGATGCAGGAAAAAAAAGTATGAAATTATTTAAATAGAATACTTTCTAAACTGTTTAAGATTGAACTAAAACCTGAGCCCAATATATAAGTTGGGCAATAGTTTCGCCTAGGATACGCCTTCCTACGATTATTTTTGTGAGGCTTTTTCTGTCTGCAACTCAAACTCAATAGTTTTTTGGCACACTCGTATAAGTTCAAAATCACCACTTTATCCTTTGTAAAAGTGATTTCAAGGTTACTTGTCTTGGAAATTTTTCAAAACAGACTTTTTGGAACATCTGGAATATAATTTCTGAAACAGGAAATTTGGAATGCAAGAAATATATTTTTGAACAAGTTTTCTAAAACAGGATTTTCAGAACAAACTTTTTGAAACATGTATAATAATATCTTTTGAAACAAATATTTTAAAATAAGATTTCAAAATAAATTATCTGGAAATGTTATGGAAAAATATTTTTAGAATACATAAAATATGTTCCAGAAAAAACTTTTCAAAACATGTGAAATGCATTCTCGAAAGAACATTTCATAATGAACATTTTCTTAAAATGTATATAAAAGATGTTGGATTAGTTAAGATTATTGGTTAAAAACACTAATAAGTTAGTGAAGTTATGAGTTTTTTTCTTTTTTAGTTATGTTAGATTTGTGTTTTTACAAGTTCTCACCTTTTCTTTTGCTTCCATGCTTTCTTCCATCATCACTGCGATAAATGTCTCACATATTGTATCTTTTCCTCTCTTGTACTAATTTTAATATGGTATTAGAGTAGGTTCATTTTTAATTATGTCTCTATTGCATCAAAATCCTTTGAATCGAAGTGTCTAATCTTTTTTTCTTTTGTTCTTGGTATGACGGAGCACATGGACCAGTCTATCAATCCTTCTCGCCTCTTTTACCTACATCCTAGAGAAAATCCAAGCTTCACTCTCATCTTTCAAGTTCTAAATGAAACTAAACATTCTTCTTGGAGCAGAAACATGAGAAGAGTTCTCCTCTCCAAGAACAAGATCAAATTCATAGATGGTGGAATCGAGAAACCTCAAAGAAATTATCCCTTATTTGATATTTGGGAAAAGAAGCAACATGATTGTTCTATCTTAGATTATCAAATACCCTTTCTTCATAGATTGCATAAAGTGTCATATATGTTAAAGATGTCAAAGAATTATGGGATGAATTAAAAGTAAGGTTCTCAAAAGGTGACTACTTCAAGATTTGTGACTCACTTCAAGACATTCACTCAATTAAACAAGGAGAAAGGAGTGTAAGTCAATTCTTTACTGATTTAAAGATTCTTTAGAAAGAATTAGAATCTCTTAGAGTCATACCATGTTGTACTTGTGATGTTCCTTGTAGTTTTGATTTCTCTAAAATCTCTGTCAAATAAAGAGAAATAAAACATGTTATTTGTTTCCTAAAAGGCCTAAATGATACCTATAACACTTTGAGAACACAAATCTTGTTAATGATAATTATGTTGCTTTGTATGATTCTCATGGTATTGACCATGTTGAAACTCATCAACAAAACTCTTTTGTTGGAGCGCAAACATCAACATATATTAAACATAATTTGTAGCTTGCTTTTCTAATTCAATGTTCTTAATGCTTGTTGGTCTTATGTTGTCTCTCATTCCATATATCTGATAAATAAGCTTCCTTCCCCTATCTTTAATGGCAAAACTCCTTACGATCCGATGTATGAAACTCCTCCCACTTATCTGAATTTAAAAACCTTTGGTTGCTTATACTTTGCCTCCACTTTGGAAAAATAACATAAACAAATTTAATCCTAGGGTAAGAAAAGGGCGTTTTTCTTGGTTACAAGAATGGTGTGAAATGTTACATTATGATTGATATCAATACTAGGGAAATTTTTATAAACATAACTGTTTTTCCTATAAAAGACAACAAAACAACAAGGAAGCATATAGTAATGAAGGAAGCATATAGTAATGAAAATGTTTTTTCCTATAAAAGACAACAAAACAACAAGGAAGCATATAGTAATGAAAAAGACATAACTGTTTTTCTTAACAATCTTTCATGTAGGTATAATTCTATTGATGTACAAAGGTCGATTGAAAGTGACAACAATGGCCAAAGGCCTACTGAGAATGATAATATTGATATCAACAACAACATTAATCCTATTGAAAGTGAAGTAGATCACAATCACAGAAGGCCCACCAGAATTAGAAGGATCCCTAGATACTTAAATGACTACATACATCAGGTTAATCAATCCTCATATAAATCCTTATGTATAAGAAATGATTTCAAAACTCGATATCCTATCTCTAACGTTTTATCGTATGATTCTTTGTATGTGAAACACTTAAGATACACCCTGGCTATAATTGCCAGTAATGAACCTCATTCCTACGATGAAGCTAAAAGCAACCGTGGGCAGACGTATGCTTGTTGGGGCAAATCGGCAAGTGTACCGAGTCGCACAAGTAATATAAAATTGTAAGACCAAGTATCGTATCCCAAAGGATTCTCGGCGCTGAACAGTTGTGTGAAAACAAGATTAATTAAGACTTAAAATAAAAGAGATCATGGGTTTGTATTGCAAAGAAAATAAAATAAAGCAAAGTAAAGTTGATCAGTGGCAAAAGAGCACAGAGATGAATGAAGGCTGATTTATATGAGATGGATATGATGTTGGGGTTATACTTCACCAAGTTCCCTCTCATGTATATAAGAATTCTTCTTTATTCATTAATGCCAACGTCCCTCACTAAAACACTTAAACCCGATTTCTCGGTAAATAAGCCTGTCCCTAATTACCAGTTCATACAATTTCTAGCATTCCTGGTAAAAAGATGTGAAGATCAGGAGCTTAAGACGACTAAGACCCATACCCTCATGTCTGAGCAATATAACCCTTAGGAGTAATTTAACAAGGACCTGAATTGAAAGGAACCTGTCAGCACTCATTCAACTCACATTCAACTCACAGATAATGCTTGTATAAGCAAGAATAAGAACATATAAATTACTCTAACAAATAATGAAATAAAGCATATAGAATTAAGAACCAATTCAAATACATGAGAGTTTACAAGGTTACATCATACCCCAACAACAAATAGAAATTAGTTTCCCATAAACATGAGGGAACCTATGAACAATGGAAGAAGGAAAGAGAGAATGGAAGATTAAGAATTGGCTAAGAGTGTATTGTTATGCTCTTCTCTGCCAGGGATGCAAAACCTAGAGCCCCAGGGTCCTTTAAATAGCACCAGACGCGTCCCAAAGTGCGGCCCGGTCCAAAAGAATCAAATCATAGCAGAATCAGGGCCCGATCCTCGTCAAATCACGCTCAAGCGTCGCAGGGAGCTCGCCCAAGCGTGAATCAAGGCTCATGTGGCGCTTGGGCGTTAATTTTCCTCGCCTGGGCTATGAGCGTCCGTCGCCCGGCGTCGGCTCTGTTGCCCGAGCGACCAACGTCGTTTTCAGCTTTGTTATTTCCCAGTTCTGACTCCTAGTCTTCGCTTGGGCTTCGGGTTTTCTCCCTTCTTGGTGCCTTTTTTACCCCTTTTTAGCTCCATCTTCATGGCTTTTCACTTCCTCTTCCAATATTACTTCAATCTCTATTAAAACAAGGGGAATTTGTCAAAAAACAGTAAAAAGCAACCCCAACTCTCTTATTCACACAATTTACTGAAACTATAGGAGTTCAAGCAAGTTTCTAAGTGAAAAAGGATGCTTTTAGTATCAAAATCACATAGCAAATAACGGTATTTTTTTCCGTTATCAATGCTATGCAGAAAGAGATCAAATCTTTACAAGACAATGGTACTTGGTATTTAACCCAACTACCTCTTGGAAAAACTACAATCGGATGTAGATAGGTATACAAGATCAAGCACAAAGTAGATGGCACCATAGAAAGGTACAAGGCCCACTGAGCGGCCAAAGGTTACTTCTAACAAGAAGGAATAAACTTTCTAGATATTTTTTCTCTTATTGCCAAGCTCACCATTATCAGGTTAATGCTTGCCCTTGCTAGGACTGGACAAAAAATACTGAATTGTATTACAGTTAATTATACTATATTATACTAAAAAGAACTGAACCATTTTTACTATAACTTAAATATACTGTTTTATGGTTCAGTTTTTAAAAACTGAACTTAATAAATTTTCAATTTAGTTAACTGCAGTTAACTATACTATCTTACGTTAAATATGTGGTTGATGATATCTCGTTTCATCACACACTTCACACAAATTAATAGCTACCATTTTCAATTATTTGAACGAATATAGATTTCGAAAAGTTGGATTTAAGAAGAACAGAAGTCGGTTTTATTGATAAATAAAATAACAAACGATAAAATTCTAATATGTAAAATTATAAAATATGCTATAAAAGATTATTTGAAATATCTTTATCGTAATATTTATATCAAGATTTATTTATACTTAAAATTAGAAGTATTAACTGTATTATTTAAATTAGAAGTGTTAGATAATATATGTTGAGGATGAATATTTCCTATTAATACAATAAGACACAAATTAATTACATAATACTACTCTTAATAAAAAAAACTTTGAAGGTAATATGTTTATCAATCTATTATTATTTCACAAGTTTTACACAGCCTTCATCATATTTTAAAACTACTTACTGAAATATAATAAAAAAATCAATTCGTCCTAAAATAATTATAGTTTTTTTTTTTAAATTTTTTCTCTTATGTAATTATTTACAAGTAAATTTATTAAAAAAATGGTCTACTTTGTTACAAAAGTGAAAAACGTTGAGTTAATTTATCTTTAAATTTAATTTGTTATATGTTAATTCAAATAAATTAAATTTAACTATTTGATTGTTAACATTCTCTTTTTACGCGTTCGGTATTAGATGAAGTTCATATAAATTGTACTAAATATATTAATTTTATTTTCCATTCTATTCATATACTTTTTAAATTAGTATGGCTACGTTAGCTTTATCCAGAAATATTTATGGAAGAAAAATTAAAAAAAAAGTTTCTTTTTTCTATAAACTACATGTAATTTATACCTTAAAAATTAATGAGATGAAATTTTAGAAACAAATTTATACATAAACTAATTAATTTATATACTCAGGTGGTTTTTATTTTCTTTCTAATAAGAGTATTTTTCTTCTAAAAAAAGTAAAAATAGTATAGTAGTTAAAATTAATGCAGTTTACAATTCAGTTAGTAGTTTAGTTCAATTTATATTATAGTTTAGTACAATTTACAATTCAGTTAGTAGTTCAGTTCAGTTTATATTGTAGTTTAGTACAATTTACAATTCAGTTAGTAGTTCAGTTCAATTTACATTGTAGTTTAGTACAATTTACAATTCAGTTAGTAGTTCAGTTCAATTTATATTGTAGTTTAGTACAATTTACAATTCAGTTAGTAGTTCAGTTCAATTTATATTGTAGTTTAGTACAATTTAGTACAATACATTTCAATTCAATTTGATAAAACAAAAAGCAGTTTAGTTCAGTTTGTCTGAACTATTTTACAGTTCAGTTTAAATAAATTAGTTTTTAGTTCAGTACAGTTTTTAGCAGTACAGTGCAATACAGTTCCATTTGCTCCACCCCTAGCCCTTGTTGCCTCAAAGAATTGGCTCCTACACCAACTTGATATGGATAATTCCTTCTTACATAGGACCTAAATGAAAAGGTTTACATGAAGCCACTGCTTGGTCTGAATGTCCATTAAAGGGACAGGTTTGCAGACTAATTAAGTCTTTATATAGTCTAAAATAGGCCAGTAAGAAATGGTTTGACAAATTATCAACCTTCATTGTATCTGTTGATCACTCAATCTAAATTTGATCATTCTTTCTTCATTAAGAAAACACCTACAAATTTCACAACTCTTTTTGTGTATGTAGATGACATTATTTTGGCAGGAAATTCCATCACAAAGATTGATCACATAAAGATTCTTTTACACATAAATTTCGAATTAAGAAGCTAGGAGAACTTAAATACTTCCTAGACTTTGAAGTTGTTAGATCTAGGAAGGGCATTCATCTTTGTCAAAGGATACACTTTGGATATTCTTAAAGAAACAAGAATGTTAAGAATCAAGCCATGCTATACTCCATTTCTAAGTGACACAAATTCTCTGTTTGCTACTTAAATAATCCCAACTCCTATTGTAGATTCATAAGGAAGTTGTTCTACCCTATAATTATGTTCATCAAAGAATTGTGATTGATATCGGCCAAAAAGCATGGTTGATGTTAAGAAAAAAAAAATTAACTAGTGTTAGTGAATAACACTGGGCTCTATTGCAAAAAAGAAAAATAACACAAACAATGATGACTGAAAAATAACATGATTGACTTGAACTCGGAAAAACATTTGTCAATATAATAAATAAGAAAAGTGTTATAATATTAATGACATGTGAGCTTATGTTTCGACCAAAGTGAAATTAATAATATATAATATTTGTCTTTCATTCATTCAATACTGGGGTTAGTAAAATTTTTTTTATTTTGTTTTAGAAATTATGAAGTTTTAAACCAATGTGTGATTAATTCTTTTCTTGAACATATTCCATATTTAATAAAAGATTACATTAGAAATTATCATTAAGCACAGTGCATATTATAAGTGTTTCAGTATAAGGTGGTGCCGAGAGTCGAAAGCGGGGCGGATGAAGCTGGAGCATTCATGACGGTGTGGAGAGCCGGACGGACGGTGAAGGTTGGGCAGTTCGTGGAGCCGGACGGGTGGTGAAGGCCGGGCGCTTCTCCTGTTGGAATCAGATATTCTCCCTCCTAGTTCTCCAAGCCGGGTGGGCGGGTACCTGTTAAAGGCACTCCGACGCTCAAGTCAGTTAAGTGACCGAACGGTATCAAAAAGGAATGCATAATAAGCAGAGAATCAAATCTGGTCTGAAGTCATACCTGAGACCTTTATTTATACTACCTGTAATGGGCTTTTACCTCTCGTGGGCCTGATGGCGGCCCAATCACACCTTAATCCTCATTAAGCACTTAATGAGTCATTATCAGCTGGCGCGGCGTAGGTGGACGACCATGTACGGACGTCCAGGGAGGTCGGCCTGGGAGGGTAGCCTGGGAGGTCCACGCGGACGGCCATGTGGATTATCAGCTGGCGCGGCGTAAGTGGACGACCATGTACGGACGTCCAGGGAGGTCGGCCTGGGAGGGTAGCCTGGGAGGTCCGCGCGGACGGCCATGTGGATTATCAGCTGGCGCGGCGTAAGTGGACGACCATGTACGGACGTCCAGGGAGGTCGGCCTGGGAGGGTAGCCTGGGAGGTCCGCGCGGACGGCCATGTGGATTATCAGCTGGCGCGGCGTAGGTGGACGACCATGTACGGACGTCCAGGGAGGTCGGCTTGGGAGGGTAACCGGGAAGGTCCACGCGGACGGCCATGCGCGACGACCGTACGGTACATCAGCCCCCCAAGCCCGAGCATGATTTTAATGATGCGAAGGGTTTGTAAGTGACCTTCCTGGAAAGGACGGGTTCTGCCGGTTTTGCTTTTCGTCTCTAAATCACCTTTACGTGAAGTTCGCAAAGCTTAAGGCTATGAAGGTCGAGGGATTGTGGCCGATCGTCCTAAGTTGAGAGGCGATGTCAAATTCTGCTGTTTGAGTTCGGATGATCAAGGGCTCAAAGCCGAAATGTAGCCAAACTTAAGGCCTAAAGGAGGCTGGGAACAGTTTCGACTGTTTCAAAGCTAATAAGTGGATGCCTACCGAAAGCCGGACGGTTGAGGCCCTGGTGAAGGTCGAGTGTAGATGGTTGAAGAGTTTGGGGCCTTGAAGGCCGAGAATTTGAGGCCTTTGGGGGCGACACTATGGCCGACCGATTGAGGCCCCGGGAAGCCGAGGTTATGAGACTGAACGGCAGGAGTGGATCATTGATGCCAATTTTGGCTGAGGCCGAAGGGCCAAGAGCTTGAGGCCAAAATGGCCTGGGTGGCTGAGCGATCTGAGGCTAGTTGAGGGCTGAGAGGTAACTTGAGGCCCTTAGGTCCAAACGGTTTGAGGCCTTGGAGGCCGAGAATTAGAGGCCTTTGGAGGCCAGGCAATGAGGCCAAGAACATGAGACCTTTTGGAGTGAGGTCGAGTGCTAAGTGAGGTCGACTATCCGAGATGTTGAGGCCTTTTGGAGGCCGAGAGGTTGTGGCCTGTGGAGGCCGAGCACAAGAGATCGACCGTCCGAGATGTTTGAGGCCCATGGATGGACGGGAGGTGAGGCCAGATTATGGCCGAGTATGCAAGGTCGGACGGCGGAGAGGTTGAGGCTGAATCGACCGAGATGTTTGAACAGTTCAATGAGGCCGAATGGCCGAGACATGGAGGCCTTTAGGGGCCGAGAACATGAGTCCGAACGGCCAAGGTCGAGTGCTGATGCCAGACCTGGCTAAGTGTGTGGCCGAAGGGCCAAGAGGTTGAGGCCTTTGGAAGCCGAGTGCGGAGGCCGAACGGCCTAGCGATGGAGGCCTTTAGAGGCCGAGAGGTGCAGGCCCTTAGCGGTCGGGTGCTAGGGCTGAACGGCCGAGATTGAATGTGATGCCAATTTCACAGAATCGAAATATGGTCAGGCCGCAGGCTTGAGGCCTAGGGAGGCCGGGACATAGCCGAAATGTGGAGGCCTTTGGAGGCCAATTTGTTAAGGCTGGATTGCCAAGAGGTTGAGGCCAGTTGATGGCCAAAAGCCTTTGATAGCCGAGAGCTTGAGGGTTGCGAAATTTGGCTGAGGCCCAATGTGCAAGAGTTTGAGGTCAGATGGCCAAGAGCTTAAGAATTTGAGGCTGAGAAGTAAACTTGTGAAGGCCGGAGGGCCGAGTGGTCAGGGCCGTACGGCCGATTGTTGCGGCCTTTGAAAGACAGAGAGCCTGAGGCCGAATGGCCGAGACGTGGAGGCCTTTGGAGGCCGAGTGCTGAGGCCAGTTTATGGTCGAACCGTTGAGGCCCAAATGGCCGAGAGGTGATGCCAAATCCTGCTGAGTTTAAGTTCGGATGACCGAGGTCTCACGGCCGAAACATGGCTAATGTTTGAGGCCTAAGGGAGGCCGAATAGTCGAGGCTGAGATATAGCCTAACGATTAATGTTTGAGGCCTAAGGGAGGCCGAATAGTCGAGGCTGAGATATAGCCTAACGATTTAAGGCCCTTCGGGTGGCCGAGCAGTTGCTGGCTGAACGGTTGAGGCCTTAAGAGGCCGAAAAGCTCAAGACCGGTTGGTGGCCGAACTATCTGAGGCCAGCTGAAAGCCTAGAAGTCTGAGGCCCTCTAGGGTCGAGCAGTGTGCGACCTTGACGGCCAAGAAGTGGCGGTCTTCGGAGGCCGAAGAGGCTAGGGCCATGGAGGCTGAGGGTTGAGGCCAGTTGACGGCCGAGAACTGATGTCAATGGATGGCCGAACGGTTTGAAACCTGCGGAGGCCAAGAACAGGAAGCCAAACGACTGATAGGTGGAGGTCAATGGATGACCGGGAGTCTAAGGCCGAAATGTCGAGGCCTTGGGCGGCCGAGAGCCTGAGGGTCGAACAATTGGTCGGGATGCCTGAGGCCATTGGACGACCGAGAGCTTGAGGGCTGAAGGGCCAAGAAGTCGAGGCCTTTGATGGCCAAGAGCTTGCGTCCGAACGGCCGGGATATTTAAAGTCAATGGATTCTGGGAGTTTGACTGTCCTTTTCCTTAAATAGGCGATCGTTAACGTGTTGGGGGCGGCAGGCACGGCCGTTCACCGCCCGTCCAAGTTGACAGGAGTGATACTCCGTTCATCCACTTAGGTTTCTTCAAGGTGTTGGGGGCGGCAGACACGGCCGTTCACCGCCCGTCCAAGTTGACAGGAGTGATACTCCGTTCATCAACTTGGGTTTCTTCAATGTGTTGGGGGCGGCAAGCATGACCGTTCACCGCCCGTCCAAGTTGACAGGAGTGATACTCCGTTCATCAACTTGGGTTTCTTCAAGGTGTTGGGGGTGGCAGGCACGGCCGTTCACCGCCCTTCCAAGTTGACAGGAGTGATACTCCTTTCATCAACTTGGGTTTCTTCAAGGTGTTGTTGGGGGCGGCAGGCGCGGTCGTTCACCGCCCGTCCAAGTTGACAGGAGTGATACTCCGTTCATCAACTCGGGTTTCTTCTAGATGTCGGGGTGACTCTGGGGGACGGATCCCTTGAGGGGCTCGGTGGTCCTGAGGGACGGATCCCCTGAGGGGCTCGGTGGTCCTGAGGGACGGATCCCCTGAGGGGCTCGGTGGCCCTGAGGGACGGATCCCCTGAGGAGCAAATGGGCGATTGAAGCTTCATGTCGTCCGCCCGAATTGTCGGCTGAATCATTTATGTCATCTTTGGCTAAGTACCTGCGTGGACAGGTTTGAGAGTTTTACCTGAGAGGTCATACCATGACCGAACAGTAGAGGCCTGAAGGCCGAGACCGGACGGTTGTAGAAGTGGTTGTCGGCTATGCTGGTCGATCGGTTGAGACTTGATGGCCGAGAACTGGTGGAGACCAAGCTGGCCGATCAGTGGATGCGACAATGTGACCGTTACCTGCGAGACTGGGTTTTGGAAATTACCCGAAAGGTCAGGCTATGACCGAATTGTTAATCCTAAGGCAGTATAGCCGAGAAGCGGATGAGGTCACGTGTCCAGGGAGGTCGAACGGTCGGGACCTGATGGCTGAGACCGAACGGGTTGAGCAGAGGCCAAGCTGGGCGAGGGGTTGATGGCCGAGAGGGCCAAGAGATTGAAGCCAGGAAGCTTTGAGGTTGAGGCCTGGGTGTTTGAGATCAATGTTCGGCCGGGAGCTCGAGGGCCGAATGGCCAATGTTGAGTGATGATACCAAAATTTGGCTAAAAATGAGGCCGAACGGTCGAGAGCTTGAGGCCGAATGCCTAGGAGTTGAGGCCTAATAGATGGCCGACAAGGTGGAGCCAATGGATGGCCAAATGGTATGGGCCTTAGGAGACCGACGTGGAGGCCAACGGATGGCCGGATGGTTGGAGGCCGAATGGTGACCGGTTAAGCCGAAGGGCCATGAGGCCGAACGACCGAGGTTGAGACCTGTTGAGACCTTGGAGGCCAAAATACATGAGGTCGGGCTCATGATCGAACAATTGTGGCTGAGCGGGCCAGGCCGAGTGCCTTGAGAGGTGGCCATGTTGGCAGAGCGGTTGAGGCCTGCTGGCCGAGACCTGTTTGTATAGGTTGCCATTTTGGCCGGACGGTTGAAGCCTAATGGCCGGGACCGAGTGGCTGGAGAAGCTTTCCCGAGGTTGCGAAGAGCACTCCTCACCCTTACCCTGTGGTTACAAATGGGGATGCACACTCGGCCCCACGGTGGGCGCCATTAATGTTTCGGTATAAGGTGGTGCCGAGAGTCGAAAGCGGGGCGGATGAAGCTGGAGCGTTCATGACGGTGTGGAGAGCCGGACGGACGGTGAAGGTTGGGCAGTTCGTGGAGCCGGACGGGTGGTGAAGGCCGGGCGCTTCTCCTGTTGGAATCAGATATTCTCCCTCCTAGTTCTCCAAGCCGGGTGGGCGGGTACCTGTTAAAGGCACTCCGACGCTCAAGTCAGTTAAGTGACCGAACGGTATCAAAAAGGAATGCATAATAAGCAGAGAATCAAATCTGGTCTGAAGTCATACCTGAGACCTTTATTTATACTACCTGTAATGGGCTTTTACCTCTCGTGGGCCTGATGACGGCCCAATCACACCTTAATCCTCATTAAGCACTTAATGAGTCATTATCAGCTGGCGCGGCGTAGGTGGACGACCATGTACGGACGTCCAGGGAGGTCGGCCTGGGAGGGTAGCCTGGGAGGTCCACGCGGACGGCCATGTGGATTATCAGCTGGCGCGGCGTAGGTGGACGACCATGTACGGACGTCTAGGGAGGTCGGCCTGGGAGGGTAGCCTGGGAGGTCCGCGCAGACGGCCATGTGGATTATCAGCTGGCGCGGCGTAGGTGGACGACCATGTACAGACGTCCAGGAAGGTCGGCTTGGGATGGTAGCCTGGGAGGTCCGCGCGGACGACCATGTGGATTATCAGCTGGCGCGGCGTAGGTGGACGACCATGTACGGACGTCCAGGGAGGTTGGCCTGGGAGGGTAACCGGGAAGGTCCACGCGGACGGCCATGCGGGACGACTGTACGGTACAATAAGGAATATAATATTTTACTTTCATTTTCTTTTTACATATAGAAAATAGTCTTTAGTCTATGTACACTAATTTTAAGTATAAAAAAAATATGGAACATAGGTAATAAAAAATTAAACCGCATTTATTTAGCTTTTTTGCCTTGTTAAGAAAATGAATTATAAAAAAAAAAACGTAAAAATAGAATTAAATCATGAAAGAAACCATATTTCCAAAACATCAACTTCGTCCAGAAATTGGTATTAAAAGGATTGCTATGGATTATTAAAATTGCAGCTTTGGAATCTGAATTTATGTGTGAAATGAATTATGTAGGAAATTCTGCCATTGTTAAATTTGGTATCCCTTTATGCAGGAATATGAGTAGAACTCGATAAATGGTTGAGGTTTTGGTTTGTTCATATCCCACTAGAAGACTTTTCTTAAACTGTTTGCCATTGTGTTAACAATTCTACAGAAAAAAAGTCGTGAACCGTAAGACCTCATTCTTGCTTCAATAGTATACTAAAGGTCATCAATTGTAAATTCTCATTAACCTGCATGTCAAATATTCAATCAGTTTTAAGACAGGAGTCAGTAATATCTCTTACATTTTCTAGTAAAACAATAAGAATTAAGTAGTGAGTCTTAAACAACAATTAAAATTAATGCTAATTAATTTAAATCAAAATATGGTTATTACCAATTGAATCATAATTAGATTGATGTTGATATTTATTTTAAAATTTATAAATATAAATTTGAAATAACGTGATAAGTTAATTATATTTAATACTCATTTATTATTAAGATTGTTAAATTTTTACTAACTTTAACATCATAATATTACTTAATAAAATAAATGACTAAAGATGAGCAGAACAAAAAAATGAATGAAAGAAACTTTAAAGACAGATAACCTCAATCCCATAAACTAGAACAATTTTCATCATCTAATCAATATGTTTTCAAGCATGAATTATCGAATTGAATATGACACTTTCAGTTGGTTCCCAAGACATTATAATGGGAATAAATGGTAAATGATCAATGTAATTATGATAAAGCATTATATTTAAAATAGATTATAACTTCAAGATTAAAATAAAATTTGATATATTTACCGTAGTAAAGATATATATAACTTTTACAATGCAAAGTCTTAATGGTTGAAACTCCATATAACAAATTAAAAAAATGCAAATAAGGTTTGTTCTTTAGTCTTCTTCGTGAACAATTCGACCATGGATAATTACTTTGCAAGAATCAAAGGCTTGATTTCTAAACGTTCAATAAATGGAGATTAAAAATAGTTTAAATATTTCTTCGTATCTTTTAAGAATAATGTTATTCGAAGACTTCGAATTTCATTTTTACATTTTGTTCGACTTGTTGAGATGAAGTTCTTTGTCTGCCAAGTAAAGTTATGTTATCATTCCAAATCCAATCATTCTTCCGTTACTACAACTCAGTCCATTTTACTTCTTGATTTTGCATCATCTTAACTTCCTTCCAATAATTTTTCAAGTGAACTTAAGAAACAAAGAAATAAAAGAAAAATTAACAA